>JARFIW010000874.1:2600000-3800000 GCA_036346225.1 Platerodrilus igneus | reverse complement strand
AATTAGAATTTTGAACTTACGTTTTTAACTATTAAACGGCAAAAGTATCATGACGCGTGCCTTAGTTGTTGAAAGACTGACCCTTTATCAACTCGTGCGGTATTTAAAGGCCCGACTATCACCTGTTATAATTGGTTTACTTAGTTTATTTTGTTGATTGAGGCGTTGACCTTTGACTTATCGCGCCAGTCTTCGGACTTCCATGTAGTTACCATCCTAATTTCTCGTTGCAATGCTTTAGCACATCACGTAGACATCTAGTTTTATATTGTGAATTTAGATACATTGAACCTTCTCAAGCCACATATTTCTATTTTGTAAAGGAATTTGTAACTTTAAATTGCACGTAGCCAACGGTATGTTTTCTTGTTTTGTTTTCCTAATCTGTTTGGGTTTTGTGTTAATTTTACATAAAGATAACGTAATTAAATTTTATAATGACGTAAATTGAAGGCGTTTGTTTACTTCCTGCGTTTATGAAACATGTTTGTTTTGAAAGATCTGTTTATTGAGTGCATTCCTGGTTACTTCCCTACACCAATGCGTTGGTTTTGAATACGAGCTCATTGTAAAACCAGTACCTATAGTGCAAATTTCTGCACACAAATATTTTGCACTGACCCTCTTACCTTGTACATAATATCAAGTAATTTACAGACCATAAATACTTTTAAACATATAAATAAATTCACAAGAAATCTTGTAACACATAAAAGAATAAAATTAAATGAAAGGAAATAACCCAAATTAAAACAAAAAGACTCTCCCCATTTTTGTCTACAAAATTATCCCTTTACCTAACATAAAATCAATCCCCCCCCCATACAAAATTATCAATAACATTTACACATCTTAAAACTGTAAGGTACAGTTAACTGTGAACAATGTACACGCGGAAATATCCTACATTCTTCACGGGACTCTCGCAAGGAATTACAAACCTCAAATCTTGATTTCTCTCCAAAAATCATGCCGTAACCTAAAATTGCCAAGCGGTTCCCAATCTTCCAACTTTCGGCAGTACGCCCAAACTTTCGCTGTGAATCAATATCTTTCTGAAATTATGGCCGTGCACTATAATTTCTCCCGTGGATTATAATCTGTGGCCGTAAACCTAAACTGGTTAAAAACCGAGTTTCAATCATTTCAAAAACTAATTACTTATTTTACACAGCATGTGTACAAAAATACAATCAAACTGCCTTACTAATTGAGAATGTAAGATATCATAATAACTAGTAAGTGTAATAGCACGAGCAAAAAGGAGCGCTAAGAGCATTAGAAAGACAAGAGGCCTTCCAATCCGTGCCCCGCTTATTTTATGATTATTTCCCACCTCTAAATCATCGTCAAATTCTCTGAAAACCTTTTTAAAATATCTTCAATTCCCAAAAATACAGACATTAACAAGTTCCAGCTCTTTAGTTTTAAATCCCTCATATACACAAATTCACACGTAGTCAAATTCTTCGTATTCTACCTCTCAAAACAAACTCAGTGAAACCAACTTCGAATCGTTATATTTTTAAAAATATTTCTTTGTAAAACTTCTTCGAAGTCAACAAAATGAACACCTGCGCTACAACCTTCCTAGTATTCGAAAAATCAGTACTCCTATAATCTTGGTATAAACCCCAAGTCGATGAAAATCAACGTCTAGAATACGCCTCTTTCCAATACGTGTTGCCCCTATCTCATTCATACATATGCGCTCAAATCAACGCTCTCTGTCACCTTGTTTTCAATCTAGGTTGCTTGAACGGCAGCTGCACTCATGCCTCTCTACTTCTTATCAAGTTTACATTCGTTCCTGAGGTCGTAAATCTGTTGCTTTACCCCACTAATTGACGTCGAAAACTAAAACTACCTAGAATTGTTCTTGTTGTTACGTGTCTTATAGACCCTTAACTTTTATTCAAGAAAAAATAAACTGCTTGAAAATCGTTCTAAAAGCCTTTAGAAAATACTACCTTAACTATTATTAAATATGAGGGTAGTATTTTTGTGTTTTAAATATTAAATTTGAAATACGTTATTATTCACGGGATGTATTTTATATGCCATAAGTCATATTTCATGAGTACTTACAACTGAAAGATTATGAAAATAAACCTGAAATTCCTGACAATTTTTGAAAAAAAATTAAATTTTCAACATTGACTTTTACAAGTCTTTAAAGTGGTTTTTGATGTATTTTAATATGCTAAATCCAAAAATCACATTCAAACTGCAAAATAACACACTTTCAGCATATATTTCCTCTATTTGGATACAATGAAAAACTAAATCTGGTTTTACACTTGCATTCAAATATTCTCTAAAATTCCTTACTCTTTAACTTCCTGTCTATACGGAAACAATAAATTCACGTAAAACTTTTCTCGCACCATCTGTGTATCAACATCTTGTAGAATATACGTGGATTCTCCTATAACGTCTCTAATTTCAAAAAGACCATCATATGGTAAATGCAGTTTTGCACACGTCAGCTGCTCCCTTTTACCCACTCTCAAACTTTTAACTACTACTAAGTCACCAACTTTGAATTTTACTCTTTTCCTAATTCGCTTATTTATCTATCTCACACACTTTTCAGAATGCACTCTTAATTTTTCTTTTACCTGAATCAATAGTTGCCAAAACTCATCATCTTTAGGTAAAATCTGTCAAGGCCTTTCAGGGTAAAATTGCTTTATGAGCATAACGGGGCTAGTTTCAGTCACGGAACTGGGAGTTTCATTTATACAGGACTCGACCTTAGACAAATTGGCCTCCCACAACCTGTGATTCCTATGCGACGCTAGTCGTAAAAATTTTACAGTTTCTTGTATGTATCTTTCAGCCGGATGTCAGATGTTGCAGAACACCACCTTGATATCATGTTGCTCCCAGTGATCAACAAAAATTTGATTATTAAAATACGACGCGTTGTCGACCAACACACGCTTAAATCGACCAACATCTCTACAGTATTGTTCAAACTTGTTAATAGTTTTAACGGTGTTACATTCCCTCGTAAGGTATAGCTTCGTGAACTTAGAGAAAATATCAATTATTATTAAAACATGCTTATTTTCTTTTCTACTCGCTACCAAATTGCTCAAATAGTTAATCGCAATCAAGTCAAGCGGATTTTTTACTTTGATGCTCTGTGCAATATCCTGATTAGTATGATTTTTATATTTCCCAAGAATACATAAGTGACATGAGTTAATTACAGATTTAGCTATGCTAATACCCTTGACTGCAAAGAATGTCTCTCTGAGAATTAACCACGATTTTCATATTCCTATGTGACCATATCTGACATGGAGATTCCTAACAATCGACCTTGCCTGCTCCTGATCCACCACGTATACCTCCTGATCATTAATTCTTTTCGATAAGAATCCATTCACCATAGAATAATTCTTGAAATTGTGCTCAATCTCCAACCTTCTCTTAATTACCTGCAATTCCTCACTCTGCTCCTGATTCCTTAAAATTTTCTCATTCCCATATACAGACTCGTCCTGTAACAAATTATTTATCGCATTCAAAATATTACATGATTTCTTATTCTCGTTCTCCCTATTTCAGCTAAAGGCATCAGCTATAAAATTATTTTCACCCTTAATATATCTAATCTCGAAATCAAACTCTTGTAACAGTGAGCCCCATTTATACACCCTGTTGTTGGAAAATCTGGTATTCACTAATGCACATAAAGCGGAATGGTCAGTCTATATAACAAAAAACCTACCTAATAAATAAAATTTTAATTTACTAACACCAAAAACAACAACAGCCATCTCCTTTTCGCATATAGTATAACTTAGTTTATGCAGCTTCAGTATCCTTGAAATAAGGAAATAGGAACTTCTTTCCCATCCTGAACTTGATATAATTCGGTGGCCAGAGCACAATCAGACGCGTCAGTACGTAATATGAAGCCTAAGTCAAACCTTGGGTGTTTATAAAACTGTTTTAACAGAATTAAATATGCAGCCTCCTGGCTTTCGGACTATTTCCATTTTACACCTTTCTTGAGTAGTTGGAACAGAGAAACCGCCTTTTGTGAAAATGATAGTACAAACTTCTTATAAAAATTAAGAACGCCCAGAAACGCCTTTAATTTCCTAACATTATTTGGCCTTGGATACCTCAAAATTTCCGACAATCTTTCTTTATCAATACATAACCTAACCTAACATAACCTAAAAATTTAACCGTTTTGAAGAAAAATTCGTACTTCTCAATATTTATCCTCAAGCTTGCTAATTTAAGTTCTAATAAAATTCTCTCTAGGTGTAAATAATGTTGCTGTTCTGTTTCGCGGAAAATTAAAATATCGTCAACGTAATGAATGCAAAATTGTTCATACGCCCCTACAATTGTCTGCATGGTCTTAATTAATGCTGCACTTGACGTAGACAGACCATATGGTACCACTTTAAAATTATAGATTTTTTCTTTCCACTGAAAATACTGTGTACCTTCTAGAATCTTTATGTAACGGAATCAACCAGAAAGAGTTGCTCAAATTGAGCTTGCTAAAAATTAATTTACCACTTGACATAGTTAAAACTGTGTCCATGGATGGTGGACAATGAAATTGCGGTTTAGTCCGTTGGCTGATTTTTCTTGCATCTAAACACAAACGAATGCTATAATCTTTCTTCTTAACAACTACCAACGGGTTTAAAAAATGTGTGTTAGAATATTCAATTATGCCGTCATTCAGGATTTTAGATAACTCGTAGTTTACTTGCTCCGTATGTGCTGCAGGTAAAGGATATATCTTAGAATTAAAAGGCTCTGAATTATCAACCTCTAAAACATGTTCATAACTTAGCGCTGGATTTGCCTCCACACCTACTAATTCTAAATGTTTCCTTAAAAGTGTCTGAACTTCATGTAATTTATCTCCCGGACGTTTAATCGTATCTAACTCATCTCCTCCCCCTTCATTTATTTCAATTTAATTAACATTTAAACACACGTTATCTTCAATGACTTCATAACAATCTTTCCAGGCCAATATAACATCCCTAACCTTTATTAACCTTTTCTCTATGTCTATAACTAGACCTTACTTCACCATGCAATCTATCCTTAAGATACTTTTAAATTTGAGTCCTGGAACAATCACAAATTCATGTTCACAGTTTAACGGACCAATCTTTATTTAACACAACAACGCTATTTACTACAGCAAACCTCTTCTTATTGGGAGCCATTAAATAACTATTCTTAATTGGCATAATTCGACCACTAACATGATCCTTAATTTCTTTCACAAATTCTTTTGATACTAAACTTGCTTCAGCTCCTGAATCGAGCAACGATCTTACCTTATACTCTAATATTTTAACTTCAACTATTAGTAAACAAACTTTTTCAACTACTTCCTGTTCAACTTCCTCTTCGATTGTCATAAGTTCCCGCGAATGTTCATACCTGGAAATTACTGATTCTACAGGTTTGTCCTTTACTGAAAATCCTGCCTTACACAAGTTTCATTACTCTGTCCCCCCTGTCTTTCCAATATTTTTGCATAAGTCCTACTTACTTCCGGTCTACCTCTAACAATTAATATCTTTCTCACAAAAAACTTTTATTTCAGTTTTCAGCTGTCCTATTTCCTGTCTAGTCCCTGCTATACTTCTTTCATTCCGTTCTACACGCACTTCGTAAAATATTTTAAACCGCTGCTCGTTATATTTGCTGACTGTTAAAACTACTTCTAAATAGGTTCTCTGAAAACATTAAGTGCTTAAATGTGTTTGTTATTTGCTACTGCTCCGTGAATTAATATTCTGTTATATTTGCACGAGTTCGTTGCTCAAGTTTTATGGGCAATAAAACTCGCCGTGCTAATTAAGCTATTCCGTGGTAGCGTGTATCGATAATCATACAAACCGCTATCCTTTGTTAAAAGTCAGCAACTTACGTGCTTGATAGTATTTCTAACTGCATAGCTCACTGGGGCATTTTAAAAATGTGGTTTGGTTTCCCCTTCAAACAACGAAATTCAATGGAATTATTATCGTATTTTGTTTTCTGAATTTTAAGAAGGTTTTACCGTTGTATATACTTTTGCTTGCTTTCTCAGAATATTCTACATCACTATCGGTGGGAATGGTTTTATTTTTCCTTCTCTGTTTTCAAAGCTGTATAAATACAACCCCAGCTTTGAAATAGCTCTAAATGATTCTACTTCCCTTTACTGATTTGAATGCTCTTTGAGCATTGTAAAGTTGCGCTTTTAAAATGTGTTTGTGCTAGTGCAATACAGTTAAGTTGCTCTAGCCCCAGCTGCATTTCGTAAGATGGTACCGGAAAGAAAATAGCTTCAGGCACAATATGTTTTCTGTTTGTTTTTTTTTGTGTTGCTGTTTAAAATAAATAGACATTTGCTTTTGATTAATTCTACAATACACTGCAGACCGACGTTAACCCACGCTTAATTATTTACAAATTACTGTAAAATTTTAATGCGTTAAGAGCATTTTTCTACTGTTTGCTTTTTACTGTTTAAATTAATGTGAACGTTATTGTGGACTGTTAAAAATTTTAGTGATACGATATGCATTTCCTAGAACAATTTTTTACTGACTATATTATTATTTCGATACTTCTTGTACATATTTAGGGTTTGTTAATATTGTAAGTATGCTTGAAATTAAATAATAAGATTTGTGACATACATTTTTCTATGTAGACTGTATACTGTCTATTATGTAAATTTACTCTTTATGTACATCAGGTTGTAACAAACGATTACGCAACCATGTATTTTCAACGTTAGTAAATATTCTACTGGGACTGTATGTTTTCCTACATGTTCGTAATATAAATTTCTTTGTTACTGAGGCTTCCAATTCAAATTTCTTTCTAGGTCACGCACCCCACTCTGACTTTTTGAGCTAGCCCGAGCTCTGATTTGTTTGGAGTTTATTTCTGCCCCTGTATATTGTTGCGGTATACGGTATAGGCAATTTTCTACTGCTTACTGTGCTGCGTTTTTTCTTGTCCACGCAGAATAGCGTAACACGTAACACGTCCATCCATTCGTTGCTGTAGAAATATTTCAATGTGAAAAACATGCGACCAAGTTGAGGAATCAATTTCAAGCATTTGACTTAAATGCTGCTGGAGTTTACGGATGGAAAAACTGCTACCTGCTCTAACTAATAGAAAACTGGTTGACAGGCTTTTTGTTATTACTACAAACGATAAAATTAGATAGCTTCTTGGGGTGGAATGCAGGACGTAGTAATTCATTTGTCAATCTTGCCTTGACTATAGTACAAAAGCCGCAAATCAAGGATTACTGCAGAGAACTATTGGAACCGTCGGTGATGATGCAGTCAGCCTCGAGGAGAAGGATTTCGTGTAGAGCCATTCATCATCCTAGATGGATAGCGAAAGCCATTTACCCCTAAGAATATTTCTATTTTGTAACAAATTTAAATTAACTGCATTTGAAGAAAATAGACTTCAGGAAGTTCTTACGCTTTAAACCCAAATTCTTACAGTTTAAAAACGTCGATAATCTACAGTTAAAAAGTCGATAAATACATCGCGCAAGCGCGATATAAACAAGCGACGTCACGGGCTGGTGGTAGCTCCAGCTTTACACAGGCTTTAGCGCGGCCATCTGCCAATGACGTCATCAATGCACAAATTTAAGACGCAATTATCGGAAAAATATAAATTTAAGACAATCGTTGTACAGCAAACAATTTAAACAATTAATACTTACATCAGAAATCCGAACGTCCTGCGGGGTTGAGCTAAAGTTGGCCTCTATTAAAGTCCATCAGGGCTACGGAGGGCCCTTTTTAGGTAGATAAAGATGGTACGCTCAACGCTCTTCCAAAGCGTTCGGACCAGCTCCGGCAGTCATGGGCTCGTTCATCCATGGTCGTGCAGTTACGGTTCGCCAACGGCTGCAAATTATCACCTACCTATGTAGGGAATGGACAGGAAACATGGTAAAGGCGACAAACAAACACAATTAGGCAAGGGAATCTACAGAGATAAAGCTAACGATACGTTACCGAAAAGCGTCCACTCCACTCGAAGGTTCTGGCAAAAAAGCCCCGTTACATAAAGTCACGGAAACACTTGTCCCCACTTCTTTCCTACTCCACTCGCGTCGCACGATCTGGCGCAAACGCACTGTGACGTAGCGGAAATACGCGCCTAGTCTTTTAAATTTATGGCGCGAAACTTCCGCACATCAGAATTAAACTAAAAACAATGTTTAAGTGCCAAATGGCACGTAACAAAGTATGTATGTTTCAAGTAAGCATTGACATTAAAGCTAGGTTTTGTGCGCCTGTAGTTGCAGAGCCACCATACCAGGAACTACAATTTTCGTCTACAAAAAGTAGGAACCTGATATATCTCGTGAACCTGTTAAATGGTTTTGCAGTCATTTATGGTACCTGGCGGAAGACACAGCAGGACTTACATTTTTTACGCAAAAGTGCCATTAGATGTGAGAAACAAAATTGGAGATACTGCTACAAATAAAATCGGCGAATATAAAACTGCTAAACGCCTTTCTCTCGAAACAGAAGACGCAAGTACCTTTACCAAAAAAGGAGTGAAAATCTTTATATCAAAGGGTACACTTAAGTTTTTTATCGATTTGATATTCCCAAAGATTTTCTTTACTTTGATTGTTCAATTTAAAAATGTTCATCAGCGTGAGTCACTATACACTCTAGCAAATTTTGTTACTGGTACTTTGGCTTACTAACGATACACATTAAAACTTGTCCATGACATGGTTGTGAATCAACAAATTTACCAAAAGTACCACCCTACTAAATCCTTACATCACTAACCTAACAAATTACATTTCTATATCAGGTCAGCTTTTTTACTCAAATTTCAAGAAAAATAATTCCCACGTCTGGTCATAAATACCACGCGTTAGGAAGATAAAAAGATAAGACAAGATCTCAAATTGTTGTTAAAGATAGTAGATAACATAACGATAATGGGCTTAAATTGTTATCATCAAAGGTAATGGATAAGATAACGATATTAAGCTTTAGTTATTATTTGAGATACTAGGTAAGATAACGCGATAATAAGCTAAAGTTATTATTAGAGATAGTAGGTAAGGTAACGCGATATTAAACAAAAGTTATTACTAAAGATAACAGGTAAGATAACGCGAAATTAACTCAAAATTATTACTAACGGTAGTCGGTAAGATAACGATACTAAAACTAAGGGTATTATCAAAGATAATAAACAAGATAAGGTATTGGCTTAGTTATTATCCAAGACAATGGATAAAGGTAAAGATAGAGTGACTCCGTGGAGCCGTTAAATGGGCATTTCTTGTACCCTCTAAAAAGAGCGACCTGTGAAGCAGGTCCGTTTGCAATAAACGTCAAGAGGGACCGGCAAAGGCATTTGGGTGCATCCCTGCACCCGGCGTTAATCAATATCGGTGATACAATCACCCGATACCCACACAGTATATACGATATACACATCCACTCACACATTCACACACTCATACATACCTTCACTGCCAGAGCTCATGCGCTGACAGCGGCACCGCATGACCTCACAAAAGATTCCCAGAGACGGGGTCCAGGTGTCTGTGAAAACCTCCCGCGCAACCACACGGTGACTAACGGAAATGAAAAGGCAGTAGAGAAACAGGAACGGTAAAAAGAAGGAGGTAGGTTATTTGGAATGCATAAGAGGTACTTCCAGGTAGAAGAAAGTAGAGGAAGGGCTCGCATTGAGCAAAAGAGACAGAGAAAGGTGAATAGCAATGCGCTACTCAACCAGCCAATGTGGCCAGTAGCTCGGAGTGTGGGAACATCACTCTTATGTGGCAGACGGGTGTTCCGGGACAAGAACAGGTCCACCGAAAGAAGAATAAGGCATAAACGGAGACAGCGGGATAAGAAAAAGTATAGTTTTTGGACAAGCGTCCGAGAGAAGGTAGAAAGTTGTCCCTGTTAAACACAGCGCAGTCTGAAAGACCACCTGCGATATTAATCCGACTAGATAAGATATATCATATGTTGACAATTCACTAAGCTCTTAAGAGAACTAGTACGATCATTTTCCTAACGAGTACATCCACTACGATAAGAAAGTCACACAAAAGTTGACACAACAACTTAAAAGTATCATTACGGATACATTCACACAAAAAAAACTGTTTTAAGGTAGTTTTTCAAAACGGTAGCACCTTAAACACCCAAAAATGCCCAATTATAAGCAGTTAAATACAGGTACACTGTTCCAATATGCTAAAACAACCGGGAATTTAATAAGATAACAATAAAAAGCAATAGCGTCTCACCACAAAGTTCAATAAAAAACAATGAAAAAGAACATGTTTATAAGTTATGTTGATTTAGTAGAAAAAGAAAGAATAAATGATGTAGTATAATGTGGGCGACTGTAATAATTCAGAGGAAAAACACATGGAATAGACAATCCTAGCTTTTTGCAACTGCGAATATGAACTATTTCTTTCAATGGCATAGGTCGCGACTCCTATGTGGGCCCAAAGAAAAAAAATCATCCACTCAACATCCGCTAAAACCAATCATAAAAATTCAATGAGTTATTTCAACCAAAGTTACGACAATTACCACACAAAATTAAATGACGTAAGGAAAAATACTAAAACCAAATAATTTGCTGTAGGAAAAGTTCGAGGATTAATTAAATGAAACAACAGAGTTATATTGGGGGTGTAGAGAATGAAGTGATATATAAGTAACGGTATGGTCAAGGAAGGACGATAAAGGGACTTGCACGTCAAACCCTTGAAAAGTGAGACCCCATTTGTAAACAGGTATGGATTTTCCTAATGGTTTGGTTGAGCAAGTAGGAGATTTGAAAACGGTAACGATATATCTGCGTCTGCATTTGGATTAAGTCTTTCAAGAACAATCCCTTCAAGTAATAATATTTCCGACAATAAATTTTGTTTAGCTTGGGTCGCTTGTTCATCGTCATATAAGGACAATAATTCTATACGCTGTTTGACATGCATTATTCTCGAAACCAAGCGCCTTAGCTCGATATCGCTGAGGCCAGGATCTAATCTATTTATTATACCAGATTTGTCGTCCAAAGACAGTTTAATTTCAGATACGTTGTGAGGCCAATCGGAAACGATTTTCTTTAAAATGGCGACGCTTTTCATTTCCTGGGCTAAAATGACTCTAAGTTGCGATCGACGATCATTTTGATTTGATGCAGGGGTAATATTCCTACACTCAATCTCGTAGATGAGCTCGAGAGACTTTAGATGTGAAACATTCATTTTGAATTAATATTTGAGACAAAATATATCAGGTATACAATACTGAGGTAAATCAAAAGGTAAAAAACGGTATAGCTACTTCAAGTCAGTGCGATAAAGATACTTAACGGTGAAAACTTCCTATGAAAGCATTCGTAAGGAGTAATATAAATTTTATCACGCTAAGTAACCAAAAAACTAAAGAAACACGTTTAAAACTATATGCGGGCAAGGTTAGTATTTATTAAAGGGATATATCATTGATAAACTACAAAAAGACACTCCAAATTATAAAAACACGTAGGTAATGTGTTATTTAACAAATAAAACAAGAACTGTTAATCTAGCATTTTCAAAAGATATTCTAAAGGTCAAATCGTTACATTATGCTTTTAAACACAAAGTTTCTTATAAAGGTAATTAAAATATTAATTAAACAGGTAAATGACTAAAGAAATTTTTTTGTAAACACACAAGATAATTTAGGTACAGTTTTTTTTTAAAAAACAAGGGTTATGTTTTAATCTGATATAAATAGATAACTTTCATAATAAACGGTGTTTAAGGGATGCAAATTAGTTAAATGCTTATTTATTTATATATTTACGTGCATAAAAGTAGGGTTAAACGATCAATTCGTCCCGAAAGTTCGTATATGAATCCAAAAATAAACCAATCACACAATACAACTGAAGTGAACAAACACATCCCACATTGAAAATTAAACTAACATTATATTAAAACCATTTTATAACACAACTAAATTTTTAATTACAAAATGGCGGTATTCACCTTTAATTACTATAGCAACTGATTTTGACATCTAAAAAAAATGTGGCGTGTTCCATAACGCGAGTATAAATTTTCAAGATCACAGATATTAAATAATTGATTTTTTAGTGAAAAATCTTTTTAAATAACATTAGTTAATACATTGTATGTTTATAAAAGAAATTATTGTAACCTAAAAACAAAGGAAAATTCTTAAGTTCACCATTACCACGTTGAGGGCGCCATTTTCTTACGTTTTGAACCCAAATTCTTACAGTTTAAAAACGTCGATAATCTACAGTTAAAAAGTCGATAAATACATCGCGCAAGCGCGATATAAAAAAGCGACGTCACGGGCCGGTGGTAGCTCCAGCTTTACACAGGCTTTAGCGCGGCCATCTGCCAATGACGTCATCAATGCACAAATTTAAGACGCAATTATCGGAAAAATATAAATTTAAGACAATCGTTGTACAGCAAACAATTTAAACAATTAATACTTACATCAGAAATCCGAACGTCCTGCGGGGTTGAGCTAAAGTTGGCCTCTATTAAAGTCCATCAGGGCTACGGAGGGCCCTTTTTAAGTAGTTAAAGATGGTACGCTCAACGCTCTTCCAAAGCGTTCGGACCAGCTCCGGCAGTCATGGGCTCGTTCATCCAGGGTCGTGCACTTACGGTTCGCCAACGGCTGCAAATTATCACCTACCTATGTAGGGAATGGACAGGAAACATGGTAAAGGCGACAAACAAACACAATTAGGCAAGGGAATCTACAGAGATAAAGCTAACGATACGTTACCGAAAAGCGTCCACTCCACTCGAAGGTTCTGGCAAAAAAGCCCCGTTACATAAAGTCACGGAAACACTTGTCCCCACTTCTTTCCTACTCCACTCGCGTCGCACGATCTGGCGCAAACGCACTGTGACGTAGCGGAAATACGCGCCTAGTCTTTTAAATTTATGGCGCGAAACTTCCGCACATCAGAATAAACTAAAAACAATGTTTAAGTGCCAAATGGCACGTAACAAAGTATGTATGTTTCTAGTAAGCATTGACATTAAAGCTAGGTTTTGTGCGCCTGTAGTTGCAGAGCCACCATACCAGGAACTACAATTTTCGTCTACAAAAAGTAGGAACCTGATATATCTCGTGAACCTGTTAAATGGTTTTGCAGTCATTTATGGTACCTGGCGGAAGACACAGCAGGACTTACATTTTTAACGCAAAAGTGCCATTAGATGTAAGAAACAAAATTGGAGATACTGCTACAAATAAAATCGGCGAATATAAAACTGCTAAACGCCTTTCTCTCGAAACAGAAGACGCAAGTACCTTTATCAAAAAAGGAGTGAAAATCTTCATATCAAAGGGTACACTTAAGTTTTTTCATCGATTTGATATTCCCAAAGATTTTCTTTACTTTGATTGTTCAATTTGGGAAACACGACAAGATTTTCAAAAAGGAATACAAATTGTTAAAGAATTAAAATCTTTTAATGATTCCACAAAAACAAGGTATAAATTTCATACAGGATTACAATAATGTCTTGACAAAAAATGCGGACCAAGAACAGTTTGCACTTCAAGTTGTTAAGGATTACAGAAAGCATTTTCCAGATTTTAAAAAGACAACTGTGTCAAAAAAATTATAAGTTAAACTATTTTTGTTTGTTGCATTCTATTTTTATGTTAGTTATTATGTTTTTTTGTAACTATGTTGATTATAGACAAATAAAAATGCAGAATTTCTTACTTTTATGCTTTATCTTCAAGTTGTATGAAATTGTGTTATTGTAGTACCGGTTTCTGTTATTCGAATGAGCTCAAACTTTGCACACGGTTTTTATATTATAAAAGCATAAAAAATTGGAGGTAAGATTTTGAAAAGTAATTTTTATTTTTCTTTATATCAGTTAGGAGCACACTAATACTCACGCCCCCTTAGCAATAAGAGGTATTAATAGATATAGGCATATGACTAGATTTTCAGATCCTGGAGATATCATACTGGATGCATATTATGGAGACCGTACTCGTATAATGATTAATTTGTTCTAATAAATAAATTCTAGAGTTAATTTTAAACGAGAGCGTTTCGGATGTAATAACTCCAGCCGACACAATGGTTATGCGAGTGCACCTGATAAACGCTTTTGGCATTGTATGCACAGTTATACGCTTACAGGCTTTATTTGAATATTTATATTTATATCTATATTTATTTATGTTTGTATTTGTATATTTATACGTTTTGAGATTTCTGTCGTTTGATTTATTTTGTTTGCGGTTTTGTTTATTTGGCTCCTAGTATCGTTAAGAAGAAAGATTAAAATTTTTACAATTCATTTAGGGAACATTAGGAAATGTTAGGAACAATGTTTGAAGTTAGAATAAATTACTTAGAGTAGAGCGGACAACTCTGTAAAATTCATACAGTAGAAACAAGTAGCTGGATTCAGTTATAATAATTTTGCCGTGTGCTTAGAAATTCGAATCCATTAGTAACCATTAGTAAATTCAACTAGATTTGGATAGCTTTAGATCCACTTTTCAGGTCGCACGGACAAGCAGAAGAGCGACTACTATCTTGTATTACACATCCCTCCCCGTTTTCTTTTTGTTAGTGTCTTGTTGATCAGACACGCTCCAAAAACAACACTACGGACAACATTATTTAAACCCAACCTAAGTTTTTAATGACTAAATCTTATTTACTTTTTAACTAATTTTGAAGTACAATTTACTTGAAGCACTCTATTTTTTGCGTTTAAATCCTATGTGGTAGCTTCGGGTAGAGCATTGGTGACGTGGCCGCAAGTACAGTGGCCTTTACCCACATTAAAATGGTGTCTACCCAAAGTAATTTCTTACCCTGTGAAAAAGTTACTTTGATTTGACATACCGTGACTTGATTCTTTCATACCTACATACGTGATTTGACTTCATAATACTAATACTGGCGGCACTGTAAATGTAAAGCTCGTAACTTGACAATTCTTAAGAAAGGGTGATTATGTTACTCTGTGAAAAAGATATGACGTTTCATTTAAAAAAGGTATGTTGGCCTTGACCCACCTTGACGCCTCCACTCGAAGTCGAACAAATATGATCATTAAATAGAACCTAAAACACTATTTTCTTTCGAATCATTTTTCTCAGAAACATTTTGATATATTTAAACGTATCCAGATTTTTCTAACACCATATAAATACATACATATACACACATCTAATATGGCTATGTCGTTAAATATGTATGATCTTATAAAGATATACTATTATTTGAAGAAACGTGATAAACTATCTTTCGACAAAGCGCCATAAAGACTATGGCTAGCATTGAATCCAATACACTTACAATTAGAAGAAGTTATTCAACATAGTTGTTATGGGAACACATTTTTTAAAACTAAAGCTGAAGCGAATAAAAAAGTCAAAATGCTTTTTACCGTCCTTCTAGTGCTAGGGCTAGGCAATTGAGATAGTCTCCAGCGTTGAAGTTTGCGTGGATTACTTAAATAGGGACATCGCACATAGAAAATTTCACATTTTACTTTTACACACTGTTTTACCAAACATCGCAATTTTTACGAATTTTATAAAATGACTTTTAAATTATATAGACATAGCGATATTTTCAATTCAACTTGAACAAAATGTTGAAGATATATTTTAGTTTTACCGAAAACAGAAGTTTGTTACGTACTAATACTGGCAGATTGACCGGTTAAAAGGTCGCGTTGAACAAAGAAAACGTTGCTTTATAAAAGACACTTCTTAAACTGTAATAGGAAATGAATCGTTATATAATTGACGGTACTTACCTGAACTCAAATTGCTAATAGTTTTTGTTGTTGTACGTTGAAATCACTCGAGGGGTATGGGTGCTTAGCAATGCAGCAATATCTAATTGAGCTCGCTTTTAAATACCATCGAGATACAAATTTTAAAGAAACTAAATAGAGTGGAAAATAATTTTTCAGTTCTGAAAATAAGTTAACTTGCATAGAATAAAGCTACAGAACAGTGAACGGTTCGCAAAAATCACGTCACAGATTAAATTGCTCAAAGTTTAACTGTTGTTTGATGTCTTTAATAATACGTTTTTAGTAAAAAAATTCTACTGTATTTCAGTTAGCAAGGCTAACCTATTAAGCTGTACAAAAAGATATTTTCAATGACTTTTCTTCGGGCACGTTAATCTTACTTCCTTAAACGCAATCCCCAATAGTTTTTACTAGTGTATACTGGGACCAAATTTCAGAAGTTTGGAATTTAACAAGAGTTCAGAAGTCTTTTGATATGCAGTTAGAAACATTTATAATTATGGTGAAATATTTGAAACCTCTGTATAGGAATTTAATTATATTTTCATAACTCAGGTGCTTGGTAGTAATAGGATCTTTATAATGCGACACCGAGGGTTTAATTTAATAAATTTATGCACCGCTAAAGATGTTACAATATGATACAAAAAGTTCGTTTCTGTTTTCAATATTGCTAACACGTTGTAAGCAGGAATATTATGAATATAGAGTAAGGAAAGATATAAACAGCCTTTAAATTATACCTATTGTTGGTTAAAATCTAAATTTATAGTATTAATAATGTAAACTGAAAGATAAGGATTAACACTACCGAGAATCTGACGATTTTGGTGAAAACTAACAAACAATTGTGATAGTAAGAGTTACCTTTTGAACACTGAAAAAAGAAACCAGATTGAATAGCTGCGGAGCATGAACCTGTTTTATATTATGGTAACGCCCGATCGTACAATGGCGTAGTCACCTACAGCACAACGTTGCATAAAAAGATTATAAATTTCAATTAACAGAAAAAAATTATATTTTGGCTTATTAGAAGCTCTGCCACAGTTACAAAACACATTGCTTTTAACCAAAACCTACTACACATTACAGCCAGAAGAACCTTTTTTAAGGTAGACATAGTAATTTGTTATCTTTCAAATCAAGTCGTGTATAAAGTAATATGCAACGCATATAATTAAAAGCACTTTAACCAAACAAATTACCTTTAACCGCCATCTGTCGAGGCAAAATTGCATTTTTAACGGGAAAAGCGGTTCCTGCCTTTATCAGCAACTGTCACGTACCCTAATGGGCATTTTGCCGTGTAGTTATTGATGATTATCAATGCTAAACACCACACAGCGGGTCGTAGGTTCTTGGATGCTAATTTGTTGAAGCTTGTAAGAAATAAATACTCGATTTTAACCTTTAAAATATTTAATAAAACGCTTTTGAATTAATACACATCCACCACCAACGGTTATAAGCTTACATTTTAATACTATTACTTAACTTTACTTCAAGCCGGAATAAGTTAATTCTATACACATTAGTGATTATTGACAATCATTCAGTTTACATTAAAAATTATACTAATAATAACACGGCCTAATACTCGTAGTCTCCGGCACTTGCTGACACCGCAACCGCACCGAAGCTCTCGCACTACCACCCTTTTTTAAGTCCCGGCTGACCCTAGAGTAACGGTACAAATGCCTTTTTAAACACACACTAAAAATAAAGATTCATTAACTTCGCATAGCTTATTACCTAAACAAGAAGGGTGGGCGTGTTATATCACCCCCCCCCCATTGTATTTAACTTATAAGCTAAGGTGCATATAATACCAAAAAAAAACAAACCGGCAAGTCCTAGGCGACCCCTGGGCAGGGCACAACGTAAGACTTGAGATTGACTACATTTTGTATACCCAGAGGAGCACCGTACCTCATATGAATTAGAACCCCACCTCGTTACAATTGTAGCCGGTCCTGAGTAAAGCTAAAAAACTTTTTGATTACTTTGACCTTGCTGAAAATTGTAAGTGAGTCCAGACCAGCACTTTATCCACAATGTTAAACTTTAGTTACTTTTTATGCATGCTATTGTAACACAGTTTACGTTTTTCGGCTTTAGATCTCAATCGCTCGTACGCCAATGCAACCATTTCACTTCCACTAACCTCTGACCCCGACCACCAGGAAAAGCATTATTCTTTAGCAAAGGATTTTTATCGGCAGTCCGAAATTCAGCTCACTTGGGCTGTACCGGGTACTGTCGTGCACCACCCTGTTTAACAAACCCGATACTTTAACTAATACCATCGCCTATTTACCATACATCACATAGCACAAAGTTCTCAAAAGGCGACCAACAAATTAATACAGAGTTAAATGTGGAATTTTACAAACTTAATTAAAATTACTCTAAGTCGAAAAAAGAATTAATTGTACTATTTTGAGAAGCCTAAGCAACTGCTATGTTAAAGCTGAATACTTTGACTGACTGCCGGGTCTTGGGCTCCCGGGCTATTTATAATGTCCCTACCCCCTCACATGGCTGTAGAAACTTGCAGAGCTCATGTCTGCTTGTTCTTAATTCTATTCATTGTTACATTGCTATAATCTTACTTTCTAGGTACTTGCGATATCCTGACCGTCTGTGACCTGCCACCTGCAGTGTCACTATCGTCTGAATACAAAGTATTGCATCCGTTCTCATGAACTGTTAATAAACTTTATTAATTGCCCTTGTATTAAATTGTTGCCCTTCACTTAGTAATTTCTTAATAAATTTTAATAATTATATTCTATTTTATAATACATACATAATTTGAAGAATATATAACTCGCGTTCCGTCATATTCCTTTGCGGGTAGTATACGGACGTATGCGCCGCTTGTATACGCCACAACTCTAAAGTAGCACCCCACATCTTACTTGAAAATTGACTGCCATTATCCGAGAGAATCACCTCCGGTTTACCAACTTCCAAAATATTTATTTTCCAAATAACGTAGTATAGCAGGCGTGTTAGCACGCTTAAGTGGGTGTAGCACTATCAACTTGCTAAAAGCATCTATCACCACTAACAATTAATTAATTAAAAATAAATTGCACTGTAATTCTAACCACCACCAGTTAAAAGAGGAATGCTTTAAATATATTGTTTAAACATCGCGCGTATTCTTCATGCTCCTGTTGAAAACTCTAAAAGTTAGACTCACCACAAATGTTAAATTTACAAAAACATTTAACTAACACATAAAAATAAGTAGCTTATAGTGGCTTAGATAAAAGATCCATTCAAAGTTTTTCTTTGTCGCAAATAAGTAAATCACTAGGTTGCTAAAATTCTCAACAAAATTAATAAACAGTTTTTCAATTGATAATACTACTAATGGACTTAGCTTATTTTTTGACATTGGATTTCTTAGAAACGCTTTTGTTCCCTTTAAAATTGAAAGGCGTTGCTCTGATTCTGATATTGACATAGATATGGTAACTAACATTTCAGACAATTTCAAAGTATCTTTAAATATGTTTTCTAAATCATTTTTTAAAACAACATTTAAAAGGGAAACAAGTGCAGAGAGCCGCGTTTATTTTCTTTTTAGTAAATTATTTTAAAGCTGAGTTTTTGATTCGTCTCCATTTAAAAAGAGTCACATTCAACAATTTCCTTTAAAAACCTTTTGGGAAATATTTTGCAGTAATCTTTAAACCTGTCAGTAGTAAATACATTTTCTAATACAGAATGATTTTTAGGGCTAAATCTGTCTTTTATTTACATTTTACCTTTTTAGAAATTAGCATTTCTGGGAAACCCAAAATTAGAGCACCTATTAAAAAATGCCCTGAGAAGAGATAGTCTGTACCATCATTAGGCTCCAAAGATAGAAAACACAATGGATGACTGTTAAGGACGGCTTCAATTCTAATGAAAATTGTGCTAAATTCTTCAAAAGTGAGGGTTCGATTTCCGACAAGGCGATGTGACAAACTTTTGGAGGATTTGACACAGGACTCCTAAATGCCGTCAAATTCGGGCTTTGAGGGGGGATTGAATTTCTAAGCAACTTGCAGCGAGGCGGAGTTGTTGTAAAGTTGGTCTTTATTTTGCAAAAACCAAGTTCTGGCTTTTTTTAATTCGGGAGATGCACCAACAAAGTTGAAACCACAGTCAGTAAATAAAGTAGAGGGAGTGCCTCTACGAGAAACAAATCTGGCAAAACAAGCCATAAATGCGTCAGTAGTTAGCTCCGAAACACATGCATACAAAAACATATAAGTAAGTTTTTGTGACGGGTGGATTCCTTCTTTTAAAGGTCTTTAAAAGAAAGGGGCCTGCGAAATCAGTGCCGACCTCAGAAAATGCGCGAGTTATGCAAACTCAAGCGGAGTGCAAATCGGACATTAAAGGGGGCGATGGTTTTGCATTTTGACCGGTTGCATTTAAAACAATAATGACGTTGGATGAGTGCTTGAGTAGTTAAAACACCAGACTGCAGAGATGCTTTGTGATAATGAGCACAAATAAGAGTGGCCAAGAATGCATTCTTGGGTAATAATAGAGAGTGCTTAGATTCATAGGGTAATATAGAGTAGTTCAGTCTACCGCCCACTCTCAGAAAATTATTTGAATCTAGGAAAGGGTTGAATTTGCGGAGATATCCGACAAGTGGTTTCCTTTTGTGTAAAAGGGAGATTTCTCGGGCAAAATATGCGATTCGAGTGATTCTGACACAGACAGACAAAAATCGTTAAGCTCAGAAACTGAAAGCGGACCAACATGCCGAGGCTGGTGGCGACAATTGCTGACAAAACGCAGACAATATGCGATGGTGCGTTGAAGTCGTGTTAATGTAGAAAACCGAGAAAAATGTGATCAGAATTAGAAACGTCTGTAGTAGCGAAAACCACGTAGTTTTTTAGTTCAGGCAATTCCACACCAGAGAGTGCTTGAAAAGGCATGCGTAGAAATTCGGTATCCACAGACAGCCGAAATTGTGTGGGACAGCACCACCATAATTCATTATGAATTATTTCAGTGGGTAACAGACCACAAGAAGCGGAATTTGCCGATTGAGCTCAGTAGATATATGCCGCTATTGCGCAGGAGAACTCAATTCCAGAACTTGATTTAAACGATTAGCAACAAATATTTTGAGCAAGTGAGGGGAGCGGCCAACCAGCCGAGAACAATGCGAGAATCTGCGAACAGAAATGTTTCTAAAAATCGAAGGGGGGGGTATTTCTGACGATAGAATTTACCAGTTATGTGAGCAGTAAGGCATCGAAAAGTTCTAATTTGGGAATGGTTAGCGTCTTGAGAGAGGCAACCTTACTTTTAGCTTGTATCAAATGACACGAATCTGATTTGGCGCTGGTAATATGCAAATATACGGCAGCGCCGAAGCCTTTCATGCTTCCGTCACGGAAACCTAATAAGCGATACGTAGCATTCATAGTGAACAACTTTCGCGGAATTCGGATCTGTGATAGGTAGCACAATTGAGAGGACAGAGAATGCCATTCGTTGGCGAGAGTAGCAGGAATAGTTTCATCCCAATCTGAGCAAGCCATAATTGTTGCAAAAAATATTTTGCGAGATATGTACGATAAAACAGATCGCTTAGTGGCCGGGGGTTGAAAAGCATTCGTGTGATAAGTGAATGCGTTTCAGGGAGGCTTTAAACTAATCCGAGAATTTTTTCCAGAAACTTTATCGGAAAATTGCACAAAGGATTCCAAATCAGCACTAGTAAAGGCTTCGAGTAATTCTTGAGAATTACTAGACCATTTCCGTATAACAAATCCTGCGCGGCTTAATAATACGCTCAATTCAAGCGGTAGTGTTATAGCTTCCTCGTAACAGCTTGCGCCTGAAACGACGTCATCGATATAAGTATGATGCATCAGCGCTTTGGAAGCTATAGTATACAGTGAACCTTTATCAAACACGAGTTGATGCACAACTTGCTGCGCTAAATAGGCAGAAGCAGCGAGACCATACGTTAATGTTTTCAATTCGTATTCGTTGACCGGTTGAGACGGAACCGGACTTCAAAGTATGTGCTGAAATTGGCGATCCGCGGGGTTTAACAGAATCATCTTATACATCATTTTTAAATTACCGCAAAGAGCGATTTTATGACTCCGGAAAGAGAAAATAATTTCAGGAAGTCCTCTTTGTAATTTAGGACCAACTAATAATTGTTGGTTGAAAGTGTTTCCGTTTTTGTCGGGAGCAAAACAGTTTAAAACAACTCTTAATTTAGTTGTACTGCTTGAGGTTTTGTAGACAAGATGATGAGGTATAATATTTCTTAGGTAGTCCGAGCAACTTGCATATGATCCAGCTGCTCGTATTCTGCTAAGAGTGCATTATATAAATCGTAATTATTTGAAGAATGAAGCAGGCACTTTTCTAAAATTAAATAAGTTTAAAGTACTGTGTGACGGTTATCAGATATTGTTACAGCTTGAGATTTAAATGGCAACGAAACTACATAACGTCCGTTAACACTGTGATGTGTTTCTTTAAAATGCGTTTCGCAATAAATATCCTCGGGGTTGTCTATAACGAGATTGGGAACTTCTTCCAAGTACCAAAATTGTTTAAGTTGGAAATCCAGTGAATCGAATGTAATAAACAAAGAAATATGTTTATCGACACTTGGAGGAATGTTACCAATAACCACATAACTAAAAAGTGTGTTTATGCATAGAGGCTGACCGGGAATCATATAAGGAGGTTCGCCACTTATTATTTCCGAAAATGCACCAGCACCCAGTAATAAATCCACTTTAGCAGGACTATGAAATTCGTTGTCAGCTAAATTTAAATGCTGAAAATTCTGAACTATATCAGCTGGAATATTCCTTGTAGGAATTTCACTAGAAATAGCCGAGAGCACGGATGCTTCGCAATTTAATTTATGAGGCCAAGTGTACTTTGAACGCAGAATGCAATTTACCCGAGCTCTAGAAGTGGTCAGTCAATTTGCTATTCCAGCAATTTGCCATGTACCAGGGAATTATTTTAAACACAAGCGCTGAACACAAGCGAAAGAAATAGCATTGATTTGACTGCCCTTGTCCAAAACGGCTCTAATAAGTTGCAATCTACCGCTAGAAACCATGATTAATGCTTGAATGGTGCCGAGCAATACCGTATTCGCAGTGGAAATATTAGAAAAATTACACTGAGAATTCGAAATCGAGGGGGTAGCTGTTAAGGAAGCAGCTAGTGCGTTACCATCTTGTATGATTTAAGAGGGTAGATGATGCAAAAGAGTGTGGTGTTGACTCGACTTGCAAAATTTGCAAATACCGGTGGATTTACAGCTGATATCTAAGTGAGATCCTAAACATTTAGTACAACGTTGTAATTTTTGAATTAAAACGTGACGTTTTTCAAATCCTGTTTAACGAAGATTTTACAAGCATATACCTTGTGAGGCTGCTGATAAATTGAACAGCTATTTGTTGATCGTAAAGCTTTACTATCTAATATTGTATTATTCAACAATACTGTTTCGGATGTACAATTCTTACTGCGAGATTGAGAAAAATTGTGAGGTTGATTAAATTCCGAAGAACTATCAGAATTCATTTCAGTGGTTTCGGCTTGTGCAGTTACAATTCAAACAGGGCTGCACAAGTGGGAACGTCACCCGTGTTTTGTGTGAGATCAAAAGCAGTTTTGCTTTTGCGGTCTAAATTTCTATAAAAAATGTAGAAGAGTAAATAATCAGATAGATCGTCTAGCTTTATAGCTCTTAATCCGTTTACAGAATTTACATGCGTTTGTAAATACTGCGAAAATTGTGATGAGATGCATTGTTTATAGGTTTGAAATGGAGTAATTGTTGCATATAATAATGCGATTTTCTCCTAATACAGATATATCTTTCTATTAGTCGCTCATACGCGAAAATATATCGACCTTCCTGTACCTGAAGATTACTGATCAAGCTTAAAGCTTCATCTTTTAAACAACTGCGCATATACTGAAATTTCAGTAGCTCAAGGAGCTTTGTATCGTGTACCAAAGTCGAAAATGAGCTGTGGAAATGGTCCCACTGAGAAATTGAACCATCGAAATGCGGAAGATTTAGTGGAGACAGAGGGGTCAATTGAGTATCTATGCTTTCAAACTTCATGTGTGCTACTATACGTTCGTTATGTTTAGTGAAAATAGTGTCAAGAAGCCTATCAAACGAGTCGAAATCAAGTTTTATTAGATCTCGCTTTTCCCGAAATTTGGAGCTAAAGCTAATTACATCATCGCAGAGGATAGCGAATTGAGATTGTAATACTTTAGCTCTTGCTACGCGGGCTTCAACAGCTGCTAATTTAGATTTGTCACAATTCTTAACGAAATCAAAAATTGTAGTTTATCTAGAAAACGAAACTTCCAGTTTTGACTGCAGAGGTTTGTTATCAGCCATAATATTAGTACTTAATTGCTGTGCACGTAAATACATACAATGTTTAAAGATAACACGAAAAGTGCAGAACTGGAATGTGGACAATACAACGTAATCGCTAGTTTATCGTTTAATTGTATGAATGAATAAAATTTATTCGTTATCTGTGCTCTAAGGACCATATGTTTTGGCGCATGGCCGGAAATATGCGTATTATCTTACAAACAGTGGCATGCACAAATTAGCATTGAAAAGTCATAACTGAGGAAGTGAATAAACTTACCAAATTAGGTGGTGTACACTACACAAAGCGAAGGTCGAAGCTTGAAAACGACCTTATGCTTCGAAGTTTGTCAAAACACTGTTCACTCTTATCACTTATGTTCTTTATACTTTCGATGCGCGATCATTACGGCACTAGATGGCGCGAACAGGTAATGAGGTAGGACTTGTATTTTGTTCATTTTTGGTATCGTAGAGCTAACATGTGTATAAATAACAGCACAAAGCTTATGATTCCAAAAGTGATTTATATAATATGATTATCAGAAGTTGCAAATTGTTAAAGCTCAAGAATCTTAAACGAAAATACAAGGAATAGGTGGAAAATATTTTAAAGCTACTGAGGAGGAATCCTCGGCAATGCCACTACAGAAACTAGAATGCACCAGTTCAACGATATCAAATATAGTACGGCTGGAGCTGTATTTTATTTACCGAAAGAATAGTTTGAAACTTGAACACCAATTATTTTCAGATGCTGAAATGTATCAACGAGCAGTTAAGGGCAATATTTTATATAAATCACTTTATGAAGAAATTTCAATCTGATTCTTTGGTGCTTTTTTTTGTTGATGTAATTTAAAATACTCCTATAGTAACAGATTAGTTACTTTATAAGACGCAATAATTTCATTGCTCCTTAGTGGAAAGCGGCACTTCCTGACTTTAAAGCCGGTCTCACTCAAGCGGATTCTTTAGAGGAATGGAAAGATTCGGAAGGGCTCTAGTGAGATCGTGTCGACTTTCACACAGGTGAACGGGCCACTAAGGACGGTAGACTCAAAGTATAGCTACCAGTTGTATTTAATACGATGGATGAACTGTAGTGTTTACGGGGTATATAGTTATTAAAAAGAAACTAGAAATGGAAAAAGAATTCTATGTAAGGAGCTAGTAGTTGACACAGTCACCTTCAACAAAATAAAATATTATTAATTTGGATTTGAATACATCAACTAAATACTAATCGGACACTATTTACATCAAGTAAAGTAATGTGAAAATATTGACCCATATTGCAAATGCGTTCTCTTGCTTGAATTTCTACAATAAGTCGTTTTGTGTCAAACATTTTTAGCGCTTCTCTCCGCATGTGATAGAGCTTTCATAAAAAACCCGACATGCATCCGCTACTCCCCGTACAAGTTTAAACATCGGAGTGCAGCAGCGTTTATTACGTCAGTATCCACTCTTGCACGATTCTGTGCAATAGCAGTCATTTAAAGTATTACGTTGGGTTAAAATTCTCTGCTCCAAATAGAATCCGCTTGCGTGAGACCGCCCTAAGACTTACATGAGTGGATTCTAAACCATACGAGTGGGGTCAGGTGGTGACGGAATTAATTTAACGTATTACTTTAAATGACTACTCTCACACAGCGGTAAGCGAAAGCGGGTACCGACGTAATACACGTTGCTGCGCGAGTTACATACTCCCCATATTAAAATATATATAAAATAAATGTAATTTAGTAATAGCATGTTACATTGTATGAAATGAAGGTTATATAATTAAAGTTTAACAAAGTTCATATGAGAAATAAGAAAGGAAACGACTACTTTGTATTCCAGACGCAACCTAATACTGCAGGTGCAGAAGCAATGAACTGCAATAAAGTAGTGTTAATTAAATTTACTTAGAATAAAACATTGTATGATTATCGAGAAACTTTTCCACAAGATGAAATGAGACCAGAGGCTCCATAAATACTGTGAGGAGCCCCTGATTGCAAATAAGCCTTCAAACTTCATAACTTTAACATTGTTTGACACAAATTTTGCATTTTTGAATTTAACGACAAATACGACTGATTGATAGGCATGGATCCTTTAAAAAGATTAGGAGCGAACATTGATATAGAAAATCGATTATTAAAAATAAAACATGGATAAATATCAATTAAATTTCACAAGAGCAACATTTACACCGATCAAAGATACACCATCAAACCTAGGACAAAAAAACAAGTAAACGTCTTAGTAAATTCAAACAGTGATATAGAAATCATAAATCACATGTCATTTCAACAAGGAGTAGAAACACACACCGCGGTAGTACATATAAAAAACAGTTACGCTACTACAACAATTTTGAACTCAAACGACTACCCCATAGAAGTATTGTTAGCGACACTAATAGACGTGGAAGAAGTAAATTTTGGCGAAATGAATATCGACGAAGACTCTGAAAGTAATTCCAACCCCACAGATCACGATAAAATGTTAAAGGAAAATCTAATTAACATTCGTTTTAATGATAATATTAATACCGAAGAAGAGAGAGTAATAAAAAACCTATGTTTTTAGTATAGAGACATATTTTATTGTAAAAAAATACCTATCACTTTCACCAACACAGTCAAACATAGTATTCAATTAACAGATAAAAAACCGATTTTTACCAAAGCATATAGAATACCCCAAGCAAGTCAAAAAGAGGCAGATAGACAAGAAGCAAACTTATGAAATCAAGATATTATTCAACATGCGAATTCACCATGGAACAGCCCCGTACTAATTGTACCAAAGAAATTAGATGCCTCAGGCAAACGCAAATACCAAATGGTTATCAATTACAGAAAGCTCAACGAAAAGACTGTAGACGATAAGTACCCACTACCACATATTACAAGAAAAATTTTACATACTAGGAAAATGTCAATATTTTTTGACGTTAGATCTCTCCTCAGGATACAAACAATTTGAAATGGACGAGAAAGACATGACCAAAACAGCTTTCAGTACACCTAGAGGACAATACACATACAAACACATGCCGTTTGGCTTAAAGAACGCACACGCCACTTTTCAGAGGGTTATAGATAATATTTTGAGAAGAATACACAACGAGAAATGTCGTGTGTATCTTGATGACATAATTGAATATTCAACGTCATTCAACGAACACATTGAGAGATTAAGAGAAGCTTTTGAGCGTTTAAGAAAAGCTCATTTTAAACTACAACTAGATAAGAGCGAATTCTTGCAAAAAGATGTAGCATTCTTAGGACACATGATAACGCCACAAGGTGTTATGCCAAACTCAGATAAGACAAATGCTGTATTTAACTACCTTTTACCAAAAACGAACAAAGAAATCAATGGATTTTTAGGACTTAGTAGATATTATACAAAATTCATTAAAGGTTATGCACAAATAACAAACCACTATGAAATTGTTTAAAGAAAGGTAATAAAATCGAACACACATCGGAATTTATGAAAGCAGTAGAAAAAATGAAGTGTATTCTTACGAATCACCCTTCGTTTGAGTACCCTGACTTTTCAAAACCCTTTATATTAACAACGAACGCATCCAATGTTGCTTTAGACGCAGTATTGAGTCAAGGCAAAGTAGGTAGCGATAAACCAATTAGTTACGCATCGCGAACATTAAATGAAACAGAACAAAAATATAGCACAATTAAAAAGAATTATTAGCCATAATTTGAGCAACAAAATATTTTATGCTATATCTTTATGGAAGGAAATTTTATATATACACAGACCATAGACCATTAGTATGGTTATGTAAACTAAAGGAATCCATATCAAAATTATAGAGATGGAGGAATAGATTAAAGGAGTATGACTACGAGAAGGGAAAGTACAACAATAATGCGGACGCACTAAGCCGAATACAGCTCAACGTCATAGAGTCAGTTGTAGGCAACGTAGACGAAACCGAGATGAGAGAAAACCCAGAAGAATTGGAAACTATACATTCAACTCATAATGACTAACCAAAAACCGCAATGAAAATTTTAAACAAAGCGACTGATACAAGACCGAATCAATTTATAATTACTGAAGTCTTAACCAACCCTGACCCGGTAAAGTACACAAAAACCGACAATAGGAAAATATACCACATCCAAATAACGAAAGATGACAATGAGAATCAAATACTTAAAATTTTAGAGGAATATGCCTCGGAGAAAAAACGCTTTTACTTTTATTTCACAACAGAGCTTTTGTAGCAAAAATCTTCAGAATTATATATTCGACTATTTAATAACTCAGGACCAGAGATTATCAGATGTTCACCAAAACTAATAACTTTAGATGACCCATAGGAAATAAACGACGTAATTCGTAATCTCACACGAAGGCAAAACGAATCATCGTGGAATAAACGAAACCATAAAACAACTCATAAGGATATTATTTTATAGATATGAAGAATTTAACTACGGATTTTATTAATCAATGCGAAATATGTGACAGAGCAAAATACTACAGATCACCACAAAAAATACCCTTAGTGATAACTAAAACACCCGACAAATCTTTTCAAAAATGACATGCAGACACTTTGGTAGCAGAAGCTCAAAACTTTTTGTCAATTGTAGACGCATTCACAAAGGTAGGACAAGCGATACCCATTACTTCAAAAATAGTATTGATGTAACTCAAGGTTTTTTACAATACTTTACATTTTACGGTACACTCGATCAATAACTTTAGATAACGGAAGTGAATTCAGAAACGAGACTATACAGAATACCCGAGAAATTCATAAAATAAATATTCATTTTATTACGGAAAATCATTCGGAATCAAACGGATTGATTGAACGATTACATTCAATACTATTAGAACAGATCAGATTTTTAAGATTAACATACAAGAAGGAACCCATTACCAATTTAATGTCATATGCCCTAATTACTTATAACAATAAAAGTCATTTTTCAAATAACTTTACACCCCTCGAATTAACATTAAGACATTCAGACTCTCGCAACCCTTATGATATACATTACAATAATGACAGCGCAATTATCCAGAAGCTAATGCAATTAGAACTTCTAGATCTCGACGATCTTAACAACGCAGTGAAATTAATAAACAATTATAAAAAACATTTGAATAATTTAAAAATGCCGAAGTTACACTATGAAAATATTAATATCTAGACAATTCTATTGATCAATGTATTATTATTATTAGTTGTATACCTATTGTACAACATGTATATTAGATTTAAGATTAAGGTAACAAGAATGAAAAACAAAGAAACCACAAGTGAACGTTTAAAGACAATGCGAGTTATGTATCCACCAATTACCTATATATATTGATATATTGAATCTAATAGGAATTATTAGAAATTGTTAAAAGTAGATATAATAGGTTCCTTCTGGGCCACTTCGATCCTCACTCGATCGATCCCCCCACCCTGCCTTCTATTTCGCAGTTGTTGAGGTGGTGTGCCTTGTAAATTCTGACGATCCTCAAGACACTTCTGGCGCACATCGTTTCTCACTGGATCGCCGCCCCCCTTCCTACCCCTTTCTGCTTGCCTACTAGTCGTAGGGTGTTGAAGGGGGACGGGGGTCTTATGACAATTCTCATGACTCATTCGAATTCTTCATTATGTTTATCGGCTTTGCGGATGTCCTAATCAGCATTTTGCGGGCTAGAAAATTTTTAACGATAGTGATAGGCAGATATAATTAGCATCGTGAAATTACATGGGATTATTTAGCACTATTATTTTAATATTTTAATTTTACTTTTTAACATATATCATTTTTAATATTAGACTAGTATAAGTGTGTTCTTAAATTTTAGAATTAAGTTGACTACATAATTGGACATACATATGTCTGTGGAGACTTTATTAATAAATAAAATAAATGAAATTATGTTTATCGGCTTTGCGGGTGCCCCATTCGGCATTTTGCGGTCTAGAAAAAATTTTTAACGATCTTCATGACTCGTATGAATTCTTTATTATGTTTACCGGCTTTGCGGGTGCCCCATTCGGAATTTTTCGGTTTAGAAAAAATTTTAAAAAATTTAAAATTGAGTGAACATATGTCCTGGGGTTTAAAAAATCGATTCGAAATTATATAACATAGATATGGGGAAAAGTTATTGGCATCGTAGTAGGTCAAATACTTACACGGTGTAATGAGATCGTACTCTTCCTCCATGTACTTGTTGGCTGTAGCGTAACGTTCCGTATGGGCGGGCGGACCGGTTGCACGGGCGGGCGGGCGGACGATTGCGGATGAACGGGCGGACGGGCTGGTGGGGGGACGGGTGGATGGACGGACGGGCGGGCAGGGATGGACTATTTAATATAAAGACTGCTTTTGAAATTTTTGAATCAGTCTTAGCAGTATATTTGAAAGATGTACACCAAGCAATCTTTAGAGAAAGCAATTAGTGAAATTCAGAAAGGTGTGTTAAATACGCGTAAAGCTAGTAGGTTGTATAATGTGCCTAGAACAACACTACGAGATCACCTCTATAAACTAGGTGTTCGAAATAAAAGTAGAGAATCAAATATCCCGGTAGAAGCTGCACGACAAAAAGTTAAAATACCCATACAAAACTTTGATACATATACCACTTCTAGTGCAATAGAAGTTGGTAAACATGGACCTTTGTTCCCATCCAATATAAGGGCAATATTTGCGGGACCATCGAGTTGTGGAAAAACCAACGCTCTAATATCTCTCATTTTACATGAGAATGGACTTGCATTCCAAAACGTCTATGTGTTTTCTAAAAGTTTATATCAGCCAAAGTATGAACTGTTAAGAAAGTTATTTGAACCCTTAAAGACGGATATTGGTTACTACGAATTTGGGAATTATAAAGATTTGATTAGGTCAGAGGATGCAAAAGAAGATTCAATTATTGTCTTTGATGATATTCATGCAAACGAACAAAACAAGATCGCACGGTTTTTCTCCTGTGGTAGACATAAGAGTATCGATTCCTTTTACTTATGTCAAACGTATGCCAGCACAGTAAAGCACGGACTTAGAGATAACGCTAATGTTATTTCAATATGGAAACAGGATGATGCAAATCTTTGGCATATCTTTCTAAATCATGTTGGCAGTGATATGCCCTTTATAAAGTTTAAAGAAATTTGTCAGCGATGCTGGAATGGTGGTGACTCGAAATATAGTTTTATTACTATTGTAAAAGATTTTGATTTGGGTAAGGGCGATATAGAAAAATTTCGATGAGTATATAAATATAGAAGAAGCCGTTAATGTTAGCCCCAATCTCAAGTTTCATGATGACGGCCGCTAAAGATTTTATTGTAAGCAAACATGAGCATCATTTTATGCAGGATGCCGTACGAAGGAAGTTTGTGGAACGCAAAAAAGATATACTACTTCACAACCAGTTTTCAAAGAAGCTCATAAACATAGCATGAGCCTTTGCAAATCACCGCTTCCCAGTCATAAGGAATAGCGGAAAAATACTAAAACCTATGAAGGAGATTAAAGTTGAAAACAAAGGCGAACTTTTAAAAAAAGATTAAGTTACCAGTTAACGACGAGCCTGTACATCGTTAGTATACGAACGTGCTGGTTAAAACTGAAGACGAAAATATATACACGTCAGTTTATGGAGTTAAGTATAATCCCCAATCTGATACGCATAGTTCGGGAAAAAGTATATTGGAAATTGATACAGAAATCAGTGACATAACCTTAAATAATAGAGGTCATCCTAGCACTAGAGGGGTATCTATAATAGAAGAATTAAGAGAAGAGGGTTGTATAATAGAATAAGCATAACACAAATCGAGCACAATCGGGGCATATCCGAACAAGAGTAGCTCATATAAAAGGACTGTTGGCATAGAAGTTATAATTTATCGATTATACAGTTTAAAGAGGTGATTAAACAAATATGTATAAAGACTTTGGGAAGGTTATTCGAAGATTTCGCAATGCTCTACGAGTAAAAAAGGCGGAATGCGGGCAACGGTTTTCGATAGAAGGACAAAAATGTCTTATGTGCCAGTCATACGAGGAAGCAATACAGCACTGTACTGCTGTGTTAGTATTGCCCGAAGATTTGGATGATTTTATGGAAATAATCGAGGAGATGGGATTTATAAAACTGTTGGCAGATATTCAGATGGAATATCTTTTAAATTCTAAGTTTTAAGATAAAAATTTAACTGTCTCAATTACTGTCATAAGAAATGAATGATGAGAATTTACAACATCAACAGTATCAACAACATCAACAACATCGATAACATCAACAACATCGATAATATCAACAATATAATCAACTTTACCAACCTCATGAAACCATTAAACAATTACAGCACCAACGCCCACAACATCAGCTTTGCCGTCTCTAATATTATAATGGGCAGGAGCAAAATATTAATTGGATAAGAAAATGCTTCCTTATACATCCAATAGGGTGGAACGCTAGACTACCGAAAAGATTCCAAAGGATAGCCAATAACTGGATATCTATATAATTTGTATCTGCATTGTTTTTTGTAAAAATAAAGTTGTATAAAGTTGAATAATGTTTTGATAATACGCTCATAATGAAATGTCGTTTTACATCACTTTTGCGAATACAGCGCTAAGGTCGTCGTAACGGATACTATTGGGCTACGCTCGATCAATAGTTGCTCAATCGATTGCAATCTAAGTCGCCAATACATTGTGATATTCTAATCGTACCCGATGTTACTCTAACCTATGATCCAACAGCCCCATATATATCCAAATTGTCACATTACTAAGTAACTTACTACAGTTAATCACAATAGCATATTGCAATATAAAGCCTAGGGGTGGGGTACGAAGGTTCTTTATAGCCACCAGGCAGCGCATTTTTTTATACTATATATACCTGACATTTTAATGGATGACATCCTGGTTTGTAAGCAGGGATTAGGATCATCCAATGCCGATACACTCCTACATTGTGGGGTCTGTCGTATAAATATGGCCAACCACCAGTTTAAACCTCAAACCATTTTCCGGTAGCTTTATATCCATGATGCTATTGTTAACAACCGAGTTTACTTATTGTTATGATATTTGGGCGCAAGGTAACACGGTGCAATAACACTTACCTCATAGCATATTCGCTGAGCTTTTGATGTTGAATTGGAACCATGCCGCAAGCACCGTGGACCCGGCTTTAGTCAGAGGCGTGTGCAATGGTCTACCATGCGCACAAAGATCAAAGCAACATAGTAAATATTTTTTTGACACCTTTATAAATGAATTATAGCTATTAAGTTGATATTAACAAAACATGCAGTTACATATACACGATGGATAAGATGCCTGTTGTGCTAGCCTGTATAGAATTATGGACTCTCAAAGCAATTATGCGTAGCCAATAACAGAATGAATAAATGCGATTGTTTTGTTATGATGCAAATTATTAGGTAAAATGAATTAGTAATATTGTAAGCAGAAGGGAGGGAAGGGATAATAAACGACAGCATTCTATAATTTATAATGAATACGACCGTGGGCTACTTCAGTTTTATTCTAGTATTTTTAATAGTTTGTAAATTTCGATATTGATATTGGAATTGATGTGTAAATATAATATAATATAAGAATTAAAAATTAAAACCAGTAGTTTACATGGAAACTGGGCATGTCAGCAACCAGGTCAAAAAATAGATTTTATAGGTATTTCAGTTATTAAAGACATTGCACCAAATTCATTCCTATAATATGCCATGATGCTAACCAATCATAATCCTATTACATAATACTAAAAACTAGTGGTAGCGGCGACTTAAGTTGCTGCTACAGTTTATAAACCTGTAAAACTTAATTCATATACAAATTTTCATGCTACTGAATAAATAAGATGTAAATAAAATAGCCGAGCGCCTGCCTATTTGCAACATTTATTAAAACGTGTATGCAACGGTCATATTAATATACACGTCTGGCGAATACTAAACACATAATTATGCTAAAATAAGTCTTTTAAAATAAGCATCGTCATCATCTGAAACAATGTGCTGTTAAAATCTGGCCACAAAAATTAGTTTACTTACCTAGAGCGACTTCACAAAACTCGATTCGTAAACTGAAAGGCCGAGCACTTTACGTTAATGTATCAGCATATGTCATAAGGAAATGCTCCGAGTGTAAACACCAGGAATCTATCTATGAGCAAAATGCTTAACCATTACTATTATTGTGCTATTCATTAGCAGAAATCTGCACAAATCTGCATAAATATTACGTCCAATGCTATTTTTGTTTGATGTCTGAAAGCAGCTAATTAAAATATTGCATCATCCGTTTTACATAATTCACGTATGTAAAATTTGTAAACATTCAATATTTGTGCAATTTAAAGAACGAAATAATGCTTTACATAATCAAATGAGGTATTTTCATTATACAATACAATAATAATTATTACAATAGGTAACCCTATTTCGACTATTAAAAACAATGTCGATGTGTGAGCTCAAACGATTAGTTATTTGATAAAAACTTCTTGGGGCGCGATTCGAGTGGTCAACGGCCTACTTAAACATGTCTATGCTTGTATAAATGTGCGTGACGTCATAAATATCATAGCTTATAAATATTTCTAGCTGTAAAATATATTAACCGGATGCACGTTTGAGGCTTCTCGCGCTTTACTAAGTTCTATTTTTAAAATGAAAATTGCTTTGTATTCACAGAATGTCGGTCTTTAATTTAAAGATCCAAACCATAATAACCAATATAATTTACAGATTTTTAAAATGGGTCACTAATAGAAAAGATTTTATAATACGTACTAATTTGCCTTATGGAGAGCTGCATTCGCGAGCGTCTTTGGTACCACGATACAATTATGTATCATGAAACCGCACCAGAAAATTGAATAACAACGGCACATATTTTTCGGAGAACCGATTAATGCAGATTTTATAAAAATTTGTTTATGCCATCTGGTTCATCGAATTTCACACTGTTGTTTAAGCCCAAACACTAGTAAATTTAAATAAGTAAGGTGTTTCTGTATGACAATTAAACTACTGATGTACCATCGTATAGATTGCGGCTATTTTCTGCAATTTACAGAAAGTGAAATCATTATACATATCTGAAAAATATATATATATCCAATCAAGCATACACACGCCCAAAAATGTTCGACTTACCTAGAACGATGTTTAATTGCAGTAAAATATCAGTCGAAGGAGTGTTAACCTCTCACGATCACCCGACGACTATGATTAGTCTCGAACCCCACAAAAGTTATAAAATGATTACATCATGACTCATCCAAAATTCTACATCACGTCTGTGCGAAGCTCGGTAAAATTGAGGTCAGCGCTGTTTTATAGAGTTCGAATATTTTCAGTGGATCCTAAGATATTAACAAAATTATTAAAATTAATTAGAAACCTAAAACTATCTCAAAAACTATGTAGAATTTTACTAAAAGTCGCATTAAATATATAATTCATATAAAAAATCTAGTTCGTCTTTGTCAATATCTGGAACCACACTAAACCGTAATAGAAAATTAAATCGTTAGTATCACAACGATACATATATTTTCTTCAGCGCGCCGATTTAACTTGATTTTATAAAAATTTGTTTTTCGCCTAGCATATATGAAAATAAATCATATCCACCCTAAAAATCTGACTGAAAGTAAATCTTTGCGTTTCTAGGGCCGCAAAACTCATAATAGCATGATTTTATAGGTTTTCACGATCTAGACACCAATGACTATCATTGAGATTCATATATTGCGGCTTTGACGTTTCAAATAATTTATCATTTAACCTCGGCGTCGGTGTATTGTTAATAAGAGTTTCAAATAAAAATATAAAATAATCATAGATAAGTAGTGAATAATTGTAATTCTAACTGAATAACTGTTAGTGAAGATGAATGATAATTTAGACTGTGATGATGATGAAGGAATTACAAGTACTCCACCGGTGTTGCAAGAAGAAGTGAGCAATGCTTCTTTAAATCTTTTACCTAAAAAGTCTAGAGAACGGTACAAAAATACTATGAATTATTTAATAAATAGAAAAAAAAAATAAAGAAGCTAAAAATGTAACAGAGAATGTTTTAATTGCGTATTTATCAGAAAGATCGAAACGTGTAAATGCTGCTACTCGATGGGCTAAATTTTCAATGCTAAAAGCACTTTTAAAATCAAAGAAAATATTAATTTTGATAATCATCATAAAGCATTCTGTAAACTACCTTCCCAAAAATCTAAAATTTTGATTCAAGTACAATGAATGTATTCAATTTTAAGGCGGCAGATGATTAGGAATATCTAATGATAAAGGTATACAAATAAAATTATTGTAAATTTTTAGATTAACTTTACATTGCAAGTTTCTCTTATTATGGGAGTATACGGAGCTTGCCGCCGAAATGAGTTGACGAATATGAAACTTGACCACATAGATATTAGTGGACACGTATTGATTGTTACAGTTCCACAAACCAAAATAATATTACAAGAACATTTACAGTCACAAACACTACAGTTGATGTACTGAATCTACTTACAATATACAACAAATATGTTTCTATTAGACCTCCCACATTACTCATAATTCCCAATTCATTTATTACAAAAATAATAAATGTACAATACAGCCGATCGGGAAAATGTATTTAGCAAAATTCCAAGCAAAATAGCCACCTTTTGAAATTGGTTGAACCTAGTACATACACAGGCCAATGCTTCCGCCGTAGTTCTGCAACTCTATTAGCTAATGCTGGAAGTAATTTAATAACACTTAAGATACATGGAGGATGGTGTTCTTCTGCAATTGCTTAAGGATATATAGGTGATTGGTTATCAAATAAGATTAAAATTTCTCAAAATTCTAACAAACCAAGAACATCAACTGTCTAGTACCAGCACAAATAATACAATTCACATGTTAATTGCTCTTAAACCAAATAAATGAAATACCAATTAATGTAGATAGACCGTCAACGTTATCGTAAAAATGTCATCATGCTACCAGCATCTCAAATACTTACCAAGTGCCTACAAATTCTGGTATCACTATCCATAATAATGGTCAAGGGATAATTAATATCAATTACTATAATAAATAAAATACGTCAAATGTTATTAACCTTCTTTATTTTAAGGTTTTTTCTATTTTTTCTTTAATGTTAGACGAAAAACGTTGTGTATCACACAGGCAAAAATGCATTAGTAGTCCTTAGCTATCAGCTGCCTCGCTCGCTTCGCGCGCTCAGGCATCTAATAGCTGCGGACTGCTAATGAGCACTTTTTGTCCTTGTGACACAATATACTATATACCGTCTGGTTACTCGAATTTTGCTCTATTTTTAAGCTTAAACACTAATAAAGTTAAACAAGTAGGATTGTTAGTTATCATAGCAGAATATTTGTATTTCAACAATATGTAAACTTTATAGCGCTTCCTCAAATTTTATTATATTAAAAACGGGTTTTTGTGTGATGTTCTTTAAACATTAAGCTGTAATTTAAGTCCAAACATGAAATTTGTATAACAATTATAAGAGCGTAAAAATCTATACATTGAATCGATTTATGAATTTTCAATGATAATGATCGACCCGTTAAAGATAAAAAATTCTGGGGGGCATGATTCGAGCGATCAACGACCTACTTAAACGTGTTTATGCCTGCATGAATGTGCGTGACGTCATAAATATCATTGCTCATAAATATTTATAGGTATCGTTCTCTATTAATTGTAGAAATGACCATTACTCACGATTTATAGGAAGAAGAATACATTTGTCTATATAACTCGAAAATATCAGTGCTGGTTTGATATATATAGCTAATTTTATAAAATAATTACTGATTCGATAGCAATAAGAATGTTTAGTTTGAATCCAAATTTATTATTAACGTTTTATATCACATTACTGTTAAATTCCGGGGCTTATAAACCTAGTAATACAGTTCTTGAATTGCAATTACATTCAGGAAATATATTGTTTCTCTAATAACGCGGTTTCGAATAGGTAGGCTGATATACAGGTTTTGTAATATAGTTTATTCAGAAAATCGATTTCTTATGCAAATTATTTATTGTACTGTACTATTTATGTGTCGTTTTGCTTTATGCAAATCACAAAATGGCCGCATTCTATACGATACGATGATACATCTGTCTATAATTAACCGCAAAATACTAATTATAAAATGAGCTATATATTAAAACAGAGAAAATTACTTTACCTGACGTTGAGATAATCAAAGCGGTTGATAATTAATCAATTTATAAAACTGAATACCCTTCAAATCGACCGATTTACATATATTTTAAATTCAGGCAATTAATTGTTTTATGATGTAACTATGTTGATCTTGACTCATCTAAATTCTACATCACGTCTGTGCGAATCTCGGTAAAATTAAAGGTCATCATAGCTTTTATTAGAACTCGAATATTTCAGTGGATCTAAAATATTATACAAAAATTACTAAAACGTCTATTAAGAAACGCATAAATTATATCGAAATTACAGAATTTACGTAAATTAAATCTAAATATGTACATATTATGATACAGTAAACCGTAAAACTGTGCAACGATTATATATCTCGTACATCAATATGCACCAGTAAACTGAGGTCCATCTATATTCTAACATATCCATGTGTCATTCTTTCGTTTGTCTCGATCTGTTAACGCAGATTTCTGTTAAAGAACTAGCACATAGTAAGTGTGTAGTATGAATATAGATGGACCTCAGGTGTTTACTCCTGCATATTGTTACGAGATATGCTAATATAATAGTGTAAGTGCGCTCGGACCAGTTTTTTTCCCGGTTCCTGTTTACTATCAATGCAGTTTTGAGAAGTGGTTGAAGGTGAGTATTAAACCTTTGTATACATATTTAACAGCATATTTTTCAGATTTATCTGCAAGTTTTACGGTGTTAAAAGACACATTTTAGCTTAATTATATGTATAGTATCTGCTTTTTAGATAGACGTGTATATTATATATAATCGTTGACACGTTTTGACGAGCTTTTAATGTTGCATATATGAATTACATATTTAATTTTAATTTAGCGTAAATTCGGCTTAGTTTCGGGATAATTTATGGTTTCTAATAGATTTTTAGTAATTTTTTGTTAATATTTTAGGATCCACTGAAATATTCGAGTTCTAATAAAAGCTATGATGACCTTTAATTTTACCGAGATTCGCACAGACGTGATGTAGAATTTAGATGAGTCAAGACAACATAGTTACATCATAAAACAATTAATTGCCTGAATTTAAAATATATGTAAATCCATCGATTTGAAGGGTATTCAGTTTTATAAATTGATTAATTATCAACCGCTTTGATTAACTCAACGTCAGGTAAAAGTAATTTTTCTCTGTTTTAATATATAGCTCATTTTATAATTAGTATTTTGCGGTTAATTATAGACAGATGTATCATCCCATCGTATGGAATGCAGTCATTTCTGCAATTTACAGCAAACTAATCCTAGAAATATTTATGAGCAATGATATTTATGACGTCACGCACATTCATGCAGGCATAAACACGTTTAAGTAGGTCGTTGATCGCTCGAATCATGCCCCCAAGAAGTTTATATCAAGTAACTAAACGTTTGAGCTCACACATCGACATTGTTTTTAATAGTCAAAATAGGTTTACCTATTGTAATAATTATTATTGTATTGTATAATGAAAATACTCCATTTAATTATGTAAAGCATTATTTTGTTCTTTAAATTATCCGAATATTGAATTTTTAAAAAATTTTACATACCTGAATTATTTAAAACGGATGATACAATATTTTAATTATATGCTTTCAGACCTCAAACAAAAACATGTACAAGGTTAATTCTATGCAATCAAATCGAGCATTGGACGTAATATTTATGCAGATTTGTGCAGATTTCTGCTAATGAATAGCACAATAATAGTAATGATTAAATATTTTACTTATAAATAAATACCCGGTGTCTACACTCGGAGCATTTCCTTATGACATATGCTGATACATTAACGTAAAATACTCGGATTTTAACAAAACATTGTTTCAGATGATGACGATGCTTATTTTAAAAGATTCATTTTAGCTTAATTATGTGTTTAGTATTCGCCAGACGTGTATATTAATATGACCTTGGCATACACGTTTTAATAAATGTTGCAAATAGGCAGGCGCTCGGCTATTTTATTTACATCTTATTTATTCAGTGGCTTGAAAATTTGTATATGAATTAAGTTTTATAGGTTTCTAAACTGTAGCAGCAACTTAAGTCATCGCTAGCACTAGTTTTAGTAATTACGTAATAGGATCATGATGGTTAGCATAATGATATATTATAGGAATGAATTTGGTGCAATGTCATTAATAACTGAAATACCTATAAAATATATTTTTTGAACTGGTTGATGACATGCCCAGTTTCCATGTAAACTACTGGTTTTAATTTTTAATTCTTATATTATATTTACACATCAATTCCAATATCAATATCGAAATTTACAAGCTATTAAAAATACTAGAATAAAACTGAAGTAGCCCACGGTCGTATTCATTATAAATTATAGAATGCAACAATGCTGTCGTTTGCGGTTGGCGCCATGGTTCTATATCGAATAAGGTCCGAAAACATAGCAATGACTATTTATTATTCATATAATGCTAATTTTTCTGTTTTTAGTTGTATCGCAAGTTCCCCAGACGTAACTGTGCTCCATTCCTTTAGGAGTATCTCCACTGGGGCGACGTTTTATTAGCGATCTGTGCGCATTCTTTCTAATTTACCTATTTCCGATCATCTGGCTATTTATAAGAGGCCTCAGCCCATTTTCCTTTTCCGCGAATCCGAAAACATTTGTCTGCGTTTATTAAGCTGAGTAATAAACATCGTTTTATTGTGCAGATCACATAGGAATCCTGGGCCGAAGTTATATCGGTTGCCTGTGAGCATGCGCTTTAATTTACCTTCTTACAATCATCTGGCTATTTATAAGGAGTCTCAACCAATTTTCCTCAATAGTGTTTCTTCTACGACTACAAAACCTCATAATTTACGTGTTTTAAACTATAAATAAACATCATTTTATTATACAAATTTCATAGGAATCCTAAGGCGATGTTATATTGGATGCCTGTGAGCATGCGCAGTAATTCGCCTGTTTACGATCATCTGGCTATAAATATAAGGGGTCTCATCCCATTTTCCTCAGTTGTATTTCTTCTACGATCGCAAAACCTCGTGGTTTACGTGTTTTAAACTGAGTAACAAACAAATCCTGGACCGAAGTTATATTGACTGCCTGTGAGCACGCACTTTAATTTGCCTGTTTACGATCATCTTGCTATTTATAAGAAGTCTCAGCCCATTTTCCTCAGTAGTGTTTCTTTTACACCTGTAAAACATTGCAATTTACGTGTTTTAAACTGAGTAATAAACATAGTTTTATTGTGCAGATTACAATGGAATCCGCCAAAGTATTCGTCTGCGATGTGTGCCAGAAAAACTTCTCGATCCAGAGCAACCTTAACCGACACAAAAAGGAGGTCCATAATATCATTAGACCACCACGTCAGGTTACAGCCTCTGCTCCACAGACTGGATTATCAGCACCTGCATCATTTGTGTGCGACATTTGTGATATGGGGTTTGGGCGTCGAGCTAATTTAACCCGGCATCAGCACGCTCTCCACGGAGATACTATTTCTTCTACATCGATGTCAGCCAAACGTGGAGCATCACCACCACGTGCTGCACCTGCCCCAAAACGCCAGCGACAGGACATACGATATTGCAAGGATTGCAATATGGACGTTCCTTCACGCCAGTTCCCTGGACATTTACGCAGTGCAGCGCATAAGACCAAATCCAGAGACCCCGAACAAGAAGCGATACAGCTGTTATCGTCAGCCTTCCGCTCCCGGATCGCAACTTATCGCATCAATAATATGTCTGGTTGTAGAGACATTGGAGACTTTTTACTTGAACAAAAGCCACATTTTGTAAAGTTGATCCAGGACACCTTGGAGGTCCACACGACCCTTAAATGTAATGTGGAAGTGTTTGGTATGTACACAAAGATGGACTTGGGTGATACCGAAGCAACTAAATCTTTCAATACCAAGAATCAAATTATAACCCGATCGAGCGACTTGAACAAAGTGTATACGGCGTTTTCTCGGGAGATGCTCGATAAATCCCAAGAATTTGAACATCACCAGTCCGGTTGGACCTTACAACGTGTCCTGCATTTAGAACTAAACATCAACAAATACCAACCACTTAGGGGATCTTCTTACATTGACCTTCCACGCTGGATAAAAGCTAAAAAGCGGTGGTGAATATTAAAACCGAGAAGCAGCCTGTTTTGCATACTCCATTGTAGCAGCGCTGTATCCTGCTGAGCATCACCCCAACGTCTTAGCAAGTACCCCATTACTCGAGCTGCTTAAATATGGGTGGTATAGAGTTCCTATAGCCTTTGACAAGATTGCCAAGTTCGAGGCTTTGAACGATCTGATTATCAATGTATTCGGTGTGGAAGGAAGATCTATTGTTGGTCCTCTACATTTTACTAAACGCAGGAGAGCCCGGCACATTAACTTGCTCTACATCCAGGATGAAGAAAAGGTCACTTCTGTTGGATCAAGGATTTGGGACGTCTGGTCGGTAAACAGTTATCAAAAACGCTTACATAAATGGATCTGCGATGGATGTTTAATCTTTTTCCGACTGAGACTGCCTTAATTAGGCATACTAAGCAGGACTGTAACCATGTCGTAACCCAAATGCCCACCGCCTTCAACAACGTTTTAGAATTTTCAAGCATCCAAAACAAATGCAGGTCCCATTCGTTATTTATGCGGACTTTGAGTCGCTCCTACAGCCGTACAGTTTTGCGACGCCCGACCCTCCACATCATCTACAACACCGCTTCAGCTGCATACCCCTTATAGCTGGGCATATTACATTAAATGCTGCTATGACAACTCCTCAATAAATTTGAGATCTACCGGGGTCCAGACGCAGCACGTAAATTTGTTACCAAACTTAGAGAGGAAGCTAGACGTCTGGGTAAGATATTGACGACGAATGTGCCCATGATTCCTTTAGATGCCCAGAATGAACTTTTGTTCCACACTACCGAAGACTGTGGGATATGCAAGAAACCGCTTGGAACAGACCGTGTGCGGGATCACAACCACATGAATGGTGTGTACCGCTTTCCTGTACACTCCAAATGTAACATCCTCTATCGGGTTCCGCAGTTTATCCCAGTGGTGTTTCACAACCTTAGTGGATATGATGCTCATTTCATCATAAAAGAACTGGGGTATGATAATGAGAAGATTAACGTTATACCGAACAATAAAGAGCGGTTCATCTCGTTTTCAAAAACTGTACGACTATACGATTCAGAAGTGGTCTTAGACGGACAAGAAAAGACTGTCGACAAGCCCTGTGTCCAACTTCGGTTTATCGACTCTCTCCGATTTATGGCGGCCGGGTTGGATGCACTGGCGAAGAATTTGCCCCAGGACCAGTTTGTAGAGGTCAGACGTCACTTTCCCGAGGACTCAGGTTCCAACTGGTTACCAAGAAAGGTGTGTTTCCATACACTTACATACAAAGTATGGAAGTATTGGACGAAACAGCTCTTCCACCACAGGCTGCCTTCTACAATGATCTCGCCTCTACATCCATTACCACCGACGAATACGACAGGGCTCAGAAGGTATGGAGGACTTTGGTCTTAACACGCTCGGAGAATATAGCGACCTCTATTTGAAGACAGATGTACTGTTGTTAGCAGACGTCTTTGAGAACTTTCGCCGGGTGTGCATGTCGACTTATGACCTTGATCCGTGCCAGTATGTGACAGCGCCCTCATTAACCTGGGACGCCATGTTAAAATACACCGGCGTGAAACTGGAGCTCCTCACGGATCTTGACATGTACCATTTTATAAAGTCTGGGATCAGAGGAGGTTTGACCCAGTGTAGTGGCCGCTACGCTGCTGCCAACAACAAGTACATGGAAGAGTACGATCCTACGGCTCCGTCTAAGTATTTAGCATACTACGATGCCAATAACTTGTATGGCTGGGCCATGAGCCAGGCTCTCCTCTTGGAGGATTTCGATGGTTGCCCTCTACCGATATAGCCGAACTACATGCCACCATCTTAAATGTTCTCAAGGACTCTGCGAAAGGATTCATTCTGGAGGTCGACTTGGAGTACCCTTCACATTTACATGATCTCCACAACGAGCTGCCGTTCTGCCCGGAAATGAAAACGTCGCCTTATATCACATCTAAGGCTCCGAAGCTCCTCGCCACCTTAGAAGACAAACACCGCTACATTATCCACTACAGGAATCTACAGCAGTGTGTGCGGAATGGATTAGTGTTGACCTCCATCCATCGGGTTCTCGAGTTCGACCAGTCTCCATGGTTGAAGCCTTATATCGAGTTGAACACGGACCTTCGCACTCGTGGCACTAACGCTTTTGAGAAGGACTTTTTCAAACTCATGAACAATGCCATCTTTCGTAAAACCATGGAAAATATAGACAAGCGCGTCGACGTGAAGCTTGTGACTCGATGGGAGTGTAACCGGAAGACCTTGTGTGCGAGTACCCTGATTGCCCGCCCGAACTTTAATTGTATTCTGGTACTAGGCGAAAATTTAGCACTCATACAGATGGACCGCGTTAAAGTCACCTATAATAAACCTATATATGCAGGCTTTTCGATTTTAGACCTATCAAAAACTTTGATTTATGACTTTCACTATGAGAAACTGTTGCCTCTGTATGGGTCTAAGCTTTCGCTTTTGTATACAGATACCGATTCGCTCGTGTATAGTGTCGAAACAGAAGACTTGTACAGTGATATTCATACCCACCTGGACCTATTCGACACTAGTGACTACCACCCAGACAATAAATATAAGATCCCACTTGTAAACAAGAAAGTGCCCGGAAAGTTCAAGGATGAGTTTGGTGGTGAGATAGTTTTAGAGTTTGTGGGTACTCGCGCCAAGAGTTACTGTATAGTTAGCGAAAGGGATGTAATAAAAAGATTAAAGGGTTAAGCGTAGTGTTGCGCAGGGTATAAGTGTTGACAGTTTTAAGGACGTAGTACATAACAGTAACTTCCGAGCCCTCGTGCATTCGATGCGAACTATTAGGAGCAAAAAATATGATTTGTTTACGCTGTTACTTAGCAAAGTTAGTTTATCGGGCGCCGATGATAAGCGTTTCGTCATCCCTAACACGACCTTAACGTATGCCTGGGGCATAGTGAAATAGATAATAGATTTTATTTTACTTAGTTTATAAGTTGTATATATTGCTCGGATTTAAGTTGTACACATTACGTGACTGTTTTAGAGTCACAATGTATATACATGTTTAACCTAAAACATGTACAATGATAATATTATTGTAAATATAGATATATACAAAGAATTTATTACTACTGTGTATAGATTGTGTAATAAATTTTATTTCCATATACATTGCAGTTTATTTTTATTTCTGTGCTCAATCACCGATCCCAGAGAACGGAAACAATTACCCTTTACAATTTTGATTACCCATACCTATGCCATATAATTTTGAGTGCATATGTTAGCTCGATTTAAAAATTTTTTAAAATTTTTTCTAAACCGAAAAATTCCGAATGGGGCACCCGCAAAGCCGGTAAACATAATAAAGAATTCATACGAGTCATGAGGATCGTTAAAAATTTTTTCTAGACCGCAAAATGCCGAATGGGGCACCCGCAAAGCCGATAAACATAATTTCATTTATTTTATTTATTAATAAAGTCTCCACAGACATATGTATATAAGTCCAATTATGTAGTCAACTTAATTCTAAAATTTAAGAACACACTTATACTAGTCTAATATTAAAAATGATATATGTTAAAAAGTAAAATTAAAATATTAAAATAATAGTGCTAAATAATCCCATGTAATTTCACGATGCTAATTATATCTGCCTATCACTATCGTTAAAATTTTCTAGCCCGCAAAATGCTGATTAGGACATCCGCAAAGCCGATAAACATAATGAAGAATTCGAATGAGTCATGAGAATTGTCATAAGACCCCCGTCCCCCTTCAACACCCTACGACTAGTAGGCAAGCAGAAAGGGGTAGGAAGGGGCGGCGATCAGTGAGAAACGATGTGCGCCAGAAGTGTCTTGAGGATCGTCAGAATTTACAAGGCACACCACCTCAACAACTGCGAAATAGAAGGCAGGGTGGGGGGATCGATCGAGTGAGGATCGAAGTGGCCCAGAAGGAACCTATTATATCTACTGTTAAATAAAAGTATAAGTTCAATGCAACATTGTAACACAAGAATAACCCAGAGAGGTTATCGACAGTTCATGAGAACGGACATGCAACTTTGCATCCGTGAGGGCAGTGATACTGCAGGTGGCAGGTCACAGGCGGTCAACAGACCGCAATTACTTAGAATTAAGTTGTTACATTGTAATAAAGTGTACAATTAAGAAAAACGCAGACATGAGATCTGCAAGTTCCCACAAGCCGTGTGAGGGACAGGTTATTATAAAAAGCCCGGGAGCTCAATGCCCGGCAGTCAGTCTTCAAACTCCATACTTCGTTGTTTGAGCTATTCAACCGAGTCAGTCTTCGAACTCCATACTTCGTTGTTCCAGCTACTCACTAGTACAATAATTAATTTTAGTATTATGTACAAGTTAATCTAAATTTCAAAATAAATGTGTTAAGAGTTTGAAATTGTTTTTTAAAAACAAAGCTCCAAAGGCCCGAACCTTAACTGGCGCAGTCGTAACGGATGTCAAAAGGGCACTGAAAATCCAAAAATCGGAAGATTGGTGACCAAGAATTTTAATTCGAAATTTTGGCAGAACCCAAACCAAGTTGGACGCAGAACAAGAATCGTCTAAATCCAACAAACAAACCAAGGTGGACAAGATACAGAATCGATCGAACCCACCAAAGAAACAGATGAAATTAATGTAAGTTCATTACCATACCTTTTTTTTAACCAAAAAATATAATTGATATATTCTAGTATTATAATTATTGATTACTATTTATTTATCATTGTTTATGAATTTATTTTATAAATATTGTTTTGAAAATAATTTCAAAGTGAATTATTTCCAAAAAAAAATTTTTTAAGAAAGTATTAACCTATGAGACGAATGTTAAAGAGATATTTTTTTCTTTAAAAAGCAAATGAGACTTGAATTTAAAAAGAGATTTTCTTTTAAAAAGTAAATAAGAATTTATATTAAGAGATTCTTACCACAATTATTAGAACAAAAATAATCCAAAAAATAACGGGCGCACATTCACTAACACCAAAATAAGAAACATTAACTAGCGCGATTCAAACCCACGTTTTCAATCCGGTAAAATAAAAACACAGAACGCAAAAATTAATTTCAAAGCTAATTCGAACAAGCAGTACGGAACGGTTATTAAAACCATTGACCCTATAAATAATAGCAAAACACTCTGCTACGGTAACTTAAAACCACCTAAGATAAGCAAAATACGCGAAGAAAGCATCCTTTATTATACACTTAAAATCTCGGAGAATTGCAATAATTTCAGAACTAAAGCAACGCAGTTTTGCATTTAATTAACCCATAAAAGCGCATGAAATTACATCCAGCATTCACCACAGCAAATAAGTTGCATTAATACCCATAAGTAATTAAATCCATCACGGAATAATAAAGCAATGCAGTTTTGCATTTAATACCTACAAGTAATTAATTCATAAAAGCGTGTACAATTGCAACAAACACGGTATAAAATCTAAACGTCTTTCAATTAATTAATCAGCATTTATAAAGTGCAGTAAAACGGTCATCATAAGAAGCTTTAATTAAAACGCTGAAAACTAACATTACGGAAAGATTCAATTACAAGTCAACACCGAGATATTTAAAAATAAACAGACATAACACTTTATGCAAAGCACGGAAAGTAAATTAGTAATTCCTATAAATTGAAAATAACACCTGTAAGTGCAATTACCTCAACGTACGTGATTAAATAACAAAGATTACAACTTAAGTATTCAATTTCAACCATAAAGTGCAGGAGTAATTAACCTTAAGTTATAAGTAGAACACAAGACAGACGAACTGTACGTCTACGCAACTCAGTAAAACCCACGGAAAGAATATTAATTACAAATTAACAGAATTTAACTAAAACAAAGCTAAGCGAGAATAAACCCATCCATTTCAGATTCCTTAAGAAGCAGAATACAAGACAAATTAAAAGCTGCATAAAAACAAGCAAATCCAAGACTACGGTAATTAAATTCAACATTATTGAATACAGATCTCACAAGTACATCACCGCACTGTGTAATTAAATAGAAATAACAGCGACTACGATTTTAAAAATAACTCGACGCAATCCAAACGTAAAATTAACAAATCCTAACCAAAAAATAACGCTGAATAATAGCAAAATAAATCTCAATCTCTACAAAAATTTGAAATTACCTAATCTAATTGGAAAACTAATAAACCCAAACCGAAACTAACGTTTCAAATAGGAAAATCATCCCCAATTTTTACAGAATTCAAAATTACCCAATCTAAATGAAAAATTAACAAACCAAAACCAAAACTAACGTTTCAAATAGGAAAATCAACTCCAATTTTTACAAAATTCAAAATTATTCAATCTAAAAGGAAAATTAATGAAACCAAAGCAAAATTAACGTCACAAAAAGCAAAACCAACCCCAATTTTTACAAAATTCGAAATTATTTAATCCAAAGGAAAAATTAATACATGCCAAGCATAATTAACGTTACAAATAGAAAATCAACCCCAATTTCTACAAAATTTGAAATTTTACAACCCAAACGGAACATTAGTAAATCCGAAGCGAAAATAACAATACAAATAACAAAATAAACCTTAATTCAAAAAAAAATAATTTTTGAAAATTTCCCAAAATCGAAAACAACCCTTAACCAACATGAGTAACACAGACATGCGACTCTATTTGGAGACAATACAGACATTTGATGGCATGCAGGCCCATCTCTCAAATTTCATTGGAGCATCTGAAATGTTCCTAAAAACCTTCTACAAACCCGGAGATAACGAAAGAAATTAATTGCTTATTCGCTTAATAATTAGTAAACTAACCGGAAGGGCACTAACCTTAATCGCCAGTAGGGACGATTTACAGGAATGGCAGGAGTTTAAACAGCTACTAATTGCTTATTTTGGAGACCAACGTAACATAAAATGCCTGGTACGAGAGCTAATAAACCTTAGGAACACAATCAATCCCCCTACCAATTCGGAATGAAATGCCAAGACGTGAGAACTTTAATTGTAACAAAATTAAAAATCGAAGAACCCGATCAAAACGTTAGACATTTAAAAACAAAAATGTATGACGAAATGGCACTAGACACGTATATAAACGCTTTACCAGAACGACTATCGGATAAAATCAGATTCCAAAGACCCCAAAATCTAGAAGAAGCTATGAGCCTAGTAATAGAAGAAGAAAATGTAATGTATTACCGTGACAGACTATACAATCCCAACGCAAATAAAAATTGTTCACCAATAAAAACCATACAAGCTACAAGACAAACAACCCCTCAACAAAAATTCACACCCTTTAACGCACAAACAAATCAACCGCGAATTAATAACCCAAGTTTCAACAATACGAATTTTAATAATCAATATAAACATTTTTCAAAACCAACGTTTAACCCAACTTTTACGAAACCCGCATTCCAACCAAGATTTAATCAAAACCTAAACCAACAAAGACCAGCATTCAACGCAAACCCTAATAGAAATACACCAATGACTAATAATAATAACAACCCTAATAATTATTACAAACCAACACCAATGGATACCTCATCTGGTAACACCAGACAAAATACAAAGATAACACACATCCGACCAAACCCTCATCAGAAACGCAATTTTACATCAGAGGAATTATTCCATCAAGAAATAAAAAAATTTGACACTGACCAGAATAATTACATTGAGACACCTACGCACAATGAATCAAACCATGCAGAAACTTACGAACGTGACGAACAATACGAAACTTACGAGGAGTACGACGAAGAAAACTCAAACTCAAATTTTCAAATGGACCAATTCATAACCAACCAAACTTAATTAACTTAAATAACATAAATCACTTAGTATTACCATACATAGAAATACCCCACGCCAAATTCAAACTATTAATCGACACTGGATCATCGAAAACATTAATTAGCCCCAGAACCGTACAAAAACATTATTTAGATTATGTAGAAAGAGAACCATTTAAAATTAAAACAGCCCATCAAACAACACTACACCAATTCGTAGCTAATATACCCTTACCGAGAACATTTAATGTTAAAATGAAACATAAATTTTGTGTATTCGAATTTAACGACAAATATGACGGATTAATCGGAATGGACCTTCTAAGAAAATTAGAGCCAACATTGCCAAAATCGCTTATTAAGGACAAAATACGGAAAATCCGCAATTAAATTTCAAAAACAGTTGAACAAAATACATATAGAACCCCGAACGGAAAGAAATAAATCCCAGTAAAATCTAAAATTTAGGAATAATAAATCATATGACATTTCAACAAGGAGTAGAAACCCCAACCGCTTTAGTACAAATAAAAGATAATTATGCAACCACAACAATATTAAATTCAAACGACTATCCCGTAGAATTATCACTGACAGACCCAATTAACGTAGAAGAACTAAATTTTAACGAAATGGAAATAGACGAAAATTTAGAAAACGATTACAACCCAATAGAACATGATGAAATGTTAATAGAAAATTTAACTAACATCCGCTTCAATACCGACATCAATCAAGAAGAAGAAAGAGCAATTAAAAACTTATGTTTTGAATACCGAGACATATTCCACTGTGAAGGAATACCATTAACATTCACCAACACAGTAAAACATAATATCGAGTTAACAGACAATAAACCAATCTTTACAAAAGCATATAGACTACCTCATGTAAGCCAAGAAGAAGCTGACAGACAAGTAGCAGACTTATTAGACCAAGACATAATCCAGCACTCCAATTCACCATGGAGCAGCCCCGTGTTAATAGTACCTAAGAAATTAGACGCAACCGGAAAGAGAAAGTACAGAATGGTAATAGACTATAGAAAGTTAAATGAAAAAACGGTAGATGACAAATATCCACTACCAAATATAACCGAAATTTTAGACAAATTAGGCAAATGCCAATATTTTACAACATTAGACCTAGCATCAGGATACCATCAGGTAGAGATGGAAGAAAAGACATATCAAAAACAGCCTTCAGCACACCTAGAGGACATTACGAGTACAAACGAATGCCATTTGGATTAAAGAACGCACCCGCTACTTTCCAGAGAGTCATGGACAATATATTACGAGGAATACACAATGAAAATGCCTTGTATACCTTGACGACATCATAGTTTATTCCACATCATTGGTAGAACACATAGAAAGATTGAAAGAAGTATTCGAAAGGCTTAGACAAGCACATTTTAAAGTACAATTAGACAAAATGAATTTTTACAAAAGAAGTATCATTTTAGGACATGTAATAACACCCCAAGGAGTAATGCCAAATCCAGACAAAACAAATGCAGTTCTAAATTACCCATTACCAAAAACAAACAAAGAAATTAAAGGATTTCTAGGACTTAGTGGTTACTACCGCAAATTCATTAAAGGTTACGCTCAGATAACCAAACCCTGACAAACTGTTTAAAAAAGGAAACAAAATTGAACACACCCGGAATTTATTAAAGCCGCAGACAAAATTAAAATATATTAACGAATCACCCTGTATTAGAATACCCAGACTTTACAAAACCATTTATACTGACGACAGACGCATCGAATGTAGCATTAGGCGCAGTATTGAGCCAAGGAAAAGTAGGTAGCGATAAACCCATCAGCTACGCATCCAGAACCCTGAATGAAACCGAACAAAAAAATAGTACCATAGAAAAAGAATTATTAGCCATAATTTGGGCAACAAAATATTATAGACCTTACTTATACGGAAGAAAATTTTACATATACACCGATCATAGACCACTAGTATGGCTATGCAAACTGAAAGAACCGAATTCAAAATTACAGAGATGGAGAATCAGACTCGAAGAGTATGATTACGAAATTATATATAAAAAGGGAATTTATAACAACAACGCAGACGCTTTAAGCCGAATCCAACTCAATGCATTAGAAACGGAATCCATTATAGGAAACGTAGACGAAGCAGAAATAAGAGAAGATCCAGACGAGATCGACACGATACATTCGACACAAAACGAAGAACCAAAAAACGCGATTAAAATTTTAAACGAAGCAATCGATATGAAACCCAATCAATTTATAATAACCGAAGTTTTAAATAACCCCAATCCAGTAAAATATACAAAAGTAGATAACAAAAAGATATATCAAATTCAAATAACAAAAGATGACAACGAGGAACAAATAAATAAAATTTTAAAAGAATACACCCCCGAGAAAAAACGATTTTATTTTTATTCCAACACCGAACATTTATACCAAAGATTTTCAGAATTATACATTAAACTATTCAACAACACTGAACCTGAACTCATCAGATGTACTAGAAAACTAATAACACTAGACGACCCTGACGAAATAAACGATGTAATTAGAAATCAACACGAAGGAAAAACCAACCATCGTGGAATTAACGAAACAATAAAACAACTCATAAGACGTTATTATTTTAAAGACATGAAGGACTTGACCACAGATTTCATTAACCAATGCGAATTATGTGACAAAGCGAAATACGATAGGAAACCCCCAAAGATACCCTTAATGTTAACCAAAACACCCGACAAACCATTTCAAAAACTACATGCCGATACTCTAGTAGTAGAAGCACAAAACTATCTAACAATTATAGACGCATTTACAAAAATAGGCCAAGCAATACCAATCACATCAAAAATAGCATTAACGTGACCCAAGGATTTTTACAATATTTCACATTTTACGGAACACCCGAATCAATCACTTTAGACAATGGTAGCGAATTTAAAAATGAGACAATACAAAACACTTTAGAACTTCACAAAATAAAAATTCATTTCATAACGGAAAACCACCCTGAATCAAACGGACTAATTGAAGACTACATTTAACCCTGTTAGAACAAATTTGATTATTAAGGATAAATTATAAAAAGGAACATATAACCAATTTAATGTCATACGCACTAATCGCCTATAATGATACAATTCACTCATCAACAAATTTTACACCCTTAGAATTAACCTTAGGACATTCAGATTCACGAAATCCCTATGACATACACTACAACAAGGAAGTATATCAACAATATGCGAAAGATCACAAACAAAAACTAAAAATAACTTACGACAAGGTAAAAGATAAATTAGAGAACGATAAAGAACGTATCACCACAACCCGAAACAAAAATACCGACTCAAATAAATTTTCAATAGGACAAACCGTGTATCAGAAAAACTTTCAAAGCAAACGACATAAAACAGCACCCAGAAATTAAGGACCATTCAAAATTAAGAAAATATCAGATAAAAACGTAGCAGTAGTAGACAACGGTAAAATAACAAAGTACATTCATTTGAAAAACCTAAGACACCCTGTAATTTCAGATGGACAGTCATCACCCTTACCGTGAACCTCCGCCCAGGTAGAACGGACAACCAAGTAATAATAGAAGATATAAAAAACAACCCCGGTATACTACCAATTAAATTAGGCAGTATGCAAAACACGATCGACTATTGGACATTCGCACAAAAATTCGACCTAACGGAATTAAAACAAGAATTTCAAACAATCACAGAAAACTATGACCGATTAAAACAATCAATGGACACAGCAAAATTCGGAAAAGAATACGCAATAGAAATGATGAATTACAACAGTATAATAGAAAGCATTTTAAGAAACATAGAAGATAAACTTAATAGACTAATACCCAACGAACAAACTACGAGACGAAAAAGAGGACTAATCAACGGATTAGGTAACATAATAAAAGCTATCACAGGCAATTTAGATAACTAAGACGCAGAACGTTATGACAACACAATACAACAATTAATTGAGAATCAAAACGACATAAAAACCATAATCAACAACCAATTATCGTTAACCCAATCAACGATTATAAAGTTCAACGAAACATTGAGAAAGTTAGTAATAAATCAGGACAGTATAGCCAACCGAATGCAAACCCTTGAAACCACCATGCAAACTACCTCGTTAGGCATGCGAGATTTAATTAGATTTAATACAATATTTACTCAAATAATATCCACCCTTACTTTAATGCAACAAATTTTAGCAACGTTAGAAAATGCAGTAACATTTGCAAAACTAAATACCTTACACTCTAGTATTATTGAACCAACCGATTTATTAAACGAATTAATAAGAATTAGATCACTTATAATTAACAGTAAATTACCTTTTGATGTAACAGAATCGAACATTCTAATATTTGAAAAAATAGCTATAGTAAAAGGCTATATTAAGAATAACGAAATAATATTTTTAATAGAAATCCCAATAGTAGAAAGTAACAATTATCATTATTATCATTTATTTGCTTTTCCAACAAAAGTTACTAGCACATACCAAGTAATCATACCCAAAACCAAATTCCTATCCCTAAATGAACTGAGATATGGTTATACAAACGAAAAATGTACTGAAGTAACACCAAACCAATATTTATGTCAATCGATGACGACAACAACCATTCAAGAAGACAGCCCTTGTGAAGTACAACTATTAAAATTCTCAAATCATTACGAAAACTGTGAAACCAAACAAGTGCAAATAACTAATATGAAAATTCAAAAAGTTACAGATAACAAATGGATAGCCATTTTCCCAACAGAAGTAATAGCAACCATCCACTGCAACCAAGATGAAAATAACCAAGCATTAATCGGAAGCAAACTAATCACCCTCAAAGAAGATTGTTATGTGAAATTGAAAGATGAAGTAATCAGAGTTTATCAAGATGCCATAGCAACAAAGAAACTTGCAAACCTACCGGATCTACAATTCAAGATTGAACAAGAAGACGAAGAAATAATTAAGAAACCTATGAAGCTAGAGCATCTAGACTTAGACGATCTCAACCACGCCGTGAAATTAGTGGAAAGTTATAAAGAACAATTAAGTGAACTCAAAACGCCAAAGTTACATTATAATAATATAAGTGTTTAGACAATTGTATTAATCATTTTAATAATTTTTGTAATTATATATGTATTTTACAAAATGTACCTTAGATATAAGAATGAAGGAAACAGTTCTAGATTTAAGGAAACAAAGAGAAAAAAGGAAACAATAAGTATACCCTTAGAAACAATGAATTTTAAATGAATTTAAATAATGAATTTTATGTATTTAAAAATTAAGAAAAACCTTAATTTTTCATTTACGGTGGAGGAGTTATGTATCCCCAATTACCTATATATATTGATATATTGAATCTAATAAGAATTATTAGAAATTGTTAAATAAAAATTTAAGTTCAATGCAACATTGTAACACAAGGATAACCCAGAGAGGTTATCGACAGTTCACGAGAACAGACATGCAACTTTGCATCCGTGAGGGCAGTGATACTGCAGGTGGCAGGTCACAGGCGGTCAACAGACCGCAATTACTTAGAATTAAGTTGTTACATTGTAATAAAGTGTACAATTAAGAAAAACGCAGACATGAGATCTGCAAGTTCCCACAAGCCGTGTGAGGGGCAGGTTATTATAAAAAGCCCGGGAGCTCAATGCCCGGCAGTCAGTCTTCAAACTCCATACTTCGTTGTTTGAGCTACTCAACCGAGTCAGTCTTCGAACTCCATACTTCGTTGTTCAAGCTACTCACTAGTACAATAATTAATTTTAGTATTATGTACAAGTTAATCTAAATTTCAAAATAAATGTGTTAAGAGTTTGAAATTGTTTTTTAAAAACAAAGCTCCAAAGGCCCGAACCTTAACTTGCGTTTTTAAAAATTAAGTACAATTCTTAATTTTCATCTTAGTCTGGAGGAGTTACATATCCCCCATATTAAATATATATAAAATAAATGCAAGTATTATGTCTCTATAGCATGTTACATTGCATTAAATGAAGGTTATATAATTAAGTCTAACAGACTTCATATGAGAAATAAGAAAGGAAACGACTACTTTGTATTCCATACGCAACCTGATACTGGGTGCAGAAACAATGAGCTACAATAAAGCAGTCTTAATTAAATCTACTTAGAATAAGACATTGTATGATTATCGAGAAACTGCAGACAGCTAGATCTGCACCTTCCCACAAGATGAAATGAGATCATAGGCCTCATAAACACTGTGAGGAGTCCCTGATCGCAAGTTAGTCCTCGAACTTTATAACTTTAACATTGCTGTTGGTTCAAGCTACTAATTGTAATTTTTAATTATTGATTTGTAGAAATAAAACGTAGAATACTTTTGTCAACTTCAATTAAATCTCGTTTAATGAACATAAACGCTCAAGTTGTAAAAAAAGATAAATCAATTTTTGTAAATATACAATTAAAAATAAATCTGATACGTGTTATAGGAAATAAAACTTTTTAGAAAGAAGCTCCCAACAACCCAAAATCTATCTCGCGCCGTATGTTTAAATATGGTAGGGAGTAGCGGGTGCTTATTCATTTAATTTTCTATTTTGAAAAATAATTTTGTACGAGAGTTTTCACACAAGCGACATAAATGCTTAGAAATGTTTGACACGGAACGATTTGTTGAAATTCAAGCAAGAAAATGCATTTGGAAATAATGAGAAATATCTTTATATTACTTTATAAGTATTATTCATGTGAAATATATGCCACCACGTAAATATTATACAAGTTTAGAAATGGTATTAGTTTAGTATTTACTTGTGTTCAAATCCTAATTAACAATATTTTATTTTATTGAAGCTAATTGTGTAAATTACTTCCTTTTGCAAGCTATTACTTTTGAAATAACTAAGTACCCCGTAACTATATCTAGTTCATCCATTGTACAAAATACTGCTCGTGGATTACTTTGACACTACCATCCGCGGAGGCTCGCCTGCCTGGGCGAGACTCGACAACGATCTCACCGGCCCCCGCTTCAACTCTTTCCGCTCCTCTCACAATCTGACTGTCTGACAATCGACCAAAGAATTTCTAGCAGACGGTTAAAGCCAAATTTTATGTTTGTCTAATAACTAGTTAGATTATTAACAAAATTTTGGTATACCAAGGTTGTATACAAATAAGCAGGTAGCTTGCTACTGTAAAAGAGTTTAATTAATGAAGTTAAGTTACTACAGTTTAAAGATGTAAATTTGTGCCAATGTAAGTTTATATTGAGATTCAATTTAAAGGTTTAGAAAGTTAGAGGACGGTGACAGCAGCCCAATTGACTAGAAATATCTATTCTTGCGTACACCGCTAATTCCTACTTTAACAAAATGTCAGTATACGCATAGTATTACTTTCGATTAACCTACCGAATACAAATGAATAAGCTAAAATGGATGACAGGCTGCATTTGCCTTTCACAGTTTTACAGCTTTTAGTTTAGAACGGAAATTTAGAGACATACGCTTTTAGCGAAATTTAAATTTTCGTTTATTTTACTATTGCTTCAGTTCATGATCTAACGGCGTCAGTTTTAAGCAGAATTGCAAATTAAGGTAATTATAGCTTTAACACAAGCAGTCGGAGCTTCGCCCTTAATTTAGTTTTAGATGTTCTCAAACTTCAAGGCAGCTGGTTTTGGAAAGTTAGATATACACCTATGTACAATACCGAGTTGCTAGCGTATGAAGCAGTACTTTACTTTTCAGCGAAATGCGACAGTAATTTCTCTTTAGTTGAAAAAGCTTCTATGGCTTAAAAATGTTGTTTTGCAGATATCTTTACCAGAAATACCTCTCAGTGGTAATCAAAGAAGTATTGCCTCGGGCACTTAATTGTTTGGGGTGCAAAAAGTACTGGCATATAGCAAAATTTTTAGACAAAGGTAACACAATAGATATTTCTTGTATAAGGATTAATTTAACTAACGCCAATACCAATAGGTTTATTTTTGCTGTGAGGATGCTAGTTGACAATTGCATACAAATAGAGTCAATCCCTGTCTAATACTGTACTGTTGAACAAACTTAGAAAAATGAAGAGTTATCAGCAACACGGTTCTGCACTTACACGATTTGAAATTTAGGAAAACCAAATGTAACGTAATGACAAAATAATTATTTTCTAAATATTCTAGCAACAAGTAAATTAACCCACCCTTTCCATAATTGTTTTCTAACAAGTATTCATTGGCAGATTATATAGCTTTTAAAGTAATCACGCAATTAAGAACATTTAAACCGTACAATGATCAATTTTTCAAATATTGTTTTCTTTTCTGCGGTAGCTATAACGGTGTTATCGTTATACATTTTGCTAGTGTAGTATATAATTCGTTGTATTACATTTTTCATTTTTGCTCAAATCTGGTTATAAATCAACTAAAGTGAAGTTGCTTAAATCTGTTAGATAACGGTTAATTACATTTCCAATATTCTCATGCGGAATGATAAGAAAAGATGGCAATATTTCTTTCTTTCCTACAAAAAGGAGTATATATAATATGGTTACCAGGTATGTAATAACGGTAGAGTTTCACTAAGGAGTACTTTATTTAAAAATTCACAAGCTAGCATTATCAAAGATAATTTAAGATCTCGCAATTATTGTTAATATAACATCGATCCTAACAAAATTTGTTAAGCAAAGTCTGCAATCTTTTAGGTTTATAGACCCTTTCTTTTTGACAGGACCGTTAATTCTGATTTCAAAATAACTTTTGAAATCGGGTTTAGAAAAGGTAATGAAGCAATGGATTTCTAAACCAATCCCTTGAAATAAAATATTTAATTAGTGCTATTAAAATAATTTAATCGCATAATGTTTCCTATAGGTTTGAACAAATGACATTTTTATTAAACTTGTTGTTTTGTTAACGAAGTATGTTGTTGCTCTATATCAAAGTACACGTGCTGAACACAGAACAAACTAATGTAAAACCAAAATCTCCAACTCATCTTTTGTGTTACCCTATAACTAGCAAACCTATTGGTTGCCCATTCCACTAACGTTTTTCAACATACTCTGCATAGGAGAAGAAAGTATATAGATACGATTGCAAATCCAGCAGAAATCCGTACACTTAGTGCTCACCATCGCCTAAGAACTCAACTGGCAGTGCTCACCATAGCCTGTTAAATGCTTCAGCAAACAGTGTTCCCCATAGTCTGCTTATTCTTTACCAGCAACGCTGCGGGGCGCTGTACCTAGAGCACACCACCTTAATACGTTTCCGTAAATCACAATATTAATTATGTATTGGCAGGAAACTCCATTCCACCCACCAGGTCAGCAGGAAACAGACGCAGAACGCTCTTCGGCGTGCCTTTCGAGTCACCTTACCGCACCTCTGCCGCCGTCACAAGACCATCTTCAGCACCCATAAGGGCTGCGGCGAAAATCTATCCAAACCGATTCCACGACAATAACATCACAAAAGGTCGTTTATTTTGGTGACGCCGAGTGTGTCTGCAAGCTGTACCTCCGGGATAACACCCCCGTAGAGTTCAGCGGCAACGGACTTGACAAGGTCAAGCGCATGACTACCATGACGCCTTCCAAAGAGTTCAGAAGATTACCGAAAACTTCCGAATTGCTTCAAACTATTTTAAATTGTACATATTAAACTATTTAACTTTCATATCTTTGTATTTCTGGTGTCTGAACCTCTTGTCACGCCTAGACCTCTATAAACTGTATATATTTTTCATCTATCGTTATTCAATTTTTTACTTGGCCTCACAAGTAGATTTCGAAGCCTGCCGAAGAGTTCCGAAGACCTCCGAAAAGACTTCTGAACCTCATAATACTGTATATATTTTCAATGTATAGTGCTCATGTTCATACCATAATTCTTTACACTTACACGTTGACTCACAAGTAAATCACGAAGCCCTAGGAAGAGTTCCGAAGACCGCTGAAGACGTCTAGACCTCTTAAAACTGTATATATATATATATATATATATATATATATATATATATATATATTGCCGTGGAACCTTACAAAAATTCGTGTCTCACCTGAGCCAACATAAAATTAAAAAATTAAAAAAATTTTCTTACCCTTACCCAGTTTTGTTTATAAATGCTGTTTAAACCTTGCATTTTTGAAAACAAATTTACAGACCCGTTTACTCCTTACAACCACAATTTATAGCCTGAATAAATTTTTATATATCCTCAATAAACCCTTTTTCAATAATCAAAATTATTAAATTTTTCCTGCACATGTACCCTTTTAAACAAGTTTTTAAATACAATAAATACGTCACCAATAAATCAACCACACAACACAAAATATCCACAAATGTTTATATAAAAACAAAAATTTCAAATTTATTACCTGAAGACAACTTCACTCTTCGTCCTCGCTAGAGATGGCTACCAGAAACCCCTCGTCGTTGTGCCCAACTACTACGCTGATTCCGGGATCCACGGATCTCCACCATACAATAACTGTACTTCTCCCAAGATACTAGCTTCGTCTCAACAGTAACATTCCATTCCAGATATTACGCATACAAATTTTTCTTAGTTCTGCTTACCCCAAAATTATCCATCCATATAATAACTTAGTCGTAGTAACGGTACCTTTTATTTAATAAGCACTAACTTGTGCAGTCACTTTACTAACTTCCGGTCCGCTACTACAACTTTTATACTTTGAAATAGGTTGTTTAATGAACACGCACAAATTCTAACCTAAAGCTTTGACTATTATGTAGGTCTGAACCCGTATTCAGAACTCGATGAAAGGAAAGAAAGCTTTAATATGTTCTCCTGGGTATTTATATTGTTCCTAAACCCCCCGTGGAACCCGTTTTATCAGAAAAGCTTATTTTCAAAGCGGCGTTTTAAAATTTTGAACGTAACCGATTCTAAATTTCGAAAAATTTCTCCCGTCCGTCGTGCTGTTTACAATGAAATCCTCTCCTATCTTACACGTACGCGCACACTTCGAAAACTGTTGGCTATCAACCAATGATATACTTTCCTGTTGTCCCAATACTCCACCTATCCGCTATACATCTCTGTTCTCTGCATGTTTATTGTCTTCTTTCAAACCCCACTTGGGCTACAGAAAATCGATATTGTAGACGTCCTTCGCCTAGTCCACGTGTATACCTTATGTGACTTCTATTCAACGCTTGCTCTATCTGCTTCTATATCAGTCTTACACTATCGATCGTTCATTCCACTCACTCCTCAAGGTACGGGTTATTTACCAGCTTATACAAATCGACCGTTGAAAACAATTTCTACAGAATTCTATATTAACGTTTGTTTCCAATTCTCAAAACGTAACATTTAACCAACAGGTGTTCCTTGAAATTATCGACCGTTTGAAAAATAACAATTCCTAGATGCTTTGCTTTGTAGTATCGGTGTTAATGAACGTTGGCTTTTAAACGAATACATTTGGGTTATAAATTATTGATTTTCTTATGCATGCAAACTTCCTTCTCTGCTTTCATGCGTTTAATTAAACCCTGCTCTGATGAGGCTTAACAAGCCGAAACCGTCGGTCAGTGGATGCTTCCTCCCCTGTGAAGTAATAAAGCTTATGTTTTGTTAATGGCTATATAACTACTAGCCCGATTTGTATTTGTCAATAGGTCTTATTATTTTTATAAGAGTTTGTTTATAGATACATCTTATTTTATATATATTACTCATATTTAGACCAGGGTAGAAAATTAAATAATCACATCAAATAATTTTAATCACCGTGTATAAGAATTTTATTAAATAATACGCATTATTAAAACCATGAAGCATAAATAAATTCGGTCGTTTCAGTAAAAATAAGAAATTTAAAATCATGTACAAGACGCTTTATATCAAAAGAAACAGTATTAACAAGCTCTACGGTTAATGTAATTATTCCGAGGAAAGAAACAAATGGAAATTACGTGCAAAATTTATATTAATTAACCCTATTTTAAGTAATCGGTATTAAACAAAGTGTACACATAATAATTAATATTTAACTTGTATTCGCTAAAAATGAAAGGATAGAAGTCAATTTTAATTGGAGTTAATTAAACCATTATTAATAATAAGCATAAAACTTGAAAATCCAAGATTATAATACCAGAAAATAAAGCTCTGAGAATTAATATTATTTTGAACACCTGCGTAGTTTAAATATCACGTACGGCGATAATTGTGTAGATAACAAATGGTTTCAAAGAATCTTGGAGAAACCGGGGCTTAATATTCACGAGAAGGTGCGATACGGGGTTATTTAACCCAGATAGTCCACATGGACTAAAATATAATCGATAATAAAGAATATCAATTTGCACCAATACGAACAGGTTAGAAAAGGAAGAGAAAATGCGTCAAGCAAAGACACATATAGTAAAAGGCGTGATTTAAGCAACGTCACGAGGGTCACAATTGGTTGAAAATAGGATGCAAATATCAGAGGTAGAAACAACAATTTCTGTACAAAATTAATTAGTTTTCTCGGACATGTTTGCGTGCCGTGTGAGAATTTCTGATTTTTAAATGGGGCGAGTACAAAATTCGTAAAAACCGACGCACAGACTACGGACTGGGAACATAGCATGAGAAATTCTTAAGAATTGTCTGTTTTGAGGACAAAAGCGACGTGCCGGCTATTCGATATATATACCGGTGGTAATATGAATTTCGGCCTCTTAGACTTTTGACTATTCGATGCGTTAAAAGCTCTTACATCCGCGACTTGATTCAAGATGTTAAACAGTGCATTTTAGTTTGATAAAATAATTTAAAGTTTGCTCGTATATTTTAGTGATTCAAAATAGTTTGTTATTTACGTGCTAACATGAATGTACTTCAGTGCACTTAGATACAAGGTAATAAAATTTAGTATCACTGTACCAATTAGCAAAATTTACAACGACAAATGTATACACAAAAGTAGGCAGTTTTGGCGTATATTGGTGAAAGAAGTATGAATTTCTTTGTTATTTTTCGGGGGTGTTAATAATTAAATGGTTCAAAAACGTGTCTGGATCCACAAAACCAGGGTCAGATATACACAGATGAGTTCCGGAAAAGCCCAGAAACAACTTTAAATAAATGGTGATGGAGAAAATTTTAAAAGCGTTGAGAATTAGAAGCCGTAAATATAATCCTGTTGGAATGGTGTGATTAACTAAAGGGACGATGTACATTGAAGCTACGAGGGCAGGAACCTTCAGGTAAATTATACTATTTTGTTTGACATTTTGGTGTGTGTTGAATAACTTTATAATTGATTTACTTTAAATGGACATTAGTGAAATTGTACTAACCATAAAGTTTTAATTTTAAGATGAAATTTGCTTGTTTAAGTAGAAAGGGTATTTAGTATTGATGTTCTGGATTATGATAAAAATATGGGTATGTCTTTGAGCTCAATTAGACGAACCTGGTTAATTAACGTAAAGGGGTGGTAGATGCTCCCTTTGTACTCTGCGTATATTGTTATAGTAATTAGTAGGCATCCTACAAGGACTTTAATTCTGGATGCACATTAAAATGATAATAAATTTAATTTTGAAATTTTCCGATATTAAAATTTATGCTGAATATTAATTTTGAAATTTTAATGTATTGTGAATATTGATGTAAATAGAGTTGACGTTGATGTTTGTGGTAGGAATGTGTTTGTTTTTTTTATGTATGAGGATGAAAGCTATCTAGAGGAGCAGTCGAGGCGATTAACAGAAGAAAGTCAATGGACCAACACAGTTAAGGTAATGAATAGCTTTTTGTAGGTTTCACCGCATTCTTTGACATCCAATTCGTAGGGGCTCGATTCGAAAAGCGGAGTACCCGGATTTTGGTAGTTTCACAACATTCTTTGACGCCCAATTCGTGAGGCTCAATTCAAATACCGGGAAACACAGCATTCTTTGACGCCCAATTCGTGAGGCTCGATTTTTATACAGGGAGGTTTCACAGCATTCTTTGGCGACCCAAAAGTGAGGCTCGAGTTCCAAATAAAATTTTTGTGATTTTATTCCAGGAAACTGGCGTTCTGAGAGAGAGAGTTTCTGTTTGTGTATAAATTTAAGAGTAGTTAGAGTGTGTGTGAGTGATTTGAACGTATGCAGAGAAAAGAGTGGTTAAGGAGTCAAGGAGTGGAAATTGGAAGTGACGATAGTGCATTGTGTGGGAAAAATTCGAAAATGGAAGAAGCTGGAGGCAGTAGAGATCAGTCGAGGACGGAATCAGGGGATCAAGGAAACGAGATGATATTGAGAATGTTAGAGAGGATGAGTGAAGAATCGAATAAGAAATTTGACCAATTAAATCAGGGATTAGGGGATAAAATAGAAAAATCGACGAGAGAATTTACAGAATTTAAAAATAGTCTTACCGTAAAGATGGGGGAAGTTGAAAATAGGGTTGAAAAAAATGAGCATGATATTACAGGTCTTCGACAGGAAATGGGACATTTAAGGTCCGAAGTACGCATTTTTTGTGAAGAAGAGATTAATGTAAAAATGACTGAAGTGACAGACTCATGTAGGGATCAGTTAGGCAGGGTAGAACGCGAAGTTAGTAGTATCAAATACAACATGTCGAATTTAACGGGGGATGGTCCCAGATTTTCTACAGGTGGAGTATCATTGGACCAACACATGAAGTTTTATGGCGATAACAGGGTAAATCCACAAATTTTTATTAATAGTGTAAGAAATCTAGTGGGAAATTTATTTGACGAACAGACTAAACTGAATACGATAAAGGCTTTACTAAAGGACAATGCGGAAGCATGGTACAATTTAGTAGGACAGGACATAGACACGTATCAGGACTTTGAAAACAAATTTTAAAGCACTACTGGAGTGACCACAGACAAGACCAGGTACGAGACGACTTAATCACAGGGAAATTTAAGGAGAATTTTGAGGAAGTAGAGCAATATGCTATACGCAAGTATAGCATAGCAAAGCAACTGAACCCACCACTGACGGACCGACAAATTATTAAGTATTTATCACGACACTTCGAGGTAGACATAAGACAACACGTAGCACTACAGAACATAGTGGACAGAGAAATGTTTCTAGAATACCTGCAGAGGTACGACGACGTAAGTAGTGGACGACCTCGGGAAAATAGGGAAAGACAGATCAACACAGTTAGGTTTGACAATAGACGGGACAACTACGCTAGACGGGGGAATAGTTACGGATACCAGCGACAGAATTGGGAACAGAGACGACCATATGTTAGAAGTAATAGTTTAGGAAGGGACCTGCACCGAGACCGGGACCTACCAGAATGAATAGTTCACCAGACATGAGCGGGACTGCTAATACAGACACGGAACGAGTGGAAACGCCTAGGACATACGCTGAGGTGACGGCTAGACCAGGACCAAGTAGGGAAAACAGACCTGGACAGGATTTTTAGAACGCGACAGACCACTAGATTTCAGTGTAAATGTATATGAACATCCACGTGAATTTTTCAAAATTGAGGAGGAAGTAGAGCCAGAAGCTGAGGAAAATTATGTTTGCCAATTATTAATTTAGAAATTTTGAAAATAATGTAGAAGTATTACTTGATACAGGGGCAGAGGCGAGTTTAATATCGGAGAAATTCGTCAGCAAAATTAGGGATAAGGTTTGTGATAGAATTATGCCTATAAAGCGTAGCCATTTAGTAGCTCCAAATAAAAGAAGTTTGCTGTAGTAAATAGTGTTGTGGTGCTTAGGATAGATATAGGAGGTTTAAGCTGTGAACAGGAGTTTGTAATTGTGCCTGGACTGAAGTTTCAGAGCATTTTAGGTGTTGACTGTATGATGAAGTTAGGGGTTTTGATAGATATGAAACGGAAGGTAATAAGGATTAATGATAGGGTAGTGCCATGGAAGGGCAGTTATGAAGTCACAGAGGATGACACGGGGTTTAGTATTAATGTAGTAGAGGTAGAGGATGATGAAGTTAAACAGATCAACACAATAAGATGTCCAGAGGATAGGAGAGTAGAGGTTCAAGCTTTAGTACAAAAACATGCAGAATTAGTGGGGGTAGAAGCAACAGCAGCATATCGGGAGCAGGTGAAGGCAGAATTAAATAAAGACACACGAAAAATTAGTCAAGGGACCAAACCGCAATTCCATTGTCCAACATCCATGGACACATTTTTGACGAGGTTAAGTGGCAAGTTTGTTTTTAATAAAGTAGATGTAAGGAATTCATTCTGGCGGATTCCATTACATAAGAATTCTAGAAGGTACATAGGATTTTCCGTAGAGGGAAAAATCGATAATTTTAAAGTAGTATCGTTTGGTTTGTCGGCAGAAAGGGAAACAATAATAAATGAGAAACAGACAAGTGTAGGGACTGAAGAAGAAGCAGTATTTAAGAGTCAGGATAATAGGGATGATAAGTTTATTGTATGTGAGATAATAGGGAGGATAAGTATAGATATAAAAGGGGGAGAAATAGGGATGAAGAGTATTAGGTTGGTGAGAAGAAAGACTTGGAGGGTCAAGAAGAGAGTTAGATTTAAATAACTTGATGAACAAAGGATAGAGATAGGTGAATTTTAGTATAGATATAGAAAATAAAGCTAGGTATAGGATGAATATGGGAGATAATTAGAAATAGGTTTAGGACGAGAATAAAGAGTAAATGTAGGAAGAAAATAAGATAGGTTAAGTGTAGATATTTCTTATAAGATTAGTGGGGAGGAATAGAATAAGAATAGGATAGGTATACAGGATTAGGTAGGGGAAAGTGAAGTATAGGGAAGATTAGTTAAAAGTTAGGAATAGGATAGGTATATAGGATGTATATAGGATTAGATGGATAAGTAGGATGAAGTTAGGGATAATTTCAGTTGATAAAATTAAGTGAGAGTTAGGAATAGGATAGGGATATAGGGTAGGTGTAAATATTTTTTTTGGATTGGAGACAAAGTAGGTAAGTTAGATAGATAAGGATAGAGAGAGATAGGCAATTTTTTTTTCTAAATATTTTTTGGCAGTCTAAATGCTTTATATTTGCATTCAAATAAGTGGGATTATTTGTATTCAAATAGGGGGAAAATACTCATATTTAGACCAGGGTAGAAAATTAAATAATCACATCAAATAATTTTAATCACCGTGTATAAGGAATTAAATAATACGCTTTATTAAAACCATGAAGCATAAATAAATTCGGTCGTTTCAGTAAAAATAAGAATTTTAAAATCATGTACAAGACGCTTTATATCAAAAGAAACAGTATTAACAAGCTCTACGGGTAATGTAATTATTCCGAGGAAAGAAACAAATGGAAATTACGTGCAAAATTTATATTAATTAACCTTATTTTAAGTAATCGGTATTAAACAAAGTGTACACATAATAATTAATATTTAACTTGTATTCGCTAAAAATGAAAGGATAGAAGTCAATTTTAATTGGAGTTAATTAAACCATTATTAATAATAAGCATAAAAACTTGAAAAATCCAAGATTATAATACCAGAAAATAAAGCTCTGAAAATTAATATTATTTTGAACACCTGCGTAGTTTAAATATCACGTACGGCGAAAATTGTGTAGATAACAAAAGGTTTCAAAGAATCTTGGAGAAACCGGGGCTTAATATTCACGAGAAGGTGCGATACGGGGTTATTTAACCCAGATAGTCCACATGGACTAAAATATAATCGATAATAAGGAATATCAATTTGCACCAATACGAACAGGTTAGAAAAAGAAAGAGAAAATGCGTCAAGCAAAGACACATATAGTAAAAGGCGTGATTTAAGCAACGTCACGAGGGTCACAATTGGTTGAAAATAGGATGCAAATATCAGAGGTAGAAACAACAATTTCTGTACAAAATTAATTAGTTTTTCTCGGACATGTTTGCGTGCCGTGTGAGAATTTCTGATTTTTAAATGGGGCGAGTACAAAATTCGTAAAAACCGACGCACAGGCGACGGACTGGGAACATAGCATGAGAAATTCTTAAGAATTGTCTGTTTTGAGGACAAAAGCGACGTGCCGGCTATTTGATATATATACCGGTGGTAATATGAATTTCGGCCTCCTAGACTTTTGACTATTCGATGCGTTAAAAGCTCTTACATCCGCGACTTGATTCAAGATGTTAAACAGTGCATTTTAGTTTAATAAAATAATTTAAAGTTTGCTCGTATATTTTAGTGATTCAAAATAGTTTGTTATTTACGTGCTAACATGAATGTACTTCAGTGCACTTAGATACAAGGTAATAAAATTTAGTATCACTGTACCAATTAGCAAAATTTACAACGACAAATGTATACACAAAAGTAGGCAGTTTTGGCGTATATTGGTGAAAGAAGTATGAATTTCTTTGTTATTTTTCGGGGGTGTTAATAATTAAATGGTTCAAAAACGTGTCTGGATCCACAAAACCAGGGTCAGATATACACAGATGAGTTCCGGAAAAGCCCAGAAACAACTTTAAATAAATGGTGATGGAGAAAATTTTAAAAGCGTTGAGAATTAGAAGCCGTAAATATAATCCTGTTGGAATGGTGTGATTAACTAAAGGGACGATGTACATTGAAGCTACGAGGGCAGGAACCTTCAGGTAAATTATACTATTTTGTTTGACATTTTGGTGTGTGTTGAATAACTTTATAATTGATTTACTTTAAATGGACATTAGTGAAATTGTACTAACCATAAAATTTTAATTTTAAGATGAAATTTGCTTGTTTAAGTAGAAAGGGGTATTTAGTATTGATGTTCTGGATTATGATAAAAATATGGGTATGTCTTTGAGCTCAATTAGACGAACCTGGTCAATTAACGTAAAGGGGTGGTAGATGCTCCCTTTGTACTCTGCATATATTGTTATAGTAATTAGTAGGCATCCTACAAGGACTTTAATTCTGGATGCACATTAAAATGATAATAAATTTAATTTTGAAATTTTCCGATATTAAAATTTATGCTGAATATTAATTTTGAAATTTTAATGTATTGTGAATATTGATGTAAATAGAGTTGACGTTGATGTTTGTGGTAGGAATGTGTTTGTTTTTTTTATGTATGAGGATGAAAGCTATCTAGAGGAGCAGCCGAGGCGATTAACAGAAGAAAGTCAATGGACCAACACAGTTAAGGTAATGAATAGCTTTTTGTAGGTTTCACCGCATTCTTTGACATCCAATTCGTAGGGGCTCGATTCGAAAAGCGGAGTACCCGGATTTTGGTGGTTTCACAACATTCTTTGACGCCCAATTCGTGAGGCTCGATTCAAATACCGGGAAACACAGCATTCTTTGACGCCCAATTCGTGAGGCTCGATTTTTATACAGGGAGGTTTCACAGCAATATATATATATATATATATATATATATATATTATATATATTATCCATCCTTATACAAGTTTTTACTTGACCTCGAAAGTAAATTCTGAAGCCTTCCAAAAAATTACGAAGACCGCCGAAGACTTCTAAACCTCTAAATACTGTATATATGTTTAATGTATAGTTCTTATGTTCATATCATAATTCTTTACACTTACACATTATCTCACAAGTAAATCATGAAACCTTTCGAAGAGTTCCGAAGATCGCTGAAGATGTGTGGACCTCTTTAAACTATATATATTTTCCAACCATTGTTATTTAAGTTCTTACTTAGCCTCCTAAGTCAATCCCGATGCCTTCCGAAGAGTTCCGACCACTACCGAAGACTCCTGGACCTCTTTGAACTCTGTATATATTTATTTAATTAGCATTTAAGTTCTTACTTGATTCCATGAACAACCACGAAGCCTTCCGAAAAGTTCCGAAAATTACCGAGACGTCCGAATTGCTTCAAACTGTATAAATTGTTCATTTTAAACTATTTAATTTTCATATCCATGTATTTATTAACTTTTTAATTATTTTTGCTTGCGCGTATTAAACATAAGTGAACTAAGTCCACATACATTGTATAAGAAGCCAGACACCGCCCACCCCAACGATAACAACGTACGATTATTGGTTTCATATGTCTGCTGAATTGGCAGTTATTAATCATCTGAGTAAATTACTATCAATTGCATATTTGCACGCATGAAATCAAACTAATATTTTAATATACCTCTTAAATAAAAAAAATTATTGTTTCGTTATCACCTTGAAACATACGAGGTCATTCATTATTAAGCAATTATCTCTTAAACGCTTTATAAACCCTTATCCAACAATAGCACTTATATGTGTTTATTCTGCTCAGTAGTTTATTCATTTCAATTTCGATCAATTACGCGGTCACGATTTTTTGATATCACTATAATGCATATATACCTATGTCTTATCTCTAAATCAGTGTATAAATGCAAACGAAGTAGCTTCAATATCTGAAGTTCTACATAATTCTGTTACATTTAGCTAGTAGCCTAGACGTATAAAGCAAAATAGCAAAGTAATTGTTACAAAAATAAGTTTTCAGATAAGAATAAGTAGCTCCATATCTACTTGGTCGTTTAAGCAATTTCAACTTAAACAAATATTTTTTTTAATTATAATCAATGTATCTCATCTCCGGTGATAATTCCAGTTGTAACTATAATGATTACTTCGAATTATTTGTATAACATATTTTTGTTATTATACCGATAAATTTCTACATGGCTATCAATTATATATTTCTACCATGATTGAAAAAAATTTTGCACGATTTTTCGAAGATTGTAAAAATATAATATGGACCTTAAGCTCTACTGGCATTAACCATTTTTAATTAGGTTATAAATGGCTTATACATAATTCTACATTTGTTTTAGCAGCATTTTATATTATTTGAATAATAATAATTACAAAATATACCTAGTAGGTTACGAATTTAAAGTGCAGTAAAATAAAATAGCTATCCTTACAGAAAACAAGTGTTTGAAAAAATGTATAAATGTGTATACTCAATTTTATTCAATCACCTCTAAATTGCAATTATGTTACTGTAAATCCGATACTCTGCAATTGTGTTATATATCCTTGTATTTGTGACAATATAATTGCTGGAACCACTTATCGTTTTGGTATTATGTGAATGTTCCGCATAAATTAAATGTTGGATGGTACACCATGTAAATATGAAGAATGTATACGAATATAGGCAACACGTTAAGCGAATGTGGCGTACGTTTAGTAGTACACATTTATATGGAAAATATACATTGAACAGAGACCAAGACGCTGCAGCATCAAAACAAAAGGCTTACTTGGCCAAAAAGTATTTGCATACTAAAATGATATACGAGTGTCTATGGCAGGTAACCCAACGTATCTGAATCATGTTCTGATGGGGTTAAATTAATTACTAATGTGGCTGCACCGTTCGAAATTTACTTTCTAACACATGCATAAATTAAATAAGGATAGTCTTGAAAGTCCCGCATAACAATACACAATTGTGTATCAAAAATTTGGCAGTAAATAACAGGTTGAACATGCGAAATGTAAAACATCTTTTAACAATATTCAGTGCTAGGGACGGACTGGGAGCATTTATGCTACCGGGAAATTAATAAATCAACCGGCTCGGTCAATTTTTTTTATTTAAATAAAGCGTAATTACAAATAAAGCATTCAAAGTGTATTAAGCATACAAACAATTTCGGTAACGTAGAAACATAAAAATAAATTTTTTATCATACTTACACGAAATAGAGTGAATATACATAGGTAAATAATTGTAGCAAATCAAACTCAAGGCTCGTTTCTTAATAAACTACTTGTTTCAACCACCTTGTCAATAATGGAATCACAGGCGATACAATTTAAAACGTTTCTTTCACATGCCATTAACATAAATGATTCTACATTGTTATTTGATAATGTACTTCTCAGTTAATTTTTGATAAATTTTAATTTAGAGAAAGATCTTTCACACGAAACTTGGATAACTGAAATAGTCAATAAATATTTATATGCCAATGCCAACACACGGTACAATTCACTAAATAAATTAAATTTATATAGTAACTGGTAACAGCAAATAGCACAATTTCTACAATTTTTACACGTTGTAAGTTTATCCCCACTTTCTTTTTTGTCCGTCTTCTTCCTCAGATTCTTCAAACTCCATGTTCCGTTCCCAGGAATTTCATTTTCAGTAATTTGTTTAAAGTTAACAGATGAAAGAAAACATATCCATATATAGTTGACTATTCTTTTCAAATCTAGTTACCATACTTTGAATTATTTTATCCAAAATCACGTTATAGACAGTTATGGTAAAATTGTCATTTGCATTAATAATTGTTGTCTCTGAAGCCATTCTTTTCTTAAAAAGAATTCTTTTAATTGGAAACGCATCTTCAATTTCTATGTCATGTATATCTTTTTTGCTACTCATTGGAAATCTGCTTTATAAAGGACTTTGAAGCCGTTGTTATCGCTCTTTGTACATTCCTTAATTGTTTTAAAGTTTCTGACACCAATTGATGACATTTAAGTAGATCTAGTCCGTTTGTTTGTAAATAATTTGATATTTGTGTAGTGTGACTAAAATTTTTTTATGTAAATATGTGCCACCAGTATTGTTTCGTATTTTAAGAGAAAATCCCTAAAACTTTGCGCTTTGGCCCAAACTTCAAAATTCATTTCCTTTTTATTTATAATTGTGGTAAGTACACAACTATATCAACAAATAGGGAATCAGAATTATTCTACTTTCCAAATGAACCAAATATTCTCCGTAAAGTCACTTACTTAGCCCAACATATTGTTTCGCTTATAGCTTGTAATTTTTTTCGTTTTTCAGCATCAAACCAAATATTGATTAGTTTATAAGATTCTTTAAAGAACACAGCTAATGCATCTAATAAAGCAAAAAGACACAGCTGCAATTGGATTCTTTGTGAAGTCACAAAATACTAAATTGAGGATATAGCTGTAACACCATACTTGAATTTGTTGAGGTAAAATACCACTTAACCATGCGAAAAAACCATTAAACTGACCCGACATATTCACCGCACCATCAGTAGCATTTGCTATGCAGTGCTGAATATTTAAATTATTTACAAGCAATACATTTTTTAAAATCTTTCAGAAACTCTCACCAGCAGAACTTTCGCAGCTTATTACAGTTGTTATAGTTACTTTGTCATCCCTAACAGCTTTAAAATATTTCTAGTGTTAAGTTATGTGCAAATACCAATATACAGACTTGATGCGCACTACCCCTGATATCATGGACTGGTCTAAGTGGCGGTTGTTACGTTCTGATCCGTAACCAACCCGGGAGTCAGTATCTCGAGAACTGTCATTGAGGGTGAAGTGCGTTGTACGTACTAAAATGTAGCGGTAAACCATTAAATGTTAATTTTCGCTTTAGGCGGTGATTTCTGTAAATTATCTATTAATCGCAATAAATTAAATATGTATATCGACGTGCGTTTGTTTGAATTCATTATTTTGCAGTTCACTAAATCGAAGGAATTTCTCCGCAACCATTTGGCCCTATATCTGGGTTACTGAACCCAATGCGGTTACTTTGCCGCCTCAATAAATAGGTAGTCTACACAATCCAACTTAATACGGTTGTGCTATCTACTAAAACATGGTCCTTTTTCGCGGGATTACTAAGTGCTAAATAATGGATATTAATTACTTAAAAACTAAAGTTCGAAATAAAAGCATAATAGTGCGCGTCGGTCGTGGTGTACAGTAGTATAAACATATCTCCTTCACGCACGTGTCGCTGTTGCATTCCAGAGAGCTGCATAACTTCACTAAGGGTTACTGATTCAAGGCCAACAGATGGTTGGATGTTAGCAGCTGCACCAAGGTAACGTACCTACATGCTATTTCTAAAGATTAGGATCATCGCTCATTCCTAAAACTAACAATAATTTAACGAAGCTTTCAGTTGTACTCACAAATTATTATTACTCTATTTAAATGAGCCTATTCGTTTAAAAGATTAATTTAATCACTATAATAAACTAGTACTAGCTATTGTTTGTATTGTCTGTCTATTTACAAACAAATTTACTAGTTACTACCTAGTTACTAAAGCTTGAAATTTTCGCTTTAGTACTCATTCTAATATTTTGAAACTCGGGCTCGTATGCAACGTAGCTTTAAACTAAACAAAATATTTTATTTACCAATTATAGTAATTAAGTCTTCGTTTTCCGCTAAAATTCCAAACATTAATTATTAATTTGGATATTTTGAACTATAAAAATGCCTAAGCAAATTTCAGCTAAACTATTGCTAACAAGGGCACAGTCGTTAATTAACGAGCTGGCAAATTTTGAAAAGTACTTGAACAAAATTATTGACGTTCCGCTGACCGACACTATTGCAACTAATTTAAGTTTAAGACTAGACACGATTAAGCCATCAGCGGCAAAATACAGAAAAGTAAGTGTAGAGCTTACAGCAAATTCAATTGAATCTGACGATGTTATGGCTGAAGAGGACTATTTTGACAAACTTATGGAGCTTACAAGTAGAGTTACAAGTTTACTGAAATGTGTTTCTGAATCCTGCAGGACGAGTTCCTCAGAGTCTTTAACCTCGGCAGGGAGTTTGGGTGCTACTAACCCCACTAAACAAATAAATGCCAAACTACCAAAATTGAGTCTATCTAGTTTTTCAGGCCAATTTACAGAGTTCCCATCTTTTCTAGAGATTTTCATGGCACTTGTACACACTAACACCAATCTAAGCGACGTAGAACGCTTTTTGCACCTGCAGGGTAGCTTGAAGGGTTCTGCAAGCAAACTGTTCGAAAATATCGCTTCTGCGTGAGAAAACTATCACTCGGTATTTGAACTACTTTGTAAGAGATACAATAATCCCAAACTAATTATTCAGAATCACATTAACGCTATCTTTGAATTAAAACCTATTGCTAAGGCTAATGCTTCTGAATTACGTTGGTTTTACGATAACTTGTTTAAGCACGTCAGGGCATTACGAAAATTAGAAACGTCCATCGACGAATCTGGAATGTTTATTTCACATATTGTCATGTCTAAACTGGATGACAATTCCCGAACTGAGTTGTCAAAATATAAACCCAACAATATACTAAGCCTAACTGAGATCGACGACTTTCTAAGGAATCGTTGCCAACTACTTGAAAAAATTAAACATGGCAAACAAACATCTACCTGTTCCGCTTCTTCAAGAAATCAACAGCCTAGATTTAAGCCGCTAACCTATAAACAGGCATTTGTAACTACAAGTAGAGGCACTATTTCATGTTCTATGTGCAAACTAGGTCATTTCATAACACAATGTCCTGAATTTCTTCAGCCAACTGGAAAACAAAGGTATGAACAGGTTTCTAATACCGACTTGTGCAAGAACTGCCTCCGTCACTCCAAGAAATTAGCTTGTCGATCTAAGTTTGCTTGCAAGGTTTGCAACAAGCAGCACAGCACGTTATTACACTTTGAGCCAAATGTGCGTGATTCTTCCACTAGAAATGGAGGTCACGCTGAAAACCCTTCCACTGAAAATGTGCTACCTACTAGTACTGCACTTTCCTGCTTCCCTGCCAACTTCCAGCAAGTTTTGCTAGCAACGGCTTCGGTAAAGGTAAAAACATTCATAATGAATGGGCTATTTTAGACTCAGCATCACACGCAAATTTTATAACGGATGAGTTAGCGAAAAAACTAGGCTTAAAACTAACTCCGACTCACACTAAAATTGTCGGGTTAAATTCAAGTTGCTCCGTCTCTAGCTCAACGGTTAACCTACTACTAACTTCTAAAACTTGCGGCTACACGGTGAATCTAGAATGTTTGACTATACCAAAAATTGCCGAAAAATTAGCTCTGGTATCCTTTGATAAGGCTACGTTTGAAATTCCTAACGGCATTAAGCTTGCTGACACAAACTTAAATCAATCTCTTCCTATTGACATTTTGATTGGTGCTAGTGACTTTTACTGTTTGCTATGCATTAGGGAAAAATAAGCCCGTCTTTCAAAAAACCCTACTTGGTTGGGTGCTTTCTGGAAACTGTCCAGCCCCCCCGCATGACACAAATATAGTCTGCGTAAATCTAGCAATCAATCGTGCCAGGCCTACCATTACGAACTTAAATAATTCTGTACAAAAGTTTTGGCAGCTAGAGGACGTACAACCTCTTAGCGAGTTATCCAAACTGTCTGCCGAAGAACGATTTTGCAAAAATCATATTTCCGAGACAATAACCCGTAATGATGCTGGTCGTTTTGTGGTATCTATACCCTTTAATTCAAATTTAAGTAAACTAGGGTACTCCTGTGATCTAGCTAAGAAAAGATTTTTCAATCTAGAAAGTAAATTCTTTCGAATCCCAGCCTCAAAACTGAATACTATAAATTCATGCAGGAATACATTTCCTTAGGTCACATGTCCAAGGTCTCGACTCATTCAAAACAGACAGACGCAACCTCAGTAAATGTTCTCGACGCTAAAATAAATATTTCTATTATACCCCCCTATTATCTGTCCCATCACGCTGTAACAAAATTGAACTCGTTGACCACTAAGTTGCGAGTTGTTTTCGACGGTAGTGCACCTACGCACTCAGATATATCGATTAATGACACCCAGCTTGTTGGCCCTGTCGTGCAGAACGACTTGTTTTCAATTTTAATACGCTTCCGTCAACACAAAATTGCACTGACGGGAGACATCGAGAAAATGTATCGCCAAATACTGGTTCGACCTTCTGAGCGTACATTTCAGCGTATATTTTGGCGCGACAAACCAACTTCCACGCTAGACATTTATGAACTAAACACCATTCCTTATGGAACCGCTAGCGCTAGCTATCTTGCTACAAAATGCTTACATCATCTTGCTACTCTCTGTGCTAAAACTTACCCTAGTGTTTCAGCTATTTTAAGGTCAGATTTTTACATGGACGATCTTATCACAAGTTCTAAATCCGTCCAAGAAATGCAATTCCTTCAAGAAGAACTTACTGCGGTCTTAGCTGGTGTAGGCTTTCCCATCAGAAAATTTTTATCCAATTCCAAGGAAACGTTATCTGACCAAGGGAGTACTAAGTTCTACAATATTCCGTTGGGCGAAAGAGAGAACACCAAACCCTGGGCGTTGGTTGGAACTCTTTACTAGACGTTATAGTATACAACGTACAACTTAAGGCTAATACAACAAGAAACACTAAGCGTTCCATTCTATCAATGGTGTCGCAAATTTTCGACCCGCTGGGCCTTCTATCGCCCACTACCGCCATTGGAAAGCTCCTTATACAAAAAGTATGGCAACTCAAAACGTCATGGGACGAAATTATTCCAGAAGACCTGGATTCCGAATGGAGCATCTTTAAAATGCAACTAAACACTCTACAAAACTTACATATCCCTAGATGTGTAATTCCTACGAGCTTCGTTTCTATATAGCTTCACGGTTTTAGTGATAGCAGTAGCTATGCCTACGGCGCTTGTATATACTTACGCGTATCCACACCTGACGGTAATCACTATTTAAATTTACTAGGTTTCAAATCTCGCATTGCCCCTTTACAAGGAGCTACTATACCCAGGCTAGAATTATGCGCAGCTGTGCTTCTTGCGTAACTTGTGCAGAAGGTAAAATCTACTTTAACTGTTCCTATTTCAAGAACTTACTGCTGGTCTGATCCCACTATTGTGTTGAATTGGATCAAATCTGCGCCAAATAAGTACAAGGTATTTGTGGCCCAATAGAATTGTCACAATACAAGAATTAACTAACATAGACGGTTGGTATCACGTACCTTCTCTGTAAAACTACTATCAGACTTCGACCTGTGGTGGAAGGGTCCAAATTTTCTCATCAAAAACCAAGACGCGTGGCCTTCTCTCCCGTGTGTTGATTTCAATACTTCAATTGATGTCGAACTAAAATCAGCGTCAAGTCAAGTTGTTACTCTATTGAACCTAAACACTTCTGATATATTCCAGAGATTTTCTACGTTAAGCCGGTTGCAACGTATTGTGGCATGGATGATGCGTTTTACGAAAAATTCTACACCCAAATCTATTTCAACCTCTGGTACAAGGTACAAGGGAACTACGAGCTAGCCGCGACGTCTTTGTCAAACTTTGTCAAGCTGAGGCCTTCGGGTCTGTAATACTACAATTAAAAGCTAGTCGGCCTATCAATGCTGATTCTAATATATTATCGTTAAATCTCTACCTTGACGAAGAAAATATGCTTAGGGTAGGTGGACGGTTAAAAAATTCGAACTATCCCTTTGACAAAAAACATCCTATTTTGCTACCCAAAAACCATAGACTAACCAAATTGATTTTTCAACATTTTTATGCTAGCCTTATGCATTGCGCATCGCAACAACTGCTAGCTTGCATTCGTGAGCATTACTGGCCAATAGCTGGTCTCACTACGGCAAAACAAATCTGTCACTCCTGTGTTAAATGCTTCAAAGCCAATCCAATTTCATATAATCCCTTAATGGGAAATTTACCTCGTAAAAGAGTTGAATTTAATACTCCTGTGTTTTATAGTATCGTAATAGATTATGCTGGACCCATATTAATCAGAGATCGCAAAACTTGCGAAGCCAAACTTATAAAATCTTATATTTGCCTATTCTTTTGTATGACAACTAAGGCTATTCATTTGGATTTGGTAACCGATTTATCAACGTCTGCCTTTTTGGCTGTTCTAAAAAGATTTATCGGCCGTAGAGGAAGGTCTAACTCAATTACTTCTGATAATGTCACAAATTTTGTTGGCGCGTCCAGAGAACTAAAACAACTTACTCAAGTTTTTACTAATAATGATACTTAGGCGGAGGTTTCCGATTTTCTGTCTAACCAAGGAATTAATTGGGAGTTTAGTACCCCTAGCTCTCCTCATCAAGGAGGCCTGTGAGAAGGCGGTATCAAATCTACCAAGACTCACCTTAAACGAGTGCTAGGTAACACCAGTTTAACCTACGAAGATTTGCAAACTGTCCTAGTGCAAATCGAGGCTACGCTAAACTTTCGCCCTTTCTCACCACTGTCTAACGATCCTTCCGACATTAATCCCCTGACACCTGGTCACTTCCTATTAGGCAAACCATTATGCCATCCTCTCGAGCATAATCTGCTTCACCTATCAGATGGAAAATTATCATTATACTAACGCATGTAAAAAATTACTCAAGACTTTTGGAAAAAATGGAGTCTACAAGTTGTCCCTGAGATGCAGCGTCGGAAAAATGGTTCAAAAACTTACCTGCACTTTTAAAGATCGGCTCGATGGTACTAATCAAGGAAGACAACTTACCTACACTTCAATGGTCCCTCGGTAGAGTTGTGGAATTGCATCCAGCTGCCGATGGAGTGCTACGAAATGTAACTGTGCGTGTGTCTAGTGGGAATCTGCTAAAGCGCTCAGTGCATAAGCTTTGCGTCTTACCCGATTCAAAGTGAGTTTTGTTCTAGATGTTCCTTAATTGTTACATGCATTATTTTTAACTTTAAATTCAGCAACTTGAACATTAAGTTTTATAAATTGTATATATGTTCACTAGTTAGGTACCTACTATTTTTCTGTATTGCTTATTTCCTTATCTTGCTAATTTAATTGTTTTTAAATCTTAGTGATTTCAAGGTGGCCGGTATGTTATAGTTACTGTGTCATCCCTAACAGCTTTAAAATATTTCTAGTGTTAAGTTATGTGCAAATACCAATATACAGACTTGATGCGCACTACCCCTGATATAATGGACTGGTCTAAGTGGCGGTTGCTACGTTCTGATCCGTAACCAACCCGGGAGTCAGTATCTCAAGAACTGTCATTGAGGGTGAAGTGCGTTGTACGTACTAAAATGTAGCGGTAAACCATTAAATGTTAATTTTCGCTTTAGGCGGTGATTTCTGTCCATAATCTATTAATCGCAAAAACTAAATATGTATATCGACGTGCATTTGTTTGAATTCATTATTTTGCAGTTCACTAAATCGAAGGAATGCATAAGAGCACACAGTCTACATTGTATTCTTCATTTACACCCCTTCCAAATAAATTTGAAATCATACGAACCACATGGTTGTTGCAGATGGTGAGCATCATCTGCACAAACTCGTGCGAATCAAAATGTAGCATTCGAACGGATCTGCGCAGGTTACGTTAAGTGCATCAACGAACACTATAGTTACTTTGTGATGATTGCTTTTGAAGGCTACACAAGACATACCTTCCAAAATACCAAGAGCGCAAAACGAGCGACAAGGTTCAATGCGAATGCTTCAGCTGACGTCATACTCGACAAAACATCTGTCAACTCAACACCTCAGAAGTAGTTCCTGTCTAATAAGCAAAACAAGAAACGCTTTGTCAAACTGCTTCAGACTGCATTTGAAGCTCAAACATAACCACCAAACAAATTGTAGAAGATGCTGACGTATTAATTGTCAGCACTGGTAAATCCCTATCCGCACAATCTGAGGCTGATGTGATTGTGGGTAAATACGTTTATATTCTGATTGTGCTCACAGAAACTTTGTTACGTTAAATTCCTGAAATCGATTGATTTCTGCATGCTGCATATCAATATTTAATTTCCAACTACTCCGTTGTACGGTTATCTAGAGACGTCCTATAAAATCTAGCTTTTCACTCATTAAATGATGCCCTATAGTTTTCAGTACAACGGTAAATACTGGAATCTATTCTATAATAAACACCTCTATTTTGCAAAAATTAAAAAGTCTGTGTTCATCAATCCTGTGAAATAAAGTAAACACCTGCATCAAACACTTTGTTGGTGTTCTTTAAAAGATAGAAAAGCCAGCGACTTCAGATTTCTGAAAATAAGTAAAACATTTGTATCGCTTCTTTATAAAGGTAAAAGCTTTCTCGTATACATTTTTCGAAATATGTTTCAACCATGTGCATCGTAAAAGCTTATAAAGGTTTGTTATAGATATAAAGAACTTTTATCAAAGCGGTATTCTGTTAACTTCCACTCTTTGTTAGCAATTCATGAAAGTCGTTATGTTATCATTAATATCTCTTGGTCGCAAGCCGTATTCTACGAATGCGTTGCAGCGGTCGTCTGGAATATACTTCTGCAGGTGCAGGTTCAGAATACTTAACATTCTATAATAGAAAATTTTTTTGGAAACACGTTGTTTTCTCTCCATAAAAATACAGACTTAGCTTTAAAAGCTGTAATTATATACAGAGCACTTTTCTGTAAGAAACTCTGTAAATCGCGGTGCTAATTAAGATACTTCTTTTGTAAAAGCCATTGTTTTACTTTAGAGCATACTAATTAACTCAGCCTAGTGCAATGATTTCAGAGAGTATTTATTCCGCCGGCAAGTTCATACGCACTTTCAGATCCACTACGATGATCCCAGAAGCAAACAGCTACCTTTTTTAAGGTAGATTTCATTCTGTTTTCTTTTTCTTGCTAGATACTTCTGTTGGTAAATAACTACGTAAGTGTGTCAGATTTCGTACTTGTAGTTATGACACAATAAATTACAGACTGCGTGCTAAAAATTTACTTTTTGCACAAGTGATTACGTAATTTATTTTCTAGTCACAAGTAATATAAACTAAAGCTCGCCTTAGAACACTTTTATTGTTTTTAAATTAATGCTATCGTCAACAACTTGTTTACTAAATTATAAGCTAGAGTTAGTTAACAATTGGTTCAATTCAGTTAGGGTTATGTTATTTCTTTTAGAAAGTGCACTCCATAGAGCAAATAAAAATACTGTACACATTATGTTTAATTTTTTTCTTGTATATATTTAGGGTTGTAAACATTGCAAAAGTATATATATATATATATATATATATATATATATATATAATAATAACGTACGCCTATCTGACGTAGCTTTCTGGGAAAGCCTCAGTAGCATTAAAAATAGTCGAATTTGATTACCTCGTTAGTATTGATTTATAATAGTGACGGGCGCTCTCCGTCATTAATTAATACCTAAAGTTAGTGCTCGCGGTGTCCTTCTATCGTAAAGTGAATGCCAAAGATCATAAATATTTCTTATCAATTTCTATTACATTTTCTGGGTTTTTTAGTGTTCCGGCAGCTTTTTAGAATAAACCTTTCTTTATTAATTAGTTCATACGTATTTGACGTATTTTTCTCAATTCCTCCCTAAAATACCAGAACATGTTTTATTTGAAACATTTTTATGCTATACAATGGCTAAATATTTAAACTTTAATTGCTTTTAAATTCAAATGAGGTGTTATTCTTATAGAAAATATTTGCTTTTGCGTCAAGAATTAGGGTACACGAAATTATTTATTTTAGAGTGATCAATTTGCATTTTAAGGTATCTAAAAGATATTTCTTTTTACATATAGGGCTTACATTATTTATATTCGCGTAATTGCATTTTTTGTTTGGCATTTTAATGAATAAAAGTAGGCTTGTATTATGCAGGGCGAAACCATGAATTTACGGAAATTTCTATTTCTTCCGGATTTTTTTACATCTTGGTGAGATTCATTTGTAAAATTTAGGTTTCAATGACCTCTCGTGATCTCTTATCACGTCAATATAAATATATATATATATATATATACATATTTATATATACATATATATATATATATATATATATATATATATATAAAAGAAAAGTAGGATTAATGAGTCTTAAATTAATACAAAGTAGAAAGCAATTATTGGCAAGTGACTCAAATTCAGCCACGAGGGCATCCTGTCGACGCGTTTCGCCCTAATTGGGGCTCATTAGTACAGGAGTAGCAAAGTTGTAATATTAAATACAGACACCCTATAGGAAGTACAGCATCACCTAGCTCACAATTTGTGTCTTCGTGTCGTTCCACCTGACATCGCAGGTTTTTAGCAACAGTCGGCACGGAGGAGATTCGGCTCAACTGCCTTAAAAAATTCTAAATTTTGAAATTAAAATAACTCACCAGTTAGTTAAAAGAACAGAAATAAAGTTAATTACGTTTAAAAAGAAATGTGCCACTGTTATTCCTAATTATATATACTTAGAACATGAAAAAAGACAACTATCAGCTTACAACAAGCTATTTCATAAAATTAAAACTAATAATTTAAAAAAATTGACAACCTTTCAAAATTACACAAACCTCAATTTAACAACATTGACAAATGGTTTGTCAGTGTCAGTAGTATTGATATTCCAGATGACATTAAGAGAATTTTATCTTTAGGTCCAAAATTTAGCATTCCTCCTACTTTCAACAAACACTCGATAAATAACTTATTGGCAGATTTAGAAGATATTATAGTTGATGTACAAGAAGATAAAAAAACCTATGCAGAGCCTATATTACAAACATAATTACTAATTATATAAATCAGAATTCTAATCCAAAATCTAGTTTTTTATTAGATTATAATAAGAGCAAACAATTTTTAAAAAACACCAAGAATCTTCTCATCATTAAAGCCGATAAAGGAAATATTACTGTGGCAATGTCAGTTAATGACTATAACGAAAAATGTATGACCTAGTTAACGACATTTCTACTTACAAAAAGATTGATTCAGATTCTACATCAAAATTTCAAAAACAAACCATAAAATTAATAAAAAACCTAAAAGATAACAAATTCATTACAGAAAGTGAATCAAAAATATTAAACAATTATAGTAGTACTGCACCAAAATTATATGGAATTCTAAAAATTCATAAGAATAATACACCATCAAGACCAATTGTAGCCTCTATAAATAACCCAACCGAAAAATTATCAAAATTTATAGCAGAAATTTTAAAAAAATCAACAACTAATAACAATTATAATGTTTCAGATTCTTTTGATTTTAGTAAATTTATAAATAATAATAATTTTCATCTCCCAAACAATTATGTTTTAATAAGCTTGGATGTAGTGTCACTATTTACTAATATTCCAAAACAATTAGTACTAGACAACATCAAAAAATTCAAATAATATAAAAAACGTATGTAATATTCCAAAACAATTATTTTTAGATATAATAGAATTCATATTTGATAGTAGTTATTTCAGCTTCAAAAATGAATATTATATTCAAACCTTTGGTTGCCCTATGGGATCCAATTTAAATCCAATAATTGCACAAATTGTAAAGGATAGTCTTTTAGATGAAGTAATAAAGAAACTTCCTTTTCAACTACCCTTTATTAAAAAATTTGTTGATGTAATAATTACATCTGTACCAGCAAATAAAATTACGGATACACTTAGTACTTTTAACACTTATCACAAAAAAATTCAGTTTACCGTAGAGCTAGAAAATAAAAACGCAGTACCATTTTTAGATACGTTAGTTATTAGAAATTCAAATAATATTATTTTATTAGATTGGTATCAAAAACCAACCAACTCTGGTAGGTACTTAAATTACTTCTCATATCACTCTTACAAAATAAAAATAAATTTTATTTTAACGCTAAAAAGTGAATTAAAACAATAAGTCACCATACATTTTATCAAAAAAATTTAAACAAACTTTTTAATATCTTAATAAAAAACAACCATCCTCCACAATTAATAAAACGTCTTTTATATAACCACAATGCAGAAATTATGAATAATAATGCACAAAACAACACAAATAATAATAATAAACAAATCGACACTACAGTTACATTCAAATCTCTTCCATACATTGAACACCTTACACCAAAACTAACTAAAGTATTTAATAAATTTAACATAAAAATAACTTCTAAAAATACTTTAACCTTAAATTACCTTTTCTCTAAAATTTAAAACAAAACTCCGATTTTAAATAAAAGAAACATTATATATAAGACAAACACTAAAACAACGAATAACCCAACATAAGAGCAATATACGTATAAAACCAAATGCTTGTGCCCTATGTGTACACGTAAATACTAAAAAACATAAAATAGATTTTAACAATCCAATTATATTACAGATGGAAGACAAAAAATCAAAAAGAGAGTTTCTAGAAATGTGCCACATCTACCAACAAAAAAATACTATGAACCAAAGAACAGATGTTAATGACTTAAATTGTATCTACACCTACCTGCTAAATATCAAAAATAAAAAACCATACAACTACAAAGTTATCAATGGATCCATAAAATAAATTTCTCGTAATAATATTAAAAAAAACCCACAGAAGCACACTACACACACACACACACACACACACACACACACACACACACACACACACACACACACACACACACACACACACACACACACAACACACACACACACACACACATATACACACATACAGACTAATACATACACACACAGTGTTACACGCAGGTACATACGCAGTTATAATAAACATTTTTCAAGGAAGCCTTTTAATAACAATTTCTATCAAACTTTTGACTTTTATTTATTATCAATATTTTTTATACATAATATTTTTACCTCTTGTTGTAATTTGGCGATGTTATATACATTTCAGAAAATTTATAGCAAAAATAACTTTTTATGTTAATTGCCAATTTTATTATATAATCTCACCTTAGTAAGTATAAAATATGATTTACTGTTTATTTATCAATTTTGTACTGGTAGCACCTCTGAAAAAGGATTAAAATAAATCCGAAAGCTCAGGTTTATAAAAAAGAGTTTTCTTAAATAATCCAGCCGACCTTAAACCCACAATATTTTTGGAAAATTAGAATAAAGGAGGTCGTTATTAATAATTCATATATATATACATATATATATATATATATATACATATATATATATATATACATATATATATATATATATATATTCTAGTGGATTTAAAGGGTTAAATTTAGGGTAAGCTATGCAATTTCAAACACCCTGTACATAAAGTGTCAGTAAATGACGAAAGGGTAAAACAAAAGAGAAAATAGACTGAAATGAGAGGGTGAAGAGTTAGTAATAGATAGAAATAGTTAGATAGAAGGTAGTGATAGGTGTGAATAGTTAAGTATAAAACAAAGATAGGGGTAGATAGATAGAAATAAATAGAGATAGGTGTAGAAATAGACAGAAGTAAGTAGATAAGTAGCGATAAGTTGGAGAAATAGGTATAGGTAGGGTTAGGTGAATAGATAGGTGTATAGAAATAGTATGTAAGATTAGATGGTAGATAGCGAGATATTTAAATTCTAGAAAACATTGGGGAGTTTTCTTAAAATTGAAATAGGGGGATTATGTAGTAGATTTAAAGAGCAAAATTTGTGATAAGCTATGCAATTTCAAACACCCTGTATAGAGAAAGAAACAATTTATTTACGCGCAAAATTTATTTCATGTATTTAATTTAAACGAACAACTATTGACGTATTTTAATTTAATTTGTTTAATTCAACGTAGAATAACGTCAAAAAGTGCATCGGGGTATGTAATATCAATAATCCCAAAGCAAAAAGGGTTCGTTGTAACAAACACGGACGTTAATTATATCGAATACCGTGAAATATAAGCTCCAAAAATTGTTATTTTAAACGATCAGTAAAGAACACCTGCATGTTTGAAACGTCAGCTTCTTTGTATTTGTGAACATAATAAAGCGGGTTTCAAGAAAAATATTGTTCAATCGTCAGTGGCTTCGCATAAAAGCTAAGAAGAGTCTCTTAAAGAGCGGAAGGGATGCACAATCAATAAGATGCCACAGATAGAGACGGGTATAAAAGCATTCGATTTCTAAAGCACGTATACAACCCACGTGGAGTCTATAAGACGCGGTCAGCAATATCGATCTTCTACCACTCAAGTAGGGTTAGAACGCGACATCCAATATGCATAAGACGTAGATAACAATATTACAGGCGGAGTTTTATGATTACACAGGATTGTATCATTGGTTGAAACGAGCAGTTGATAAACAGAGAAACACGTGAGAGATAAATGCGGTGGTTCGGATATATATATAGCGTGTTCACGAGGTAACATTCTAGGAGCTTTAAGGCGGTTATATCCAAAATTTGCAGAAACATTATTTTAAATTGAGTGTTTCGCGTTAAGTAGGTCCGGGAGGTGACAGTTTGAACCGTATAAATACGGGTTGGAAGTTATTATGTTTCTCTTTACTACTCTTGATTTTCGCATCGCTTTAACTACGTATAACAATAAACCGACGTGAAAGTAGAGGTTTGTGAGTATTAAAATTTATTTGTAATATAGTACGGTAGTACTAGCTCTTATAATTTGGTATTTGGGGGCGTTATAGTTCTTAACGCGAGTAGTGGCGAGTGATTTAAATTAAACTGAGGTCCAACCCATACCATGTTAAGCAAGTAAATTAATAAAGTAATAAACACAAGTGTATGATACGAGAATTTGGATGCTGGGATGGTATATTGTTTGGTGGCACGGAGCTCAATATAGACTGAGTTATTATCTATAAATATCTGGTGGGTCAGAGCGCATAGACGAGAGGCCAAGGGATTTCGAAGACAGCATCGTCGACGGAGATGAAGCCTTGAAGCATTTTCCGGGTAACTCATTTGAATTTGCTGTTATTTGATAAACTGTTGGCATTATTTGTGATGTATGAGTGAACTTTGGGGGTTATTTATGTTTTTTAGCGTATTGGTAAAGATACGTGTACTTGACTATGATGAGGGTATTTTAAATATTAAAAGAAAAAGGTGTATGTAAAGTTTATTAAATTTCATTACAAATTTAAATTAGATTGTTAAAGGTACATGGGTTATTAGTTTTGTAGTAATTTTATGCTAGGTGAAAAGCATACATTAAAAAACTGGGTTATTATGAGCTCACCATACTCCAGTGTGTAATAATAAATATAGGAAATTATTTGGGGCCCATTTACTCCTGTTGTATTAAATGTGTTTACAATTAAAAGTTTAAAACAAGGACTTTACAAAATAGCACTTATTGAGTCGTAACTCAAGTACCGAAATGTACATATCTGTGATTAATTGTTGTAAATAGAGGTAAATAAAGGTTGTATGATTGTTGTATTATTTTAAAGGACGATTGTAAATTTAGGTATACATGAAGAGGCACGGCTGAGCTAGCCAGGCAAACTGCGGAAGAAATTTTGTTGCAGCAGAAGAATCCGGGTAAAAAAATTTTTTTTTGTGAAATTTTTATTTTTCTTTTGAAAAGTATTTGGCAAATGACTCATTTTCTATTCTTAAACGTTAAGTCCACGATCCGCAGCAATCTTATGGACGGCCCAACGTTGGGGCTCGAATGATTTTTAGGGAGTTCCAGAGATTGATTCCCGATCAGCAGCACTCTTATGGCGACCAGAACGTGAGGCAAGAACTCCAAATAAAATTTAAGCAATTTTATTCCAGGAAACTGGCGATCTAAGAGAGAGAGTCGGTCTGAGATAAATTTAAAAAAAAAATTTCGAGAGTGTGTGGGAGTGATTTGAACGTATGCAGAGAAAGGAGTGGTTAAGAAGCCAAGGAGTTGAAATTGGTAGTGACAATAGTGCCTTATTTGATAAAGCAAGAAAAATGGAGGAAGCTGGAGGTAGTAGGGATCAGTCAAGGACGTAATCAGGGGAACAAGAGAATGAATTAATTTTGAGAATGCTAGAGAGGACGAATGAAGAGTCTAACAGAAAATTTGATCAGATGAGTGAGACGTTAAGCGGGGTTAGAGACGAATCAAATCGAAAGTTTGAGCAAATTAGTCAGAAAATTGATTATTCGACGAAAGAATTATCCGAATTCAAAAATAGCTTGACCGTGAAAATAATTTTATAATTGTACCTGAGTTAAAGTTTAAAGGGATATTAGAGGTCGATTGTATGATGAAGTTAGGTGTTATAATGGATATGGAGAGGAAGATAGTTAGGATTGGGGATATGATATTGCCCTGGAAGGCAAGTTATGATGTCACAGAGGATGACATGGGGTTATGTATTAATAGTATAGTGAAAGATGAGGAAGAGGTGAAACAGATCGACTCAGGTGAATATAATGAGAAAAAGTTAGAAGACGTACAATTGGTAGTCAACAAAGAGGCTGAACAAGTAGAGGTAAAGTCGAGTGCAACATTGTTAAAGGATAACGAGTCAGAAGTAATAAAAGTATAAGTGAAAACAGCATTATGTGACACACAAAAGTTAAAAGTAGACATAAGTGAGTTAAGGTGCAAAGATAATTTTGGCAATTTGAATTTAGGAGATTTTTACGAGGTGAATATTGTACATGAAGGGTCTAGAAGAGATGAAGAATTTTCTTTAGAGGGAAAAGATGAAGATGTTGGGGTAGTATCGTTTGGTTTGTCCGCAGAAAAAGGAATTATACTAAATGAGAATCAGACAAGTGTAGGGACAGAAGAAGAGATAGTTAAGAGTCGGGATAGTAGGAATGATTTTATTTTATGTGAAGTAATAGCGATGATAAGTATAGAAATAGAAGGAGGAGAAATAGGGATGAAGTGTATTAGGATTGTGAGAAGAAAGACATGGAGGATTAAGAAAAGAGTCAGATTTAAATAAGAGAAATGAAACTTAATTGACAAAGATATAGAGATAAGTGAATGATAGTGTAGAGTTTGAATAGTTAGAGATAGAGGTAGAGGTATATAGAAAAGTAGAAGTTGAAATAGGATAAATATGAATAGGTGGATATATAAAAGTAGAGATAGGTGCATAATAGAGTAAAATTTAAATAAATAGGGATAGAAATAGGTGTATATAGAAAAGTAGAAGTAGGTGTTTATAGAAAAAAAAATTAGGTATAGGATAAATATAGGAAGATAGTTAGATGTAGATATAGAATTAAGTGTACATAGTTAGGATAAGATATAGATAGTGATAGTAGGTTAGGTTAAAAATAACAGAGGCACATAAGTAGAAGATAGCTAGAAGATGTACTTAAAGAGTCAGTAAATGACGAAAGGGTAAAATAAAAGAGAAAATAGACTGAAATGAGAGGGTGAAGAGTTAGTAATAGATAGAAATAGTTAGATAGAACGTAGTGATAGGTGTGAATAGTTAAGTATAAAATAAAGATAGGGGTAGATAGATAGAAATAAGCAGAGATAGGTGTAGAAATAGATAGAAGTAAGTAAATAAGTAGCGATAGGTTGGAGAAATAGGTATAGGTAGGGTTAGGTGAATAGATAGGTGTGTAGAAATAGTATGTAAGATTAGATGGTAGATAGCGAAATATTTAAATTCTAGAAAACATTGGGGAGTTTTCTTAGAATTGAAATGGGGGGATTATGTAGTGGATTTAAAGAATTAAACCTGGGGTAAGCAATGCAATTTCAAACACCTTGTATGGAGAAAGGAACAATTTATTTACGCGCAAAATTTATTTTATGTATTTAATTTAAACGAACAAGTATTGACGTATTTTCATAATTAATGATTGAAATGTAATAGGTTCATAAAGGAAAACCAGTTTCAAAAACAAATAGAAACGCTTAATTAATTTAATTTATTTAATTCAACGTGAAATAACGTCAGAAAGTGCATCGGGGTATGTAAAATCTATAATCCCAAGGCGAAAAGGGTTCGTTGTAACAAACACGGACGTTAATTATATCGAATACCGTGAAATATAAACTCCGAGAATTGTTATTTTAAACGATCAATAAAGAACACCTGCATGTTTGAAAGGTCAGCTTCTTTGTATTTGTGAACATAATAAAACGGGTTTTAAGGAAAATATTGTTCGACCGTCAGTGGCTTCGCATAAAAGCTAACAAGAGTTCCTTAAAGAGCGGAAGGGATGCACAATCAATAAGATGCCACAGATAGAGACGGGTATAAAAGCATTCGATATCTAAAGCACGTATTCAACCCACCTAGAGTCCATAAGACGCGGTCAGCAATATCGATTTTTTACCACTCAAGTAGAGTTGGAATGCGACATCCAATATGCATAAGACGGAGATAGCAATATTACAGGCGGAGTTTTATGATGACACAGGACTGTATCATTGGTTGAAACGAGCAGTTGTGATAAACAGAGGAACACGCGACAGATAAATCCGGTGGTGTGGATATATATAGCGTGTTCACGAGGTAAAATTCTAGGAGCTTTAAGTCGGTTATATCTAAAATTTGCAGAAATATTATTTTAAATTGAGTGTTTCGCGTTAAGTGGATCCGGGAGGTGACAGTTTGAACCGTATAAATACGGGATGGAAATTATTATGTTTCTCTTTACTACTCTTGATTTTCGCATTGCTTTAAATACGTATAACAATAAACCGACGTGATAGTAGAGGTTTGTTAGTATTAAAATTTATTTGTAATATAGTAAGGTAGTACTAGCTCTTATAACTTGGTATTTGGGGGCGTTATAGTTATTAACGCGAGTAGTGGCGAGTGATTTAAATTAAACTGATTTCCAACCCATACCATGTCAAGCAAGTAAATTAATAAAGCAATAAACACAAGTGTAAGATACGAAAATTTCGATGTTGGGATGGTATATTGATTGGTGGCACGGAGCTCATTATAGACTGAGTTTTCATCTATAAATATTTGGTGGGTCAGAGCGCATAGACGAGAGGCCAAGGGATTTCGAAGACAGCATCGTCGACGGAGATGAAGCCTTGAAGCATTTTCCGGGTAACTCATTTGAATTTGCTGTTATTTGATAAACTGTTGGCATTATTTGTGATGTGTGAGTGAACTTTGGGGTTATTTATGGTTTATTTTAGCGTATTGGAAAAGATACGTGTACTTGACTATGATGAGAGTATTTTAAATATTAAAAGAAAAAGGTGTATGTAAAGTTTATTAAATTTCATTACGAATTTAAATTATATTGTTAAAGGTACATGGGTTATTAGTTTTGTAGTAATTTTATGCTAGGTGAAAAGCATACATTAAAAAACTGGGTTATTATGAGCTCACCATACTCCAGTGTGTAATAATAAATATAGGGAATTATTTGGGGCCCATTTACTCCTGTTGTATTAAATGTGTTTACAATTAAAAGTTTAAAACAAGGACTTTACAAAATAGCACCTATTGAGTTGTAACTCAAGTACCGAAATGTACATATCTGTGATTAATTGTTGTAAATAGACGTAAATAAAGGTTGTATGATTGTTGTATTATTTTGAAGAACGATTGTAAATTTAGGTATCCATGAAGAGGCACAGCTGAACTAGCCAGGCAAGCTGCCGAAGATATTTTGTTGCAGCAGAAGATTCCGGGTAAAAAAAATTTTTTTGTGAAATTTTTATTTTTCTTTTGAAAAGTATTTGGCAAATGACTCATTTTCGATTCTTATGCGTTAAGTCCACGATCCGCAGCAATCTTATGGACGGCCCAACGTTGGGGTTCGAATGATTTTTAGGGAGTTCCAGAGATTGATTCCCGATCAGCAGCACTCTTATGGCGACCAGAACGTGAGGCAAGAACTCCAAATAAAATTTAAGCAATTTTATTCCAGGAAACTGGCGATCTGAGAGAGAGAGTCGGTCTGAGATAAATTTTAAAAAAAAATTTCGAGAGTGTGTGGGAGTGATTTGAACGTATGCAGAGAAAGGAGTGGTTAAGAAGCCAAAGAGTTGAAATTGGTAGTGACAATAGTGCCTTATTTGATAAAGCAAGAAAAATGGAGGAAGCTGGAGGTAGTAGGGATCAGTCGAGGACGTAATCAGGGGAACAAGAGAATGAATTAATTTTGAGAATGCTAGAGAGGACGAATGAAGAGTCTAACAGAAAATTTGATCAGATGAGTGAGACGTTAAGCGGGGTTAGAGACGAATCAAATCGAAAGTTTGAGCAAATTAGTCAGAAAATTGATTATTCGACGAAAGAATTATCCGAATTCAAAAATAGCTTGACCGTAAAAATGGGGGAAGTAGAAAATAGGGTAGCTAAAACTGAGCGTGATATTAGAGGTTTAAATCAGGAAATGGGACAATTAAGGACAGAAGTAAGGATTTTCTGTGAGGACGAGATTAATGCTAAAATGACTGAAGTAACGGATGTAAGAGAGATTTAAATTAAACTAACTTCCTACCCATACCATGTCAAGCAAGTAAATTAATAAAGCAATAAACACAAGTGTAAGATACGAAAATTTGGATGTTGGGATGGTATATTGATTGGTGGCACGGAGCTCATTATAGACTGAGTTATCATCCATAAATGTCTGGTGGGTCAGAGCGCATAGACGAGAGGCCAAGGGATTTCGAAGACAGCATCGTCGACGGAGATGAAGCCTTCAAGCATTTTCCATGTAACTCATGTGAATTTGCTGTTATTTGATAAACTGTTGGCATTATTTGTGATGTGTGAGTGAACTTTGGGGGTTATTTATGTTTTTTTTAGCGTATTGGAAAAGATCCGTGTACTTGACTATGATGAGGGTATTTTAAATATTAAAAGCAAAAGGTGTATGTAAAGTTTACTAAATTTCATTACGAATTTAAATTAGATTATTAGGGGTACATGGGTTATTAATTTTGTAGTAATTTTATGCTAGGTGAAAAGCATACATTAATAAACTGGGTTATTATGAGCTCACTATACTCTAGTGTGTAATAATAAATATAGGGAATTATTTGGGGCACATTTACTCCTGTTGTATTAAATGTGTTTACAATTAAAAGTTTAAAACAAGGACTTTACAAAATAGCACTTATTGAGTTGTAACTCGAGTACCGAAATGTACATATCTGTGATAAATTGTTGTAAATAACGGTAAATAAAGATTGTATAATTGTTGTATTATTTTGTGATTTTATTGAATGGTGTGTGAATGGGAAGGAAGAACGATTGTAAATTTAGGTATCCATGAAGAGGTACAGCTGAGCTAGCCAGGCAAGCTGCGGAAGATATTTTGTTGCAGCAGAAGTATCCGGGTAAGAAATTTTTTTTTTTGAAATTTTTATTTTTCTTTTGTAAAGTATTTGGCAAATGACTCATTTTCGATTCTTAAACGTTAAGTCCACGATCCGCAGCAATCTTATGAACGGCCCAACGTTGGGGCTCGAATGATTTTTAGGGAGTTCCAGAGATTGATCCCCGATCCGCAGCGCTATATATATTTATTGTATATTTATCAATAATGGACTGGATAGCATAAATATTTTAATGATAAGTTGTTTGTATATTGGGTATGAAGTCCAAGTAATAAAAGTTGGTGTAAAATTTAAAAGTTTATTTTTATTATTCTTAACGTTTCGGCGACTCTTTTCGCCTTTATCAAAAGTATCTACAAATGGAAGCGTTGTATATTAAAGATAACATAGAATATGAATAAGTCACTCACCATATAGAATTAATAATTGTCAAATTATTTTTTTGAAAATGACAGATGATTATGTGACTAACATGATAATTAAAATAAATTTAGATGGAACTTGAAGGGAAGTTTCTTAAAATATTGTATGTTGAAAGTTGAAATGATGAAAGTTCGGTATGGTTGAAGATGATGATGTAGGAGTGTTTCAAGAACATGGACATAACATCAGTGTAATCTTCATATGAAGGAGTTAATGTTGTTTACTGGATTTGAAGTGATTCGAGTTGTATAGTGTGGAATAGAATCTATGTGAGTCTTCTACATCTTGTTTGTTGTTTAAACATTGTTTTTCTTTATTGATGTGGTAAGATTCTAAGAACAATCTTGTTTTGTAATGTGGCTCCTTTTCCAATATTTCTGTTTCTTCGAATGCGGGAGTATGTTTGGTTGCATATACATGTGTGGAAAGTGCACATTTGTTGGGATTGCGTTTACAGTCGCTTCTACGTTGCTTAGATTTTAGGATTTTACATCTATATTGGTTAAATGTATATTGCTATGTTGTGTTATATGCGGGTTGACACTTTTGTTTCCATTATACTATTACAGGAAGATTACGTAAAAGTTCGATTTGGTTTCTGTAGGTATTCCTTTTTTATAGTATGTTTAACCAAGGGCTTGTAAGTAAATCTATTTGTTGAGGTGTCTAATTTTTCTTTCTATAATACCTACCCCACTCTACGTCGTTTTGAACTGATGTTTGCCGAATGTAAGTGAGAAAGTAATTGAAAAGTTGGGCGAATAAAAAGAAACGAACAAACAACACTTCTGAACAACTCGAGAAAAACCATTTACCCTTTTTCCCCACAATTTTACATCCTACCCTTAATATTGGTGATAAAAAAGCTTTCTTACACCTGCAATTTAAAGCTAACTGTGATATCCACAACTTACTCGAGTGTATATTCACTAAAATCCGTTTCTCGTAGAATTTAAGCGACCCCCAATGGACGAAAAAGTGATAATTTTGCTGCAATTGTGATTTCACGTCTTCTTTGCTCCTCTATACCTACTTTGCTATTAATCATAGAAAAAAGGTTATTAGTGACTTTTGTAAGAAATTGTATCTTTTGGAAGAATGAACATAGAGCAAGTTTTCTGCAATTCATCGTTTAAGAGTTATAATCCAGAAACTGCAAAAAAAGGTTGTTTTTTTAAGATGGCTAAAAACGCAGATGACGAAAACTTATGTTTTTCTCTCTCTGATCATTCCGAACAACATGTAAAAAAATCAGGACTACTTAATTTAATGTATCGTTGTATCCCGCTAGCGCCTCGACTATTAGTAACATTAACGCACAACAAGCTATTAACTTAATTTTTAAATTCTGTTGAAACTTCAGAGTCCATTTGCAAAATTATGTAACTTGTTTCAATATTTTCTGTAGGTTATCAGATTTTAGGTATGAATTGAAATTTTTTAATTAATTCATCTATTGCAACTCCTAAAATCGTTTGAAGTTTTTATCTGTAGATGAATCTGATTAACGTGTTACCTAATTTGCATTTCATTAATATATATTTAAATTAGACTTCAATGTGAGTGACGAATAGAAAGCATTAATCAATATACTAGAGTAGGGTTTCGTATTCCGTACAATTGCGGTGAGTTATCACATGCAGATGAGAACGTTGGGTTTTGTGCAAGAAACGGGAGTTCTAGATTTCTTAAGTGAAATATATGCAGAAATGTATGCTTCTTATACTTACGAATAAATTTTCTAATTACCATATACTGCACTAATGTATTATACCGTATGTGGTTATGTACGGAATAGATGCACGAGTCTAATTTTATATATCGCTATATTTAAATAAAACTTGCATGCACTCCGTTTTAATAACTCGGTTCTCTTTCGACGCTTTTCATCGAAGAGCATAATACGTAACCCTTAGCTCTTACTTAACGAGGACTTCAAACTAAATCTTGCTTGGAAATTGGTAAAGAACGGCTTAGCCTTATAGATCAATGATTCTTTTGTGAAGAATGCTATAACCAACGAAGTATGCCTATTATGAATTATATATTGAAAGACAGTCAGCTTTGTTACAGCTTTTCGTCGTCAATGAATGAACTGCTATTAAATGCGGTGAACTACAGTGAGAAATGACAAATCAATTTACGCTGCATTATGTACGCCTCGCAATTTATTTATTGTCCTGAAATGTACTTGAGATATTGTCTATCAAACATTGGTGTGTAAGAGATACCTTCAGACGTACGCAAAATTCAACAATCATCATTGTTTCGAATTATTCACAATTCTAGCACTAACACTATAGATAGCAGTATTAAAAGATTTCTTAAAAATTTAGCCACAACTAAGACGTTTTCAATTCAATGAAAAAAATTTACTGTAAATATCACTTTTATTTCATATAAATTTTATCTTCTAAACTATAAAATCACTGATTTTCACTTTACGTAAAAGGTAGTTCCTGTAAAGGTTAAAATCACGAAATTTATAATAATAAACTTCAACGTTTGATAAGGTGTATTTTACCTTTTGTTTTTTAAAATTCAATTTAAGAAATTAAGGGCAAATGTGCATTATAATCAATAATTTTCATCTTTTGCCAAGGATATTCCATCCACTAAATAAAGAAAAATTTGACATTGCTTTATTTAATTTTTTCTTTAGCATGGTAGTTCCATCAGATATATATATAACAATTTGTACTTTTTATAATGATTATTTTTATCGTACTGTTCAAAATTGGGTTAGAACGCCACTTTTAATCTCGATGTTATTTATTTTAAAGAGTCAAGGTTTTGTTTTGCGATAAACCAGGCGGTACTATCTAGCACTGGTTTTGTACACTCGTTTCGAAGCATTCGGCCCGTGCGGTCATGTATTAAAACAATATATATTTTTTGGTGTGTGTGTGTCACTGTGCTTCTACATAATTCCGTCGGCGGAGATGTTTTTTCTGGTTTGGATACTGCCAACCACTTCCGTAGAAGCCAACAGTATGAACATTAAGGTAAGTGCATGATCGTTGTTGGATTTACCGCTAAGAGTATTTTATCGTTACAATACCCTCAAGTCACAGTCCACTTACTCTAAGGAAATAATCTGGGGTTTCACGCATAGTGTAAATTTTCCCATTATTTTTCCAACATAAACATTTGTGGTCACTTTTGAGAACCGGATCCATATGTAAATTTTGTGTAGACATACAATAAATTACTATTATATTCAATTTCATTAATTGCATTGATACATGTGCATAACTCTAATCAAAGCTCAAAGTTTGTTCTTAAACTTGAAAAATAATATAGTTCACCTTATCGCCAATTGTGATTGTTGCCAGGTTCATTGTTCGAAATTATAATCTAAGGCTCGCGTTATTGTTATTGTAAACAATAAATAATTTAGCGGTAATTTCATTCTACTCTGGTTATCGGCTACACTATGGAACCCGATCAGCAAAGTATTGCTGAATTAAAAAAATTACACAATCGGAAAGAAAGGTTTTTTTAGGCGATTACAGGACTGTTTTGATTTGATCAAAGATTTAGCTGCTAAATTAGATCATTTTAAAAGTCGTGTTGGCTATTTATTGCCAGTTAGAAATGAATTTCTACAAACTTTAGATGCATTGTCGGATTTATCGAATCTACATGCAAATTTTAGAACAAATACAGTATCATTAGAATCTAGTTTTGACGGTTTATACTTCGAGATTTTAAGCGTTGCTGGTCGATACACCACAACCACGAACGTTAGTTCTAACGGTGATACAACACTGAACAGCAATTCGAATGTTTGCCTACCTGAATTAAAATTGTATAAGTTCGAAGGTAATTACGAAAAATTTGACGCATTTAGATCTTTGTACGACATCTTGATTCACACAAACAATACGTTGTGACATACGAATGACATCAAAAAATTTTCATAGCCGCTTTCTTACCTTGAAAATTACGCTTTGAAGTTAGCACAAAGTGTGCGGTTTTCACCAGAAAATCATTCGGTAGTGTACGACCTGCTGGTCCAACGCTACACAAATAAACGCTTAATTGCACATCATCATTTATCTAAAATCTTCACACTGTCTCAACTGAAGACAGATTCTTTTCAAACTCTTAGTGATTTGTGCGAAACACTGCAAGCTAATGTTACAGCATTAACCGATATGAAACTTCCCAATTTAGCCGATTATATATTTTTACATTTTCTCTTAGATTGTTAGATTCCAAAACAAAACAAGAATTTGAAAAAGAGCATTACCTAGAACACGAATATCCTACGTTTACAAATTTTCTAAAGTTTTTACGTAATAAATGCTCCATTTCAGCGTTAGTTGGTAGTACCTCTGCTTCAAAGAGCATACCAACGTCATGGGCCGCAAAAAAATCTGGCGATCGCTACAATAATGCTAGTACCAAACGCATTTCTATGACTTTGCAAGAAGTCGCGTCTAAAGGTCCTACTGTACGCACAGTGGCTTCCGTTTCTTGTCCGGCATGCAATCAAGCGCATAAATTTAATAGATGCCCGAAACTATTAGCATTGTTACCAAAAGATAGACATGAATTAGTCAAGAATAACCGTAGATGTTTTGCTTGTTTAAATCCGCATCCGCATTCTTCTTGTCAATCCAAATTTCGATGTCTACATTGCGGTAGTAAAAAGCACAATTCTTTACTACATTTCGATAATCCTAGCCCTATACAGAGCCCCTCTAATACTACGCCTTTATGTACAGACGCCGATGTACAGATTGTTGCCAATACCAATGTAATAGAAAAAGTTTCTACGCCAGTAAATTTCATTCATTCTTGCGCTGTCGAAAACGGACCAGTTGCGCTCTTAGCCACAGCTCAAGTACAAGTCCTCTCGACTAATGGTAGTTGGCAGCGCTGTCGCCTAATCTTAGATACAGGATCTCATTCGAATTTTATCACTATCGATTTAGGTGATAGGTTAGGCCTCAAACAAAGAAAGTGCCCATTTGAAATACGTGGTGTAGGACAGTCACATTTAACAAAAGTTCAGGGTCTAGTCGACTGTAAAATTGGGTTTTTATACGACAGCAATTTTTATTTAAATTGTGAAGCTCTAGTTGTACCAAAGATTACCACGAATCTCCCTACAGTTACGTTACCCATACAGTTAAAACAACAATTTTCCTCTCTTAAGTTAGCTGATCCCGATTTCCACGTATCCGCACCAGTTGATATTTTATTGGGGGTGTCAGCTGTTTTAGATATCACGTCAAGTGAGCCTTCATACTTGAAAGGCAAACCCGCGGCATTTCTTACCTTTTGGTAATCATGGGTGAAGTGCCTAAAATGATACATTTATCTACGAACGTCGCTTTATTTACTAATATGGTAGAAACGCAACCTCTAAATGAAACTTTACGTTTATTTTGGCAATCCCAAGAAATATTTTCTCCACCTTTGCCCTCTCCGGAGGAGAATGCTTGTGAAGAGCATTTCAAATCTAGCACCTCGCGTACGGCCTCAAATCAATATATGGTCAGATTACCGTTTAAAGACAATGTTTCCCAAGCTCTAGGTTCGACTAGAGAACATGCAATCAATAGGTTCTTAATGCTTGAAGCGCGTTTCAAACGCGATAAAAATTTTCGTAAATTATATGCGGAAAACATTAGCGATTATTTATCACAGAAGCACCTTGAACCTGCGGTTGACGTATCCCCGTATGTGATGACTCATCACGGGGTTTTAAAAAATCTCGCATCACATACCCAGATTCGTGTAGTTTTCAACCCGACTGATAAAGACTGTAATAATAAATGCCTTAATGATATTCTAATGCCGGGTCCAAAACTACAAACGGATATAGGTCTTGTTATCACAAGATTCAGAATTCCACAAGTGGCCCTTACGTGTGACATTCGTCAAATGTTCAGATCAATTTTAGTACACCCTGATGAACGGAAATTCTTGCACAAATTTTGGAGGTTTAATCCAAATGAACCTTTAACAGAGCTAGAACACACACGCGTTATTTTCGGTGCGTGTTGCCGTCCTTACCTTGCCCTTCGTGTTCTAAAACAATTATTGGTTGATCAAGGTTTTAAATTTCTACGAGCTTCGTGCGCTCTCAGTTCTTCTACATATGTAGACGACATTTTGACAGGAGCAGATTCCATCGAAGATGCTCTACTTCTTAAAACTGAACTAATTGATTTGTTAAAACTGGGTGGGTTTGAACTGGGCAAATGGGCCAGTTCACATGCCAATGTAATTGGTAATTCTTCAGATACGATACAATTACCTAATTCCAGTTCTGATTCTATTAATAAAGTTTTAGGGCTTTGTTGGGATCTAAGATTAAATGTACTTAAAGGCAAAGTTCGAAATGCCTTTGATACACCATCGAAAAGAGGCATTCTTTCTCGTATTGCGCGAACCTTTGACATTAATGGATACATCAGTCCATTTACTTTTATACTTAAATCTCTTATTCAACAATTGTGGTTACTAAAGGTAGGATGGGATAACGAACTCCCTGCCGTAGTTTTACAGAAGTAGAATCAAATTCAATCCGAATTACCACTTCTCGAAAACGTGTCTATTCCGCGATGTGTGTGGAAAGTAGGTGAAGTAAAAGATTTCATAGTAGGTTTTGCTGATGCTAGTGAGCTTGGCATGACTGCAGTTATTTATTTACGATTAGAGGTTGATGGCCAAATTTTCATAAACTTAATAATTTCAAAAACTCGCGTGGCTCCACTAAAAACGTGGACGATACCACGTTTCGAATTAGGGGCGGCATGTCTTCAATCAAAGCTTGTAAAGTCTACTTCTCCAGCATTTGATTCGTTACACCTTCAGAGACCTATTTGTTTTATTGATTCGGTAAACACCCTGTCGTAGATTCGCAACCCTCCGCATCGATTAAAAATATTCTTTGACAACAGAGTTGTTCAAATCCACGAAAATCATCCCACAGCTCGTTGGAGGCATGTACCTAGCGCTGATAATCCCGCTGACCCGGCAAGTCGCGGGTTAATGCCATCGGAACTGCTTTGTTGTGATTTGTTGCGATTTGTGGTGGAAAGGGCTCGACTTCATATATCGGAACATTTCTGAATGGCCAGGTAGTACATTTAAATACTCGCCTGCACAAGGGTTAGACGTTTCTACCCCTATGACACCTCAAGCCTTGTTGTCCGCAATTGATGTTCAACCATTTACGGACATTTTGCTGCGATATTCAAGTTATGTTAAAGTACAACGAATTTTTGCTTATATACTTAGATTCAAATTCAGTTGCCTTTCGCGCATTTATGATGCTCCAAACGATCAGCTGCGTACTGGTAACTTAACGTCATTTGAATGTAATGACGCTTTGATATTTATTATAAGAATTTTTCAGTACAAACATAATCGAAACGAAATTTTGTTATTAAAAAAGGGTCAACTTTGCACAAAAAATTATCGTCATTTGTCCCCTTTTCTCTCCCCTGTGGATTTAATCATGGTGGGGGGACTTTTGCGCCAGTCGAAGCTTTCAATTGCAACTAAATATCCCTACCTAATTCCGCGGGACAGTAGATTAGCTATCTTGATATGCGAACATTATCACATATATTCGGGCCATGGTGGAAATCGCCTGGTACATTCTCTCGTAAATAGGAGATTTTGGATTCCTTCAATTCGACACTTAATTCGAAATCGTATATTTCGTTGCCTTACATGTTACCGATATAAGGCGGAACCTATTCAACCACCTATGGCGGATCTTCCAACTTACCGACTCGAACCGGGAAAATGTTTCACACACGGAGATTGACTTTGGCGGACCCTTTATGGTAAAGGTATCTAATCTGCGCGCAGCTAGGTATGAGAAAGCCTATATTGCTTTGTTTATATGCCTGGTCTCGCGTGCCATTCATATCGAACTCGTCACCTTGTTAACTTCCCAAGCATGTCTGGCCGCACTAGACAGATTTATTTCTAGACGCATACTTCCGGCGAAATTTTATTCCGATCAGGACGGAACTTCCGCGGAGCTGCTAGAGAAATTTTTAAAATTTAGAAATTTTTTGACTCGTCTAAGCCCGAGATTGCACATTATTTAGCTATTCGGAGCATTGAATGATCCTTTAATCCTCCCTACGCACCCCATTTCGGGGGATTGTGGGAGGCAGGAATCAAAAATGTTAAATTCCATTTAAAGAGAATAATTGGTAACAACCAATTTACTGCAGAAGAATTTAACAGAATCGTTATTAGAATTGAGGGCATTTTAAACTCTTACCCGTTTTGCTCGTTCAGCTTCACCCGATGATGGAATTGATGCATTGACGCCGGCACATTTCTTGACAGGCGGTCCTATTCTGCTACGACCCGAAGTAGATTTGACAAACATTTCTACTAACAGACTTACTTGTTGGCGGCTTTGTCAACAGTTAATCCAGGTGTTCTGGAAGCGTTGGTCAAATGAATACCTCCACACCCTTCAGCATAGGCCCAAATGGACTACCCCGGCTAAACAGTTGGAAGAAGGCGATCTGGTGCTGTACTTGACTCCAGGTACACTCCCTGCGTGTTGGGCTTTAGCAAGGGTAACAAAGCTGATACCTGGAAGTGACGGCATAGTACGTGTTGTTCGGTTGAAGACACCCTCAAGTGAAACGGTACGACCAATAAATAAGGTGGTGCCGCTTCCACCTCCTTAAAATTAATATGACGTTATCAACAATCACATTAATTGATCATTCTCTAAAGTTTCTTTTATTTTCTTGTTTTATCTCTACAAAACTACACCAATAGAGCTTATTTGCATTTTTTCAATTTCTCCCCTTTCTTTTCTTTTCTTCACCCCTTTAAACTATCAAAATTTAAATATTTTGGGTGGGGTATGTTCAAAATTGGATTAGAACGCCATTCTTAATTTCGATGTTATTCATTTTAAAGAGTCAAGGTTTTGTTTTGCGATAAACCAGGCGGTACTATCTAGCACTGGTTTTGTACACTCGTTTCGAAGCATTCGGCCCGTGCGGTCATGTAATAAAACAATATACATTTTTTGGTGTGTGTGTGTCACGGTGCTTCTACATAATTCCGTCGGCGGAGATGTTTTTTCTGGTTTGGATGCTGCCAATCACTTCTGTAGAAGCCAACAGTATGGACATTAAGGTAAGTGCATGATCGTGGTTGGATTTACCGCTAAGAGTGTTTTATCGTTACAATACCCTCAAGTCACAGTCCACTTGCTCTAAGGAAATAATGTGGGGTTCCACGCATAGTGTAAATTTTCCCATTATTTCTCCAACACGTACAATAAGGTATATTTCATCTTTTAACGAAAGAAATTTCACTATTTTCAAGGCAGTTTCAAGAGCTACGAGTAAGGTGTGAGTTTTAAATGATGATTTCTACCTCAAAATAAAGTATATTTAACTTGCAATCAGGGTGCAGTATACTTTATTATCCAGTAATTTTTACTTCTTAATAGTATTATTTATACCTCTTGATGAGCGTGATAGCAGTAGTACAAACTAATTTTAATGAATAATTTTAGCGGAAATTCCAAATACATAAATAAAGCAAGTGCAAGATAAAAGTACTTACCAATTCAGCATCGACTGCAGACAATCAACAGGAAACCACTCTTCTACTAGATTCAAAAAGGGCACCCTTAATCAATATAGCTATTGGTGGCGGCGGACGAGTTCGACAGGTGGCTGCTGATATTGGAACGGCGACACAAGTTTTACTTATATATTGGAAACAACACCTCTCAAAGCAAAGTACGAAAAGCAACTAAATATGTAACTTAACATTCAACATCTGCGAGTTTCAACTAGATAAATGAACTATATACAAATGTTAGCATTTCTACTTTAAATAAAATTACCTTAATAGCGCCAACATTCCGCCCACCCAAAACAATGTTTTGATAAAAAATACAAAGAAAAAAACACAAATTAAATAACTTAACTATAATACAGTATTGCCCGAAATAAACAGTACTGAAACTAAGTTGGCGGTGTTTTTATGCGTGCGCTGTCACACTCAAGTTAGCTAGTATAGACCTGTCAAGTAAACCTCAAACAAGTAATTAGTAGGGCCTAATTGTTAAAAATGGTGTTAAGTACAGAGGAGAAAGTGTTTCTGGTAGAGCATTATTTTCGTTCATACGGAATCGGCCGACGTAATGGTGCAAGTTTGCTATACGTGTCTGATCAATTCACACAAAGGTTTAATAAACGTTCTCCAAGTAATGCTGTAATTTTGAAGGTTATTGAAAAGTTTAGAAATACAGGTAGTGTATTGTGCCAACGAAGAGGATACTCGGGGCGTCCCAGGACAGTTAACAACAACAATAACCATGAACGTGTTTTGAGCAAATCTTAGAAAATCCGAAAGTCAGCCAGGCAAGGACAGCGTTACAACTTGATTTAAAAGAACTTCCTTTCAAAGAATCCTGAAGGAGCTGGGTACATTTTCGTATGTGATTCAGGTCCATCAACAACTACATCCTCGGGATTATCGCAGTAGAGTGGAATATTGCGCCAGAATTCTCGCGTTACAGTATGAAAATCCTGAATTTTTGAAAAATGTTTGGTTTTCAGACGAAGCACATTTTCACTTGTCAGGCTATGTGAATCGTCGCACAAATCGATTTCTGGGCTTTGCCAGACCCGATGAGGTTCAAGAGGTTCCTTTACATAGTGAAAAAGTGAGTGTCTGGTGTGCTGTTTCCGGACACGGAATCATTGGTCCGTACTTTATCGAAGAGAATGGTAGGCAAGTCACACTTAATCAACAGAGGTACAGACAAATTTTCACACGATTTATCCCTGATCTACGTCAATTCTGTCGTGCACGTAACTTGGCATTTCGAAACCAATTTTTTCAGCAGGACGGGGAAACTTGCCATACTGCTGCCGCAATTCGTCAACTTCTTCAAGAACATTTTCCAAGCAAATTCATATCACGATTTACTGACTTCCCTTATCCTTCACATTCTCCAGACCTCACACCTCCAGACGCATACATTTGGGGCATGGCTAAAAATGCCGTTTTCAAACGGGCACCACAAACCATCGATGAATTAAAGGATGCCGTTAGAGTCTTCTTCGCAGCCCTGAGACAACCCTTATTCAATAACATGACCAGAAACTTAGAACATCGTTATGAAGTCTGTCTCGAACGAGGAGGTGCACATTTAGAACATATAATAAAGTGTCAATAATATGTATTTTTTAAATATACAAAACAATTACAATTTCAGTACTATTTATTTCGGGCAATACTGTATAATGACTCCAAACAAAATATGTAAATTAACTTTGAGTAATGAAAGAATAAAAAATTGTTATTCAGAATCTAACAGCGGTAGGGTTGCCATTTTACAGAGGTCTGACATAAACTCCTGTACTAGTTTTAATTTTTGCAAATCTAACTCTTCCATCCTTGCTAGGATAAATCTCAAGAATTTTTCCAAGTGGCCAGGACAACAGGGGCGTGTCACTAACCTTTAATAGTACAATATCACCAAGCTTTATATTTGGTTGATTTGCATACCAATTTTGTCGCGGCATTAGCGTGTGTAAATACTCGCTTGATCATTGGCGCCAGAATGATTGGGTAGCTTGTTGAAGTAAATGGTAGCGATCCACACCGCTTAATTTAACCTTTTCAAAATCCATTTCTGGGGGTGCTAACAAAGGGGATCCAATTAAAAAATGACTCGGAGTGAAGTAATCCGTACCTTGATTTGGATCTGATAAAATAGAACCTAGCGGACGACTGTTCATTATTGCCTCTACGCGGGTAATAATAGTAGTCATTTCTTCAAAAGTAAGGATCCTAGGATCTAAGACTCTGTGCAAATGATGCTTAGCGGATTTGACACCCGATTCCCATAACCCCACAAAATGCGGAGCAGATGGTGGGTTAAAGTTCCATTTAATTCTGATAGTTGAAACGTGATCGGCGATAGCGGTATTAGAGTCCTTTAACATTTTATAAACATCGGCGAAATAATTGGACGCGCCCTTAAAATTAGTGCCAAAATCACAAAATATTTCGTAGCACAAACCTCTGCGCGCAACAAATCTATCTAAGGCAGCAAGAAATGCAGGAGTGGATAGACCCGATACGAATTCTAGATGTACCGCCTTGGTAGCTAGACAAACGAATATGGCCAAATAACCTTTTGATTGCGGAGCATTTCTTCTGTGACTTTCTTTAATTGTCCAAGGTCCAGCAAAATCAATCCCCGTATTCCAGAACGGACGCGATTGCTGAACTCTAGCTTTTGGCAAATTTGCCATTTGCGGTTCACAGGTTTGAGCCTTTAATCTATAACAGCGCATGCATTTATAAATACGATGACGTATTAATTGACGAATTCCGGGAATCCAATATTGACATTGAATGAGAGATTGCATTAGACGCGGACCTCCGTGCAACGTTATTTTATGTGTATAATCGCATATTAAGGCTGCCAGATGGGAATCTCTGGGAATTAATGTGGGATGCTTTGCGTCATAGGGAAGAGTCGTATTCACAAGACGACCGCCCACCCTGAGCAAGTTTTGATTATCTAGAAACGGAGTTAACTTTTGTAACAAAGGAGAACACAACTGATTCGTTTTTACTTGATGTATTTCATTAGAATAATAGAATGCCTGTACTTCTTTTATGCATAGATACCTAGCATTTTGTAAATCAATCGAAGAAAGCGGACCAGTACGTCGTGGAGGTTGTAATTTTTTACATCGAGAATTAAAACAAAATCTCAATACAAGAATAATACTTCTTTGCAATTTACTAAAAATTGAATTTTTTATTTATTAATTCTAATAAAGGCAATATTTTAACGGTGGTGGCAATTAGCGTTTCAGACTTTAATTCTGGTACTAAATTATCCTGTAGGGGACTGCAAGAATTTAAGTTCCAGGTACTAAAGGGGGTGTACAAAAAACGAGGGCCCTTCCACCAGAGGGTAAATTGCGATAAGAATTTGGGTTGTAAACCCCTACTTGCACAATTACTAGGATTGTCTTGTGTTGAAACATGATGCCAATAAGTAGGCAGAGAAGTTTCTAAAATTTCAACAATTCTATTAGACACAAAAGTTTTTAAGGTATGAGGCGGTGTACGTAACCAAACAAGTACAGCTGACGAATCCGTAAATAAATGAACGGAGCATGGTTCGATTTGTTCTATAAAACATTCGACGGAATTTAATAGACGACTTAAAAGAACTGCAGCAGATAATTCCAAGCGAGGAATACTAAAAGTTTTAAGCGAGGCTACACGACTTTTTGCTTTTAGCAAATAAATATTAATATAATTTTGAAATTCGCAGCGGATATATATGACCGCTCCATATCCCTTTGACGAACCATCACAAAATCCGATCACTTGACGAGAAAGTGCTAACTTAAAATCGATATGACCGTGTATTCTAATTTCTGTTAACAAGGGTAAATCAATAACGAATTGTTTCCATTCTTCTTGAATTTTAGTTGGCAGCGGCTTATCCCGGTTTAATCCTAATAACCATACCCTTTGAATTAGTAATTTTGCGTAAAAAATAACTGGCGTAATCCACCCTAAAGGGTCATAAAATTTTGCAATTTCAGATAGCATATTTCTTTTAGTCATAACACTTGAATTCGAATTTATAGGATACGAAAAACAATCTTCGCGTGGTTCATATTGAACACCGAGAATCTTAATAGAATTACCTTCTGTATTTAAAATTAAAGCGTGATTGCGATAATCAATGGGTACACCCTCAAGAACAGATTGATGATTGCTAATCCATTTTCGTAAACTAAAACCTCCTAGTTTAAAAATGTCTTTTAACTGCGTTTGTAATTGTAATGCTTCTTGAATGGTATCTACACTTTCGCAGATATCATCCACATAAGTTTGTTGCATTATTGCTTTTGAAGCTAAAGGAAATTGTTGACCGTCATCTTCAACCAATTGATGAAGCACCCTTTGCGCTAAATAGGGTGCGGTTGACACGCCGAAGGCGACCGTATTTAATTCGTATTCTTGAATGTCACCGTCGGGTTCAGTGCGGTAGTAAATGTGTTGAAATTTACGTTGATCTTTGTTTATTAATATTTGGCGGTACATTTGTTGAACCTCACAACAAACGACTACAGCGTGAAGTCGAAAATTGCAAATGATGTCTGTTATATCACGTTGCAATTTAGGACCTAGTAAAAGAAAATCATTAAGAGATTTACTGTTTAAGGTGGGGCGAAACGACGCGTCGAAAACCGTTCTAATTTTGGTGGTACTACTAGCCTGCTTTTCAACGCAGTGATGTGGAATAATATAATTAGAATGTGAGGAAGCGATATTCATATGACCTAAGTTTATGTATTGATCCATAAAATTGCAATATTCAATATAAAGTGAAGGTTGGCGTTGTAAGCGTTTCTCCAAATTAATTAAGCGTTTCTGAGCGTACATCCTCGTATCAGGTAGAATGGGATTTTCCTCAAGAAAAGGAAGACTAACAGTATATCGTCCTGAAGGATCACGTGAACAATTCTTTATAAACTGCGATTCAATTATAGAATCTTCAGGATTAACCGACAGAGGGCAGTTGACCTCTTCAACTTCCCAAAATTTGCGAAGAGAAGTGTCTTATGATTCACAACATAAAAAAAGCGAAGTATGATCAGATTTGTTACTGAGTGACAGTGAGAGGAGTTGAGGCACTTTGCCAAACAGAACCCATCCAAAAATTGTAGAAATAGCACTTGGTTGTCCCTTAATAATAGAATGAGAGTATGCCATAATTTCGGTATATAAATCAGCGCGCAATAAACAATCAATAGAAGCCCTTTTATCGAAATAAGGCTCAGCTAGACTGATATCAGAAAAGCGATTCCTTACATCTGAAACTAAGGGTACATTAGGTTGGTCGCTACAAATTTGATCAACTATTAAAGCATTTGTATAAAGTTTGATATTTGAATTATTTAATGGTGTAATCGAACAATTAACAAAACCTCTATTTTTCTCAATAGCGATATTAGACACCCCCTTCAACGCGATATGATTTCTGTATCGTACCAAACCTAGTTTTTGTACACAAGCATTGGTAATCAGACTAACTTGGGAACCACTATCAATTACGGCACGAATAGGAATTACATAACCACTTGCATCATACATCCCAATAATAGCGGTACTTAACAATATTGAACAATTGTTCATCGAAACATTTTTGGTAACAGAGCAGGACAATGTCTGCAGTGCAGAATTTGATTCAGCCACTACTATATTATTCTCATCTTTCAGTAAAACACTATTTTGGCAATCTCGTATAGTATTTAATGAGGAACGATTTTTATTATCAGTAATCATATGCAATAAACTATGATGCCTGGGATTTCCACAATGTACACATTTTGACTGAGATCTACATACAAACAATCTATGAAAACCTAAACAATTAAAACATAATGCAAATTTCTTTACAACATCATGACGTTGAGAAATGGAAAACTCCTTAAACTTTTCACATGCGTAGATTTTATGTGATAAATTGCATAAGGGGCATCCAGGATGTCCTCTTGTAATGTCAGATTGATTGGAAGCGATAGACAATAATGAATTGCGTGGATTGCTAAAATGTCCCTTATTTGATTTTGTAATTGCAAGAACAGGCTTACATGATTGCGGAGGCGCGGACCTGGCGTTTGAATGCGTTAATTCAACAACTTTAATCCTATCTTCTACAAATTTGATCAAGTCGTTACATTTAGGAATATCAATATCAGAACATTTGAATTCAAATCCTTTGCGTGAGGTAGGCGACAGTGATCGTAAACCAGCGTATAAAATAGTAAAGTCAAATAAATTGGGAATTTTAAGTGCCTTTAAAGCGTTTAAATTCGTACTAAATACTTCAACAAACGAATTTAATGATCTCGAGGAATCTTCATACAGTGTACGAAATGAAAATATTTTATCTAAATAATTTGAAGCTAGTAAACGTTTATTTTGAAAGCGTTTTATTAAAGTTTGCATTGCAATATCGTAATTCTGATCTGATATCGATAAGGATTCAATAAGTGATAATGCGTGTTGTTGTAATAAGCTTCTTAAATGCGTTAATTTTTCCATCTTTGAAAGTGATTTATTTTTATGAATCAGTGACGTAAAAAGAGAGTAGAAGTTTGGCGAATCGCTTATTTTTACCCCATCAAACGGTTCAATTTCTATTTTCGGTAATTTTGCCGATTGAGATTCAATATTTACCAAATTGGACGAAGTGGCGGCGGAGGTCTGCCCGTCAATTGTCGATCGTATTTGAACGTTTAATTTACCTGCTTGCGTTTTTATACTAAAGTAAAGTTCATCATAGGCTACTGGAGGTTGATTAACGTCAATGCGTTCTTTTTCTTCTACCTTAAAATTTAAAATTCCTATTTTATCATTTATGCGTTCAAAAGCATCTAAATCATCTTCCATTCTATTTAAACGCGAAATGAAACTATCTAATTCTGTTGCGTATGATTGTTCTTTTTTTAATAACAAAACACATCTGTTTCCTACGTCATAAAGTGCTTGAATTCTAGCAAAATATTTTCTCTTTTAGTTACCAAAGAACTAAGCTCTAAATGACTCATTGTAAATAATCTTTTATTAATTAAATATCAAAACCTAAACAAATTAGTTTAAAGATTACGTCTAATCTCAATAGTTTACTTATCGCAAATTTAAAGGCGTTTTCACAACAACGCAACAAGACTCGCAGATGTTGAATTTCAACAGAATTGTATCATATATTTTATCATAGAATAATTATTTTTATCACAAATAAAAATTGAACAACCGGCTAGACTAGGACCAATGGTGAGCGTGATAGCGGTAGTACAAACTAATTTTAATGAATAATTTTAGCGAAAGTTCCAAATACATAAAGAAAGCAAGTGCAAGGCAAAAGTTCTTACCAATTCAGCATCGACTGCAGAAGATCAACAGGAAACCACTCTTCTACTAGATTTAAAAAGGCACCCTTAATCAATATAGCTATTGGTGGCGGCGGACGAGTTCAACAAGTGGCTGCTGATATTGGAACGGCGACACAAGTTTTATTTATATATTGGAAACAACACCTTTCAAAGCAAAGTACGAAGAGCAACTATATATGTAACTTAACTTTCAACATCTGCGAGTTATCAACTAGATAAATGAATTATATACAAATGTTAGCATTTCTACTTTAAATAAAATTACCTTAATGGCGCCAACACCTCTCGTATAATGTTATTCACTTTTTAATATTGTATTTTTGATATTTATATAATTAATTATAGTTTACGTTTTCTCTCTTTACCTTTTGTTTGTTAATTTTACCTTTACTCGTTATACTACTTACTGATAATGCGTTATTTACCTTGAACATTGCTAATATGAGGCTGTATCAGCATTTTGAAACCGTCAATAGCTCTCTTGTAGCTTAGACAACTAAAAAAGTTTTAGTAAAAACAAGTTTATGAAGAAACCTCTAATAGATAGTAATTGCTATCTGGTATAATACGGGGTGTCATTAGTTTTGCGTCATTAAATTGAGAAGGTGGTAAAGATTGATAGGCTGAGCAAAAAACCTATAAGGCATTTTACTCTTGGATTGATTTTTAAATGCTCGACCTAGGTCTACTTAAATAAAAGTCTTAAAACTGCCGTTTTATTACACGCTTATAAAAAAATATCTCATTTATGTTAGTGCTAACCCGAATCACATCATTCACACGAATTGATTTCTTAACGTGTTCAAATTTTACGCAATTCACTAAACTACATAATGTCTTTTATTACCTAAAACCTAGTATAATTACAGTTAATTCACAGTACTACGTTAAAGTGTATTATTATAGCAGGTGACGGAATTGTATCGTCCGACACTAGTAACAAAAGCAAACAAGAGAAACAAGCTTGCAAAGCATTTAACACGTTTAATGAAAAAGTACAATCAACTTTAGTCCTGAATTGCTAGAACCTCCAGAATACGAGTTCAGAAACTTAATACAGTCGACCAAATCAGCAAAAAGAAATTTTATTCTTTTTGTGATTTTTGGCCAAATTGCAGTCATACCTTGTGCAATAGCAACTCTTAAAGTAAACCAGACTCTAGTCATAAAGTAATTATACTATAGTGGAAGTTAGAATTGACCAACAAAAGGTAAAAAGTACAGACAAATGGAAAATATAATTAATTTACCTTGTAATAAAATTTAGAAGTGAAGAGATTTTAAGTTTGCTATACAAATTATTATTTTTGTATGATATATACTTACATAATACAATACATAAACACATAATTGAACATATAAAGATATTACTTATGATCTATGGATAGAATGAACTAATCATAATGGATACCAATATGTTTTCTTGACATAGAAACAAGTTCGGATAGTATAGTTTAAAAAATTTACGTGTTTTCGAGAACATAATATGCAAAGGAAATAAGGTTGCATAAAGAGCGATATGGAACTGTTTTTAGATTTTGTTAGACGGTTGTTGATAATTATATCGAAACGGAAGAGTAAAGATAAACTTACAAATAACAATAAAGGGTAATTTTTGTGATTGGTGAAGACCGGGATTGATGGCGCATATTATACATTGATTTATTTTATTTTGGGTAACTATATAAGCTTTAAATAGATTTCGTCGTATAGATTTATGTTATAGGTAACAATTTTCTTTATCAGATCTGTTTTACACTAAATTTATAACGAGTTGCAAAACAATATTACAAAGAATCCGCCGTACGCCTACGTACCACTACACGGGGTTGGTTGGTGCAGTTTTGGTGTAGGTTGGCGCCCTTAGTTTTTAGTTCATTTATACTATGTATACTCGAAATAAATATAAAATTCAGTTAAATACAAATATATTTATGTGGAACAGTAATGTACATGTAGATTACACATCACTTGAAGACTTGTAATTAGGACACACAAAAAACACAACCATTTCACCAGTACATAGCTCGTGTGCCCACATATGGCAACTGCTGCACTGTAACCAAGGTTCTTCAGGCTTGCTACTGGAAATTGCATCCATACAAAAAAGATACAAAGTCCCTCTTCGTCTGCAGAGCTACTATCGCCACGCACTTTGGACTTCTTAAGCTCTTGCCTTGATTTGTAGGCCGATTTAAAGATTTGGTTGTCTTTTTCTGTTGAATATTTTTGACAGCAACTTGCTTTTCTTTTTCTGGGGCATTTTTGATGGACGTGTCCGCTAGAATTGCAGTGCAACGTCTCCTAGTTCTACGCTTTAATTTCCGTGGTCCAGCTTTTGAGAGTGGTCTTCTTTTTTCTAATGTTGGAGGTGATGCTTGTGAAGGTCCAGCTATAACACCATTATCAATATTATTTGATATTGCAGTGGTCTTATTGTTTGTCATAGAAGAAATTTATGTATCATTAGCTGGTTGTTCAGGTTGTTCTGCTGGCCTGTGCGTGATGTATCCAGCAAGAAATTGATGATCACCAAATATACTGCAATGAAATGGCGAAATTCCGGTTGCCTTGAAGCCAGCATATAATGTTGGTAGGAGTCGCAGTAAGTGGCAATGCTATACTGACAATTAGTGGAATATCATGGATTGTCATGGTGCGCACTGGATTATTAGTCATCCAACTATCACATGTTGTATTTACATATTTTTTTAGAGAACCATAAACGGAACGGTTAAGTGGTTGGAGTTTATGAAAGCAGCAAGGGGAAAAAACGGTACCGTAACCGTATTCGTTTTGCAATAGTCCAATGCTTGTATAGATGAATGAGAGTCGTGGTTGTCCAACAAAAGCAACAAGGGTTGCGGCTGAGAACATTTGGTATTACTCACAAAATGTTGAATGAATTCTAAAAAGTGATTGGTTTTCATCCAACAGGAAGGATTAGCTGCGCCTACACTTTGAGATAGCACAGCAGCTACAAAAGGTCACAAAAGTGCACCCTTGAAAAATAAAAATGGAGGTATACTGTTTTCTGTTGCAAAACCAGCAGCTGCTAAAGTTACAAGAGCGCCTCATTCCTGCAACGTTAACCTACCAACTTGCTTGAAACACCTCCTGGCTACAATTCTATCGGATTTCTGTACCGTCGTAATCCCTGTTTCATCCATGTTCTATATGTTACTTGGTTCAATTTGTAAACGGTCAAAAACTAATTTAAAATTGTTAAAAAATTGGGTGACATTTGTTTTGTTAAAGCTATATACCCTGACAAGACTTGTAGCTTCTGGTGTTCTAATAGATAATGTTCTATGCATTTTTAAAAACAAAGTAAACCAATCAGATTCAGCCATCTCTTGATATCTCCATAATTCAGGAATTTGCAGTTTTAATGAAACAGCATATTCCAAGTAAATTGTCTAATCTCTTTGGGCGATAGCGCATGCTATATATATATACACCCTGTTTCGAATTAACTCGGCAGCATTGCTAACTTTGTTATTATTGGAGCTACGAGGTTGGTTAAATGAGCAAAGAAGCTTAGTTTTTATAGCTGATTACCGTGGACAGCGCAAAAAAATAATTGAACATCGCTGTTTCGAGATATTGATTAAAACACTTACTTTTTAAATGGAACACCCTGTATATTTTTAATTTAAATGAAAGAGAAATAAATTCTTAACAAAAAGTCTTATACACTCTTATATCAAAATCCTTAAGATAAAGTAAATATTAACAAATTTGTAATTTAATTAAGATAGTCTTGACTTTCAAATAAACCATTTATTTAACACACTAAAATTACATAAAATGTTCAAAAATCCTCCATTTTCTTGAATGCACATTAAAGTTTGCCTAATAACATCCCTTGTAGCATTTGCAATACTCCTACCGTCAATTGAGTTAATACTTAATCGAATACTGTTTTCAAATTCTGCTACATTGGTATATCTTCTTTCGTAAACGTTATTCTTTACGTTGTCCTAAAAGAAAAAATTTAAAGGCGACAAGTCTGGTGAACGAGGTGGCCACTTTATAGGACCATTTGTTCCCATCCACCGGTCTTCAAAACGTCTTTGCATCATTGCGTCAACTTCGCGAAAATTATGTGCTGGAGCTCCATCTTGCTGGAAGTAAATGGTTTGGCGATCTTCTAGATTAATATCATCCAGGTACTCTTCAAAAACTTCTTCCATAATGTTCATATATCTAGCTCCAGTAAGCGATCCGTATTAAAACAAAAAGCCCACTATTTTACTACCAATCAAACCACACCATACATTTAAACTAAACTTTGTTTGTGGATGGGATGGGAAAGTTAACAGTGGATTTTCGCGTGACCAGTAATGCATGTTTTTACGGCTAAACATTCCAGAATTCGAAAAATAAGATTCGTCGCTCTAAATTATATTTTTCACGAGGCCAGGATTTTCTGTACGCGAAACAACTAACCAACGACTTATTTTTTTGTCGATATTTATAAGGAATAAATTTATGTTTTCTTAATATTCTATAAATGACTGTTAAAGAAAAGTTACTATTTTTTACCAAATCTCTAATGGAATCATTTAGAAATGCTTCAAATTAAGTTAATACATTTGTTTCAATGTTTTTACTAATTATAAATCGCTTTCTAGTGCTTTTCTTCAAAAACAAATTTTCATTGTGTTTAAATTTTCTGTACAGAATTAGAAAATATCTTCGATCTGGAGAATATTGATAAGGAAAGTTTTCGCAATAGCAATTTGATGCTCTGGTAGTATTTTTTCTATTTATTATAAAAGTTTCCAACATATCACACTTATCTTCATGAGTAAAAGGCATTCTAACAATGTTATTAATACTTCTTAAAGTAGCTGCTATAATTAAACACACGAAATGACAAACTTGTTAAACAAATGAATTCTGTTCAAACATCCGCGCCAACCTTGATTAAATTACAAATTTGTTAATATTTACTTTATCTTAAGGATTTTGATATAAGAGTGTATAAGACTCTTTGTTAAGAATTTATTTCTATTTCATTTAAATTAAAAATATACAGGGTGTTCCATTTAAAAAGTAAGTGTTTTGATCAATATCTCGAAACAACGATGTTCAATTACTTTTTTGCGCTGTCCACGGTAATCAGCTGTAAAAACTAAGCTTCATTGCTCATTTAACCAACCTCGTAGCTCCAATAATAACAAAGTTAGCAATGGTGCCGAGTTAATTTGAAACAGGCTGTATATATATATTATATATATATATATATATATATATATATATATATATATATTGCTATGATACTGGCGGATTATCGAGCCCCTACGTTGGGCTGCATCATATTTATTTGCTATGATATTAGAAGAATTATCATGCCCCTACGTTGTGCTGCATTATTTATTTGCTATGAATCTCTAAATTATTGAACCACCATTTTATATTTAATATTAAGTGTAATTATTTCCTCCTCCAGCTGTTTTCTTAATATTGCTATCAACTGGACTTTATCATTAAACAACTCTATCTACCAATGGCAAAATTCGATACGTTACCGCCTTGCGGGTTATCACTTTCCTATTCAACTTGTGGCTCCGCCTTTGTACTATTTAAATCTTATGACCTCGGCTAGCATTTATTTGCAATTATAAAATTCAGTAAATTTAGATTTTATATAATGAAACCAATATGTTATGTACAGCTTTTGAAATTATTTGTAATACATTTCTTATAAATTTTATTTATTAACAACCATCTAGTATGTACTCAAAAACGCAAAGTCACCAAAGAAAATTTATTACCTTTACCAACAAAGTGTAGAATATTCTAAACCTGTTTTCTTATTACTCATTCAATACGTATGCAACCTCTTTTATTGACTTCTTCACAAGCATATGATATTTAGAAAATTCAATATTAAAATAAAATAAAAATTCATGTAGAAAAACAAATGTCTTATAACTAAAGATCTGACCTGGTTTTATCTTTTTCACATCGACGCTTCCAATAAAAATGAGCTTCCCCAATTCTGGATTACATTCAAATTATTACACTATGGACCACCACCATTAAATTATATACCCCAATTTATTTCAATTCTTCAAACTTAGATTTTCATCATTCTTGCCCCAGACTTAAAATTGTAGTTTGTTTCATCCCTGTACTTCAAGATTGTATTATTCTTCTTTTCCCCTTGACATTTAAATTGTATTACTGTATTTTTTTCTTAACATCAAAATCCTAGTCTATTTCCCTCAGACCTCGAAACCGTTTAAACGGCAATTGTAATCTTCATACTCGCACTCATTTTATTTTTCACTTTTATAATTATTACGTATTACTTTGTTTTAATGGCAACGCACTTCGGCCTTCATTGAGTTCAAAACTGACTTTCTTATCAAGGTGCTTGCTAATATAATCTCGAATTCCCACTCTATCCGTGGGTTTAGTCTAAAACTCGTCGCTTGTCTCTGACCAATCAAATAATTGCTTTTAGAGCAGTTTCTGATGCAATGCTCCACGCTTTCCCATAATCACAACCTGCCCGCAGCTGTCTTTCATTATCAACATGCTGTATTTTGATAGATTACTTGCTTTTCTATAAACAACTGATGCAACCCGACTTTAAATTTTCATGTTTACATGTGATTCACGCAATTTTTAATCATTTCTCTTATCAAATTGGTTAGATCTTTGTACGCATTTATATTAACTGCTTGAAACTCTATTTCTATATCCGTATTAATTTAATCGTCTGGAACTCTTCTTCTTAATGCGTGTCTAATTACACTTTATCATTCATTTTCCAATATACGCGTACCTCCACTGAAAAATATCCTTATTTGTTTTACCTAAATTAACTAAACTTTATCTACAGGGTATTTAATGTTTACTATTTACTTAATACATGTACTTCTCATTCCTACGCCAACTATGCGTCTTCCTATGTTTACCTGCGTCGCCCAAAAACTATTTCTACTTTATGTACAGGGTGTTGACTACTTACTATCTACAAACTATGTCTATTTCTTAATTATTTCCTTAAATAAGTGTAGTTTTCTGCTGACTATTCTAATTACTCATTCCTGAACGACCTTTACTATAACGTGCACCCTTAATCAACCCCTTATCACAGCAATATATATATATATATATATATATATATATATCAGAAGCTGTTGTGATATAATCCTCTAATGGTTGATCTTGTCCGTCATAAAAGTCTATAAAAGCAAAAGAAATACATTATGTAGTGCAAAATTAACTTATTTTAACTGATTGGCTGTACGTGTCTGTTCTTGACAAAACCTACATTGGTACTTGGAAAATTCGCATTTCCATAAATTTCTTCAGATGTTACCTTCGAACAAAACCGTGTTAGCATTCTGTCAGGGATACCAAAATGTTTTGCAATGCTGCGTATTATAGATTTATTATTAATTTTCACTTTTTTCGTAGCCTGAAGCATTACATCTGGAGGTGTATTTCCTTTCTCGGTTTTTCTTTAATAAGTCCGCATTTTTCTATAAGATAAATGATATATGTGATATATGTAATTTCGTTTAATTAATTGATTATAAACAGTTACAGCAACAACTTTTACTAAGCAAGGCCGTTGTTTCCATATTTTAAAAATTAGTCCTCGAAACTGTTGCGCCAAGTAGCCTCATTGACTTTGGGCCAACTTACCTAAATCATATCTTGCAAATGTTTCAATAATATTTATTTAAACAATAACTTTTCAGTAAAATGCCCACATACAAACTAGAAGGCTATGCCTTGTACAGCAAAATGATGTTTGTTTATAATCTGTAACATTTACCCTATGTTTTTTGTAGCAAAAAAAGGGCGAGTACGGATATTACCTTAGATGGTCTTAAACGACGAAATGTATACCCTACGCTTTAATGGGAGTCAAACCAGCACAGAGTTGGTTACTGATGCAGTGTGTGTTAATCTTTCGTCTGCTCATACTTACAGTGTTACCAACTTTCAACTATTTCAGATATAATGATTGCGCCCACCAACCCCTGCGCCAACCAACTCCGGTTTCCCCTATACACAGACAATGACCGTTTCAGTGTATGTTTATGTATAATACTCCCTGTATGTTTGTTGTGGTTTGTTCAGCATTCTTCTTAATCTTCTTTGGGAATGAAACCACTCATAGTTTTTAAAATCTATTTTATTTACGTTTTGATCCATGACCTAGGATCGTTGTCAAAATAATAAAAACTTCAAGTTTGACATTTATGACATAAATTGAAGGTTACTTTGATTTATTGATGTTTGAAATATTTGGTTTGAATACACTAAGCAAAAATTTTTAAAGTTTAAAAGAATGATTGCCTTCAATTTGTGTTGCGACCTGGGATCGACTTTCCTATGGTAGCCAATACGCTTAACGTGAAATCAGCTGATTAATTTTTATTGGTGAATTTTATATACATTCAATAACTTGGAAATTGGCATTTTTTAACATGTTTCTATTTATACAATTGAGAGATTTCTGATTTTATGTCTTATTTTACCGAGATTCAGTGAAGGGGGTTAAGCAACCTGTGGCTACCAAGATCCCCCAACATTTATAATTTGCCGAAATAATGGTTTTCTAGTTAATATGCTTATTGTTATGTAATTAGTTATTGTATGTATAAATAGAAATCATGTATGTAGGCTGTATTTCATGTTAATATCGCAAGGAAAACCCAGGAAAAACTTGCAATGCTACCTAGATATTGTGGGCATTTGATCTTCATTTGTTATTTCTTTTGTTATTTTTTTTAGTAATGGAATCCATTGTTTACTGAAAGTCACGGATTCGTTTGCAACGCAGTTATTTTTGCTTAGTGTATTCAAACCAAATATTTCAAACATCAATAAATCAAAGTAACCTTCAATTTATGTCATAAATGTCAAACTTGAAGTTTTTATTATTTTGACAACGATCCTAGGTCATGGATCGAAACGTAAATAAAATAGATTTTAAAAACTATGAGTGGTTTCATTCCCAAAGAAGATTAAGAATTTATGTATAATGTTTTGTTTAGTGTTTATCAAAAACATAAAAAATAATATTTATTACCTACAATATAAAACCTGAACAATGCGAAAACATAGTTATATGTATTCTTTGCTTGTCTTGTTTGTGACCTATAATTCGCCTGTTTTTGCTCTAAATCTTTTCGACTGATCAATATTGGCTTGTCAGTGTATTGGATATGACTCACATTTGATTTTCCAATTCGCTACCCGAAGGTACTACATTGTTCAGGATACGAGTTTCTTCTTTACCTGGAAATTTTGAATTTTGCCGAACCCTTGCTGTTCCTAGCAAGGTAGGAAACTTTAGCGTGCGTGACAACAGTCGCATCGAAATCTACACTTTACCTTTCATTCGAACGAAGACGTATTTTTGTGGAAAATGCTTGCCTAGCATTTTCAAGTAGACCCTGTCGGTATTCAAACCCGGAACCTTGGGCATAGTAGTCATACGCATACCAACTACGCCACATAGCCACAACTCCTGATGCACTATTTTGATCTTTCAGTACTTAACCCGAAGGTATTACATTGGTTAGGAAGTGGATTTCTTTTTACCTAGAAAACTTTGAATTTTGCCAAACCCTCGCTGTTCCAAGAAAAGTAAGGATCTTTAACGTAGTGACAACACTCGCATACGAGACCTTCAGTTTGCCTCTCATTCGAACGAAGGCGTATTTTTGTGAAAATGCTCGCCTAACATTTTTCAAGCGAACAGTGTCGGGATTTGTATCCAGCACTTTTGGCATAGTAATCACATGCATACCAACTACGCCACAGAGCTGCAAATGCTCGTGATTCAGCAGGATAGAGAAGTGGAAAATCACATGAGAACAAGTACAATCCACTTGGTTTTCTAACGGATAAAACTATTTCTGGTAATGTGACAAAGTTTGGGTTGACTTATTAAGTTCTGGTAGCCTCACCCTAGCTGTAACTTTTTACTTCTCTTCTGCTAGGTACCATGGTTGTTTAGAATTATTTAGCTAAACAAAAATTTTTTTCTACTATTAGTCGTTTTTCAGCGATATTAACCAAAAAGTGTCAAGTTAAATGTTTCGGTTACCTTATATTTCCCATGAGTGTGTATGTTAAATAATCCAATGCAAAATCGAAAAGTTATGGTATAAAACTTATCCAAACAGCAATCTACCTATGTCAAGGTTGAGATTTTCAGAGATTAGCCGTACTACAGGTTTTAGTTCAAAAGGACTACTACAGCTAAAACTACCGAGTTTTTAAGACGGATTGCTGAAGAAAACTATTTCTTTTCTTCTATAGCCACGTTTGATACTATCATGCAAAGTAGAGGAAAATTGGTTAAACCAGAACATCATTTCCACCAGCATCCTCATTTCCACACACATCTGGACCTAATACTTTTCTTCGACTAGCCATTTTCATCTTTCAAGATAAATTTACATGTTTGGCATCACTTAATATTAGATTTTTCTCAGCTATCAGAATCTCATTTCCACCAACATCCTCATTTCCACACACATCTGGACCAAATAGTTTTCTCCGACTAGCCATTTTTACCTCTAAAATTTTTTTAACCATACAATACATCAAATTAGTCTAGAATTTTACGCAGAATCGAAATCTGTAAACAAATTTAAAATAGGACCACCCGTTACCGTTTTACACATATACCCTCTGCGAGATAAATCTTTCTCCACATTCCCACCCACGAAATAAATGTACCTTGTTTGGTATCAATTAATATTAGATTTTTTCAGCTATCAAAATTTCTAGAAATTTTTTGGATAGCATCATCCCCCAGGGAGCTACCCTCATTTTAAGATTTTTTACCAGCAGCGATTTTTGACCGTCCTTATAAATTATTTACCCCTTAATTGTTTGTACAAGGAAACACAATAAAATATGTGCAAATATAGCAACTATCTTATATCTTTATGGCCCCATGCATAGGTTGATATGCTTCCGAGGATCACGTAACGCTTGTTGTCTTCGCCCGACAAACAAATTTTATTAATTAATTGGGTATAAAGTTGGTGTTTACATGGCTACGTTTAAGACCTCGTGCGTATTTTCCAGATTACTAGAAGATGTTATAACCATATTTTTTGCGTTAAAGGATTTCACATCGGTAGTCTCTTCTCCCATTTTTCTGTAGACGCTGTAGAGTTCGCAATTAACTGTTATTGCTGTATTATGTTGTGTTCTTTTTTTATTAATTAATCAAATAAATCGTTCTTTCTGCTTCCAAAAAAACTCGGACACCCCATCGTCGACACTGGCGTCTTTTATGCGATAGCTAGCCATACGGTTGTTTCGTACAAGACCCTTTAACAGCTAGCGGAGCTGAACGTTTACGGCTTAATAAAATGCCGTGCTGTTTTTCTTTGTGCCGCAGTAAGTTGTCCGTTCTCCTAAAAGCGCTATCGCAAGACACGCAGTTTAAGTACTTTGCTGCTGACGGATGAATAAGCTTAACCGGTAACGATGTTGCACCACAACATTTATTCTGGTGCCGTTTGAGAACATTTTTCTAGGTATAGGAAGCAACGCAAGAGTTGCAATTAAAAATATTTTTGGATGTCATTTTTCTTCGACCAGCCTCCATGGATAGCGCCATGGTTTATATACATTTTGGAAACAATGGAAGATTGCCAAAAACACTCGAAAAGTGCACAAGCGCGGTCACTAAACCAATTATCATTAATACCAAGTATTGCGTACTTTTGTTGGTTGCTCATTTCCTAAAACCAAATCTTCCGCATAAAGGTCGGTAGCGCGTAATTATTTCTAGAGCCGACAAGTACTCGATACCCCCAAAATAAAGAATTAGATGCTCGATGTCTGTTAATTTCCGATTCCCTCGTAAAAGAAAAACTCAGTCGATCATCCGTCTAACCTATACTTCAACCTGCTCCTATTCTGATAATTTTTCAAACGACAATGGTCTCAGAATTTTTAAACCTCCGAGGGAGCTATAAGTCGTGATCAATTACACGTTCGAGCTACCCGTAAACTAACATATTTTATAGTAATAGTGCGCTGTATAAGACATGCATACCCCTTCTCTGCGTTACTGCTATTCTTGTAGTTGGTTGAAAAAAGTCAGTCGCCTTTTTACTGCAAGGACCGCTGCAACGCATCATTCTATACTTTCTTTATAAGTCTAGCACATCGCGCACTTTTTTGTCTGATAATTAAATTTTACTCATGCAGGCTTTTACACTTTCACATATTTAAACATCTAATACGATTGCACCGTTCTTTTTGAATCTAACGATCCGATGGGCTTCCACACACCAGCACCTATCGTATCTTTCCTACTATTTGTTAAACAATATGTTTTACCGTCCAACGACACCGCGTGGAGATAAACACATGTCGCCATGAGCGAAGGGATTATTAAGGATGGGGATAGTGGGTATGTCTTATAACTAACTTACATGCTACTATATACACACACAATAAAATATATACATGTATAAGTAACTATCCTATATCTTTATGTCCTCAAGCATAAGTGTTTGTACTGCCTGCTATCGCAAACCTCTTATCGTCATCTGCAGACAAACTAATTTTTTAATGAGCATGGCATACAATTCGTGTTTTTTGTTACGAATACACACCATGCTATGCAGAAGGGCACCAGAATTATTATGTACAATGTTCTTAAAACTATTTACATTAATATTCTTAACTACACTTCGTGAGACCCCTTTAATATTTTAATCGTGTCTTTCTCGCTTACAATACAGTAGGACTTAGCCCTACTACCAACAAATTCTAATAATAGACCCCCATTAAATTCGTCTTTAATTTTCCCTACAACTTTTTTTGTTGGCAAGCGGTATATTGTATTTATTATCCGAGGGGTAGTCACTCTTTTAAGATAAATATATCTTGTTTGGTATCAACCAATATTAGATCTTTCTAGGGAGACCAAATTTGCAAATAGATTTTAAACAAAACCACCCGTTACAAAGTTACGCCTTTTAAAGACCCAAACCTCTAATTTTTGTCCATCTATATTTAACTCCATCTTTAAACCCTTTTTTTTTCGCTACCCAAGACATTGCTTTAACCAACCATTTTCCGAGAAATCTAAAACCGCTGTGCACCGCGAACACCACGTGGAGATAACACGTATACTCTGCCCACCAGGATAGAAGCAGGAGGGATTTGGAAGAAGGGAAGGTGGAATAAGAACTTAAAAATTATGGAATCTTAAAACTAATATATAAATAGATTTACAAAATCTATACAAATATTAAAAACTATCTTAGACCTATATCTTTATACCCCCATGCGTAAATTGATATGCTTCCAGGGATGACGTTACCCTTGTTATCTTCGCTCGATAAACTAATATTATCAATAAGTTGCGTGTATAAACGTGTTTTTTACTCCGGATACATACGCCGGCAAGTACTCCATACCACCCAAATAGGAATTAAATGCTTGGTGACTGTTAACTCCCGCTTCCCTCGTGTACACCCAGACACAACCCAGCCCATGCGCACTTCTGACAATGCGCACCTCTGCCCATGCGCATCTCTGCCCATGCGCACCGCTACCCATGCGCAACCTTCTTTGCGTGACTGCTGTTTCGCGTTGACCTCATAGCCTTTTGTAACTAAAGAGCAATGTAATACTATTCTAAAAATTTTATTCTGACATTATACATAACAAAATTTAAAAATATTGAATACCAAACATGGAGCCACTTAAACTTAATTTTAATACAAAGTTATACACAGAAGACAGTCCTTTCTTTATGTTTGTTTGGAGTGGTTTTAATTTTATCTAATTTTATTTGCAGCTTAAAATTTAAATCGATACCCAAGTCTTCTATTTCTTTTTCTAGCCAATAGTTTGATACACAGAGACCGTCTAGGTTTTCGAATTGCAAAATGCACCAAAGTTTGTCTCTATATACAGGGTGTGAGGAAAATACGTGTACAACGTAAGAACAAAGATTCTTTGGCTCGAAATAGATCGATTTAAGCCAACTTACCTATTATACAAGTTGCTTCATTTAGCCGCTAGAGGGCTTCAAAGATCGTAAAAAATATATGATATTTTAAAATAACTCGAAAACGCGTCGATAGATTTTGACCATTTTTGGGGTGCGAGTTTCTACTTTCAATTGACATCTTTTGGTGGTGTACGCAATAATTTTAAAAGCATACGAGTGTCCTAAAAATGATGTATTGTATAAATATCCGACCATTACCTTTTTCCTGTTTATGCAATGACTACCAATTTTTTTTATCAGCAGCCGACTTAATTTGGAAACTTTTTTGTCTCTTGTAAAATTTTGATTAAACGAGCGGTTTGACAGAAAAAAAGTGATTTCAAATGTCTGTTTTTAAAATTTTCATTGTTTTGTTTATTTTTTATTACTATCATTGAAAATTAACAGCGCGGTACAAGTGTTGGACCATTACAATAAATTTTCAAAATGGCCGCCATTTTCTTCAATGCACAAATTAACTCTTCGTAAGAAGTATAACTGAACCCTCTGCATTGTTTGTGCATTATTTTTTAAAGAGTTGGCTGCATTTAAAATTTGTATATACAATTCTGCTTCGCTATCAAATGGAGACGAATAAACCTTAGATTTTAAGGTACCCCATAAAAAATAATCACAGGGCGTCAAGTCCGGCGATCGTTCTGGCCAATTTGTAGGAGCATCATATCGCCTTCCGATCCATCGATTCGGATATTTTTCGTGTAAATGTTGTCGAACAGCTAGAGTAAAGTAGGGAGGAGCACCATCGTGCATGAAGCAACAATGGCAGATCTTCCAATAAATTCGGCAATGTTTATTGTAGAAAGTTGAAGTAATTGTCTCCGTTTAATCGATTTGGTATCACAATAGGACCGATAATAAAATTTTCAATAACTCCAGCCCAGACATTAATCTTAAATTCATGTTGATAGTGAGTCACTTTAGTTGTATGAAGATTTTCTACAGGATAAACATGTTCATTATGTATGTTAGTAATACCAGAACTTGTAAAAGAAGCTTCGTCTGTAAATAAAATTTTGCGACTAAAATCTGCATTTTGAATTCTCTGATCTTGAATAAATTAACAGAAAGCTAGATAAGCAAAAGGTCTTGTACCTGTTGAAGGTGGTCTGTGTGTAATAACTGTTCCTTTAAAACGTCATGAACAATACTTTTAGGAACTTGTAGTTCAAGTGCTAAGCGTCTAGTGCTTATTTTTGGGTCTTCTTCAACTCTATCCAAAATTTGTTTCTCCAGATCCGAAGTTCTTGTGGTACGTTCACGTCCTCGATCCGCATTTCCTGACTGAAAGCTACCATTTACACGAAGACGTTTTTCAGTATTTGCGAATGTTTGGTGGTTTGAAATTCGGCGATTAGAAAATCTTTCCCTATAGACTCTGACGCTTTCACGACCATTGCCTTGACAAAATCCGAAAACCAAAAGCATATCCACTTGTTCGTTGTTTGTGTAAGTACTCATAATGTAAGATGAAAGATGCAAACTTTTATTGAATTAAGCAGAAATTCACGACTTGACAGGCAAACTGAGGTTAAATAATATTCAAATTAAATAACAAAACAAAAGCAAAGCCTACTACTATACTATCTTCTTTTATTTGCCCCGTTTTACAGTTAATGCAGCAATGATGACGAAAGTATGCAGACATTTGAAATTACTTTTTTTCTGTCAAACCGCTCGTCAAATCAAAATTTTACAAGAGATAAAAAAGTTTCCAAATTAAGTCGGCTACTCACAAAAAAAATAGGTAATCATTGCATAAACAGGAAAACAGTAATGGTCGAATATTTATACAATACATTATTTCTAGGACACTCGTATGCTTTTAAAATTATTGCGTACACCACCAAAAGATGTCAATTGAAAGTAGAAACTCGCATCCCAAAAATGGTCCAAATAAATCGACGCGTTTTCGAGTTATTTTAAAATATCAAATATTTTTTTCGATTTTTGAAGCCCTCTAGCGGCTAAATGAAGCAACTGTATAATAGGTAAGTTGGCTGAAATCAATCTATTTCGAGCCAAAGAATCTCTATTCTTACGTTGTACACGTATTTTCCGGACACCCTGTATAAAGTATTTGATTCCACCGACAACCAGATCCATTCCTTAGTGTAATTCTTGCAGCTTATGACAATCTTTTAATCGCAGCTCTCCCACTATATCTTGCATGCGCATCTTGATAGCTTGATTGACTTCTTCTTGTCGGTATTGGAGGGAATCCTTATTCTCCCACTCACTGTTGCGTAGTTGCATGTCTACGACTTATGGGAATATATGGTCGTTATAGGTTGTAGGGCCCTCGGTTTTAAATGATCCGAAAGGTTATTTACTAGGCAAATATACAATGTTTAGCGGAACCCCTTTGCGTGTGGTGTACGGCAAGGTTACGAAACCCGCATTCCTTAGTTCTCTTTTGTTATCTGCCATTTTGATAAATAAGTTTTTAGAATAACCTTGTAAAAAGTATACGGATTTAGTACCATCCTTTTCCGCAAGGACGCCTACATAACTAAAAAAGTTTTTCAAACTAACCGCAAATGCATACAGCTTGTAGAACCCGGATGTATTTGTCAGTCTTTCGGCACATAAAATAATCTTTTAGTTCTTCCTCATTTTCTCTAATAAGATGTTCTTTGTCTAACACATCTTTGCAGTGTTTGCGCATTGTCGCAGTGTTTTCCATGTAGTCCAATTTTCGCCTATTTGCATCCATTTCCTCTAATTACAGTTGTCTTTTTCTTCCATTTACAGCGTATGGTGTGCATAATGGGGCAATTTCCTTTAGCGTAAACGGATAGAGTTTACTGCCAATATTTACGCGTTGTCGTACAACCTCTGGACGAATGTTAGGCGTATTTATCAATCCCAATTCCAAAATGACTATTTCTTTTGGAATTGTAGAATGTGGTGTTGCTGATTGTGTAAAATATGTACTACCTGCTTTAATGTAGTACTTGTGTAAGATTTTTATTTTACCTTGGCTGTCTTCCTCCTCTACTATCTCCAAATAATTTACAGGTAAATAGTTAAAACTAAAAGCCGAAAGCACATACTTTATCAATTTTTCCCTTTCCTCTGGTTTTTCGGACAACTTAATCTGCAAGCCCGTCAATTTCTTTGTATTACCATTCCCCCAATACACGTACTGTAGTAGGTTATTATACACTAAACAACAGCTATTTTGTAGCTTGTCCGATAGCTTACTCCACATTTTGGCATGTGGCATCGAGTACATTGGCGGCTTTAGGAAGTATAACTTACTATCTTCCAATAAGGTTAAACTGTCTTTTAAGGGATTATACACCTGTTCCGCAGTGACATAGTTTCCAATTGTACAGTTGTATATTGTCGCTTCCAAACGCGTAATACCATGTTCTTTGGCCAAAGTAGACGCGAATGTTTTCCTTAAACGTTCATCTGGACAACGTAAAAACCTAGTATATAATTTTCAAGTTGTTTATTAACACCAGGACTTGTTATCTGACACACAAATTTGTTATATATCTTAATTTTTGCATTGGTTGTTAGCCATGTTAAACAATCGATTCCCATAGTTTTATCGTTGTCAACTATAATATTGCACTTTCCTTCGTATACGCCCTTGTAGTAAAAGTTATGGTTTGTAGTTAAATAATTACACATCTCCATCTTGCTAAATATACCAGCAAAATCTTGGGTTACATCCATGTCAAAAAGATAGTAATAATCTTTTTTGGGTTCGTCTAATATATCTCGGAGTTCCTCCAATAAAGTTTCCAACTTAACATCTGCTAGTTCTACTTTATACCAAACACATAGGATTTTGGAATTTTTTATTAATGCTTACGAGGTCTTTTTTCCGATAACTTCTTTTACTCCCAGGCCCATCTTGTAGTGCTTTCCAGAAAAAATGGAAGCTTAGCTTTAACACCATGCCTAGCGGAAACAAATGCATCACAAATTTATTTCTTTTTTGGATAAACATCCTTTTGTTTGCAGATGTTTGCTCAGCGTCAGAAAGGTCGCAAATTTTAACCAACATTATATTGTCACAAAATAGCTCTGTAATTGGTGTGTGTAGTCCACCAGTCAGCATCTGTTTGCCTTCGACAAAACAAATATTACCAATATCTGTCATCAGATTATTGTTGCACATATTTCCTGCCAACAGCACCAATCCAAATAGCTCATTTGTTGGTTTCACTTTATTCCCAAGAAGTTGAGGAACGTTAATCACCTTGAAGACGCTCATGTTTACCGTTCTTGCTACTACCGAATACTAAATTGAATACGAAAATTGCCTTTATGTACCCTACAGAGTGGGGGCGCATATTGCCGAAGATACCTGAATATGTTGGACACTGCCATATTGTTTACATTTTCTTGTTTAGGAACAGTTTTGTTATCCGACTTAGGTCGGCAGGGGTTCGCATCGACATATGTCCGGATATATGTCAGATACATGTAGGATGTTAGGTTATGGTGAAATTGCCTTATAGAATGTACTTGTCTGGAGTTAGGTTAGCTAGTGTTGTCTGGAGTTAGGTTAGGTTAGTTGGACTTGTATGGACTTAGGTTAGATAACCTCCCTCGGAGGTTTAAAAATCCTGAGACCATTGTCGTTTGCAAAATGTTTGGAAATTATCAGAATGGGAGCGGGTTGAAGTATAAGTTAGACGGATGATTGACTGAGATTTTCTTTTACGAGGGAATTGGAAGTTAACAGACATCGAGCATCTATTTGGCATCTATTTGGGCGGTATCGAGTACTTGTCGGCTCTAGAAATAATTACGTGCTACCGACCGCTCTGCAAAAGATTTGGTTCTAGGAAATGAGCAACCTACGAAAGTACGGAATACTTGGTATTAATGATAATTGGTTTAGTGACCGCGTTTGTGCACTCTTCGAGTCTTTTTGGCAATCTTCGATTGTTTCCAAAATGTATATAAACTATGGCGCTATCCATGGAGGCTGGTTGAAGAAAATTGTCATCGGAAAATATTTTTAATTGCAACTTTTGCGGCGCTTCCTATACCTGGAAAAATGCTTTCAAACGGCACCACAACAAATGTTATGGTGTAACATCGTCCACGGTTAAGCCTATACATCAATCAGCAGCAAAGTACTTAAACTGTGTGTTTTGCGGTATTGCTTTTACGAGAATGGACAACTTACTGCGGCACAAGAAAAAACAGCACGTTATTTCATTAAGCCGTAAACGTTCAGCTCCGCCAGCTGTTACAGGGTCTTGTACGAAACAATTTTATGGATAGCTATCGCATAAAGAACGCCAGTGTCGACAATGGAGTGTCCGAGTTTCTTTGAAAGCAGAAAGAACGGTTTATTTGATTAATTAATGAAAAAAGAACACAACAGTACAGCAATAAAAGTTAATTGCGAACTCTACAGCGTCTACAGAAAAATGGGAGAAGAGACTACCGATGTGAAATCCTTAACACAAAAAATATGGTTATAGCATCTTCGAGTAATCTTGAAAATATGTACGAGGTCTTAAACGAAACCATTTAAACACCAACTTTATACCCAGGTAATTAATAAAATTAGTTTGTCGGGCGAAGGTGACAAGCGTTACGTCATTCTCGGAAGCATATCAACCTACGCATGGTGGCATAAAGATATAAGATAGTTGCTATATTTGTATATATTTTATTGTATTTCCTGGTATAAACAATTAAGTTAGGTCAGTAAGCAGTATTTAATTAGCTATTAATTGGCTTGCATTCAGCGTACTCTCTTTCTACAGTTAATGTATTTGTTTGGAGAAGAAATCCGCTTTAAAAGGAATTATACACTGCTTTCACATGTAATTTGGGTAATCCATAATCGTCAAGACATTAGTTCGGATACGAATTGTGTTTTCCAAGTACCTTTTTAGCATTGATTACATAATTATGTTATAACGTGTTTAGAAAATTGAAAATGTAAAACCAGAAAATTGATAAAGTTTTTACTGTTTAAAATTCTAAAAGTCGTAGTTTCGAATATTCTAAAAACAGTACATTACTGTTTAAAAATGGTTTTAAATATTAAACACTTATGACTTATAAGGGGTTTATTTCTAAAATTCACACGGTTTGAGTTTTTAAAGGTGTAACTTTGTAATAAGTGGTCAGATTTTAAATGTATTTGTATATTTAGATTCTGCGTAAATTTCTAGACTAATTTGAAGTATCCCGTGGCTAAAAAATTTATAAGGACTGTCAGAAATCGCTGCTGGTAAAAAATCATAAAATGAAGGTAGCTCCCTGGGGGATAATGCTATCCCAAAAATTTTTAGAAATTCAGAAAGCTGAAAAAAATCTAATATTAATTGACACCAAACAAGGTACATTTATCTTAAATGGTGAAAATGGCTAGTCGAAGAAAACTATTTGGTCCAGATGTATGTGAAAATGAGGATGCTGGTAGAAATGAGGTTCTGATAGCTGAGAAAAATCTAATATTAATTGATACCAAACAAGATAGATTTATCTTGAAAGATGAAAATGTCTCGTCGAAGAAAACTATTTGGTCCAGATGTGTGTGAAAATGAGGATGCTGGTGGAAATGAGGTTCTGGTTCAACCAATTTTCCTCTACTATGCAGTTTTGTAATTTTTCTGCTGCTATTTCTATAATACTGATAGCTCTGTAGTGGGGAGTGCAGTAAGTTGTAGGATCCTCTTTGAGAAATAAGAGAACATTTTTTCGAGACTTAACCGCCAACAGCCAATTCTGCGAGCAGCGTGTTCACCATGATTTATACATTAATAAATATTTATGAGATAAGAATAAAAAATAAAACACAAAATTACACTGTACTGCAGCATATGAAAAATGTTGTTTAATAAATAATACTTCTTTATCAAAATATGGGGATGCAATCCACACATGCATAATGTTAAGATCTACTAACTTACATTGTAATTCCTGCTCGTACTGTTACAAATTCCTAATTTCTATCAAATATCTACTTTTTGAATCCATTTTACAGACGATATAAAAATTAGCTTCAAACACTGCACTTGTACTCGGTAGGAACGTCTGCAAATATAATATAAAGTAACGGCAGTCAGAACAAAGAACCATCTCGATATATCGCGTACGCCAGCTGTGCCCATTTTATAATAATTCATTGCAGGAGTAGGCAAGTTAGGCCATGCTAACTAAAAACATGTTAAGATTGCGAATTTTACTTGTTTGAGAAACATTTTTACGTTGAATATTGGTGAAATTTACGTAACCAAAGAATATGTAAATATTACCTTTTGGTAAAAGATAAATTCACACTAGCAATGATATGTAAGGTATTTTTCACCTAATAGATATAGTTTGATTCTACATTATGATAAACTTTAAATTAAGAAAGGTAAAAAATACCGTTTGGTTTGGTAGTGTTTACACACTAACACTGTACATTTCATTATTGCTTTTGAAGATGACCTCATGATGTTCTTCTTGTGTTAAAATTGCCTTAGTAATGTAATCTTTATAATAGTAAATTTCCTCTAGTTTTTTCTTATTTTTACCGTTTAAGGTGTATTCCAAATGAACCTTATTTGGAAAGTATCATTCACTTTTGCATTTCCTTTTTCTACAAACGATTTTGCAAATAATATTAATATTTGAAAGATTCGCAGTTTTACTATCATTTTTATCAAAAACGTAAAATACCATACGAAAAGGTAAAGTTCGCCCAGGAAACTTTTCTCAATGTACCCATCTGTTGTGTCCGATACTGAAATTGACCTAGTCAAGGTTAATATAAAGTAAACAAAGTCCCCCGAAAGCAATTACATTTTCCATTGAAAGTCGGATCGACATCCAGCTTTATGCTACTGAAGTTGAATGAAACAACACCAAACGGATTTGTAGTAGAAAAAAATTTGTTATAAATAAAATATAAATAAAAGGCTCTCCAGGTGAATTAACAACAATAGAAAGTAAAAAAACTAAAGTGTAAAAAAAATTACTGATATAGCTAACGAAGCTGCCATTTGATGTGTAATATTCTCATTAGGGTATAGAAAAAAATTAACTCTGTCTATAATAATTAATATAGCAACTATTATGGCGACTTGCAGAACTATGCATAAAATTTACCAGTTGCACTTAAATCAGGCGCTGTTTCGTGGGCCTGAACAAACGGGCGCAAAGGATATGCCGACCATTAAGATGCATTTCAGCGACTGATAATAAATTTCTTAGTATATGCATTTCGTCATAATTTGTAACAGTAAATGAATGTTTACTTCATTGAATATTTCACAATAACTAGTTGGCCAACATTATTTACTAGATATAGATTTTGCTGCTGTTTATTTAACAGAATTCGCTTTAACGGATTCGCAACAAAAGTCGCTGTCATTCACTAAATGATCTGAACCCTAATAGTTAGAAGACGATCGAGGACTTTTATCATATGGACAGATACGAAGGTTTCTGTAGAACACATGCGAAGAAACGGAACGGGATATTTGCGAAAAACTATAGAAAGTGCACCAAATAGTTATTTTCGTGTAATACATTATTGGGATACAGTTCCAGTTTGCAATAATTTTCAGTAATCGATTATAGAATATCGTATTTATTTCAAGGTATAAAAATTATTATTATAATATACTTGTGCATTAGCTAACCAACAGCATGCACTTCTTGTATTCCCTTAATTTTTAATATCAATACCAGGTTACCTAATTATATTATTTATTATGTTGTAGCACCAATTAGTCTGCCTCTGACCAGAATAATTACATTCAAACACAAACAAAGCGTTTGTACACAAAAGATGATTAATGGACCCACACCTTTTAGATGCACCTGATTGACAGATATATGAGTTTTGCATTTAACGGTTATTTAAATTACATTAGAAAATCTCGAAAATGTAATTTGCATAGTTTGTGGCATGCACTCGAAATAACTAGTACAATTGAATATGTATATAAATTGCTGTGATGGACATTAGTAGTTCAGTTCTGATAGAAGTTTTGACTACAATACTAACTCTAATTTAAAGCTTTGATGTTGTGATATGAAATAAAGTAGTGCTATATATATAATATATTATTACAGATATAAATTACTCAGTGTGGTATAAATTCCTGTAGTGACTATATAAATTAATAAATTGTGTTTCGATAGTTAATCATATAACCTCGATAGTAAGTAATTAAGAACACAGCCTCCTAGCTTTGAAAAGACAATATTTGTACTGTTAGCGATTAGTAGAAAATAAATTTTTGTGAGTGCTTTTAGAAAATTTTACTGCAGCTGCGAGTTGTTGAAGAGACTTGCGATTTTTGAACGGTTCCTATTTGCCTGCCTGTTGCTCGTGGTCGAAAACAGGAAATATACAGGATATTTTTTGTCCTTGAAGGATTTCAGGTCAAGCACTTCGGAGAAGTTGGCTAAAAATTTCAATTTACAGGAAAATGCTGAGAAACAGTACCGAGCCTGGCAGCGAAATTAAGGAAAAAGTAAAGCAAATTTTTCAGTAAAACATCATGAACGCGAAGAAATATTAGGCGAAGAACTTAGCAGAGTAATTAGAAGAAAGTAACTAGAGGTTTACTAAAAAATTACGGGAAAATGCACGAAACTTCGCAGAAAAAGTGAACGAAATTGCCGTAAATTTCTAAAAGAGCTGCTGTTAATTGAGAGAAAAGTTTATACAAGAAGCTACTAAAACCACTAAGTACTAGATTAGTACGCAAAAGCAGTTGAGCAAAAATTAATAAAAAGCTACACACAAATGGGAGAGGAATTTATACAACAAACTAAAAACCACGAAAAAGCTAGTAGCCAAACTTTTTGACGGCTTACAGAAATTGGTAGCACACTTCGCGTAAAATATAAGAAGCGGTAGTAATGATGGAAGAACGTATTAATTTACTTACAGTAAAAGCACCAGAGCCAATAGCGTCAGTGATGCAACAACACGCTCCAGAATTTAAGAATGTCGGGAAATCCGCAGTCACCCTGGCAGACATATTTCAAGCAATTCGAGGCGTTGATTGTCGCGTTATTAAGTGACGACTTGAATATTCTGCAGAACATACTAGACAATGACCAAGCAAGCTATGGGGCCTTAACGTTGATGCTGGAAATAAGATACGGCAACCTTTTGCAACAAGTGTACCGCGCTCACGTGAAGAAAAGTTGCCAAAAGGCTAACAAAAATTTGCAAGAGTTGGAATTTGATATTGCTAGCTTGGTGAGATTAATTTTCCCAACAGCACCGGATAGCTTCCTAAAACAGCTAGCAGTACATTACTTTGTTGACGGCATTTGCGACGAAGAGAGCCAGTAAGCACTATGGTTGACTCAAAAAAAATTCCAGATGATACGTCAGCTCATGCTTTCGAATTTGAAGCGACAGAGCAAGCTTCGCATCGTGGTAGTGGCAGGGTAAGATATTTCGTAGGAAAGCAGGTCCAAGCAATCATAGAGGAGGCAATTGGAAGACTTCCTAAACAAAAACTAAAGAGAATAGACCCAGATGCTGGAATTATGGCGAATTTGGGATATATGCAGTCCAAATATAAACATACCAAGAAAGAAGCAAAGAAACCAGAAAATTAAACGAAGTGAACAGGAGGAGGCGAAATTCGACCTGTTCGGATTCTGCCCCGCCGACCATCATCCTCAACGCTCGATCTAAGCATGCAGACAGCATTTACATATTTGGACTGTTTAAGGGCAACGCTGTGAAGTTCTTGGTTAATACCGGAATAACTAGGACGATTGTTCATTCGGATATAATATGCGACAGTGCTAAAGTGTCACCTGCAACGGTGCGTCTGCGAATCGTGACTAGTGATGAAATTCAAACCCTCAGAATGGTAGATGTAAAAATCGGAGTTGGGAGCAGTATATTTGACCATCATTTAGTAATAGCGAACATCACCGAAGAAGCTATCTTAGGAATGGATATCTAGAGAAAGCATGGAAGGGAATATCTTAAGAGTAGGGAACAAGGATATGCTGTATCTCGAATCAACCGACGTGTCTGTGCGAGTTTGCTTAACAGACCACGTTATCCTGCCTAGAAAGACAAAAAATGTGGTGATGCTACGCTTGCAAGTGGCTATTAAACCAGTTAATAACAAACTTCTCAGAAATAACGTGCTTTTAAAGAAATCTCTGACCAAAGTATTGGATGGTGTAACTGTTAGGATGTTAAATGCAAATTATTACAATATCGCGTTGAATAAAAGTGGAATATTTAGGTGTTGTTCATCAATCGTGCATGTAGCGGGGTGTGTGGGTGTTCGGAAAGAACAATCCATCAAAGTGTGTCCACAGATTTATTGAACCAGTTGACATAACCGCACCAGAATTCTGACTTACGAACTTGATTCGACCGTACTCGGACGTGATCGCGGTCGACAGTAGTCGACTAGAAAGGACAGCAGTAGTCAAGCATAAAATTAATACGGAAGATGCCCGAACAATAAGACAGCAGTAGAGGAGGGTCCTATTGGCCAAATGCAAACAGGGCAAGAACATGATTGAGGATATGGAGGGAAAGTCGTTTAAATGACGTGACTGATAACGGATAGTGGCTCACTTCCAAGAATTGACGACACACGCAATATATTTTCAGAGTCGTGAATGTGCTCAACCTTGGATTTATAAAGTGGCTACTGGTAAATGGATATGGGACTCGAAGATCGGTAAAAGATGGCTTTCATCATTGGCACTGGCCCATTACAATTTACAGTGCTACTATTTGGGTTCTCTAACGCACCTACCACATTCGAGCGTTTAATGGATTGCATCGTGAATAAGCTATCATAGAAAACTTGTGTATTTAGATGACGTAATATTGATTGAGAAGTGATTTGAAAAACATTTGGAAAACTTAGAAAAGTTGTTTAGAAAATCTGGATAAGCCAATCTGAAGCTTAGTTCAAAAAAGTGTCACCTACTATGCGTAGAAGCGAAACACATAGGCACGTAATTTCACGTAACGTAGTTGGACTAGATCCGGAAAAAGTTAAGAGGGTACAAGAGCGTCCGACGTAAAAGACATACCTCAGCTACCCAACTATCTGGGGCTGTGTACATACTATAGACGGCCTCGCAGCGAAGATTGTAGCCATGGATAACGGTTAGAAAATAATTGTGATCCACTTGGTCAAACTATTGTGATCAATGAGGATCGGCAGCCTGTGCACACGCAAACGGAACAAGAGAATGACAAAGGCCTATGTGTCATTCTGACTTGGAACGCCAAAGGAGAACGTCAATCCTAACAGGATATTATTGTGGTGAAAAGCACCCTGAAGTCGTATTGGACGCAACGAAATTCCCTGGAAGTAGAGAATGGGATCTTGGTGCGGTCCTTGAAGAATGGAGATGGATCCGTTAGTACGTTTCAGATGATGGCTCTTAAAAGCCGAGTATAGGAGGTTATAGGACAACTGCGTAATCGGACCTCGAGAGGACATTCTGGCGTTAGAAAGATTCTAGAAAACGTCCGAGCAAGATATTGCATGGTAGTTTGCAAGGATTATGTAAAAGAATGGTGTAGCAGGTGTCAGCTGTGCGCACCATTTGGAAAGCGTAAAACTATAATGAGGTAATACAACATGGGGAGCCTCTTTGAGAAAGTGACAACCAATATTGTCAGTTCATTTCCTGAAGCCGACTTCGCGAATAAGTACATCTTGATAGCCATTGACTATTTTACGAAGTGGACCGAAGCATAAGATATGCCAAACCAGGAAGCTGCAACCGTCACTGACGTGCTGGTAAAGGAACTGTTCTGCCATTTTAGAATTCCTATGGAGTTGCACGCCGATCAGGGTGAGAAATTTTGCGTAAGCATTATTTCAAAAAGTTTGCCGATTATTGGGGACGAGAAAGGCCGAACGATACTATTGTGACCGCAATTGGTTTGTGTGGTAGAATGCATGAGCCAGACCTTTGGCAAGTTCTGTTTCCAAGGTAGTCTCCCAACATCAGAGAAACTGGAACCAATATTTACATCTATTTTTGTTAGTCTATTGGTCTACGGTTCATAAGAGCACTGAACAAACGCCTGCATGTGTTATTCGAGAACGCGGGATTCGTCGCCTCTGCGGTTCTGAGTTTGGGTGTAGGCCTTGAGGTCACATCTTGAACGAGAGCTACGTCGAGAAGGTCAAGCACAAGATACATGGCGTTTATGTTAACCTTAAGAAAAATATCTAGAATTTATAGAGATCGGATGAAGACTAGATATGACATTAAGGCGCAGAAGTCTGGTTTTGAAAAGGGCAACTGCGTCCTATCATAGAGCTCCAGACTAAGTCGTGGACTTTCGCCAAAATTACAAAAACATTGGAAGAGTACGTACGAAGTTATAAAAGAGATCAGCGACGTGGTATGTCGGATTTGTTTGCCCCAAAAGGAAGAACAATAGTGGGACACATTAACCGGTTAGTACCTAACGATAGTTATGACGCCGGTAATGCTGAAGAACCGCAAGCAGTGAGACGAACAAACAGTTGCGCTCGTAAGGATGAACGAAGTTCTGAACCGAGATATGATTGGTTCATTTCTCTGTACAGCGGCACATGCAAAACAAGATTTGGGGTCACGGAAGAGATTCAAGGTGACCTATTTGACATGCCATCGGAATACTTTCTGGCAAATTGCTTAGTGGCGGACTGCAAAATGTGCTGAGGACCTGAACGGAAGTATAAAAGAAATTTGGTGGTCTTAATCAACTTCGTCGACAACAACCAGAGGTTGGAGAGGCCATACGGCTAAAGGATTGACATTGGGGCATCTACTACTAAATGACTAAGCATCTGCCTTCTTACATTTTGAATTTCCAGGAACTATAGAAGACATTATAGTGGACCTCAATAGTCAGATGATCATATTTGAAGACAAAAGGTTGGACATACCCAGGATCGATTGTGGGTTCGATGGTTTAGACTAGAGGGTGGCCCAAAACATGCTAGAGGTACTGTTCCAAAAAACCGTAAACCAGTTTTTGGTATGTGGTTACAATCCAAATGGTACAGTGCCTGCTACCAAAAACTTTGATTGCTATCTCTATCAACATTGAAACTGCAGGAATGCTTTCGACTGTTCTTACCACCACAAGAACATCCAACGTCCGGGTTTCAGAGTGTTCTGGTACAGAACAATTTTAAGAGAAGCGCAGTATAGCGTTGTTTGGTCCGAATCTGACTGCAGTAATTACATTAAAAGATAAGCCAAGCGTTTATACCCAAAAGATAATTGATGGGTCCAAATCCTTCGGATAGACTTGATTGACAGGTACAAGGGTTTTGCATTTAAAGGTTCTTTAGATTGCACTAGGTAATTCCGAGAATGTTATTTGCATAATTTCTGGTATGTTCTAGAAGAAACTACTACAATTGAATATGTACATAAATTGCCGCTATGAACGTTATTAAGTTCAGTTCTGATAGAAGCTATGAATACAATACTAGTTCTAATTTAAAGCTGTGGTTATCGTAATATGAAATAAGGTAATGATACATATGTTCGATAAATTACAGCCGATTTAGGTTATCTATGTGATATAAATTATTGTAGTGATTATATAAATTAATAATCATTGCTCGGATAGTTAATTATTAAAATTGGACGAACTAGTGAATTCGTATTTGCAGTTTAGCAGCATGTATGATAATTATTATGAAAATTTAAAATAATAATAAAAATTTACAAAATATTTTAAAAATTAGTTTTAATTCATTTTATTTTTTACATCACCTAAAAATTTACTTGGAAAGGCAACAAGAATTTTATATAAAAACTTAAATTCTAAAAAACGTTATATAGAGTAGCTCGATCTTAATAATTTCGTAAGTGCCTGCATATTTTCCGCAACCAACTTGTCTGTAGATATACTACATTCATCGTTGACTGTACCACATTGTTTGGTAAAAGAGGATGCTATGTTACCTATAAATTGATTAAAGGTGTAGTCAATTGAGTAATCATTAATAATAAATAAACAATCGTTAACTATGAATGGCATTGAAAATAAGTTATTAATTGCTTCCTCCGAAAAAAGAGTGTAACACCACCATTTTGACTTATTATAATATATGGGGCTTTGTACAGCTATCATAAATTACCTTCATTTTTATACCATAACCAATAGATAACTTTTGATTTCTGTATTCAGATTTTTTTGAAAAACGCGTATGACGAAGGAAATGCTCGCTCCTTAACTTGAAATTCTATTCCACTACTTAAATTAAAACATAGAAAGCTTATTGCAGCAATAGTGTAAGATATTTGCACTACGGCATTTAGTTCATACCGCGTTAAACTTCCAACTTCCAGTAATAAACCCAAATTTAAAAATGTTGACCACGTTGATAGTAACACCTCGCGCTCCTTATCAAATGCTGTAGGAGGTGTTCATTTTGATGATAACTCTGCGTTTTTATTAAACCATGAATAATTTGCATTATCATTTTGAATTGCATCAATCGATAAACAATTTTCACCATCATTTTTATTCAAGTTTTTCTTAGCTGTTGCAGCATACATGTTTCTACTTTAAAAAAAACTCTACTTAACATGGTAGATTTTAAAATTCTTTCCAAATGTGCAAAGTGTTGTTCCACACTATCAATAAATATCAACACATCATCCACGTAGTGGATACAAAATTCCTCATACGGTCCCAAAATATTCTGCATAGCTTTCACTAGTGCAGTCGTACTTGAGGACAAACCAAACGGGACCACTTTAAATTGGTATATTCTTCCTTATACTGAAAAACTCGTATATTTTCTTGATTCTCGCGTTAACGAAATCAACCGAAATGAATTCTTTAGGTCTATTTTGGTAAAGATTTATTACTACCTATTCTCGCTAATATGCCATCCATTGTTGGTGGACAATTGTATTGCGGTTTCGTTCGCTTGTTAATCTTTCTTGCATCTAAACATAATCTGTTGCTATCATCACTTTTCTTCACGACGACTAATAGATTCACAAAGTGTGTACTGGAGCTTTCTAGGATACCTTCAACTATCATTTCTTCTATTTCTTCCTTTACTCTATCCCTGTAGGCTGCTGGAATAGGATATAATTTAGTGTTAAACGGTTCGGTGTCTACTACTCCCAATTTGTGCTCATAACCTGTAACAATTTTTGATTTCGATCCTATTAATTCTGAATGCTTTCTTAATAACAAATTTACCCTGCTTCTTAAACCTTCTGGACATTTAATCTCTTCATTTGTATTCCCCTCATTATCTATTTCATCCTGATACTAATTAATATTCACGCAGTCACCCTCTATTTCTATCTTACCTTCTTCATACCATTTAATATACTCCCCATTGCACTCTATTTCTTCGCATTCTGCATTTATTTTCAACCCCAACTTGTCTATAATATCCATCCCAAATATAATATCTATCTTTAGTCCAGGTACAACCATAAAATCATTCTACCATTTTACATCTCCCATTTCACATCTCAGAATTACCATTTCATTTATTTTCGCAAATTTCTTATTATTTGGTGCCACCAAATTACACCTCGTTATAGGTATCGCCTTATCCGTCAATTTCTCTCGTTTAACATATTCTCCCGCAACAAATGATGCTTCTGCCCCAGTATCAATCAACACTCTAACTATTTTATTTTCCACCTTTAAATTAGCTATCGGTAATAAGTTTCTTAATTCATTTTCCGTTTCATGTTTAATAAATTCGCGCTGATGTTCGTATCCGTTTATTTGTAGAAGTTTACTTGGTTCATCCGCATCTAAAAATTTTGCTTTCGAGTGGAAGGTCCTGCCTGACTCGTTATCTCTGCTTGTGTGCAATTAATATTCCTCGTTTGCGTGCGTCGATCCTCATGTTCCTGTCTATTTATTTCTCGATTATTGTTTCCCTCATGATTAGTCCGTTGTATTTGTTGCTTTGGTATCTGACCTGTGTTTCTACTTCGCCTGAAATCATTATTAAAACTGTTATAATTCCCCCTATTAAAATCTCTCCCATAATTATAATTGTTTCGTTGATAATTAGTTCTTCGAGTCTCAGTATTTCTTTGCCTCCTTATAAAATTGGTGCGTCGATCTCTAGTACTATTTTCCTTTCTATAATTCGTTTCCAACTCATCATACCTTTGTAGATATTCTATAAATGTGTCTCGGTCTACTATATTCTGAATCGTGATATATCCTTTTACTTCTGCGTTAAAATGCCCTGCCAAATATTTTATAATTTGTTTATCGTGTAAAGGAGGATGTAATTGTTTTGTTACGCTAAACTTTCCTGTAGCATATAACTCCCGCGTCATTCTTCTGTCTGAATTATATTTTCCCAGGCTTAGGTCATTCCTAACTTTATCTTGTTAATTATCTCCCCAAAAGTGTCGTAGAAATTTTAGTTCAAACTGTTGAAATGTGTCTATCTCGCTTTTAACTAAGTTATACCACATTTCAGCTCTCCCTTTTAGCATCGATTTTACTAAATTTAATTTATATTGCTCGTCTGTTGAGCCCTGTGCTAACATTTTAATATTTTTCAAAAAAAATTTTGGATTTAATTTTCCATCACCGTCAAATTTTGTATATTGGTCAATTAAAAGATTTGGTTGAATTAGTCCCTACTGTTAAAATTTCCTGAATTAGTTTTTAAATTACTTATTTCCCGATTTGTCGTTCTGAATTCTGTTTTACAATCTTTTTCAAGGTTTCGTATTTTGGTATTTAAATTCGTGATTTTATCGTTTGTCTCGCTTTTATATTTTTCTTGCTTGGATTTCACCATTCCAACATGATCCCATACACAGTCGATTTCATCCGTAATCCTCACAATTTTTCTTGCATTTGTGTCCTCATTTCCGCAATTGTTTGGTTGGTTTCCCTTAATCCATCGCTCTGAATTTTAATTTCCTTACCTAATTATTCGCTATTTTCGTCGATTTTTGTAGTCATGTTTTTCATGGCCTCCTCATTTATGTCCATCTTACTATTCACTGCCATGAAAATCTCCATCATTTTTGTTTCTTGTGAGGTCCTCTGTTCTTCGCTAGAACTCCTTTCAAACGTCTTTTCCTGGATGATCATACTCTCTTGGAATCCTATTTCCACTCCTTGATTTCTTAATGCCTCCCTTATATTTACACTAAATCTTAAATACTAAAATAAATCTGCCTAAATTTAGTTAATGCACAAATTTATTAGAATTTTTGGTTTCCGTAATTTTTGTCAAATTAGAACTCTTTAATTATAGCCTTAGTTTAATTTAATAATTTTATTTTAAATCCCACGGTCGTATTGTCAAATTTATTTAATTTAATTCGAGTTTCTTTGTTCAGGTCGCTGTATTTTATCGTATTAAAGTATTCTCACCCCTACGTTCTGGTCGCCATATTAATGCTACGCGGTTTCCCCCCACGTTGTTGGGTAATATAAAATTAATATGATAACGCCGTACTCGAGGACATAAGCGTTCTACTTAACGCCACCACTCTGTATTTCTCTCAAACTAATCTTTTACTTTTATTATTATGCCACGGCTAGCCCGTTTTAATTTACACAGAGTGCACAACGTTATGATGATCAATTTTCTTTAATCCTTTTATGATTATCTGTTCGAATTGATAAAACGAAGTCAATTAACATTTATATAATGAAAGGAAATAATATTTATTATTTTTGAAATTCTTTAAATACACCCTGCAATCAATTAATATCATATGGATTATTTATCCCAAAATTTATATTTTTTTAATTCAATATAAAGTCACCAAAAACAACACCCTTTTACAACAAAATCTGAAACGTTCGAAACCTCCTTATGACTTATTACGTAAATTTAAACGTATGCAATGTCCCTGTCGACTCTTTACAAGTTTTGGATAAATTGAATAAATTCAGTATTAAAATTTAAATTGAAAAGATTCCTTAAACTTAAATAGATCTGGCCTGTGATCTCTTGATATGTTGTTTCGTGTTGTGGATCAACACCTCCTTGTTGTCTTCAATCGAATACCAATGCTCTGCTTTGTTAAACCAATATTTAAGTACGGTTACTCCTTGTTTTCCAAAAATCACCTCTTGCTTTATTCGATATTTCCCTGTATATGCATTGAATCTCTTCCCTTAAATACCACTTGAACTCGTGGGTTACTTAGTATTATACTAGAATTATACTAGAGATATACCAGAAGTATTGTATTCGACGCAGATTAGAAGCTTTATATTATTATAAACATTTAGTTTAAATTAATTAACCAATCTCTAGTCACGTTTTCTGAATAAACGGCAAAAACTTTTCATATATTCTTAACACAATTTTTATGCAGCACTATTTTCACTATATTATAAATTTTATTTATCTGACGCGTAGATTTCTAGTTAAAAGTGATGTGAGTTCAACCTGCTTCAAGAGGAAACTCAGCTGCCTTATTACCGGTGGGTGTTATATAGCTTTTCCCACTACAAGCAGTCTTGCAGATTGAAGCGACCAACCAGGTTTGTCTATAATATTTCAAGCTGATTTCTAATAAAACTCCTTTGTATTTCCGTGTCATGGTGTTTATTTGCGATTTTTAAAACCTTATTATTTGTTATCGTAACCAGACTTTTAACTTACGTCTGTTGTTTTGTATACATAATGCTTTTGGATAATTGTAGAAAAATAAATGATGTAACTCTAGTACTGTTTTTGTTCATGTATTTATTTAAACTGATCTTGGTAAGTGCGTTTTCGTATAAAAGCGCATATTGTTTCTTTTTTATCACAAGCGTAATTGCATTGAGGATTTATTAGGTTTTGTCTTATCTTCTGCGTCTTTATTTTATAAACTTGTTAGACATTTTCAACGTAGTTTTAATTACATGTACGATTATTTTTCTGCTAAATGCGCGTTCTGTTATCGAAAGATGTGCTTGCTGGCATTGTTTTAAGTTAATTACAGTGTATATACAGGGTGTTAAATGCTTGTTATTTACATAATGTACAAATTACTTATTTTTCTGCTAAATAAAGTGCTGTTTTCTGATTCCCATTGCTATTTATAGTTACTACACGACCCTAACTACTCAATACATCCGTAAACAACCTCTTATCACAGCAATATATATATATATATACATTGCTATGATAATAGGGTAGTTTAAGGGTAGATTAAGTCATAGTGGTCGTAAGATAAATATAAGCAATTTTAACTTTAAAAAGATAAAATAATTCCAGAAATTATAAAAGTAAATCGGTCATTTTACATAATGTCAATTAAGAGAACACTGTATATAAAATATACGGAATTAAATGCATGAGAACATAAATATGTCTAAGTATAGTTTACAAGTAAAAATAAGACTTTAAAACTCAACAAATTGCATTAAATTAAATTACCGGGAAGCATGGATAAATTGGCATTGCAAATATTTAACAATTGCGTCGTAAATATCAACGTAAACGCATCTTAGATAATTCATTATTAGGAAATCGTTACGTGACTAGAGAAGGACACATTTGTTCAGAAAACCAATATTCTGTGGAAAACAAATAAACACCAGGTGGTTCAATTATATGATAAATTAACAAACATCGAATACGTGAGTTAATGAAAGGTCAAAAGTTGGAAATCCTAGAAAAATACTGCAATATGCTGAATACGGACGTGATGAACAGAGCATTAGTCGAAGATTTAAACTAGGTAACTTGTAAAAATTCCGAGTTCTGCCAGATAAGGCAAAAGTATCAGCCCAGATTGTAAACACGCCAATGAAAACAATTGGAGAAAGGGCTTATATATACGATAGAAACTGAACGACATTTTAGTCTATATTTAACTGAGCAACAACCATGTTCGAAGGTGTTAAAAACTCACACAAATAGTGAAATAAAAATTAAACAAATCAGATTTAAAAGTGCGAGAATTTGTGCAAAGAAATATAAGCCGATCTGTAGATAGGCGTAAGTTAAACAACTTAATTAAATTTATTTCTAATATTAACGAAACAGGGCTTCTAGCTTTGGCGATATTCTAATTTTGGTGATACTTAATCGGACACATTCTGATTTGGGATGTTTAATTTTGGTGATATTCTAATTTAGACACATTGCAATTTGGGATGTTGAATATTTTAATTTGGACATGTTTTAATTTAGACATATTCTAATTTGGGACGTTTGATTTTGGATATACTGTAATTTGGTACGATTTTGATTGGAAGCGATTTATGGGAGGCGATTCTTATATGGGGCCGGCATACCAATAAGCAAAGCGGACACAGCAAGGGAATGCAGATCATAGACTAGGATGGAACTCCAAAACCCATTCCAGGTTAGCATTTTTTTAATACACTATTGAAAGACTGTTTTCAATTTAATATTTGCTATGCATTGTATATTTCTAAAAGTTGTTATTAAGTTCAATATTTTTTAGAGTGAGGCAAAAGAAATTGGTGCTACACCTTTGAGCTATAAAAGTTAATACATGTAAATTCCTCAAATTAATACACTGCATACAACCTTGGCTTTTCCTCATGAAGAAATAACGACATATCTGTTTTTGCACGATTTACATACATATCTGTGTTTTATTCAAACCATAATTAGAAAATCCAAGGTCACATTCAGTATTCAGCTGTGGTGTAGATAGTTACTGGTATTATATTGAAATAAACTGCACACAGTATTGTTAGCTGTGTAAAAAAATGTTTTGTTTCTGCAGTAAATCAATTAAACTGCATGAAAATATAAACTGATTAAGATGCAATGAGAGTATGCCGGTAAGTGAAAATAATATATAATATTTCTTACTAACGAATTTTTCTAAAATTAATAGGACTCTAACGGTGATGAAAACGCTAAAACAAGAAAATTGAATAAAAGAGAATCTGTTACCGCAACTCAACAAATAGATAAAGACAATTTAAGAATATTATTTTTTGTAAATAAAACATTAAAAGTTTGTTTCTTTTAAACATTATATGATACTTAATACAAAAATAATTATTGAAGCTCTCGGCGGCGTAAGCGCTAGTACTGCTAAATTCTTCACCACGTGCACGTTTTTGCTTATCCTAAAAATCTCCAAAGTATTCTATTACCTAATGGGGCACAGCACCGTTCAGAATACGCTAGGGAGACCCAATCCACATTCATCATTTTGAGAATGATTACATTTTCATCCGGGGGGCAAAGTCTTAGTACTGCTAAAAATTCTATACCACTTGCACGTTTATGCCTAACCTAAAATCTCCGAAGTATTCAATTGCCTAATGGGGCACAGCCCCGTTCAGAACAAGCTAGGGTGCTTCATTCCGCATTCATCATTTTGAGAATGATTACATCATCTTCTAAATTCTTTACCACGTTTTATTTTCTAAATTCTCGAAGTCCTAGGAGCCGCGTAACGCATTCATCATTTGAGAAAAATTACGTTTACTTTTGCTTAAAATCTCTCAAGTATTCAATTAACTAATGGGGCACTCGACGAGAGTAAAAACGTTGGCAAAGCCCTAGGGAACCCCGGTCCTCATCAAGCAAAGAACCGACCAATAAAAACACAAGCCCGCGCCCACACGAGCGCGAAGTCCCATTCACCATACTATCGACCAACAAAGACACGCGCCACCGGAGCCCCGGCGCTGCACCTCCATACACCACGGTGACGAGGACGCAGCCCTAAGATGCTCATTCCACATTCTTCATTAAGCAAACTATCGATCAACACCGACATCTGCCACCGAAGTCCAAGCGCTGCGCCCCCCACAACCTCCTAACACTAACAAAACACAACACAAAACCGCCTAGTAATACTACTATAAATAATGAGAGAAATAGAAGAGCAGGACACGTTTTAAGGAATTTTTAGGGAATTGTACAAGCAGAGATAGGAAAAAAAAGAGGTAAAGATAGACCTAGATCAGACTATTGCACAAAGATAGTGGAAGGTGCAGACTAGAAATTTCAGAGAAATGGGTAGGTTAGCTCAGAATAGGAAACAATGAGAGTACGTGACTAACCAGTTCCAGGACTGAAGACCTAAAGATGAAGAAGTAAAACGGGATACGTCAGATTCTGAAAGCCGCATAGAAGAAACATATTTTTAAAATTTCTCTGAACCCTTCTTACGTATAAAAGTTTTGTATCGCTTGGAGGTTTTCAAGTATGCCAATTAGTAACGAAGTCGCACAAGGCGGGTGCCGTTTGAGAAAATTGACTTTTTGTTTATTTTGAGTTTTAATTCACCCTGTATAGCAGAAAGTAAAAACAAGCACCAAACTACGAATATCGATGTTTCAGGATGTGGAAGGTCTTGTAGTGAAAGGTTCTAGTCTACAAATTCAATACAAAAACTTTTTCATTTTTTAAATAGGAAATCTCTCACCGTAGACCCGCTTTACTTCTGTATCATATTAATTATTATTAAAAGAGATTTTTGAATATGGTACCAAATACAGAGTTCTATTTAAAAAAGCAAAGCTCTAGGTTAAAACCAAATTGGCACACTCCGTATTTAGGGAAAAAATGTTCCTCGATTGTGCAGTCTATCCCTGGCAATTGTTTAAAACAAAACTGTAGTTCATATCCTTAATAACAAAAGTCTCATATAAGCTTTATAGAGAATTCAACACCCTGTATATAATTTTATAAATTTAGACTAAACAAGTACCGTGTACTTTTATTTTTAAGAATTAAAGTAACTAAAAGACTGATTAGTTAGTTTTCAATTCACTATTATTTGTAATTAGTGTTTATTCTATATTTATAGTAACTTATAGTTATGTTCTATTTTCTAAGCAGTTTATGGAACCAAAGTCATCTTTAAGGTTTTGGACAAGGCAAGTGATTTTTGCTATTTAAAATTGTTCAAAAGTATACTGAATTGACCAAAACTACGAATTATGCAAAATTATGAATGCAATTTTATCGCAAAAAATTGTTTTATACAGTTTTTGGAAAGAATCTTACGTTCTTGATAGTTACTGTAAAAACTATGTTAATCGTCAACAGTTATCTGTCAAAATATTGCCAACCAATTGTAGCATATTTCAGGTAATAATATATGTAGCATTTGGCATATTCTATTATCTACAGAGTAAAAATAATCTACCTAACATTTTAATGGTGAAACATATTGGACACACCTAAATATAGCTTGACGTGCAAAAAATACTTTTTAAAAGTACCCATGTGCCCTCTGATTAATATATTACACTTCCAACTAAAGTGACTGTGCATATATAACGTTATTACGTAAATTTATCAATAGGTCCTATTTTAATTCATAATTCCTTGAATTTTATTTGTGATTAACGCCACTCGGTACTTAACAATTTTTAATGAATTCTACCAATTATAAGATATGCGTTTTTATAAACTATACATAGAAGCTGACATTGCCCCATCTACCGTCAGATACCAAAATTTGTTATCGTTCCTACTTAAATATCGATTTAAAACTATGCTGCCATCTATCAGCAGTTACACTAAATTTTACTTCAATAGTTAATAAGAACGATTTTACCGGTTGTAAGGTACCTAATAAATATAATAGAGGCAGCATTTGCATTTCTATATATAACATTTTCTCCCAGACTTATTTTAATAAATCGAATAGGAAATGCTTACTGTGAAATTTGGTTTAGAAATTTCTTAGTGAACTTAATTAGTAGACGCAACATTGGCGTTTTATGAAATAGCAGTTCTAATAACGAAATTTTTTAGCTTTATCTTTAGCATCCTACTAGTGCTTGCAATAACTTGCAGGTACAATCATATGTGCTTGCACTAGCCCGTCACTTTGCAACGCCTTCGACCCTATCATTTGGTTAAAACGACACACTTTTTCAATGCAAAATATTGAAATATGTATGCATATGGCACATTACAACACATGGAAGCGTTGATGAAAGGCAATCTAAATTTGGTTGCCATATATATATATCGGCACATAGACTACTCGTTCTTTCTGCAGCTATAGGTCAAACACACAAAAGGATATAATTTCCAAGCGTATGAAGACTTATTCTATTAAAACTGATATTTACAATTTGTAAACAAGACTGCTTCAACTTCACTCACATTTTATACAGTGGCGGCTCGTACCAAATATATTTGGTAGTGCTGCATCGCTAATGTAAAATTATTTTATTGGTTTTTCTTAAATATGAGTGGAAAACGTCTATCTTTCTTTGTAGCAAATTGGTCAATCACTTTTTCATTAAAATCGGGAATTGAAGTAATGAATTTTTTTTTCAATTAACAGCATTGAAAGGGCCGTTAACCTATCTTCACACATCGAGTTTCTTAAAAAGTTTTTATACGGTTTAGAGTAGAAAAACTGCGTTCGGCTTCAACAGTGGTCATTGGTGTGGTCACAAGAATTTGTAATAGCTTTTTAGTTTTGGCCATCGTTTCGTCCAAATTATTCGCAATTATCAATTTAAGAAAAGGCACATCACCACGTATTTCTCTACATTCCCTATTGGAATATAATACGGACAACTCTGCTTTGAGGTGTTTTTTATTTAAAATATCGTAAGCGATGCAAGTTAAATCTAACTCTTGTTCTGGAAACTTGTTATCATACTCGACAAATTATTCTGAAGATACAAGTGAAGCGGCTATTAAATGGTCAGTAAAAGAAAAACGTTCTTTTACATTGTTAACAATGATGTCGCATACTTCTATGCAGGCGACACGGTGATCCCATTGACTATTATTAAGCCGTTTTCGTTTAGTTTCTTCAGGAACGGTATCTAATTTTGATGCTTCTTCAATGACGGTTCCTATTTTATTATTACGTATATTATTAAAATTAAGTTCAAACGCACCTATAACTCTTTGAGCTTCAGTTAGATCCATATTTTTTTTTTTTGCAATTGGTTGTATAGTAAATCCACGTGTGGCATAACATAATGAAAGAAGGTCAACCAAAAAGAAAAATATTGATCCATCAAAATTCGCAAAATTCCAGAAGTTTGCTTGCACGTTTGGATATTTGTGCTTTCCTCCAAGTTTTCCATACATTCAATTAATGCATCTCTGTATTCGTATACTATATTAACCACAACGAATATTAAAATTCCAGCGAGTAGGAACAGAACGAGGCATTCTCCTGCCGACTATTTCATAAACACTGCTACACGTTGAGGTGATAAGCTAAAAAACCCCGGTATATCCTGCAAATTTCCTAAAAAAAGTTTTACTTGGCTATTTATAGAACATGCTTTTGTCATTACGCGAAATAGTTGATGAGCGTAACAATGTACAAAATAAGCATTTTTGTATTTTTGCTTAATTCGAGCTTGAACACCGCCACGTTTCCCGTTCATAACTGCGGCCCCATCGTAACTCTGTGCAATAAGTTTGGTATTGTTATTTTTGATTACAGTTTCTAGAACACCTAGAATTGTTTCAGAAAGTGAATCTGCATCATGTTTCTCTGGAAGTAAAAAATTCCAAAACCGTTCAACGGGATCGCCATCTTTTGTGACATAACGGAAAACTATAACCATTTGAAACTTTGCTGATATATCTGTCGCTTCATCTGCCATCACTGCTAAAAACGGGCTTTCTTGGATTGCTCGGACAATTTCAAAATGACAAACTTCAAGAATACATTCCAATAAGTCATTTTGAATTGTTTTGAAAGTACCTTTAAAGACGCCTGCATTTTTAAAATGATCCTCAAGAGTTCTATAAAAGCTCCGAAGAAAAATTAACTAGTCCCCTAAAAATACCGGGATTGTCAGATGAATCGGATTCATCGTGTCCGCAGAGTGCAAGTTTAAATTCTCCACAAAATTTTATACAGTTTATAATTTTAGATAAAATATATCTATTTCTGATTACTTCGTCGTTATACTTCTAAATATTTATCCAGTACGCAGAATTAAGTTGAGCCTGTATATTTATTTTGCCAAACAGAGCTAATTGCATTGCGTTATTAACATGCGATTTACAGTTTTCATGTTTTTTAATTTTTTCACTTAAGTGAACCAACCCGTACACCTGTTCGCAACCAAAGTTTTCAACCACGATCATCCGAAAACAACACGCACGGAAAGCAAAATAATGCATTTTTTTGATTGCACCCACAAATCCAACTGTTTCTTTGATAAATGTCTGTATTGAACTGCCTTTTATAAGTTTTACCACGACCTGTACCAGAATTTTCAATGTTCAGTTCTGGTATAGGACGACCCTGATCTTTAATAGCTAATTGTTCTTGAAAAATAAGCTGAGAAAATCTTTTTTTACTTAAATTAAAAATAACATCCATTTTAGAAACCATTAATGTAGTAAACCTCCTCAGAAAACAATGAAAAAGTTTATTGTTGATGAACCTAATTTTAACTAAATGAATATACAAACTTACTACCTATACACTAAAATTTCAAATGCAAATGTTTATTCAGTTTTTAATCTGTGAATTACTAACTGGTAATGGGTTAATATAGTTATTAAAGTAAAGTAAAACAAAACGTCTCTCGTTACCTAAGAAAGAATATAATTACGATGTCTCATATCCTCTACGCAGATCAATACTAGTTAAAAATTAATAGTACATACGAAAGATGAAATGCGTGACGCGTTGTTTACAAAAACCGGAAAGCACACAAAACTTGACGATTCGAATAGCAACAGCCAACTGACGCTGCAATTTATGCAGCTCGAGAATGGGTTAACGAGGCCGCTTCTTACTATTCTCGAATTCGCGCAAAATGTTTCGACACATAGCCGAACTTGCAAATAAGATCTGCAGAACAACGTAGTTAGACAGTGATTTTATGGATTTTTCTTGTTTAAAATTGCATGTTTACTGTATTATTGACCGACTGTTATGGACATCCAACTTAGGAATTCATAATACTTTTAGTGGCTGGTAATCGATCTCTTTTATACTACTAAATGTATTTGTTTGTTTCTGATTGTGGGTGGTTTTGCAGCTCTGCAGCAGTCATAGAGTAGCCGCCGCTGATTTTATAGCTTATATCAAATCTAAAACAGCATATAGAAATTTAAACAAAAGAATCAAAGAAACGTAGGTATTCGCGCCATCTCGTGTCCGATATACTCGCATACCGGTAATTTAAGGACAAAAGTGATAAACCAAGTGTGTGTTCAATTGACTCTCGAAGCGTGCCGTTCGTCACTTCCGAAGTTAAAGTAATTTAGTGCACACCACCTAATTTGGTAAGTTCACAATTGTTCCTGCCTACATTATATCTCATATTTATTGTGTATTTGCAATATTTATTAAATTCCTGGCTCTCTACGCCAAAACATATGGTCCTTAACGAGCTCTAATAACGAACAAATTAAACTAATTCATTCAACAAACGATAAACTAGCGATTGAGTTGCATTGTCCATATTCCAATTCTGCACAACTGTGTTATCTTGAATTATTATATTTAGTTACGTGCGCTAATAATATTATGGCTGATAACAAAACTCTTCAATGGAAATTAGAATTGTCGTTTTCAAGATTAACCACAATTTGTGATTTCGTTAAAAATTGTGACAAATCCAAATTAGCAGCTGTTAAAGCACGCGTAACTGGAACGAAAAAATTACAACCTCAGTTCGCTACGCTCTGCGGTGATGTCATTGGTTTCAACTTCCAACTTCCGGATAAACGGGATTATGTAAAACTTGATGTCGATTCGTTCGATAGGCTTTTTGACGCCATTTTCACAAAACACAAGGAAGCACACACAAAGCACACACGAAGGCTGAAAGTAACCTTTATTCTAATCAAATGACCCCCCTGTCTCCACTGAGTCTTCCGCAATTCGACGGGTCAATTGATCAATGGGATCATTTTTTCAGTTGCTTTTCTACTTTGATACACGGTACCAAGCTCCCAGAGCAATTTAAATTTCAGTATTTACACAACTGCTTAAAAGGCGAAGCTATAAGTATAATTAAATTAGTAATATTCAGGTACAGGGAAGTCAATATATTCTTGCTTATGAGCGATTAAAAGAACGATATACCTGCATTCGAAGAAAATCGCATTATTACATGCAACAACTACTTAATTTCAAACCTATCAATAATTCATTTCACCACAATCTCTCGTAGTATTTACAAACACACGTAAATTCTGTAAATGGTTTAAAGACCATTGATCTAGACGATTTGTCTGATTATTTACTCTTCTATATTTCTTATCGAAATTTAGACCGCAAAAGCATAACTACTTTTGACCTCAAACAAAACACTGGTGACGTTCCCACTTGTGCAACTCTTTTTGAATTTGTAACTGCACAAGCAAAAACCGTAGAAATGAATTCTGACAGTTGTTCAGAAATAAATCAGCCTCACAATTCTTCTCAATCTCGTAGTAAGAATTATACATCCAAAACCTTATTGTTGAATAATACAATAATTGCTAGTAAATCCCCAAGATCACAAATTATTTGTCCGATTTGTCAGAGAAGTCACAAGATTTATGCTTGTAAACTCTTTGCCAAAATGGGACCTTCTGAACAACACGCCTTAATACAAAAATTACAACGTTGCACTAAATGCTTAGGAAATCATTTAAAAACAAGCTGCAAATTTACTGGTATTTGCATATTTTGTAAGTCGCCCTGTCACAACACTTTTTGCACGATCCACCCTCTGAAATAATGCAAAATAGCAACTCATTAACCGTCTCATTAATAACCGCCCCCTCGAATTCAAATTCCTAGTGTAACTTTTTAATACTTCTAGTGTGAGCACGGTATTGTTAGGTACACTTCAAGCTTTGATTATGAATTCCAGCGGTAATTTTCAACCTGTTAGAGCCGCTTTGGACACTGGCAGTCAAGTCAATGCCATTTCGCTTGCTTATGTTCAGCGTTTGAGCCTAAAATTACTCCCCGGAACTGGGCAAATTTCTGAAATCGCAAACTCACTCGCCATTTCTAAGGCTCGAGTAAATTGTATTCTTCGTTCGAAATATACATGACATCATAAATTACTCTGTGAAACACCTGTGCTTTCGGATATTTCCAGTGATATCCCTACAGGTAATATTACTTCGCATATACTTCAACAGTATCAGCATTTAAAATTAGCCGACAAAGAATTTTATCGTCCTGCTAAAGGGGATTTATTATTAAGCGCTGGTGCCTTTTCCCGGCCAGCCTCTATCCATAAACATACTTTTTGGTTATGTTATTATTGGTCATATTTATACTGTCGATAAAGACATTGCTTTGTTCGCCACCTCCGATTCGCCATATCTCCAACTCAAACAATTTTTGGAATTAGAAAAAATTCCACCGTTAACACCAACCCAGATGATATTTATCGCGAACGCATTTTAATGTAACACATTAACGAATTAGCGGTCGTAATGCAGTTTCGTTGCCATTTAAATCCCAAGGAATAGCTTTATCTGAAAACCGTTATTCAGTATTAAAAACGTACTTAAATTTAGAAAAACGCTTACTTCGGTCGCTAACTTATCACACTTCTTATAACGAATTTCTATTAGAATATGAGCAGCTTGATCATATCCAAGTTGCTCAGACGGCCTCGTACTATATTTTACCACCTTGTCTACAAGACCTCTTGTAGTACAGCCCAGCTAAAAGTTGTTTTCAACGGTTCCGCTCCCGATAAAAACAGAAATAGTCTCAACCAGCAATTGTTAGTTGGTCCCTAATTACAAAAAAGTCTTCAAGAAATTATTTTCGCGTTTCAAAATCATAAAATCGCTCTCTGCGGTGATTTAAAAATGCTCCACCCGAAGGTACTACATTGCCAGGAAGCGAGTTTTTTTTTACCTGAAAAATTTTGAAATTTGCCAAACTTTTGCTGTTTCAAGCAAGGTAGGTATCTTTAAAGTGCGTGACAACACTCACACACGGGACCCCCATTTTACCTCTCATCCGAACGAGGACGTATTTTTGTGAAAAATGCTCGCCTAACATTTTTCAAGCGGACGGTGTCGGGAATCAAATCCGGGACCTTGCTTGGGCGTAGTATCTTTTATACCCCGCGGATCGCCAATTTCAACACATATTTTGGTGTCTTTCCACATATCAACCGGTTATAGAATACGAGTTGAAAATTTTAACGTATGGGCTCGGTTTTTCTGCCTACTTGGCGCAGCGAGTTTTACATCAACTTGTGAACGGTGAAGATTCACAGTATACGCTAGCTTACAAATTGCTAACGTATTATGCGTATGTTGATGACGTCGTTTCTGCGCATACTGTTACGAGGAAGCTAAAAAACTGCAGCTTGAAAAAAGAGAATTATTAAGTCGCGCAGGGTTTGTTATACGAAAATGGTCTAGCAGTTCTCAGGAACTACTCACACCTTACATCATTTCCGATTTGGAACCCACCGTGCAATTTTAGATAAAGTTTCGGGAATAAAAATCCTTGGAATAGTTTGGAGCACCCTTGGAGACGCATTCACTTATTACACGAGTGCTTTTCAAAATCCAGTCACTAAACGATTTATTTTATCATACATAGCTTGCATATGTTATCCGTTGGGTTGGTTGGCGTCCGTAACATTTCTTGCAAAATATTTTTGCAACAATTGAGGCTTGGTCAGTTAGACTGGGATCAAACTCTTCCTTCTGCTTTTGCCAACGAATGACATTCGCTCTCCTCTCAATTGTGTTGTTTGTCACAGATCAGAATTTTGCAAAAGTTTTCACCATGAATGCCACATATTCCTTATCAGGTTTCTGTAACGAAACCATGAAAGAATTTGGCGCTGCAATATATTTGCACATTACCAGCGCTACCAGTCTCGTGCCATTTGATACAAGTTAAAAGCAAGGTGGCACGTCTCAAATTTCTCACAATCCCTACACTAGAGCTCTCCAGTGCCCTATTACTCGCCAAATTGGTACATTCTATCACCGAAAATAATCCGCTTTTCGATTTTCTCCAGATTTTTTTGTTTACTGATTCTCGCATTGTTTTGGCTGTTTGACCACCCTCCACACTAAATCAAAGTATTTGTTGCCAACCGTATAAACCAAATTCTGGAACTATGTTCCCTTTCACAATGGCGGCACATATCTACTGATCTCAAATCGTCAGATGCCACTTCTCGTAACCTATTACCTAAAGAAATAATTCATAACGAATTATGGTGATGCGGATTTGCACCATTTTGACTCTCGGTGGACACTGTATTTTCTCGCGCGACTTCTAAAGTGCCCTCTAGTTTAGACCTACCTGAACTAAAAAATTCCGTGATGTCTTTAACCACTACCGAATTATATATTTGTGAACAAATTTTTTCTTGGTTTTCTACATTATCACGACTTCAACGTACAATCGCATATTGTCTACGTTTTTTTAACAATTACCGCAGCAAATCTCGGCGTGCTGGTCCTTTTTCAGTATCCGAACTCAACGATTCTTTGACAGTCTGTGTCAGAATCAATAAAATTTATATTTTTTCAAAGAAATCGCCCTTTTAAATAAAAGAAAACGGCTTAACGGGTATCTCAGTAAACTAACTTCTTTTCTAGATTCAAATGGTTTCCTCAGGCTGGACGGTAGATTAAAGCACTCTATATTACCCTATGAATTTAAACATCCCCTTTTACTACCCAACAATACGCTTTTGACCACTCTTGTTTGTGATCATTATTACAAGACATCTTTGCATTCTGGTGTTTTAACTACTCAAGCGCTTATTCAGCGCCGTTATTGGATTAATTCTCAACAACCTGTTTAATGCAAGCATGTTTTTAATTGCTTCAAGTGCTACAGATTAAAATGTAAACCAACGCTTCCATTAATGTTCGATTTGCCCTCCGCTCGAGTTCGTATAACTCGTGGTTTTACTAAAGTCGGAATTGACCTCGCAGGTCTTTTCTATTGAAAACTTCTAAGAGAAAGAATGTCCCAATTAGAAAAACCTACTTACGTGTTTGTGTATGCATGTGCACCAACGCTGTACACCTGGAAATCGGTTAGGAACCGACCACTGACGCGTTCATGGTTTGTTTTGCCAGATTTGTATCTCGCAGGGGCACCCGTTTACTATATTTTCCTACTGCAGAACCAACTTTGTTAAAGGACGCTAAAGCTTTTTGCAAAATGAAAACCAGCTTTATACCAACTTCGCCTCTCTACAAGTAATTGTTTAGAAATTCAATCCTCCCTAAAGCGCTAATTTTGGTGGTATTTGGGAGTCCTGTGTCAAATCCGTCTAAAGTTTATTACCTCGCCTTGTTGGGAATCGACCCCTCACTTTTGAAGAATTGAGCACAATTTTTACTAGAATTGAAGTGGTTTTTAGTAGTCTTCCGTTGTGTTTTCTCTAATCGGACCCTAATGATGGTACAGACTATCTCTCCCTGGGACATTTTTAATTGGCGCTCCCATTCTTGGTTTTTCGGAAATGCCCATCACCAAAAATATGTCTTTAGTGATTGCTGTCCTCATTTTGGAAACGCGGGACCAACAAATATTTACGTTCCCAATTTCTTTGTCTAAAATGGAACACCTCTATACCAAATTTACAACTCGGACAAGTAGTACTTTTATCCAGACTTTCGACTTCCTCTTTCTCTTGGCCTAACCGCTTGTGTAGAACAGGTCTTTCCAGGACCTGACGGCGTTGTACGTGTTTCCTCCGTCCGAGCTACCGTCAATATATTTGTACGCCTGGTCAATAAACCACTCCCTCCCATGGTTGATTAATATAACAACCTATTTTAATTATTTTCTAAATTTACTTTTTGTTTCTCTCGTTTTCTTTAATTTTATTTAGTTTTGATTTAATTTAATTTAATTTATTTAAATAAAATCATTCCTTTCCTCTCCGCGTTCTCCTCTCACTTCCGTACACCAGCGGGTTAATCTGTAGTCTTCGTTTGGAGGAAATGCCAAACTACTTCATTCTCTTTCCCTTAAAATATTACATTTTAGGTGGGCGGTTATGTTCGCGCCATCTCGTGTCCGATATACCCCGCATCGGTAATGTTAAGGACAAAAGTGATAAGCCAAGAGTGTGTATTCAATTAACTCTTGAAGCGTGCGGCTTGTCTCTTCCGAGGTTGAAGTAATTTAGTGCACACCACCTAATTTGTAAGTTCACAATTATTCCTGCCTACATTATTTTCATATGTATTGTGCATTTGCAATATTTATTAAATTCCTTAAATTTCTGGCTTTCTACGCCAAAACAATAGGTAATTTTTAAAGTTTTCTCAGTTAGTTAACCTATTAAGCAATAAATTCTTTCCTCCATATGATCCTCATCATCATCATTAGCTCTTCAGTCTTAGAACTGGTTGAACGCGTACCTTTATCGTTTTTTATTTCGAGCAAACGTACAAACTCCCTGAAATTCTCTCAGCTTGTATCTTTCACTAACTGTGTACAATAGTCTAATATAAATCTGCCTCTACCTTGATTTCTTCATTTTTCTGCTTCTAATATACGCCACGCTATTCCCGCATGCCTTGTTATGTGCTCTATTATCCTATATCTCCTATTTTTTACTGTTTTCTACAAATATCGTCCTTTCCCTACTATTTATAGGATCTCATTGTTCTTAACTTTGTCTGTCGATAACATCTTTATCATACCACCTTACCTTATGCAAATAATATAAACATAAAGAAACAAGTTATATAGTGTGCACAAAACTATCAAGCTTTTTGTAAATGGCATTCTCAGAACAATACAAATTCTTGGGACAAGATAGCGATACCATAAACGAGATATCGATGCTGTGGCGTTCTAGGTTCTATTTTGAGGAATTGCGTCTGGTGTCGTGTATGTGACGATGTCCATGATTATAAGTAACCCTAGTCTGGGTGACGCTGAATGCAAGGCGGTACCTCTAGGCGGCGATTGCCGTCGGATATCCATAACAGCGGGTAGGTGGACGATTGCGTACAAGAGGCACCTTGACTAGTAGAAATTGAAGATTAGTAGAATATGCTGATTACTGGCGTGCTTGTTGGTCTCACGTGCCCTAGAAGAGGTATTGGGTGGTTGCAGTGAGATAATCAAAGGAAAGATCTTAGTACACGAGAAGCTTAGTGACCTCTGTTTTGCGCCACCCTTATGTTTTCTCCAAAAGTTCGGTGGCATTTTTAAAGAGAGAACAAGAGAAGATAAATTGCTCTGACTCTTGGAGATCTTTCTATACCGAGATTTGTTTGTTTTGTACATTCAAACAGTTTCTATTTGTATTCGAGGCATGCTAGACAATTCAGTTATTAGTTGAGGGGTGTTTTACATGTGTATGCTATTAATGTGGGTGCTGCTTGCTTATTGTCAGTACGTTAAAAGTGTGGTTAGCTGCATGCTCCTACAATACATTAGAACTGAATCGTTTACTAATTCCTTCTAAAATAAAAATACCATTGTTTAAAGTACAACTTGAATGAACACAACAAAGAAACATGAGTATATTCTAGTGGGTGATGGAGCGTAGTCAGCAAAATCCCATATCTATTAAGGATTTGAATGATGAACATACGCTACAGATTGCATATTAGATCTAACTGCTTCATTCCAGAAGTTTCCTAAATTCCTTGCATAATTTCTTTATCGTTTTCAATCTGGATGCTATGCTAACTACTAACTACTACGTCTTTCTAATGTATACTTGCAGATGCTTTAGTTAGAGTTACTGATATCTTACACCTTATTATAATTGCTCAACTTATTAGCACATTACATCAACTGCATAATTTTGTTTTATAAACCTTTTGTTTTCTTACGCATGCGACATTTTTACAGAGCTTCTATTTTTAAAATTAATTTGCAAACTATAACTTAACATTCCATTTCGAATGGACCTGCACCTTGCCGAAATTCTAAATTACTAGAACAGGTGAAATGGCTTGCGTGTTCTAATGAGCTAAAGAGCCAAACTACAGGTCCAACCAAAGTAGTAGGGTCGTTAGTGAGGAACCAGACTAAGACAGGTCCCCGAAAGAGGGCAGCGGCTCTTTCGGTACTTAGATTGGCAGAGACCATAGGGGTCGGTATGGCAGTCTAAGACACACTACCGCGATGTGGAAGGCAACGGGAAACCACCACATTATCTCCCAAGTACACAGCGTACTTAAATTGTAACAAACATGATGGCATTCTCTGGGGTATAAGATTCCGGAGTTAAAATAGTCCCCACTCGGATCTCCGGGAGGGACTACTTCGGAGGATGCGATCGGAAAGTTAAAATAAGAGTCGGGAACATTGTGCGAGTCGGAGCGTGGAATGTTAGAAGTATGAAGCAAGTAGGTAAGCTAGAGAACCTAAAATCGAAATGAATAGGTTATCACTAGACATAGTAGGGATCAGCGAAGTTCGGTGGCCAGAGGCGGGGGATTTTGGAGTGGAGACTTCAGGGTAATTCATACAGGAGCAGAGGACGGAAATTTGGGTGTGGGGATAGTTATGCGGAAAAAGATAGGATACTGTGTAGAAAATTACTTACAAAAGAACGAAAGAGTACTCATGGTTAGATTAGAATCTAAACCGGTAAACACAGTAATAATACAAGTATACATGCCCACCTCTAGCTACAGTGACGAAGAGGTAGAAGCCATCTACAAAGATATCGAAGACATATTAAGATACGTAAAAGGACATGAAAATTTAATCATTACGGGGGATTTTAATGCTGTGGTAGGTGAGGGTAGGGAAGGAGCGGTAGTAGGTTTATTTGGTTTAGGCACGAGAAACGACAGAGGAAATAGGCTGGTAGAATTTTGCGACAAGATCAATTTATTCATCACAAACACATTATTTCAACATCATGCTAGAAGACGATATACGTGGAAGATGCCAGGAGATATAGGACGATATCAAATAGATTACATTCTTGTTAGACAACGGTTTAGGAATCAAGTAAAAGACTGTAGAAGCTACCCAGAAGCAGATATAGGTACTGACCACAACATCGTAATTATGAAGGCCGCACTTAAATTTAAAATCTGAAAAAAGAACGGAAAAAGGCACTTGGACTTAGAGAAACTAAAAGACAAAGATATTCAAGTAAGATTCGAAAAAAAGTCAAATGAATTGCTGAATGATATCGGGAAAATATCTGAAACTAAGGAAGTAGAAACAGAATGGAATAACATTAAATCCAGCCTAGACATGGCGGCCAGAGATATTTTGGGGTATACACAAAAAGAAAATAAGAAAACATGGATAACAAAGGATATCGTGAATTTAATAGAAGAAAGACAAAAATACAAAAATAAATCAGACGAAACAGGAAAACAGAGATACAAAGCCATAAAATGGGAAATTATTCGAAAATGCAGGAAAGCTAAAGAACAATGGATTGATGAAAAGTGCAAAGAAGTACAAACTAAGATGGAAATAGAAAAGACAGACGAAGCATACAAATTAATTAGAATGAATTTTAGGGATATAAAACCGTATAGCAAAAATATAAGGGACGCACAAGGAAACGTCATTATAGAAAACGTAGAGAAAGTGAGTAGATGGCCAGAATATATAGGGAATCTATATGCAGGAGAGGAACTAACTGCATTAGAACAGGAATCAGACATTGAAAATGATGACTTGGGATATCCTATACTTCGAGACGAGTTTGAATTAGCATTAAAGAGTCTGAAAAATGTTAAGGCCCGGGTACAGATAAGGTGCAAGCAGAAACTCTAAAAGCCGCTGGACAAGCAGTAACAGAACGTTCTAGTTTGCAAAGATGGGGAAAATAAATCAAAAACAAGAATACAAATAGGTAACAAGAACTTACAAGAGGTTAAGGATGTCTGCTACCTAGGAAGCCAAATAACGCAAGATGGGAAAAGCACAAAAGATATAAACAAATATTAGCACTAGGTCGTGCTACATTTAACAAGAAAAAGCAACTACTGTGCTCAAAGACCACAAACATAGAAACAAGGAAAAGATTGCTTAAAACATATGTGTGGAGCACAGCACTGTACGGCTGTGAAGCCTGGACAGTAGGAGAAGCGGACAAGAATAAGTAGAAGCCTTTGAAATGTGGTGTTACTGGCGTATGATGAAGATATCATGGACAGACAAAGTTAAGAACGAAGAGGTACTAAAATGGTAGGGAAGAAAGAAATATGTGGAAAACGGTAAAAATAGGAGAGATAGGATGATAGGCCACATACTAGGGCATGAGGGAATAGTACGGTATATATTAGAAGCAGAGATAGGAAAAACGAGAAGAAGAGGCAGACCTAGATTAGACTACTGCACACAGATAGTAAAAGATGTAGGCTGTAGAGGTTTCAGGGAGATGTGTAGGCTAGCCCAGAATAGAAATCAATGGAGGTACGCATCCAACCAATCCCAAGATGGATAAACTAATGACGAAAAGATAACTGTGCTTAAACATGATGATTATTATAAGTAACTACAAGAATTGGTTGGGCAATATTCTTGAATAATGTTAAGTGTGTGAAAGGATTTACTGGAAAACCATTATTTCGGCAAATGTCTAAGTGTTGTGGGATCTTGGTAGCCACAGGTTGCTTAACCTCCTTCACTGAATCTCGGTAAAATAGGGTATAAAATTAGAAACAATAGAAAGGGAACGAGCTGAATACACATACTCCCTGAAAAGAAGAAAAGAAGAAAAGAAGAAACCACCAAAACGCAAAATCAAAGTAGCTGCTTATATAACCCTACATAAAAATAACTGAGTTGCAAACGAATCCGTGACTTTCAGTAAACAATGGATTCCATTACTAAAAGAAATAACAAAAGAAATAACAAATGAAAATCAAATGCCCACAATATCTAGGTAGCATTGCAAGTTTTTCCTGGGTTTTCCTTGCAATATTAACACGAAATACAGCCTACATACATGATTTCTATTTATAGATAAAATAACTAATTACATAAAACTAAGCATATTAACAATCCTTGTAAAACAGCATTGGTATCTGACAAGTATAAATCCACAATAAGGTTACCTCAAAACCATATACAATCTCCGTTGAACAGTATTGGTATCTGACAAGTGTAAACCCGCCTTAGAGTCGCCTCAAAACCATGTTAAAATCTACCAAAGAGGTAACTTAAATCATAATGAATTTTCCCCCTTAAAATAAATATAAAAAAACGACTACTTAAGCCTTTCAATAATGCAATCGCACACTTCTTTAATAACCATCCTCTCAATTGTATAAATAGAAACATGTTAAAAAATGTTTTCCAATTCCAAGTTATTGAATTTATTTAAAATTTACCAATAAAAATTAATCAGCTGATTTCACGTTAAGCGTATTGGCTACCTAAAGAAAGCCGATCCCAGGTCGCAACACAAATCAAAGGCAATCATTCTGTTAAACTTTAAAAATTTTTGCTTAGTATACTCAAACCAAATATTTCAAACATCAATAAATCAAAGTCACCTTCAATTTATGTCATAAAAGTCAAACTTGAAGTTTTTATTATTATTTTGACAACGATCTTAGGTCATGGATCGAAACGTAAATAAAGTTGATTTTAAAAACTACGAGTGGTTTAATTCCCAAAGAAAATTAACCTGAATACACATGCTGTGTGAGAATTTAAGGGAACTATGTATGCTAGCTCAGAATATAAATAAGTGCCGGTACGTGTCCAACCAGTTTTGAGACGGAAACCTAATGGCTGCGAAGTAACTGCAACTAATGTTGACTGTGCGAAAAGATAAATTGGAAAATATATTAAATCGCCAAATGGTTAAGTGTTGGGAGATCTTGGCAGCCACAGACTGCTTACCTCCCTTCACAACCATTGAAGGTCGGAGAAATAGGGCATATTACTGTAAAACAATAGAAAGTGATCGAACTGCATCTAACAAGAAAGAACATCGCCTATGAGGAAAGACAACAAACAGAATAAGAAGAAAATTGTTGAAAGCATATGTGTGGAGCACAGCACAGTATGCCTATGAAATACGGGAAGTCTGAATCGCAGACAGAAAAACGGTAGCAGCCTTTTGAAATGATGTGCTTCAGATGTATGAGGACGATAGCATGGACAGACAAAGATAATAACAAATAAGTTACAGAAATAGAAGGGGAACAAGGATATCTGGGGAAAAAGAGAAATAGTAGGACGGAATACGTTCTAAGGCATTTTTGGGGAATAGTATGTGATATATTACAAGCAGAGATAGGAAAAAAGAGGTAGATGTAAACCTAGATCAGACAGTTATAGATGCAAACTGTGCATATTTCAGGGAAATCTGTAGGTTAGTTCAGAATAGGGAACAATGATGGTACGCGTCTAACCAGTTCTAGGACTGAAGACCTAATGATGATGAACTTAACATTACACGTGCAGTCAAGCTGTATTTTATAATGACCTTCTGTAAGGTATTTGCAATACTATACATGCTATTTGCCAACAGTGCCGTGAATTACTCTGTAAGTCCTGTTTATCTAGATATTTCAATTTGTAAAAGACATCTTATACTCTTGGTATTTTATACATGTTTAGCATTTAGGTTAATATATTGTGGTATTTATCGCTTTGTAAGGTTTTTCTTGGGCATACACCTTCTTTTAATATTTAATCTGTTACGTTCATAAAACTGCAAATAATTTTTTCTGCATTCATATTTAAAACACCCTAAAATTTATCAACAAACTCGATTTCCTACCATTTGAAATTAGTGTTATTTAATAGAATTTCTCAAGTAATTATTCTATAAAATTCTGCCTTATAAAATCAAACAGCTGCTTAGGAAGCGTTACGTTACAAAGTAGTTGCAACATTTCCTACCACCTGCAGTGACTACATTCTAATCAAAAGCTGCACGTAAATGCACAGCTTTGTTCTAAAAGGCCACTTAAAACCTGCCTACATCTACTTACAATGAGTTTGTTATCTATAAGTATACTCTTATTCTGCAGCTGTTAAGATGTTACAAAGTAACAAGATTGTTTTCCTTTGTCTAAACATCGTTTGTTAGTTGTGTTATCTGCTTGTTGGCAAGCTGTTCCAGTTTATATTTCGGCAACTGTTGTCTGGGAATTTTGAACACCTGATTCTTCGGTGATATCTTTGAAAGCCAAATACCTACCCCCATACGTAATTCTGTCCTTATAAAATAGACACCGTGCTTTGAAAGGGACATTGAATACAACATCTTCTTACCGAAAAGACATGTTGTAAAGTCGCGCTTTTACACTGTTTTCTGTGCTAGTATGAGTTGGTGGTTCCAACATCCAGCCCATAAAGAAATGCAGCCGCATTTTTCATCCACAAAATGATACCAGCACAAATCCAATAGCTCAAGGTGCAATTTTCTATTTTTGTAATTTTTTTTGATGCAGTGAAGAATAAACTTTTTATTTGATGTTACTACTTATGATTATCCAGTAAATTATCAACACCACATTACGGAACTCACATTTACAATGCACGAGCGACTATGTAATCTTCTATAAATTAAAAATTAGTTAATCAAAGTTTATGTTAGAGTCCGTTTTTAACTGTTTCTTTTGTCTTTTTAACGTAAACAACTTACTTATAAATTTAAAAGTAGTTGATACTTGATTAATCTAAGTTAGGGTGTATAATTTTAATGTTATACTATTTCTTGAGGAGGTGCACTTCACAAACACAGAATGTATAAATTATGTATATTTCTTTTTCTAGAATTATTGTAAAGTTTGTGTTTAATTTTCTTTTGTATTTATTTAAGATGAACCATTAACTAAGTATCTAGCTTCTAAGATGCTATATTTGCTTACTAATTTTATATTTTTGTGTTATGACGCTTCGTTTACCATCACGCTATAACAAACGATTTCGCAAATTATTGGATTCTTTGTTTTTGTAAATAGCTTTTTAAGATTGTATGTTAACAATATAGTTTTACTGAGATTTCCAATGTGTTCTTTCTACTTCACCCACGCTCTTCTACGACGTTTTTGAGCTAGCCTGAATTCTACCATTCTGTCCCCGTTTTGTTGCGGCATTCGGCGTGAACGATTTCTTTACTTACTCTTACTGTTTTCTTTCGTGTTTTTGCGGAATACCGTAACAAATCTTACAATTATTTTGTATGCTGTTGTTTTCACTTTATACGTGCGTCTATGTTTACAGTATGTTTAAAGTTTCTTTTACAATATTGTCTGTTTTAGTAGCTAGCACAACCGTATTAAGTGTGATTGCGTAAACTACCTATTTATTGAGGCGGCAAAGTAACCGCATTGGGTTCAGTAACCCAGATATAGAGTCAAATGGCTGCGGAGAAATTCCTCCGATTTAGTGAACTGCAAAATAACGAATTTAAACAAATGCACGTCGATATACGTATTTAGTTTGTTGCGATTAATAGATTATTTACAGAATTAACCCGCTTAAGGCGAAAATTAACATTTAATAGTTTACCGCTACATTTTAGTAAGTACAACGCACTTCATCCTCAATGACAGTTCTCGAGATACTGTCTCCCGGGTTGGTTACAGATCAGAGCGTAACAACCGCCACTTAGACCAGTTCATAATATAAGGGGTAGTGCGCATCAAGTCTGTATATTGGTATTTGCACATAACTTAGCACTAGAAATATTTTAAGGCTGTTAGGGATGACACAGTAACTATAACATTGTCATTACTTTGGAATAACTGCTTTTTGATTTCCGCACAAGCAAACCTGTCGACCTTTATTATTAGCCGAAAGAAATTTAATTAGGACCACATGATATACCCTAAGTTGCTGTCATCAACACTAAGCGCGACTGCAAGCTTTTTTAGGAAGTATAGATCAAAAACATATGCAGACAAAAGTTAAGATTTCAAATTTGAACTACCAAAATTAATAAGAAAAAGAGATTATCCACAATAAAGCTAGAGTCTAGTAGACCATTATAAAAATTTAAATTTTATCTAGTGATTTATATAAAACCGTTTTTAATTTTTTTCATCAATAACGGCTATAGGTACAAAAAAAACTGCAAGAGACAAAAAAGTTTTAAAGTAAAACAGAAAATTTATTTTGTAGTTTAAAATCTACCAGTGATACACCACAAAATAGGTCAGCAGGAGAAAATGTGGCACGACTCCCGAAAAATATCACCCTGGATAGTGGGTTTAGTAACTTCATCTTGTGTGCAGTTTTGTGATTGAGTATTGTGAGTGGTTTCACTATGTTTGTGTGGTTCTTTAGAATTAAAAAAGTGATGGTGGCCATCTTGGAGCCGCGACTGGGAAGAGGGTATAAGGGCTGTTTAAGATAAGCACAAATTGTCACTAATAAATGTAAAACAAAAGGTTTTTACATTCTATGCGTCTTAAATTCGAATTATGCAGCAAGCATAAAAATAAGAATTTTCCGACATGTTGAATTCAAAATGGCGGGAACATTTTATTTCATTTAGCAACCAGACGTGTGTGTTATGGATATGAAATTAAGGGTCTTCTGTAGAAATCGTATATAGCTATATTAAGAAGAGCATATTACTTATTTTAAACTAGGTTTATATAGAGTGATTCTGTTGCTAGCACAAAAATTACAGCCATAAAATATGCGCCTCTAATATATTTGATTTTATGTATTTTTTTGAACACATAATTGACTAAATGATGTTGTTTCTTGTCTGCTTCTTATTATGCTGATATACTATTTTAGGTATTTACTATGTTATGTTGTTGCAGGTAAATACTTAATCCGAAGATATAAAATCGATCGCAAAAGCAAAAGTTTCCGATGAAGCCAATCAAAAACTTTGTGTCAATAAGTGTGTGCTGTGTAACAAAACGGCACAGAAGCTGTTGTGAAAAATGCTGGCGAAGAAACGTTTTAACATTTATCAAGAGCAATAGTTGCATTTTCAAATTGGAAAGACGAACAATGTGTAAATATACTACATTTATTAGATGGTGATGCATCAGTAGAGAATTTACGTCAGCTCGGAGTTATATTTCCGTTGTTATAAACGTTTAACGCATAAAAAAAGGTGGCAAACAGTGGAGAAGCATTTTTTCAAGTTTGAAAGTGAAACAATTTGTAAGGTGGCATTGGAAGAGCCTACTACTTTAAAGCCATTTACGCGTACTCAACAAATGGCAAGATATAATAGAGAATTGTGTTTTTTCTGTGATGGAAAACCAATACGGAGACATCCTCTGCATCATGTTGCCTATGACGCAGGAGCTGCTAAATTGAGAGAAGCAGTCTAAATAAGTGGAAATGCCACTTGGCTTGTTCGACTAAATGAGTGTACTAACCCACATGATGCCCGTGCAATTGATGTTATGTACCATGCAACTTGCTGGACCACGAGTGTGACAAACGTCATTCGTAAACGAAAGCTAAAGAAACAAGGCACACAAAGTTCAGCCGCTATTGTGGCTTCAAAAATAAAGTTTTGCAATATTTAGAAAAAAATTTTGATGAAGGAAATGTAGCTTGTATGGCTGATTTACATAATACCCTCCGTAATGTCTGTTTCTCCAATGGAGTTGACACTTCAACGTTGCTTAAATTCAGAAGAGAATTGAAGGTATTTATTGCAGAAGAAATTCCTAGAGTAGAATTTTCTCAACCTAAGCGAAGAAATGAATCCCAAAAAGTATTTCTAAAAAAAACCAAAGATGCTGCTGTTGCTGAACTAGAAAACAATATATTTGAAGAAGAACAATTCAAGACACTTCTTGCAGCAGCGCAAATAATAAGAAAAGCAATAATAAATACTAAGCGGTGGAAATTCGAGGGAAATATAAAGTCTAATTCTGAACAAATACCTGAATTGCTCTCTGTATTTTTTAAAAGGTGTCTGGTTGGGAAGGGTTGTATCACTTCTGACGAAAAACGTGTAAATGAGATTGATGAACGAGCTTATCATCTATCTCAGATATTAATGTTTCAATGTTTATCCGATTCCCAGATGACAAAGTCCTCGTCCCAGATAATAAAGCATACATATGAATTACCAATGTAAGTTTCTATGGACTTATCTATTTATCAATTGACTCGTAGCTCTAATCTTGTTAATTTCCTTCATTCCGTAGGCCTTTCTGTTAAATATTCTCGTGTTTGTGAAATAATAGACAGAATAGCAAAAACTGTAGTCGCTGCAAAGAATGACAATGAAGGATTATACGTGCCACCAGATGTAGTTTTTGGTAGGTTTATCCATTTTGCAATGGATAATATTTATTTTCAAGAGGATACTCCAGATGGCCGAAACACTTTTTATGGAACAGTCGTTGTTGCGTATCAAACTATAGAAGGAGGTGACATGACCGAAGACTTTGTACTCATTCCTGACGACACCAACATTGAAATTCCGGAAAACATCTACCCACAATTAACTAGTTTTCTTCCACCAAAAAGTACTATACCAAAAAGTTCGACCATGGCGGTTGATCTTCTATCATCAAGTAAGTCGTTTTTACTTACGGATGCATACTTGCAAGATATAATATGGATGAAAGGTGGATTGGCTAATTTCAATCGAACAGAAGTAGGTAATGAAATGCCATTAACTTGGTCTGCTCACAACTCCTATTTATTTGAGAACAATCAACCAACACGGGGTATCGGGGTTTCCATTACTTCCTAAACCAGCAACCGACACCTCTACTCAGATGTCTGTCTTGAAATAGCTGGAAGAAATTAAGGAAAAAGTCAGGGGCCTTGACAAAAAATTGGTACTGACTGTAGACCTTACGTTATATAGGCCTTTGAAAAAGCTGCAGATGGCATTTTCCAATCCAAATTGGGTAACTATTTTAGGAGATCTGCATATAATAATGGCAGCGCTTAGAGTAATTGGAAGTTATATTGACTCAACTGGCATTCCTGAGTTATGGATTGAAAGTGGTCTTTTTGGTGATACCACTGTGAGGCACATATTAGATGGAAAACCGGTCCGTAGATCATGCAAGGCCCGTATAACAACATGTCATGCGCTTTTTACGGTGCTTTTTGAAAAATTTCTTAATCATTATGTACACTTTAAAGAACAATATCAAACTGTTCAATTAAATTTGTGGACTGCTTGTCAGAAAAAGGATTCACAATCTATATTATTTGCTAACAAAGTAGTCGTCAATGTCATGCACGAAATCCAACTATTTAAAAAGTTTTTCGATTTCTGCCAAGAAAAGAGTCAAAATAATTAAACTTTCAAAATGCTGCTTAACTACATGGACATGGTTTTTACTTTACTGTCTTTTATTCGCGCGGTACGGGGCGGTAATTGGGAATTGAGACTATCTGCATTAGAGGAATTTACAAAGTACCTTTATGCAATGAGTTTGTCGAACTACAGTGTACTATGTGCTTGGCACATTGCAGAAATGAAAGAAATACGCCAAAATGATTATGAAACATGCAAATAACTTGCAAGTGGTAAATGGTTTCCCAACAAAACTAAAAAACCGTTTTGCTGTCTTGATGTAGATGAAGCACTAGAACAGGAAAATCGACGTATGAAAGTGAGGGGTGGAATTGGGGGCATAACACGAAATGTTCAAACCCTTACCAAATTCTTCTTGCACGTCCAGAACTATCCAAGATCTGCTCTTTTGGCATAACAGCCAAGAAAAGAAAGAAAATTGAAGAAGACCATGAAGCGACCTTTGCAGCATCAACTCGTTATATAAAAAATGTTTCTGACATGATGGAATGTCTGCATAGCTATGTCAACCCGTTCACATTCCATGGAGATGAACTAGTTAATTTAGTAACAATTATTGTTGCACCAGCTGATGTTTCAAATGATGTATGTGCCATGCCAGATCTCGGACTTGAGAACTATCAAAAATTTGTTCGTGAACGAATTATCGACGGTTGAAAAAACTTTTGGGAATCAGTTTCTCATGAAAAACGAAAGTTATGTAAAACAATGGCTAAAAAGATTAAAATAGCAACTAGAGAAGGGGCAGTAGAGATAAAGGAAGATAGGAAGCTGTTTAATCGGCTTGTTGTTTTGTGTCGTTCACGCCCAGACATTGATTTGAAGGAATGTGTCGGAAAATACGAATTATCAGCAGTCTCTCGGTCTATGTTTAGAGCTGATGGAGAAATGTATCATACCCACAACAAAAGCAAACTGTTGCATCATTTGGAAGAACTGTGTCAAGAAACAGTAAATCTCGCTTTCAACCTCATTGAATCGAACAATTCAAATAAATCTACTGACTCGGTTGCGTCCATTGCAATTGTTGATGGAATGGCAGAAGTACAATTACTAAAATTTGCTAAGAACTCGAGCACAATTGCCGATTTTACAGTGCAGTTCTGCAATAAATATTTTTTTAAATATTCAAAATTCCCTGAAATTCATGTCATGTTTGACACTTATGTAGACAATTCGTTAAAAGATACAGCTAGATGAAAGCGGCAGCATGGCAATCCACCTGTATTATATAAAGTCGAAGCCACAATGAATATCAAATCGGTTTCTCAAAAAAAGCTCCTCTCTCATTTTAAAAACAAAGATTCACTAACAGCAATACTTAGTAATAGAATGATTCAAACTGCTACGTTTGAATAAAAATGTCGTTGTGTCTTATCGCGATAAAGTAAAAGCTACCAAGCAAACTGTAGATGATTTGATGACTACACAAGAAAAAGTCGACACAAAAATAATTCGACATGCAATAAAAGCAATGTTAACGGAAGCTGAGAAATTAAGAATTTTTTCTCCTGATACTGACGTTTTCGTACTCGCGGTTGATCGATACCCTCACTTAACAAAAGATACCACTCTGGTATTAACTGGGGTTAAACAACGTGAGATTCCAATAAGGCCCATTTACAAAGCTCTTGAAAGAAATAGGGCTAATGTTTTTTAGGAATGCACGCTCTTTCAGGGTCTAATATCAAAGGTTCATTTAATGGCAAATATAAAACCAGTTTTTGGAACAGATTTATAGATGCTAACGAGAGAACATTGAAAGCACTTGCTTCTTTAGGCAAAACAGACTTTATTAAAGATGAAATTTATGTAGCTCTTGAGGAATATATCTGCGCTGTGTATTTGCCAAAACTAGAAATTAATACTTTACAAGAACTAAGATGGTGGTATTTTACAAAAAAAACAAATGGAGGGTGCCAGTATGCCTCCCACTCAAGGTGCTTTTCACCCAGCTATTCAAAGAGCTCATTATCAAGCATTAATATGGCAGGAAGCACACGTTCCAAAACCTGGTTTTCCACTTGTAACTGATTTTGGCTGGACAGTTAGTGACAGTGGGTACCGGCCTATAATGTGCGACATTCCTTTTGCCTCAGCGGAAGCGATCTTATTAGTGCGTTGTTCGTGTGCTAAATCACAATGTTTATCCACATGCAAGTGTGCAAAAAAATGGGGTATTGTGCACAGAATTATGTGCATGCTTAGCAGATATTGCCAGATGTAATAATACTAGAGACCTTGATGATGGAGCTTATGCAGATAATGACACTGATGATGACAAGGAATTGTTCTGAAAACAGCAAAGTTTTTTTTGCAGTTTTATTCGATTTTCGTATTTATTTATATTTTAATTATCGAGTAAAGTACAATGTGTCGTCCATATTGAATACAACATGGCGGATGAAAACCAATCTTGTGCTAGCTGTATAACTTAAGACGTTACACTAGAGACTTTAATTTTATAAACCTTTTGTTTTAGATTTATTAGTGACAACTTTTGCCTCCCTTAAATATTCCTTATCTCTCCCCCCCCCCTCGATTGCAACTCCCAGAAGGCCACCATCACTTGTATGATTCTAAAGAGCATAGCAAACATAAAGAAACCACTCCCAATACTCAATCACAAAACCATATACGAGGTGTAAAAGAAAAGTAGTTGGAACATCCACTTGTAGATTCTCACAACGATTTGCATGCACAACTATGTAAGCCATACAGCGTAACCAATATTACAAATTTTGATCTAAGTATCTCAAAAACTGCTGGTGCTATAAAAGAAAAAATAAAAATATCATGAAGTTTCAACACCCTATTGAGAGATAACGACACGTTTGTGGATTTATGTTAATATGAATTTTTAGTCATGAAGTAATTCATAGAACTTCGCTCTTCCATATGTATATAATATTTAAGAACACTCTGAATATCGTTTACCGTAAAGTAATCCTTCGACATGAAGACCCATAATATAACCACTTTGTGCTATAAAGCTTTCAAAAACGCTCCATTCGCTAATTCTCTTTCAGATACACAAAGAAAGATGTCAGCTGTGAAATAATATCGAAGTTAAAATATTGCTTGAGGCATATCAGCAATCGGCGTATGGCTTAGGTAGGTTGTGAATCAATGTATCTTTAGTAGTGCAAGAACCGCTTTTATATTCACCAATGACGCTAAAGGAACAGACAGGCGTTGTAGTACATTTAGATTCTATCGTTCGAATTATAATTAAACCCTGACCAGGACCATTGCACTTCTCATTACAGTATAGTAAATTTTTGTAGTATGCATAGCTGTTATATATTATCTTGAGTTTATATTATGAAACACAATCAGAGAGCAATAAGAAATGTCAATGCATTCAAGAAAAAGCGCGGGGAGATGTTTACTATAAAAACTTTAAACTAGTGGTTTCATGTGTTATAGTGCATGCAATCTAGATAAAAATCTTATTTCTGTGAATGTATCGCGATGTGTAACAAAAATTATATATTAAGGTAATGACGAAGAAAGCAATATTTAACAAAGAAAAAAAGTTATTTTATCTATTAATCCGATGCCGGTGTGCTCCAATGCTTATGCTTTACATGCTGTAACTACAGAAAGCTTTTCGCGAATTTCAGAGGTTGCATTTTGGTATCAGTTAATATTAGGTCAAAATTAAATATATATCCTAATTCTTTAAAGAGCGTTACTTCAAATCGTGTCTTAGATCTCGATAAATAGGACGAAATCAGAATTACGTGTAATATGGATTTTAGAACTCATAACTCGGTTGGAAGTAAACCGATTTCAACAATTGTAAAAATTTTAAATCCCCTAGAAGATTCTAGATTAAATACACTTCTTAGGTGTCCAGAAAAAGAACGATTTCAATGACTAGCAGGATTGAGCGAACACTTAGGTTGCTATAAAAAGGGTAAATTACATTTCAAAAATTTATAGTTCGTTTAAAATATAATAAAAGCATTGATGCAGTAGCTCTGCAGTTGTTGCCTGCAGCAACAAAAATTGGAATGCAGTCATTGAATGAAAACGTTATCTAGTATAATTTTTAGCTTAAATAATTTAATGTTTCGTGAAACAAAATGTTACCTTATTTAACAGACAAAATGGGAATTATCTGAAATGCATAGAATTCATAACCAAATTTAATCCAGTCATGTCAGAACATATAACGTGAGTTCAATTAAATTCATAGAAAAAATTAATTATCTCGGCAATCTAATCACAACGAAATGATAACATTGGTACAAGATTGTATTAAAAAGCTAATTTTAAATAAGCTATAAAGCCAAATATTTTTTTACCATATTGAACTGTACACCTGACACTAGTTATCAAGAACAAATTTCAGTTTGTGTGAAACCTATAAAATTAGAAAATGTTAGTGTACACGATAAGAAAATCTTTTAGCCTTCTGCCTTCTTCGAAGGATTTAACGCAATTGTTACTGACGACAGTGAAAATTGGGTTAAATATTAATGATTTACGTAGTTGGGGCCGTGATAACGAACATCCATTGAGGAAAACGTAGTGGGTTACAATAAAAGAACTCTTAACATCAATCCGAGAACAATGTTTGTTCCGTGTTGTCACCTACGCATAAACATTATTGTGAACTATGCTGCAAACACCAATATTAAAAATACATTTTTTTCAATTATTCAAAAACTTTCTTCTGTTGCAACGAATTATTGGTTAGTACTAAATATTTACGTATCAACTTTAAGTTAAAATCTGTAGCAGAGATGGTGTGGACTAGCAGAATTGCCTTTGTTACACGTAAGACAAACGAGCCAGGAATAAAAGAACGATTTTAGTAACGGAATGCTCACCCACTTTGCGGTAACAGAGAAGGGAGAGAAAGGAAGTGAATGTCACTCTAACACAGTCAGAAACTGTGATGTCCTAAAGAACGGAGCAAAAGAACACACAACCCGAATTGATCTGAAAAAAAATGATTAGTAGGTACACAACGTATGGACACGGACAGAACATTAGTCTGTACAATACAGCAATAAATCAATAACAGAAAAATAGACAGAGAGATAATGGGGTTAACATTTTTACACATACTTGTATACCCCGTAATACATACTAATAAAAAGATATTACATATAAATATAAATGTCATAAGAATCTTAACCACCTATTTACTGTGTTAACGCCAACAAGCTCGCCACAGTGGGATCTACTAAACCTAAGAAACACAGTACATATTTCCAATAGTGCCATAAACCCAATCAACACCAATAGGTAATTAAATACTTCAGCTAATGGATATTTATTAAGTCTACATATAATTTTAAAACAAATTCACTTGACTATTCATCAATATAAAAACAATGTCACACAAAACTTTCACAAATACCTTTATTTTGATAATAACGGTATTAAATAAGCAAAATGACTTACCCTCCTAATATTTGTTACGACAACTTTATAAAATGGAGTGATTCTGCATTAATTTGCAGCTACCCTAGATAAGAACGCTAATCTAAACCCTTTTTATGTTATTAATGTTTTTCGTGTATGCCCCAAAATTCCATTTTAACCCAATAAAAGTGTATCAAAGCCAACACAAGTTAAAGTATACCCAAAGGTAAAATTGAAATCCAAGAGACCAAAAAAAATTGATGACTGACAAAATATTACCTAGAGAACTAATAGAATTAGAAATTTAGAATCCAGTGTTTTAAAATTTTAAATCGCCATCGAAAACGCAATTCTGGCAACTTGGCATAAAGCAAAATTTACAGAAATTCACCAGGTAATGGACAAAAAACAATAAAACGAACACAATAGAGATAAATCTTTATCAGGACGAAAAGGGTGTTACAGAAAATTTGAGACAAAATATTGAGTGAGAATAGAGATTTCCAAAAATCAAGGACAAACTATTAGGCAAAAAGAACGGATTAAGAAATTACGCAATTTTTCAAGAACAAAAAGGTTTAAAAACCGTAGCCTATATTAAGTAAAAAAAAGGTTTCGAGGATCGTAGTCAACATTAAGTAAAAAAAAAGCAATCTTGTAAATCGTAGCCAACAGTAAGTAAAAAAGAATGGTTTCGAAAATTGAAACCACGTTGGGCACCAAATTTTTATATTACGGTATTTTGTGCAGACAAAAAAGAGAGCAGCAAAGTAAGTAGAGAAACTCGCCTACACCGAATACCGCAACAAAAGCAGAGACAGATAGAATTTTGACAGCAACAGCAACAGACACTAAAGATACAGGTTCAGTAACTTCAACAGGACTTTTTCTATTAGTATGAGAGGTTATCGTCACTTTACCCTATATTTGTTATTGCAGACACGATAGGTATTTCTTGAGTAGAATTATTTCAGAAAGCAGGAGCATACTCTTGAGTTGCTACCTTTAAGTCACTAATTTGAAGTATGGGTTCCAGTGGTTGAGGAAGCAAAGACGAGGTGGAAGTAAATACGTAGGACATTTTTGATCATTGTTTGAATCGCAAAAGACAGAAAAATTTGGTTACTATAAGGTGTTTGGTAAGTAGGTGCGTAATATTCGTAGAAATCAATATTAAAGTTCAAAAGATTCATCATCATTTTGTTTTCGACCTTACTTAAGGTCGGTTTGACGCAGCTCTAACTTCTTTTCTATTCTGTGCTAATCTAAAAAGCTCTACATACCCTTCACAGCCTAAATTTCTAATAATTTGACTAATATAGTTTGGTCTAGGTCTTCCTATATCCTTCTATCTTTTTCCTATCCAGCTGGCTCTACATAGATATTAGCAACCTGATGGTTGTTAAAGAACTCTAACATGTTTACATGAACACCATTTATAGGAAAATGAAATATAACCTGGTTATCCGCTTTAAAATGGAAAAGTGTTAAATTATATGTTATGGTAAGGCTTAAGCAACGAATCGCTGCCAACATGCCAGACCGCTCCTAATTGTGAGTTATGTCATGGTGACGTTTATTAAATTATATGTTATGGTAAGGCTTAAGCAACGAAACGCTACCAACATGCCAGACCGCTACCTAATTGTGAGTTATGTCATGGTGACGTTTATTAAATTATATGTTATGGTAAGGCTTAAGCAACGAAAGATTATATGGCTGAAAGGAATATGATGTGATGGTAGTACGACGAGTAGTAGGAGGTACAGAGAAGAACGTAGAACTAGAAACCGAAGACATTTTGTTCGAAGCCATATATACCAAAGAAAGGTGTGTTTTGGTAGTAGTAGTAAGATGTCCGGGATGAGGTACAGAAGAGAACTTAGAATTTGAAGCAGAAGAAATTTGGATCCTAGAGCCGATGAAAGAATTCGGAGTAATATTTGAAGACCTTTTAGTAGTAGAATAACAGTTCGGATTGTTGCGGTTAGTAACTCCCTTATTCCCGCAACCATAGTAATGGAGGCCTTGAGGACGAGTACGTGTCGACATATGGTCAGGTTGATCGCATGTAAAGCATGTGACCTGATGAGTAGAAGTGGACATAGGAATAGGGACAGAAGGAAGCACAAAAGAAGTATTTGATCTACCCGTAGGCGCATGAAGAACCTTAACAGTTCGGTCTAGTGAAATAAAAGTATTTTTCTCAATTGTAACGGACTTATAAGCAGAATCCTGTTCAGCAGAAAAAGGATTAGAAGCAGCAACCGGAGTAGCAGCGAAACGGAAAGTTTCTAATTTAGTTTTGAAAGAAATGAAAAGATCGTCCAAAGTATGAAATAATTTCCAATGAACTAGGCACTCTGCGTCTGGTAGAAGCATCTCACTATAGCGACGTTCCGTGTGGACCCACAAGGAACTAATGCGTTTGAACGCAGGTGAAGATTTGTCACCATCAAATTCAGCAAGGAATAGTCGAAGCTTTTGTATAGTAGTTGTGACTTCTGCAAGGACAACATCGTAATCGAATACAATGGGGAGTGGAAGGAGTGCTTCATCGCATTCTATGCAAAAAGTACCCTTTACGGATCTGCAGAGTTCATCTCCATACACCATGAAATCAAAACCAGGAGAAAATAATTTGTATTGCAGCTCAGTTTTGCGTAAATGTTTCACATGTATGTGCTAAAGGTTCATTTTAACACTTTAAAAGAATATCGAAGCCAACACAAGTTAAAGTATACCCGAAGGAAAAATTGAAATTAAAGAACCAAAAAATTTTTTGTAGGACTGACAAAATAGTATCTAACAGTACTAATATAATTGGATAAATAGGATCTACAAATAGCAATAGGGCACCAGTATTTTTAAAAACTCGAATTCCCAGCGAAAACGCAATTCTGATAACTCGGCATAAAGAAATATTTACAGAAAATAAACACGTTGTGGGCAAGGAACAATGAAATAAACGCAACAAAGAAAATTTTTATACAAGACGGTTTAATACGTATTTATTGAACTTGTTAAGCTTGTATAATTTGTGAATAACATGAAAAATAATTATTAACGTAAAATGGGTTTAGATTCAAGTTTTTAATTAAGGTACTTGCAAATTAATGCAGAATCTCTCCATTTTAAAAAGTTACTGTAATATATTTTTATAATGCAAACAACAATCCTCGTACCACAATGCAGTAGAGCTATTTGTTTCCTGATGCTTTTGATGATATTCCTTCACGTAGGCTGTCATGCAATCTGATCATAACCTAATCTGCGTATAGACGACAGCCAGAAGAAATGTGTTATAACGCCAAAGTGGGAATTTTTTTGTGTTAGCACCAGTAAGCATTGGTTCAAAGAACCAAAGAATGTGGGTTAGAATCCGGCTAAGAATGTTTAAAATTCGTAAAATGTGGATTAAAACCCGGCTAATAATGTGCTAAATTCTGTAGAATGTGTATTAAAATCTGGGCCAAAATTTTTTAAATTACCTGCCAATCACATAAAAGGTAAGTAGGGTTACACCATAAGATTTTGTAACTGTTCGGTTGGATTTTAATATTTATCACAAAAAAAACCATGCTAACCAATACTCGAAATATCGTGAATTAGTTCAGCGAACATATTCTAAAATTGGTTTTCTACAGAGTGCTTCACGGAAACTTATTATAGGTTAGGAATAACTTTTAAGCATATTTTAGCATTAAATAACAATATAACGCTTTTATCTAATTACAATTAAATTAGATCATTTAAACACAATAAATATTGAATACCACTTATCACAGGCGGCTCGTATAGTTCAGCAATTCTGTAAACGTGAAATCAAACGCTTACTAAAACAGACAATAGAGTAAACTTAGAATTGACAATAACACAAAAATTACGGCAATAGCACTTGCAAAAAAATTGAGTTTTTCTATTTCTTAATGTTATGGTACAACATTTTAATTAAAAGGTTTTTTGTAGAATTATACAATCCATGAAATTGTAATAGTCTAAATAATCGACACGGGAATATATTTAGTAATTAGCTAATAGATGCCAAACAGGTAGCCAATTTGTCAAATATTGGAACAAGATTTAGGTAAGGAAAGTATTAACAGCAAAAAATGTGAAAATACCATTTAGTTATAAACACGAGAATAAACCAAGAACAAAACTTTAAACTAAACAGATTATTCAATTTTTTAGATATTGTAATGACATCAATAAATGAATGTTTTAAATTACACATAAAAAAATCAGAAGAAAAGTTTAAAATATCGGTGTTCAATGTATGCCTAGGCGACATAATTTAACAACTGACAACACGTTCTATAGGATGAACGATATTTCGATCAAATTTGAAATTCTACAACCAGAACATCTCAGAGTGTTTGTCCTGATGAAGAAATTATCAAATAAGCAAACAGACTGAGTGATACTTTATTCAGATGGCTTGTCTTTACATTTCCTTAACAAATTCTAAGTTCTCGAACGATAATGATAGAGAAAATTAAAAATCTTCATTTATTAAAAGAAGTGGCCGAATTAGTGATGGTAGAAAATTGTTCTATCGCTAGTAGTACACCGAATTTGTGCATTGTACTATAATTGTATTTAACTTTGCTAGTTACGACCAATTCTCCCGAAAGTTCGTTCAGTAAGCTTAAGCTCATTAAGACCTACTTGCGTAGCAGCACGTCCCAAATGAGACCTAATTCATCGACAGTCCTATCTATTGAAAGTGAGCGATCTAAACGGATTGTAGCGCAAACTGTAGTTTATAAGCTTTTATCAACAAAAAAACGTCGTTTTGGAAAGTTATGGTGAAAAGCTTTAGAAAATTCAAATTTTCGTTTAGTTATATGTTAACAATGTCTTATATAATAACTAGAACCTAAGCATTTGGTATGTATAAAACTCTATAGTATTTCAAGTATTGCACAAGCGTATTTTAAAATTTTGCAAGTAAACCAAAGAACGCTCATTTGGTACCTCTTGCAAGGGGCCATCAATTCTTAGTTATGCCACTTGCCGGAATAAGTGGTTAACATTTTGCCGAAGTTCCATTGATATTTGTAGTTAATTGTTGGTAACCGCTGGTGTTGTTTGAAAGAGGTTGCTTTGCTAATCTCCGAATCCCCCGGCATGATAAATCATAACTTATTGTAGCTCTGCTGTCTCGGTACTTGGCTCTGCGTACTGAACCCACTGATACATTTTATTTAATTTTTTCTATTAGGTAAGTACATCGATGTTTACACATAAGAATACTACGAAGATTAAACGATCTTTGATATAAATAATCTTGATACAAGAGCAACTGCTAATTTTAATCTATTAAAATAAATGCACTCTGCAAACTGATATTTTTACGTAAAGATTGATTAGAAATCGAAATCTGAAATAAAACCAAGAAGTATTTAATGCCGTTACAATGAAAATCATATTTTTATAAGCACTATAAAGAAGTATTTGACAATACCAACTGCAAGTATAATTTTGTTTGTAATAGAGTATTTGAGTAAATTAAGCTAGCACCAGATTTTAATTTTATAAAAATTATTTGTCTAGAAACATGTTCCAGCAATTTTATGATCAGAGCTTGACGAGTTTGATAAAGTTGCATTCCTATTACGTAACTTAATAGCGTTTTTAGATAAGAATAACAGAATATATTTTGCGAGTCTGGATGTTTTTTCAAAGAGCTTCATACAAAAGTACTCATAGATGTATCAATTGAATAAATGCGTATTGTTGTAATCGTATTTTCAAAAAAGTATGTAAAGCCGCGTAACTAAAAGCGCTATAAAAGATTTGTATGTTTAACGTAGTATCGTGTTCAAATACTATAATACTGTAGTGAAAAAAGCGCGCTGTATTTCGTATTATACCAAGAGCGGGTATAATATTTAATTACGTCGGTATTTAGAGGTATTCTTTCAAAATATCATTCGATACTCAGTGATAAACGAATGTGCATTGAACTTATAGAATGTTTAAGTCATAGTACCTCAATCTATTTCTATTGTTTGATATAGCATTGAAAATGTATTTGGTTATCAATAATCTTTGATTTTTGAAAGGATATGCTCGTTTTATTAAAAGCAGTACCATAATTCTGTATAGAATAGATTTTGTACATGTGTGATTAGCGAAGGCGATTGAAATCTATATATAAATTACGAATACTCCAAGAATGTTCTTTGATATGTGGTATTTAAATATTATAATCGATTACCATATCGTTTCCTGACCTGGGTTCACTTTTATTCTGCATTTCGTCCTGATATATATTTTCTGGATTCCTGATACTCTTAATTTGAGAGAGATGTATGCCTCATCGGATAAATTTACATTCTTTGTGCACTGGCAGGTTTCTTTCATAGTTATTAACGACTAAAGAGAATTTCGTTTTAATTCTTTTGCGTAACCCTACTGATCAGCTATGTTTGCAACACTAACGAGTCTTGCTACCTTTTGACGATTCGTCATTGAGCGAGATCAAGATATTTAGCCGTATTACTTCATCCGATTTAGGTGTAAGATAGGTATTTTGGCATGTGGAGGTATGTACTGTATTTTTTGCATATCAATACATTTGATGTTGGTGGGTAACAAATAAATCATAAATAAACTCAAGCCACATAACTCTGACGGGTAGAGCATGTTTACAAAACGCTCTTCGAAACTAGCATCTCCAAATTTACTATGTTTAACTTAAAATGCTTTAGAAGAAAGCATAAGCATTACCTTTTTGTTTATTACAAATCAGTTATGCATGTTACAATACGAAATGGGCACTTCGTAGGTCAATTTTTAAAAATTGTTTGTAGAATATAATTTTTTAAATAGAAATTTTTGGTTTATTGTAAATAAAAATGCCCTTACTTTGTTTTTAAACTCCCTCTCTCCGCTTTTGTAGTTAGTGCGGCATTTCTAAGTTCCCGTATACCTTTTTCTACGTTATCGTTATTCGTGCGGGTCCTTACTTTTTTTTCCTTTCTGTTTCTGCCTGACCCGTAGCAAACTCACCCGTAATTAAGATAAGTACTACGAAATTAGGGTTAATTATTACATCATGCGGTGAGTAAAACCTGCTGGAATATGAGAGGACCATTCGAGAACTGTGGCGTATTAAGATTTCTATTGTATTAAATTCGGAAAATAATGAAACGGGGTCATTCATTTAATATTCATTCATAGATAGTTACAGAATTATTATTTTACGGAGCATATCGACGACTTATTTATTGCTCAAATGTAAATTATAATTTAAATAAGTGCAAGGGCACCTTGATATTTTAATCAATTAAAACAAGGTACTTAATAAAACTGATAAAATGGACTTCGAAATATAAAGTTTTATTTAAAATTTATATCCGAAATGAAAGCAGTAGTTTTTCAATAAAGTTTTTCTAAATGAAAACAATCTTAAAATAAAATTATAATCAAGTACATGTTGTGATAAAACATGAATAAGTATAATATCGTTTTAAACCCTTAGAGAAACAAAATGTGTTATGATTAAGTAAATTAAGGTACTATAGGCGTTTTACGTATGGAAAATTACTTGAGAGTGGATAATTTTTTAATTTTGAAGTCAAATCTCGAGGTGGTTTGACCCTCATAAAAGTTTCCTTAATGTTACTGATCGGTCTCACGAAGACGGAGTAATTGGAAAGTGTTTAAATTATCTATATTGTTCTTAACGAAAATTTTGTAAATGAAAAATTCTGGAGGTTTCTAATTATTAACAAGGATTAGATGAAGATTGTATTAATGTTTATTAGTAATGAATTGTTGTTTCTTTCTAGACTTAAGTAGTAAATTGCATTTATAAATTTTCTTTATACCTGTGTATAAGTAAATTTCTTAGATAATGCGTGGAGAAGAAATATGTTTTTGAATGTATCAAGTAACATGAACTGAAGAGATGTTCATAAAAATTTTATGTAATTATAATTGTAGTGTTAAGATTTATTTGTTCCATATCATTTTCGTATAGTTCACAGCATATTTATCGTTGAGCTGGAAAGATAATACTGGTATACTCAGATAATAATTTACATTATATCATTTTTTGCGTTTCAATTAATGGTCATTGCATTTTTATTGGTTTGGGCAGCTGTACCAAAGCATTTACAGTACTATACGGGTGATAACCAATAACTGTACATGGATTTATAATAATGCTGCATCAAAGAGCCATCATTTACAAACATTTTCCCTAGTATAACAATCTAGTTGAATATCTTATTATACTATGAAATTAACAGGTCAATAGTTTATTTGATACGTAGTTGAAGAGAAATAATTTCATCATGTTCCCAGACATATCAATAAACCAATAAACTATTATTTACAAGTGTTATGGCAACACACAACCATTTAATTATATTTGTTTTATGCATTCTTCAGGGGCCATTAGAAATGTCAGTTTGAGTGTCAGCAATTTTACGACACACAAGCAGTATTCAGACTCTAATTTTTTATATTAAATTTATGGTCATTTAATAAAAAATTCAGATAAAATACCAAATCGTAATGATTACAGTATCCTTCCACGTACATGGAACAGCATGGAGAATACCTCATATCACATTGGACTTCGTTGCTATCGGAAATGCAAAATCAATCGAAAATAATGATTATGTTTACTAAATGGAAACTGCAATGATTACAGTCTCTATTAAAATTAAAGTCTTAGGTTTGGAGAATCAAACACAAATGAAAAAAAACAATATGGGAGTCGCTAGCACTACAAAATCGGAAATACGATAAGAAACACAGAAATGCTACTAGCTTTACGAACGCCTATGTAACTTATAATGTCAAGCATTTTTGAGATTTTAAGCATTTCCTGAAAATTGCTGAAACTAGAAATTCAAGCAGAGCAATTACATGAGTGCATAAATCTCGTAGGCAACCTTTACGGAAAAATACTATCCTGACATGACTTTTAATAAATGCTTAATAGATTACAGCAAGTTTGTAGGATTCATCAATGTATGTGATCGACGAGCGTCATCAATTTGAAAGGTTTGAGAATGCAACAGTTGATGTAGGAATAGAATTGAAAACATGCAGAAAATTCGAAGCGTTCATGAAGGTTTATACCTTAACTATACATGATTCCATGTTTGAATATAATCTGGTTACGGAAATTGTTAACAGATTTATACACAATTAAATAATTTATTGTATATGTATTATGTATTTTATAAAACTGTATAAAATTGTGTTTTGTTTTGACAACAGACGCTTATGATTATGCTTTAATATCATGCTTATCATAATTGAACAGTCAATAAACTATTCTCTGCCCCTTCAACACTACGCCGTAAAACGGATTTCTACCTGTATGAATTTAGATAGAAAGAACATACTCCATGGTCCTAGAACTAACTTCCGCTGCAGGAATATAAATAAGACTAACCTTGCGCATTACCCTGTAGTATATACTCGTCCCTATATGGGTATAAGCAGGGTAAACCTATCTCGTTGTCTTAGTACGAATGTGCCTCCTGTATGGGTAAACAGGAGGGAGTGTCTCACTAGATATAATTAGAAATTGTATCAGAAGAAAGTCTAAGACTTACAGTAAAGAAAATTTGGAAAGGACTAAAGAATATATGCAATTAGCTAATGTAAGTCAGAAATATAAAATACTCGAAAGTACTTTAATTGAATACACAAAAACATTTAGTAACAAGGTAAATGGTTGTTTGATATGGATACTGCAAAGTATTAACTTGGAATACCTATCCGAATCTTTAACGGAATCTTCCATGTTAGTGTATAGAAGTTGAACAAATGTGGACATTGTTTCTATCTTATATAAGGGTAGTGTTTGCTTGACCGTCAAACTGCGCGAAAACCCATGTTTGGATATCTCTAATTTTGCACAAGATCAGACTTAGATTCCAAAATATCTAATTGTTTTAGAAAAGCATTTTCCAACTTAAATGTAAACGGTTGAGGAATGTATTCAAACTGCATAAAGGAGAGATTAGTTACCACTATTTTTGTAATTGGGAGGATGTGATTAAACCTGAAAATATCAAGAAATATTCCACCATAATATTCAATGATATACCTGTAAACGAATAAATTACGATATTCTTCGTTTGGTAGACATAAGTACATAGATTGTTCTACTTTTGACAAACGTATAATGCATTGGAGGGTGGCTTTAGGGATAACACTAACGTGATTGCGCTGTGGTGTCAAGGCAAAATAAACTTTTGACATAAATTTTTAATCATGTAAATAGGGACTCGCCACTCTCGAAATTTAAACAAACATGTTTAGAATGCTGAAATAAAGATAACTCGATACATAATTTTATAGCACTGTGGAAGATTTTGATATTGATAACAGACAATGTAGGAAAAACTCTGATCAACATATTAATGTTAGGGATCAAATAATAGCTTATAGAGTGGATGACTTTTTATAGTTTGGAATGCAGTAACATCAAGAAAATGTGAAAAACCATGTAGACCAAGTCTTGTAAACTCTACACATCGTACCGTTTATGGGCATAATTGGATAATACACCAAATAAAACTTACGTCTCTTTTCACATCATATAGACGGAAACTGAGATTATAAAAGATATCCTGAGAACATCCGAAAAACAATGAAAGTATGTATATAACAACGGCGTGCCGTCAATGGAAGAGATAGAAGCACCGCTTCCCTTGTTGTTATAGATAGAAATATGAAATTTCGGGCATTAGCGGTGTATTCAATATTTAATAGAATTTTTCTTGCATTTTTCAGTATTCAAAACTAACTTCCTCAAGCCAAGCGCAAAACACTAATAACAGGAGACGAAAGAGAAATTTCTAAATTCATGAATCATGACGCCTTCATAATCTGTATAAGACCGTTTGTAGACAATTGCCGGTCCTTGTCTACCTGCAAACAAATAAATGAACTTGCGGCAATTTCTGACGCTTCCAAAGTTCAAACGATCTCAGTTCCGGTTCATCACAGATGTGATGCCATCACTATCGTGTATTGTCGAATTCCGATGAAATTAGTCGTGCTGGAAGTGATGTAACTGGAGCTTCTTGCAATATTGTATAGGTAAAACGTCCATTGTTATGTGATGGTAGAGCGTATACATATTTGGAATTCGCTTTATTTTAATAATAGCACGGCTTCATAAGTAAAATATTAGTCAATCTTACGTGTAGTAATAATTATTTTTAAAACTACTGCACTTCATCCATATTTTAGATCATTTTTAATTGTATTTTGTTTGTATTTGTTATCAGTTCCATTTAAGAATAAATTGTGTTATAATGGAGCAAACTAATAAACTATCTGGTCCCTCAGTGCAGGGAAATAGACAATTAAAAGCAAACGACAGTAATAATAGTGGTTGCGTTTGCGTGGTGTGTAAAATTTTAGAAAAACGATTTTCTCAGTACAGTTTTCAAGAAAAATATAACATAATTTGTAGACCTACCCCGCCTATCAATTTAGAAACTAAAGTTGAACAACCCGTTAAACAATTTATTAAACACTTTAAAATGGACCTTATGTTCAATATAAATGGTTAACGGGATGTGACACACTCAAAAAATTATGTTGTTTTCCTTGTTTGCTCTTTAATATTTTTAAAAACATTTCTTGGAACTCAAACGGCTTTTCGGACTTAAACAACTGCCATAAAAATGTTAAAAACACACTAATAGCAAAGGACATTTAACTTCGTTACTTAAAGAAAAGATGTTTGGTAAGTCTCGTATTGAATATAGTTTAAAAAATCAGTTAAAACTTAGTCATAAGCAACATAATGACCTAAAGAGTAAAAATAGGAACATCTTGAAGCGGTTAATTGACGTTACGTGTTTTCTTGGAAATCATGAACTATGTTTCAGGGGTCACCAAGAAGATAAAGAATCCAATAACCGTGGAAACTTACTAAGTATGACGAAACCTTAAAAACCCATTTAAGGGATTCAACTGTTTTTCGTGTTACATCTAACCCAATTCAAAATGATTTAATAAAATACGTATCCGATATTGTACTGGATAGCATTAAACTAGAAGTAAAGAATGCATCTTTTGTATCAATTGTCTTAGACGAAACAACCGACATAACTAATTTTAGCCAGCTAGCTGTGGTAATACGTTACGTAAAATTGCGCGAAGATGCTCAAGAACGGTTTTTAGAATTTTTGGATATAACCGCCGACAGAACAGCAGATGCCATGTTTATAAAAGTATGTGACATTATTGAAGAACTACAGTGTGGTACAAAACTTGTTGCTCAGAGTTACGACGGAGATGGCAGGATACTTGGGCGGTTTTCAAGCAAAAGTATGACAAAAATTTCAAAATGCCAGTTTTGTTCATTGTTTGGCATATAGATTAAATTTAGTATTATCACAAAGTGTTGGACTTATAAAAGATTGTAAAGTGTTTTTTCGACATTAAATGGAATGACTGCATTTTTTTCAAAATCCACTAAAAGAACTCGCGCTTTAGATACACATGTTCAAAAAAGATTTCCTAGAGTTGTTCCCACACGCTGGAATTACAGCGCACGACTGGTACAGACGGTGTCGCATCGTGAAGCTCTAAGAGAAATGTTTAAAAATATTTTAGTGCATAAAGAAATGTAGAATCTTGAAACGGAAAATTCTTCCAAAGGTTACTTACAGCTGATGAAAACGGATTTTAATTTTAATTTTGTGCTTAATGTGTTTTCAGAAATTTTTCGTTACACGGACCTTTTGTTTGATATTTTGCAAACTAAATCGAATGATATTAGTTTCTGCGTTCAAAACATCAATAATTTTGAAAAACAATAAATCAAAAAAGACAAAACAAGAAACAAGAAATTCAGGACAAAACACTAAATTTGAGTTTAGAACCACAAAGTAAACGTATTAGAATTGACAATATAGGTGATATGGTAACTTCCTATCGTAGATTATATTTAGAAATTTTTGATAATATTTTTCAACAACTCAGAAGCAGATTTCAGAACTTCAGTGAATTAAAATACGTCGAATTATGTAATTATAACAACTATAATAAAGCCCGTTATCCTGTAGAAGCCTTTAATAGTTTAAAACTTAATTATGCATTTTTTTTGACACTTTGGCACTAAATTCACAGCTAAGTGTTTTATACAACACTCCAGAAGTCAATAGTAATAAAACACAGTTAAATATGGTACGTTTTTTTAAAGAAATTGATTTGGTAGAGTCCTATAATGAGGTTTTTAAATTGTGTCAACTTGTTTTAACAATTCCGGCAACAAGTGCTTTGGTTGAACGCAGTTTTTCTACATTAAAATCTTTATCAGAAATTCAACTGGTGAAGAAAGACTATCCCATTTAGCTGTGTTGTCTATAGAAAAAGAATGTATTAGTAACTTGCTACAGAATCCAAGATTTTATGAAAATGTACTAGACAGGTATGCACAGGTTAATAGAAGAATAGAATTGCATTATAAATAAAATATTGAATAAGAGCCAAAGAAAAAGTGCGTCGTCAACACTGTATATAATGATAAAGTGCGTGTATATTCATGTGTCTTATTGTTTATAGTTATTAATACTTTGTTTTTTTACTGCTTAGAGCAAAAGTTAATTTAACTACATAAATTGCTTATATATTCGAATTGAGCAGAAATACCAAGTAGTTAAATTTTTTGATAAGTATTGTGCATTGTGCATCACAAATGACTGATGATATAAGTAATATTTCTACTAGCTGATAAGTAAATTAAAAAATACAGTGTAACGTATTTTTTTTTCTAGTTACATTTAGTACAATAAAATAAAAATAAAACAGCTATAATTTAAAATATTTAATTTGTGAATTATCATCCAATAAAAATTAATATATAATATTCATAATAACGCATGGATTCTTATACGTTTATACTCTAAAGTTCGTTACCAAGCTCTGTCAAGTTGTCAGTCGGCACTTCATTCTCAGCGTTCGAAAGGGTAAGCTGCTTTGCAAAGGAGGTGAAGTCGAGATGGCCCTGTGTAAACACGTGGCTTCTAACAAAGTTAGAAAAAAGTAGAGAGGATTGGTAAATTCTTGGTGTCTGGAGGTCGAGCCTAACAGCGGTTGCGTGAGCATGATTTTCGATAAGCCTCGCTCCGAACAGTTAGGCTGATCCCGACAGGCCTAAGAAGATGGAACCCCCTTTGGACATCATTTAGACAGTTGGTATATATTAATTCAATAGATTATACTAATATTTTTCATCTTAGTGCAATATCTTAAGGACATATCTTAAATAATATATCCGATAATAAATTAAAATAATTTCTGAAGGCATTATTTTAAAACAAGAATTTATGGTTTCGTTCTATTTAATATAACATGCAGTAACGTGGAAGCCGATTTCACATGTGTTCCTTATATTTCAACCTTACCGATGAACAATATTAAACAAGGAGATTATGATGGAAATTTCCGACAGCTGAGGTCAAGGTCCAGCACTTTTAGTTCATTTTCGATGCACGTGAGTGTTCTTTAGCATTTAATAACTATGAAAATACAGTAAATTACTATGAATTATCTAACATTAAATATTTGAGTAACGTAAAGAGAAAATAGTTTTTGAGAAATCAGTAAATTAAATAATATGTTGCTTGCTTGTCAGAATGGTTGCACATGTACGCAAATAGTGTATTTTATAAAGTTCTGAATGACAACCTATGTCAGATAAAAAAAATATATAGATTCAGTTTTCCTATCTAGACGCCATATGCTGTCTTGATTTAATTTACAATATGTTTAAAGATTTTGAGGTCATGTACAGGCACTTTCATCGACATATGAAATTCGCGTATTTATTATAGAAAATAAATAAATTAGAATAATTACATTTTACAAGTCTGCACTTTGATAATTAATTTCTGTTGTAATGATCAAGGAAGTACTTCGCTGATTAAAAAAATTTTTTTTTATGTATTATGAATAACTTATAAATTATACGTATATCTAATTAAATTTTATAGAAAAAATCTATTCAGAGATCTTCTTACTTTTGAATGCAAAACTTCATTAGAATTATTATGAGAAAATTTCATAAAGATACAAACTTAAACATTGCAGTTGTACATATATAATCAGAAATTTATCCAAATAGAATCCTTTTTGTTTTTGAAAAACGTTTTATTATTTAACATTCAAAAATTGCAAGTCCTCTCGGAATAGAAAAAGTGTGAAATGAAAACAAATTCCCTCAGTATATTTTAGATGCCTAAATTCTATTATTTTATTTTTGGCAAATGTTTTTGAGGACACAAATGGTGTCCATGTTGTGCTTTTGTTTGTTCACAGGTAAAGCTGAGACATCTGTATGACATCTGGTGGTTGAGGTCTTGGTAAGTGTGTCCTAAAGAGTGAAATTCAGGTTTTATGGCTATGTTAGTGGTGTTAAGATAAGGTTTCCGCATTCCCCTTATACAAGCACAGTTAAATTTTGTTGGCTATTGTATTGAAAAATACGGTGGCGCACATTAAAAATATTTTTGGTCTTTTATCCACCCATGACCTAAGCTCATGATCTACCCAGAGCTAACACTCGACTAGTCGTTTATATCAAGAGTTTTTCTTTGTCTCAAGCCATTCTCCATCCAACAGTACCTTGGGCTTACAAGAAAAAGAAGAAATTCTCGACCTTGTGATGTCAGATTAAGGGTTAGAAAATTGGAAGGTTTAATTTATAGCTGATAGTCACGAGGATAAAGCTTATAATGAATAATAAAGAAAGTATCTCATTATAAGAAAATATTTTTATATTACCACAGTCACATTAATTTGAATTTTTACGTCTTTAGGTTTATTATTTTTTTAACCAAAAATGCCTTTTTAATAATTCTAAAATAAGATGATTTAGTTTTACTTCGAATACTAAATAGATTTTAAAGATTTTTCTTTGTTAATGTGAGTGCAATTCTTCAAATTGAAAAACTAGCAAAGTGGTTTTCCTTACATTTTAACAGCTGGCTTTTAATGCAAAATTCGAAGAATAATTTATTGGTTATATTTTAGCATATTTTTTAGAAAGGTTGGTTCAATTCTAAATGGAAGTTTGTTGGCATTAAAGGTTTTGAATAACTTTTTAGGTAATTTGAAAATTTAAAATAATACATAATACATAAATCGGCAAAACTAATTATTTCAAATCCAAGGAAATAAAGCAATATGCTGTAATACGTCTCCAAAATAACACATACTTTCTTATATCTACTTTTCTGCTTCTAAACATAAAGCTCAAGTTTCTTAAGTTACACATAGTCACACACGCACCGCACACGCACGCTTGTCACACACACGCGCGCAACACACGCGCGCACACGCACACACATATACACTTACACTGAGTGTCCTTCAAATTGCGAAAAATGGAATTTACTTGTGTTAAAAAAATAGGAGTATTAAAAATCTAAGATTCAAAAGAAACAAAAATAAATAGTATAAGTGCCAACTTGAAGCGCTTCACCACTAAAAAATCTCGCGGCACGCCACTGGTATATAAAGATTTATTTATATCATACTTTTAAAAACTATGTGTAAAATTATTAATTGCTTCACTAGTAAACGAAATAGAAAAGCCCAATTAACAATAAAGCAATGTGGTTGATGGAGGATGAGTATAGTAGCCGCATTATAATTGAAGTTATTGAATTACGATCAAGAACTTATATAAAGAAAACTTTAAAAGCAGCCGAGGAAAATTTTGAATTCTCACGACTAGTTGAAGAAAATTAATCATATTGTCAGTCATTTGCTACTCAAAGCCTTTGCGTTACTAAGAAGATAAGAGGAATTACACTATCCGTTATAAATAAAGACTTAGATTTAATATCCGTTTTTATTGCATAAACGATTTTAAGGGAGTATTGGTAACGCAGAGCTTAATTCACTAGTCCCAATATCGTGCTCACAGAATCGCTCACAAGAAAATTGTCCCACGGCCGGTCGATGACAAGCACTATTTCTTTTCCGAGTTATATTTAACATTGTCAGTTGGTAATTACCCAATCATGGATGTTTATTTATTTATTTATTGTAATGTTGCTGAAATATAAGTTGTAAATATGTTGTTAGAATATAATGTAGCGGGCTACTACTACCGCGTTTCACTAATTTAAAACGAGTAATAACAAGCGTCTTTATTAGTCACTGTTCACAAGTCTAATTAACAGTATATGCCTTATTTGTAGATGTTTTCAGTCCAATTAACAATCAAGCACTATCACACTAATGAATTTACAAGCACTAATATCTTCTTAAACTAACTTCTTAACCATAGGTACATTAACAACACTAACACAACTATTTATTTATTACACTTTTGGTCTATGTATGTATTCTTCAAGCTACTTGTACATTAGACACATAATATAACATTCATATGTACTCTTGGACTTCCAAAAGCTCAACCATTTAACTTTACAGGATATAATTTATATACGACATTCTGATATAGACTAACTCTATACTTCATCATCGGTCTTATTTATACCGTGAATTAAAAAGAATGATTCATCCTCCAGTAATTGCCAGAAGCTTCTCGGCCCCTGTAGAATATGCAATACTTGCGGTTGTTTGACGGGTTGCCTATTAGTATCTCGCAACAATAAGTTATAAATAGACATATGTGTAATCGTGAATACGCTTTGATGCCTATCCTTAATAAAATTTTAGTTTAATTTTTATATTCGTGGTCTAATCTTGAATTCGCATTCTTATTAAATCAAATATTTTTAAGCTCTTCTATAGGTCGATATGAGAATATGGTAGAAATAATATAGGTTTGAATCTGACATAAAAAATAAAAGTGAAAGGTTAACTGTGATGACGTTACGCGATCCTGGAATGGATACAAAGGTACAAGAATTAGCAAATAGATCTTATTTTTCTTATGGGAAAATACTTTTAAAAAAGTTTTTATACTAGGACGAAGGCAGTTTATTTACTGTCGCCCTTTTTGTGGTCGAGATGAAATATTTCATTCGCAGCGCAAACGCGAGTATATAATATTTTTGGAAATGGTAAGTGAATTTGATTTCTTTTATGCAGAGCATATTGAATGGCATAACAGTACTAGTTCAAACGAACATCTTACCTTTCCGCAGCATGTGTGATGAAGTGATCCATATAGCTGCCCCTAAAGTAAAAAAAAAAATAGTTACTGAAATAAATCGGATTAAATACATTTTAGTAAAAGTGGATTTAACACCGGACGCTTTTAACACTGACCAACTATTATAGTGTAAGTTGATTGAAACAACCTACCACTTGGGAACTTCCGATTGCATTTTTAAATCTTAAAGCAGAAAATTTAGCTGATACTGTAATAACTATTTTAAATCACATTGCATTGATGAATACGATTGCTGAGTACAATCTTATGAGAACGCTAGTAATACCTCTCGAATTTACATTAACTTAGAAGTTCGCTTTAAAGAAATTCGCCCAAGAATGCTTTATACATTTTGTTCTGCGTATTCGTTCAACTTGGTAAGCACATTTACTGCAAGTTTCTGCCAGGAGGCGTGGCGTTTTTTAACTTGAGTACTAACAGGATATAGTTCCTTTGCAATCTCTATGAAACATCGGGTGAAGCTTGTTTAACACCAGCAATTCAAAAGCAAAACTATAAAATGCTTACCGAAAGCAAAATGGCATGCACGTGAATAGGCCTGGAGATGATTTTGTGAAAGTTGGGAGAACGGAATTGAAATACTTTAGTTTTCTCGGAGCGACCCACGCAAGGAATCTCTCGTAAAAAGTGAAGGGTGGGACGCTTTGAATTGCTAGAAGTGATATGGAATTGCGCTGATGTTGGATTTTGACAGTAATCGTAGAAAGATTTAAAAGAGTAGCGAAACTCTCCAAAGAGTCAAGACGTTCATTGAAAAAGTAAATAGGGTGTGTGATTTCCTTGTACTGTATATATATACCTTCTTCGTGGTTTGTTTAATTATCTTAAAAAAAAAGGCAACTAAATCAGTAGAGCATGTGCTTTAAACGTTTTGAAAAAGGAAGTTTTTGTCCTAATTAATATGAAAAATGATTTCTAGGACCTAATTCTTACTGAAAAAACAAGGTGGAAGTGGAAACCCTTTTGTTTTCATTGATGGCCTGAAAAATGGGCTAATTAGAAGAAAGGAAGCATGCTGTACATTAGCATAGTGTTTCCAAAGCTTCTGTTACCCGGAACCACACCCCCGCCATCCCCAGCTTTGGTCCCAACAAGTTTTTTACTAATATAGTACCAATTTTAAGTATAAAAGGTAGAAACTTTAACTGGAACAATTTCTGTAGCTTCATAAAGTTGTGTTGCAAAATTCTTCAAACCTGTCAATTTTTATTTTCAATTGAACATATTGAAAAGAAGTGGGTTTATTTATTTAATTATTTGGGGGTTGCAGCAACCCCAACTTTTTTTTTAAATGAAAGGGTAGGTTGATTAATTTTTTATCTTAAAACTTTTTTAAATTGCAAATATAATTAGGTATTCTTCTGTTACTTTTTATAGGTAATCTGTCAAAAATAAAATAAGGAAATGTTTTCTAAAACCACTACGATATACACATTTTGCTCAAAATGCACGGACCTATCTCAACAAAGTATTTCTGTATAGATGGATTGGAAGAAGGAACCAGCAAGACCACCCAAACTTACTCCATTAAATTTTGTTTATGGGAACATCTAAAAAGCAAGGTTTATGCTATTAAACCTAACGACATCGCTAAACTTCGATAAGGAATAAGGAATGAAATGAGGCAAGTAACGCTGGAAGCGTTACTAAATGTTCAGAATATTTTTTATTATCGATGAGGTTATTGTCAACAACAAGGTGGGGGGTGGGAGGCACTTTGAACCTTTTTTTAGATTAAAATAGTTTCAGAAAGCATTTACTTATTTTAAAAGTAACAAAGAATAGGTAACTATTTACAATCGAAGGAACTATAAGATAAAATATTAATCAATGTACCCTTTAATTAAAAAAAAAGTTGGGGTTGCCGCAACCACCCATATAATTAGAAAATAAACAACCCCCTCGTAATATGCCCTACCGAAAATATAAATTAAAGCTCCAGGAATTTTGAGACAAGCCTTTATTGATTAAGTTACAGAATTTGTTCCACTTAAAGTTTCTATTCTGTATATGTTTGGTCTTTTGTTGCGGCATCATTACAAGTTTAAGATTTGATGAACCATCACATCATAAAATAATCTTATCAATGTATCAGGCAATTTCACGAGAAATACTATACGATTCATAATACACTAAATATGTGCTGAAACGGTTGCGTACATATATACGATACGCTACATGTTACTACTCGACCCAGTCAATCACTTACAAGTGAATACCGTACGCGTTATTATATTTTATATAACTGTTTGCAGATGTAAAAGTTACAGTTTTCGGATGTAGAACCATGGACAAATTTTTAAGTTGGTGCAAACGAGCATCGGATGGTTGTGAAGTATTACAAAGCGCACAAAGAAAGTTAGTTTCTAAATTCAAATCAAGGAAATACATTGAGCAATACTTAAATTTGGGTTCCCGTCTGCTCAGCAAATTGACAATAAAATGCTATCTGTTCAGAAATTTTGGCACTGGAGAGCATGAAGTTCAAGAAGCTTAAACGATACTTAAAAACAGTTTACAGCGCGTACGCTAAAAACATAGCGAATCATATGTTAATAGACTAAAAGCATACGATAAACCAAATTATTGTTTTAAAAAAATTTACACCTAAACGTAGACCATCCTTAGGCTTCTTATAAAGTTGCGTATGAAATAGTCAGGTATAAATTATCGTACAGGATTGGGAAAGAATATGTTTTATGAACTACAATTCAAATGGTAGAAATTATACTGGAAAATGATTTGCATAAACACTTTAAATGTATTCCTCTATCAAATGATAATGTTGCTCTCAGAATTGGTTATATATCTAAGGATATATAGCAGCAAATTTTGCCCAAGCTGCGTACAATTCTCGATTCAGTGTCATGAGTTCATAGATACCATCAAGAATTGTTACTTTTTTGAGTATGTTCGATTTCGGATGCAGTATCAGCAGTTGAAAAGCCATTTTTCTGCAAACTAGTACAAAATGGAGTAACAGCAACCAAATTATACAATATATTGTATAAGTTTGTGAACAGAGCAAGTACTCAATGGGAGAACTATGTCGCTGAATGCCAAGGACGTGCAACAAAGGTGGATGGTAGGTTCCAATACTTTCAAAAGCTTGTGGAATTGAAATATCTAAGGGTATTTGCACACAATGCATGCCTAGTTTACTGAAAAGCACGTGTTTCTAAACAAATGTGTCGTGAATTAAACTTCGTGTTAACAACAATCGTAATTGCAATAAATGTTATTAAAAAAAGAACACTGAAATCAAGGCCCCTTTGTGTACTTTGCCAGGACGTAGGCGTAGACAAATAAGCAGTTTTGTTTTCTTGTGCAATAAGAAGGTTATCACGTGACAAATTTTTACAACGTGTTTGTAAATTGATAGAAGAATTTACAACATCTTTAGAAGAAGAAAATCGTCAAGTGGCAAAGTCCTTTTAAATTCACTTATTCGTTAACGAAATAGCGTTACTTAGTTGATATATTCGAAGAACTAAGTTTTTTGAGTTTTCAAACTTCAAGGAACAGATACATATCTTTTGGATACGATAGATAATGTTAATGGATTTTGTAGAAAATTAGAATTATAGAAAACAAGCTTATAGCGTATAAACTTATTCGCGTTTAAAACGTAAATAAGTTTCTTAAAACCTTTAACGCTGAACAGGTGCACATCAAGTTTTATTTACAATGATAGAAAACCTTTTAACAAAGTTGACGAAGAGTTTTTTTAGGAAGTATTTTGTAACTTATAACAACTATATAGCAAAATACAACTGGATTAAAAATTCATTTAAAAAAATCCTTGAGGGTGTCTCTCTCTGTTCATAAAGAAGAACATTATATCGATTCTGGAGGGCAAGTGACCAGATTAGAAAGCAGTTTGCTAATAGATCTCTATTTAAGCTTTGGACTGACGTGGATACAAAAGTTTTGCACCGAAAGCAATAGTTTTTCGTATACCTATACCCTTTCCAACTCACATATGCAATGCTGGCCTCTCTAGTGAAACTACACTAAGACAAAATACAGATTCCAGCTTCATGCAGAAAAAGACTAAGAGCACCCATTTTTAATATATTACCATCTTACAAAAATCTGTTCTTTGCAAAACAGGTTCTAGAGTGCCACTAATTCGGCTAATTGTCATATATACTTTTTATTTTAGTTTTTGTTTGCTTTATTTTTGAACTTACATTAAGTATTGTAAGAATGTACTTACATGGTCTGACATTTTGTTTTGTATTTTATATTTTCGAATTGTATTGCTCTTTCCACTCTTTAAATAAATAGTTTTCTCTGTGTCCTTTTGCACCATTTTTCTCATATCTTCGCAACCCACATACGTTTTTTCAAACCTTCCCTAAGGATTTGAGCCCCACAGGTTAAAAAGCGCCAAATTTCAGCTGCTTCAATAATTTCTGAACGGATAACGACACTGCAAACAATGTATGAAAATGTCTAAAGTCATCTGTTGCAAATGAATGTGTTCATTTCTCAGATTTGTTAAAATGTTCCAGGGTTAGAGGCACACATCTAATTATGAGCTGGTTCTTCAGACAGATAAACCTTCAACAAATATTTCTATACATAAATATTGCCCTAAAGATGCATATCGTACAGCTGCCACCAACTGTTCGGCCGAGAGATTATTTCCCGCCTTAAAGAGGGTTAAAGTCATATCCTCAATTCACTATGAAATAAAGAAATTTAAACTTTCTTGCTATACTTCTCGTTCAGGCTAATATTTTAAGTGACACAAAATTTAAGTACCAAGACCTGATGGATGAATTTCACACAACAAAAACAACAGTTATAAATGCAAGAACATTTTTAGATCAACAAAATTTTCTGAATAATACTGTTCCGTGATTAGTACATTATAAAAATTTTATTTCAGAGCAGTTTCAGAAAACGCTAATGCAACTATAGTGCCACACGCATGCTGTGGCGAAAAGAGATGAGAAGCGGGAGAGAAGGAGAGATAGTTTGAGAGAAGGAATGAGAGGAGAAAGAATGAGCAAAAGAGGGGGGAAGAAACCGAAAGATAGAGAGAGAGAGAGAAAGAGAGAGAATGAGGAAGAAAAAAGACAGAGAGAGAGAGAGAGAGATATTTCAATATTGTCGTCACTTGCTTAACTACCACCTACTACCATTGCTTATTTGGAGTGTTGAACATCAAAAACAGCTAATCAAAGTGACTTTAATTGCTTATTTCTTTTGTTCTTAACCTGTTGCATACAGTATTTAGTTTAGAGGATTGCTCTGCGTGTGTGGTTCTTCAGGCTTTACATATACAGCATAGAATTGGTTACCACTCATTACGCTAACCCAAATTGGTTACATTAATTATTTTGCATCCGTATTTTACGTTAATCACCAATCAAATACAGTGTGTTTTTTATAGTTTCGTTTAACAGTTGAGCTATTACCATTTATTAACTCGACTTTGAGGGAGGGCATCTGCCTAGGTGCTTAAAATTTTAAGAACCTGTCCTGTGTATAGTAACTTCAATTTGCAGAGCCGTAAAGAAGAGGATACGAGATCAAAGATACTTAAGTTACATAAGTAAATTGGAAGTTGGAAAGAACTAATATAAATTACTTTTGCAGAGAAAATTACATATACTGTTTTTTCCCATATTAAAATTAAATTTTTTTATGTTCGTATGTATTGCCTCATAGTTTTTGTTAACACCTATATTTTAAAGGGCTTCTGGAATATGAGAATCAAGTCACAAGTAACTTTCAGGGAGAAAGGATATAAATTATGTGTCATCTATTATACAGCGACGGTTTTAGACTAATACAGTTTATGATTAAGTAGTTCCATCTAGAGTTGCAGTCGAATTGTGTGTCGTGTGCTTCAATGTAGATTCAAATAAATGTGGTAATTGATCTAATATTTAGAGCTCTTGCGGCATCTTCCGGCGAGTAGTTAAATTCTATGGGAAACATATTCTTTAAGAGTAGTAAATCTTATAGTTTCAAAACATTTGTATAGGTTTTGGTCCTTTTAATACTATTGTACGAATATCCACTAGCAGTTGCGCTATCATCCGTACATACTAAATGATTGAAATATTTTTCGTAACTGTTATATTAAACACATCACCGGCTTTTCAACCTGTGTCGATCAAAGTTAACCACAAATTTTATATAAGCAAGTATATTTGTCGGTATAGTTACATAAGCAATCAAAATCTCAAACTTCGTATAATCGGAAGAGCAATCCATACTGCTATGAAACGTTTTCACTGCTATACATTAGCTCAAACTGCTTTACAAAGGATTTCTTGAGTACAAGAACAAGCAGTCAGTCATGTAGGAAATAGGTGTTTTCATATTATTTCAACATTTAGAATTCCTACATTATAGACGTCGATTATACTCCACATAGACTTGTGAATTGTGGTCATTCAAGGACGATTTTATTATAAATAATTCAATTTAATAAATTTTTTTAGTGTTAGAAGGCCTTAATTGACTGTATTCTAGAAATATGGAAATTAAATTATTTTGTGCCCATTAAGAAATTTAGAATATTAAGGATCTTTTGGATTTGACATTTAGAAATGCTACACAAATGCAATTTGACATCACTGAGGCATAATCGGAAGCAGTGCATCCAAAAACGTCTAATGCAAAAATTAATTTCTTATCAAAGTCATTCTAAGTGCAAGTGACTGACTTGCAGGTACGCTTTTAAAACAATCATTTAAAATGACTAATTTTGTAAATTTAAACTATAAATACAGACATTAATGGAAATAGGAAGTTTATAGTAGTTAAACAAAGCGCCTAATGACTGGGATTTTGAACTCGAACTTCGCATCGTTGCTTGGCAGTTGGAATTTCTTGAATACGCCCTAACTTGTATTACACATAATGCGTACAACAAGATCGATATGGTTAACACTATAGAATATCTAGATTAATAGTTGGGGTTATTAGAAACACTTAAATATGTGCTGCCTAATGGATGCCAGAGTAAGCCGTCACTTAGTTAAAATAACCTGCAATATACAGCAAACTGACGAACCAGCAATAATTACTGTTTCGGTTTGATTATCCTTTCTACAGACTCTTTGAAGGGTTATTAAAACATTTATTATAGAAATAACGGTTACTAAAACTCTTATAACAAGAAGACTGTGTATGTATATTAAATATCCCATAACAAATATATTCAATTTTTCTTTGATGTCGGGAATATCTTTATCTTTCTGATCGGAAGGATTTCCTTCCTTATAATGATTATCTGCTAAAACGTAACTTCTATATCCCGGATACTCATATAAAGATTCCTTTTTGTTTATGATAGAACCCAAAGTAAAATTTATGACCAAGTATTTTTAAAACAAAGGTAGTTGCAATCTGAAAACCCTTTTATCTCAGATGGAAAGTAACTTTAACCTAGAATCCTAACCAGTGTCGCTTTTGCGAAGGAACAACAAACTATAGTAGCGAATTGAAATAATCATTGAGAATATTGCACTTCAACTTTACATGCAGAGGACATTATTACGTAACGATTTGTCCTCGTAGAATCTAGCCGGTAATCCACAGAAATATTTGGTAAACTGTATTTACTCTAGTTTACATGTAATTTCTTTTAATGGTCTTGACGGTCTTCCACAAAAAATATCTTTCATCCATAAAAAAAAAAACACTTTCTGTAGAATTCAGAAAAATGAACTAAGACAGCAAATCAAAATTAACTTTGCTGCTTTTCTCTAACTTATGTAACATTATCTTACATAAATATTAATTAGAATCAACAAAGAAGCTTTTCCATTTTCTGAATCAGCATAATTTAATGTGAGAACTTTCTCCGTTCGAACACGCCAACGCTATACATTATTAATCCAAACAAATAATTAATAGAACTGCACGAATTTACAACACAAAGTGGTCATTATATCATTATTAACCTCGAAACCATCGTAATAAATTTGACAACCTTTGAGTATGAACAATGTAGAATTTGTAAAATAGTTTTTCCTAGGATCAAGAATGCATAGAAACTAAACACTAAAGTTCTTAAAAGAAATAACAATAACACTAGTGGTGGGATTTACTAATTTAGAAACTATTAACCTAACATATGAGTATGAATACTTTAGAGGAATACTACAATGTAAGGGCATCGTTGCCAAAGGAAACATTTTTAAGTTGAATCATTGATACGAAACAAACTTCAAACTAATTTCGTTTTTATTTAACTTCACAAATGTGTTGTTTTCAAAATTCTAATCTTTACAATTGTTACAAAATTATCTTGTTGATGAACAGTAGTATTCACATTCTTTAAAAGTACTAATTGTCTTGGAGTGAAAGAAAACTAGAGAAAGGATTTAATTACTTTACATATTCCAAAATAAAAAAATAAACTTCTTGCACTTACTTTTAGGTTTAAATATAAAGTATGTTATGTGATTTCTGCACCGCGTCGAAATTTTCCAATTCTATTTTTGGTAAACTTGAGTGTTGCTCTGAAACTGGAGGATTAGAGTTTTACTACACTAAAAATTTACCGGAGTATAACACTACAACTAAAAGCATATTCTTAAACATATGCTGAAACTATGCACTATGGTGAAGTGATTGCATTGAGAAAGAGATTTAGTTGCAACTGTTAACGTTTCTTTATCATCTTAGGGAGATATGTACAATATAGCAGCAGGCACTAAACCAAATAATTCGGGAAACACAATTATAGAATAACGAAGTTGTATGCATTTCGTTGAACATATTGTAACAAGCTACATTTAACGCGTTTTACCAATTTAAAACAAATAATAACAAGTTTTTATTACTCACTGTCCACAAGTCTAATTATCAGTGAAGTACTATCACACTAATGCTATTTACAAGCACTAATATCTTCTTAAACTAAATTGTTAACCATAGGTCAATTAATAACACTAACTCTACTATTTATTTACTATACTTTTGTCTATTTATGTATTCTACAAGCTGGCGATACAATATACACGTTCACATAACACAAATTTATATTTAGTCTTGGACTTCCAAAAGCTTAACTAATTAACTTTACACGATATAATTTATATTCGACATTTAGATATAGACTAACTCTGTACTTCATCAGCGGTCTTATATATACCCTGAATAAAATAGATGATTTATACTCCGGTATATGATAGAAGGTTCGGGACTTCTGTAGTATATACATTGCTTACGGCGCTTGTGTGTTTAACGGGTTACCTAATAGTAGCTCGTAACACTGTCCCCTTTTTAAAACCGTTACGTCTCGTAACTGTAAATACATTTTGACGCTAATTCGATGACTGATGACGGTATCGGCAGCTATCTCCTCCGATGCATCCACTACGTCGTTGAAAATGACAGTCAACACTCTTTTCTTGGTCTTGGTAGGCAGCCGGTTGATAACAACAAACAAGGACCTGGACATTGGTTCCCTGGAAAATTACTTCAGCATATTTCGGACTATCCTGCAATCTAAGCGCTCCCGTCCACAGCCTAGCTTGGGCACCGGTAGTCTCGTTGCTCCATCATCTGAGCCCTAAGATTCAGCATGAAGAATTTTTGGTGAGCAGATAGTAAATATAACAATTTTTATCTTGAGGAACTAAAGCTTTTCCTACAGTTGGTTGCTGTTGTACTAATTCATGCACACATTCAAACTTTTTCTTGAAAACAATAGCTGTATCTCTTAACATTTGCAGATTCTGAGCTACGCAATGTGCAAGGGAATACTCTTCTGGTGCTCTAAACAGATCTTGCTGTTTTTCAACAACAACGGCAAATTTCGCCTTAGCGAAAACACCGTACGCCGCCATGAAACTCTCAAAATCGACGCTTGGCTCACGATTAATAACTCTTCGAACACAATTCTCATTACTCAAGTCTTCCTGGTTGTTGTCAGCATAAGATGTTAAACGGTCACAGTGTTCCACTTTCGGTTTACTACGGGGAGATCTTCTGATCCGGCACACTACATCATTAATTCTTTTTAACACTTCGTAAGGGTCTTCCCATTGTGTTTGTAATTTTGGCGACAATCCACGCTTTTTTTGTGGATTATTCAACCACACTAAATCTACAGGTTGGTATCTACCTTCTTGTGCTCTCGTGTCATATTGTGATTTCATTCGATCGCTTGCTGCCTGGATATTCTTTCGGACGTTTTCGTGAATGCTATTTGATCTTTCACGAAGTAGGAACAAATGTAAATATTGGTCCCAGTCTAGTTGATGTTCAGAGACAACTTTGGCTAGGTACTTTCCTAACGTCCTGTCCATTCTTTCAACCAATCCATCCGATTGAGGATGAAGTGGCGTAGTTCTAGTCTTTCTGATTCCAAGATGTTTTCAAACGTACTGAAATAACGCTGATTCGAAGTTCCGACCTTGATCGGAGTGTAATTCCAACGGAACTCTAAAGCAACAAAACAACCGTCTCGGCTTCTTGGTTAGGTTGTTACGTTCAAAACCCTTCAAGCAATTTTTTATGCTTTCATTTTTATAACGCCCTAAAATGTCTCAACAAGCTAGATTTCCCGCCATTTGAATTAGTGTTATTTTATAAAATTTCTCAAGTAATTACTCTATACAAAAGTTTGCCTTATAAAATCAAACAGCTGCTTAGGAAACATTACGCTACAAAGTAGTTGCAATATTTTCTAGCACCTGCAGTAATTACATTTCAATTAGAAGCTGCATATAAAGGCGCAGCTTTCTTCTAAAAGATAAGACCACTCACCACCTGCCTACATCTGCTTACAATGGACTTGTTATCTGGTATTCTGCAGCTGTTAAGATGTTATAAAGTAAGAAGATTGTTTTCCTTTGTCTAAAAATCTTTTGATAATTGCGTTATCTGCTTGTTGGCAAGCTGTTACAGGTTGTATTTCGGCAGCTGTTGTCTGGGAATTCTGCACACTTGGTTCTTTGGCGATACCTTTGAAAGCCAAAGGCCTACCCCCATACCTAATTCTGTCCTTATAAAATAGAGACCGTGCTTTGAAAGACACCATAAAAAATTGATTACCACATCTTATTACCGAAGATACATGTTGTAAAGTCGCGCTATTGAAAATGTTTTCTGTCATAGTATAAGTGAAGTTGGTGGTTCCAGCATGCAGTCAATAAAGAAATGCAGTCGCATTTTTCCATCCACAACATGATACGAAGCCAACTAGTCCAAGGTACAATTTTCTATTTTCGCAATTCTTTTTGTTGCTGCTGTGGAGTATAGACATTTTATTCGCTGCTACTCATGAATATCCATTAAATTATCAACACCACGTTACCAACAAATCACAATGCACGAGCGCCGATGTAATAATCATTCTTTAAATGAAAAATTTAATTGCTCAAAGTTTGTGTTAGAGTCCGTTTTACTGTTTCTTTTGTCTTTCTGTATAAACCTTAACTAAAAGAGCCTACACATCACCTTAAAAGTAGATTAATATTTGATTAATTTAAGTTAGGGTACCTAATTTTAATGTTATACTTTTTCTTGAGGTGGTGTATTTCTTTTCCTAGATATCAGTGGCGGCTCGTACCGAATATATTTGGTAGTGCTGCATCGCTAATGTAAAAATATTTTATTAGTTTTTCTTAAATATGAGTGGAAAACGTCTATCTTTTTTTGTAGCAAATTGGTCAATCACTTTTTCATTAAAATCGGGAATTGTAGTTATGAATTTTTTTTCAATTGACAGCATTGAAAGGGCCGTTAACCTATCTTCACACATCGAGTTTCTTAAAAAAGTTTTTATACGGTTTAGAGTAGAAAAACTGCGTTCGGCCTCAACAGTGGTCATTGGTGTGGTCACAAGCATTTGTAATAGCTTTATAGTTTAGGCCATCGTTTCGTCCAAATTATTCGCAATTGTGAATTTAAAAAAAGACACAGCACCACGTATTTCTCTACATTCCCTATTGGAATATAACACGGGCAACTTTGTTTTGAGGCGTTTTTTATTTAAAATATCGTAAACGATGCAAGTTAAATCTAACTCTTGTTCTGAAAACTTGTTATCATACTCGACAATTTTTTTTGAAGATACAAGTAAAGCGGCTATTAAATGGTCAGTAAAAGAAAAACGTTCTTTTACATTGTTAACAATGATGTCGCATACTTCTATGCAGGCAACACGGTGATCCCATTGACTATTATTAAGCCGTTTTCGTTTAGCTTCTGCAGGAACGGTATCTAATTTTGATGCTTCTTCAATGACGGTTCCTATTTTATTATTACGTATATTATTAATATTAAGTTCAAACACACCTATAACTCTTTGAGCTTCAGGTGGATCCATATTTTTTTTCAATTGGTTGTATAGTAAATCCACGTGTGGCATAACATAATGAAAGAAGGTCAACCAAAAAGAAAAATTTTGATCCATCAAAATTGCAAAATTTCAGAAGCTTGCTTGCACGTTTGGATATTTGTGCTTTCCTCCAAGTTTTCCATACATTCAATTAATGCATCTCTGTATTCGTATACTATATTAACCACACAAATATTAAAATTCCAGCGAGTAGGAACAGAACGAGGCATTCTCCTGCCGACTATTTCATAAACACTGCTACACGTTGAGGTTATAAGCTAAAAAATCCGGGTATATCCTGCAAATTTCCTAAAAAACAGTTTTACTTGGCTATTTATAGAACATGCTTCTGTCATTACGCGATTTAGTTGATGAGCATAACAATGTACAAAATAAGCATTTTGTATTTTTGCTTAATTCGAGCTTGAACACCGCCACGTTTCCCGTTCATAACTGCAGCCCCATCGTAACTCTGTGCATTAAGTTTGGTATTGTTATTTTTGATTACAGTTTCTAGAACACCTAGAATTGTTTCAGAAAGTGAATCTGCATCATGTTTCTCTGGAAGTAAAAAATTCCAAAACCGTTCAACGGGATCGCCATCTTTTGTGACATAACGGAAAACTAACACCATTTGAAACATTGCTGATATATCTGTCGTTTCATCTGCCATCACTGCTAAAAACGGGCTTTCTTGGATTGCTCGGACAATTTCAGAATGATAAACTTCAAGAATACATTACAATAAGTCATTTTGAATTTTTTTGGAAGTACCTTTAAAGACGCCTGCATTTTTAAAATGATCCTCAAGAGTTCTATAAAAGCTCCGAGGAAAAATTAACCAGTCCCCTAAAAATACCGGGATTTTCAGATGAATCGGATTCATCGTGTCCGCAAAGTGCAAGTTTAAATGCTCCACAGAATTTTATACAGTTTATAATTTTAGATAAAATATATCTATTTCTGATTACTTCGTCGTTATACTTCTAAATATTTATCCAGTACGCAGAATTAAGTTGAGCCTGTATATTTATTTTGCCAAACAAAGCTAATTGCATTGCGTTATTAACATGCGATTTACAGTTTTCATGTTTTTTAATTTTTTCACTTAAGTGACCCAAATCCTGTACACCTGTTCGCGACCAAAGTTTTCACCACGATCATCCGAAAACAACACGCACGGAAAGCAAAATAATGCATTTTTTTATTGCACCCACAAATCCAACTGTTTCTTTAATAAAGGTCTGTATTAAACTGCCTTTAATAAGTTTTACCACGACTTGTACCAGAATTTTCAATGTTTAGTTCTGGTATAGGACGACCCTAATCTTTAATAGCTAATTGTTCTTGAAAAGTAAGCTGAGAGAATCTTTTTTCACTTAAATTAAAAATAACTTCTATTTTAGAAACTTTTAATGTAGCAAACCTCCTCAGAAAACAATGAAAGCGTTTATTGTTAATGAACCTAATTATAACTAAATGAATATACAAACTTACTACCTATACACTAAAATTTCAAACGCAAATGTTTATTCAGTTTTTAATCTGTGAATAACTAACTGGTAATGGGTTAATATAATAATTAAAGTAAAGTAAAACAAAACGTCTCTCATTACCTAAGAAAGAATATAATTACGATGTCTCATATCCTCTACACAGATCAATTTTAGTTAAAAATTAATAGTACATACGAAAGATGAAATGCGTGACGCGTTGTCAAGAACCGGAAAGCACACAAAACTTGACGATTCGAATAGCAACAAACAGTATGCCTTCATGCTCCTACTTGAAATACTAATTTCTTCTCAAGCTGGCCGTTGTCCTCTACTCTTCCACTCAATAATACGTCCCAATTCGGCGTAGTTCTCCTGGTCTTCTCGTATTCTATCATTTTCTAAAACGACGATTTTAAGTGATTTTTGGATAAAACGCCCTGACACCTGTAGCTTTCGGCATTTCACGCCGAGGCGCTAACAAAGTTGAGCCACCGAAATTTGCCAGTTTAATTGGAATGATAAACAAATCAAAATCATGCAGGCTACTATACATCAACCTAACTTTAAATTACGTTTAGCATTTTTTTCAATCATATTTGACCGTATCGAGTTTCTGAGATTGGTCACATATAGATGGAAGGCGACTCACGCCTAAATTGAACTACTAAATACAAATACATATAATTGCACAAGGCAAGTTCACTATCAATAACCCAAAATTAAACCTTTACGCAAAGCCTAAATAAACACTTCAAACCGAGCTAGAAATTGAAAAATATCAAATACAAGGTCCCATATAAGATCCGCACCTTTATCTTTCAATTATGTTTGGAATTTTTGTCAAATACGCTAACCTAAAGACACCCTGTCCTGGACGCTACAAATTTAATCTTTCAAGTACTAGCGTGATTTGAAGTGATCATTTATGTTTTGCATAAAATACCAAATTATAATTACGTCTAATATATATATGTATATATATATATATATATATATATATATATATATATATATATATTTGGGCAAACTAAACAGTACATTTGTAGAAGATTAACACAACATAAAAGTGACGCCAAACTTTGAAAGATTTCCTGCGACCTAGCGTCACATGTCCAAGCCACTCACCACAGCCCCAATTTTGTTGATGTGAAAATAATTGAAGTTGAACGTGATTACAAAAAAGACTGTTTTAGAGTCATACCATATCAACAGGACTGAAAATAATATAAATTCAAAATGTGATATAAACAACTTAAGTGCGGTTTACACTTCCTTTACGAATTTAATAGGTAAAAAGATGTAATCCTATAGATTAAGTTATATATTTTACATAACACCTTGTTTCACAGTCATGCAGTAATTTTGATTCTTTAGAAGGCTTATGCCTTATTTTAATTTGACATTTTGTATTATTTTTCGATAAGTTTCAATCACAATTTTTCACATTAATTGTTAATATTTAGTTTTAAGATTTTTTATAGTTTAAATGTTTCTAAAGTTTGAAATATTGAAGATTTCGCTAGTTGAAGTTAGAATGATAGTGTAAATTATATGTAAGTTTTCAATTAAGCAATTTTATTTTAACTGTATCACCATTTTAGCCTTCGAAAAAGAACCCAAAGAGGTTCGAAACGTCAGGAATAGAAATAAATACACCTTGCTTGAAGCATTTCTTTCGAACTAAATAGTTCCCAATATTTTAATTAAACAGCTTATAGTTTATATATATATATATATATATATATATATATATATATATATATATTGCTGTGATACTTCACCAGCCCCTACGATGGTTTTATTTATTTTAGCCCTCGGTCGGGCATGTCATAAAATGCTGTGATACTTTCTTTATTATATTTAGCCCTACGATGGGCATACCATAAAATGCTGTGTTATCCTTTTTATATTAATCAAGTTGCTACGTTTTTTTCGTGGCAGCCACGTTGGGCGCCAAAAATTATATCTTACGTTGTCTCATAGCCGCGCGTAACACAAAGAAAAATCAAAGAAGTGACCGGGCTCAATCGGAGATTAGGGGGGGGGGCGTAGAAAGCAGACCCACATATAATGTATTCGGCTGTAAGGAGTTAGTAACGATACCTGCAATAAAAAAAATTAGAATAGCAAACCTGAAATAAAGAAAAAGCATAGCAGCAATGATAAGTCTAAATTATTCAGTACTTTGTAGAATGTAAAAAAAACTGTTTGGATAATCTATATAATATAACAACGGTAAAAACAATACAAAAAAAATTTTAGTACAAAGTGAGGTAATATTGGGGAGTAGCAGAAACGTTTCCTCACACACCAATTAAACATAAATCAGACAAAATGTTAACAAAAGATAAATAGGTAAGACACAATTGATATGAGTAATTCAGTAGTATTGATCTTTCTTTGTTTCTTTCTTTTTCTTTCTTATGTTTTAAAATATCATGCAAGTCTTTTGTAAAGGTATCAGAACGACGAAGACATGGCAAAACAACGGATAGATATTTAAAGTAATAACAAGTAGGAAATAGTTCAACTTACAAAAAGTCCTTCAGCAACGCTTCCTTGCAATTGAAGTTTGGGATTCACGATGCCCTGCACTAACGAAGCACTTCACCCTTGACTGTGAGGGTGTTGATGGAACTTACTTACACTTTACACTAATCACACCTACGTATTTCACTAGTGTTAGCAGCAGACATTATCATGCTGATGGAACTATGTAGCATTGATAAATTTCTTGTTAATTCCATTTCCTGAGACAATAATTTCGAAATATTTTGTAACACAAATCGAAAAAAAATGGTAATAAAATTTAGAATCACGGGCCTTCAAGGCACGATGTAATGCCTTAAACTAACAGTAACGTGAGGTGTTTTATTTGCTACCTATGGTAACAAAGAAAATCTAATGCTTTTGAATAACGAAATTCGCGCAAACAATGATCTATTTTAGATTCTCTGTGGTTAGAAAATTCAGAAACTACAGTATCAACTGTCTTTAGATGTGAATGAGATACATGTTTATAAGAATCAACCTTTTTTCTACTAAACCTGCTACAACTGTATCATCATTGTTTTTTTTTCTTTTAGAAACACTCAAGCTTAAAACTGTATTTGGATAATCCAAAGTATGCACTACTCTGATAAAAGGACCACGAAGACTAGATCGCACACACAGTTCAAATATAAAAAGACAAATCAACTAAAAAAAACCTAATCAATAAAGCAACGCGTATCACTAAGTCAATGTTCCGTAAAACGCACGACAAGTTCTACTCCTTTTATTTCTAACAGAAAAGCAACAAAAAACAATTAGTAGAGCAACGCGCATCACTAAGTCAATGTTCCGTAAAAACGCACGTGCAGGCCGAGTACAACAAGTTCTCCTATCAAGCATACTTCCTTCAAAAGGAATTAGAACTACACTTTATACAGTTAATATACAACTTTTACTTCACAAAAAAAAACAACTAAAAACGTGTAGCGCTTGTTCCTGAACAATTTGAAAATTAATCCCGCATTAATTCTCACTATTGTCAAAAGCCGAAAGAAGCAGTATTTTCAACGTACTTAATATATCGGAACAAAGAACAAAACTCTACTCTCCATCTGTTTATATCAATTCCTCGTTATTACAACTTCTTATCGTCTCTTATCTAGACGTGTATATCCACATAAGGAACAAAATTTATATTTACGGCAAGACAAGAACGATGCAATCCACTCATTATAATATGATGCATTCGCCTAAGAAGTTAATAAATATAAAATATAGCAATAGTAGTTACAGAAAGGTTTTTACGAATTGAGTATAGCGTAAAATGTTAAACTACCGAAAATGCACGTTACAAAGTACTTATGATGTGAAATGTTAAGTTATAGATTCTGTTTGTCTCAACTAGCTGATTCAATTAAGTAAAGCAATTCTACAATACACCATATAATGATTAAATATTTACAACCTTTTTGAATTTTTCCCTTTTTTAGAATATTTACATATACTAGATATAAGAAATAGAAGCCAGCAAAACGAACCTTTTGTTATACTTAGAGACCTTTTAAGACGTTTCAAGATGCCTATTACCTTTCATAAACTGATCAAAGAAACCCAGGTTTTGTTGCCTCTTACATTTGCAAAAAATATTAAATTAAAACAGTTTACAGAAATAAATTATCAATATAGCTAACCTGGAATGGTTCCAGTCTGAATATTTAGAGTCGAATTTAGAAGTCACCATCAAACCAAAATACTATTCAAATCGTTATTCAAAATCCCATAAGTTAATTCAACTTAAGATTCAAATTATATATCAGTAAATAAAAGGTTTTTCATCTCCGTAATTAACAAAACAGTAATAGAACATTTACCATGTCAGTGACTACGAAAATTAGTTTAACAGGAGGTGATTAACCAGAGTAATCTCCAAAGTCGTCTCCAGAGTCCTGTTTTATTTATGTTAGAATTTGTATATTTTTACTAAATTGTTGTTTACTTACGTCTATAATAGATCGGCTCACTTGCACAATTTTTACACTTTTATAAAATGATTTTCATTTATTTTCGTGGTTACGTAAATAATTTAGCACTTCTGAGTATCGTGATAGCCCAGTTTAAAATGTATACTAAACTTGTCGCTCAATTGTTATCGTATTTATAGGCCTTGCCTCTTGTTTTCTACTCGTTGTTTCACGTGTTGGGTCGACACCTTCTGCGATTATCTTTTGTGTACACCGGAAAATTTTACAAATTGTACAGTTCAAATACTTGGATGAACGCTTAAATTGTCACGTATTCATTTACATACCAAGATGTTTAATTGAGAAATCCCACGAATATCTGAGTAAATTGTCACGTACTCATTGTTATTTGCTTATTCTAATCTTAACCGAAATAAATTTAGTGTTTGGTTATTTCCTAGTTAAATTGGATTTTTGAACAAATGTAATACTTTGTCACGTACGATTTATTTAAATAATGCATAATTTTAGCCTGCGTATACGATGATATATTTAACGCACTTGTTAAATATTTATCAAACCAATTCATATAGGTTTTCCGTTGATTTAATTTTGATGCATTTCGTTGTTTTTAAATCTTATCTTTGCTCGTAACTACGCTTGGATATTTCTATTTCTTATGCGTTTAATCTATTGTACTTTTATGTACAGTGTGCTCTTAACTAACAATATGTTTAGTGACCTATTTACTCTTATAATATCTGCAATTTTGTGCTTTTGTTAACTGGAAGTTTCTTTTATTTGTTTTACGACCCCTGCGACTTAACCTACACAGGGGAAGTTTTATTGCAACAGATATTCCACAAGTACCACGGCTGCAAATAATGTAAATACGAGGCACAGAAAGCTAAAGAGGGAATTTTGTTTTGTGAACCACAAGTGAAGATAAACTATAGAGTACGCTAGTCTGCATAAAAATTTAATCAGGTTCGTGGAAATTAAATTAGGTTGAGCATTTGCAAAGTGAAATAAGAAAGCTTTTAGCGTGCTATCCAAAGCTGTTTCATTAAACGCAAGCGTAAGAATTTATTTCAACTCATATTTACACAAATTTTATTATTATATTAATTAGAATCAACAAAGAAGCTTTTCCATTTTCTGAATCAGCATAATTTAATGTGAGAACTTTCTCCGTTCGAACACGCCAACGCTATACATTATTAATCCAAACAAATAATTAATAGAACTGCACGAATTTACAACACAAAGTGGTCATTATATCATTATTAACCTCGAAACCATCGTAATAAATTTGACAACCTTTGAGTATGAACAATGTAGAATTTGTAAAATAGTTTTTCCTAGGATCAAGAATGCATAGAAACTAAACACTAAAGTTCTTAAAAGAAATAACAATAACACTAGTGGTGGGATTTACTAATTTAGAAACTATTAAAATAAAATATGATTATGAATACTTTAGAGGAATACTACAATGTAATGGCATCGTTGCCAAAGGAAACATTTTTAAGTTGAATCATTGATACGAAACAAACTTCAAACTAATTTCGTTTTTATTTAACTTCACAAATGTGTTGTTTTCAAAATTCTAATCTTTACAATTGTTACAAAATTATCTTGTTGATGAACAGTAGTATTCACATTCTTTAAAAGTACTAATTGTCTTGGAGTGAAAGAAAACTAGAGAAAGGATTTAATTACTTTACATATTCCAAAATAAAAAAATAAACTTCTTGCACTTACTTTTAGGTTTAAATATAAAGTATGTTATGTGATTTCTGCACCGCGCCGAAATTTTCCAATTCTATTTTTGGTAAACTTGAGTGTTGCTCTGAAACTGGAGGATTAGAGTTTTACTACACTAAAAATTTACCGGAGTATAACACTACAACTAAAAGCATATTCTTAAACATATGCTGAAACTATGCACTATGGTGAAGTGATTGCATTGAGAAAGAGATTTAGTTGCAACTGTTAACGTTTCTTTATCATCTTAGGGAGATATGTACAATATAGCAGCAGGCACTAAACCAAATAATTCGGGAAACACAATTATAGAATAACGAAGTTGTATGCATTTCGTTGAACATATTGTAACAAGCTACATTTAACGCGTTTTACCAATTTAAAACAAATAATAACAAGTTTTTATTACTCACTGTCCACAAGTCTAATTATCAGTGAAGTACTATCACACTAATGCTATTTACAAGCACTAATATCTTCTTAAACTAAATTGTTAACCATAGGTCAATTAATAACACTAACTCTACTATTTATTTACTATACTTTTGTCTATTTATGTATTCTACAAGCTGGCGATACAATATACACGTTCACATAACACAAATTTATATTTAGTCTTGGACTTCAAAAGCTTAACTAATTAACTTTACACGATATAATTTATATTCGACATTTAGATATAGACTAACTCTGTACTTCATCAGCGGTCTTATATATACCCTGAATAAAATAGATGATTTATACTCCGGTATATGATAGAAGGTTCGGGACTTCTGTAGTATATACATTGCTTACGGCGCTTGTGTGTTTAACGGGTTACCTAATAGTAGCTCGTAACACTGTCCCCTTTTTAAAACCGTTACGTCTCGTAACTGTAAATACATTTTGACGCTAATTCGATGACTGATGACGGTATCGGCAGCTATCTCCTCCGATGCATCCACTACGTCGTTGAAAATGACAGTCAACACTCTTTTCTTGGTCTTGGTAGGCAGCCGGTTGATAACAACAAACAAGGACCTGGACATTGGTTCCTGGAAAATTACTTCAGCATATTTCGGACTATCCTGCAATCTAAGCGCTCCCGTCCACAGCCTAGCTTGGGCACCGGTAGTCTCGTTGCTCCATCATCTGAGCCCTAAGATTCAGCATGAAGAATTTTGGTGAGCAGATAGTAAATATAACAATTTTTATCTTGAAGAACTAAAGCTTTTCCTACAGTTGGTTGCTGTTGTACTAATTCATGCACACATTCAAACTTTTTCTTGAAAACAATAGCTGTATCTCTTAACATTTGCAGATTCTGAGCTACGCAATGTGCAAGGGAATACTCTTCTGGTGCTCTAAACAGATCTTGCTGTTTTTCAACAACAACGGCAAATTTCGCCTTAGCGAAAACACCGTACGCCGCCATGAAACTCTCAAAATCGACGCTTGGCTCACGATTAATAACTCTTCGAACACAATTCTCATTACTCAAGTCTTCCTGGTTGTTGTCAGCATAAGATGTTAAACGGTCACAGTGTTCCACTTTCGGTTTACTACGGGGAGATCTTCTGATCCGGCACACTACATCATTAATTCTTTTTAACACTTCGTACGGGTCTTCCCATTGTGTTTGTAATTTTGGCGACAATCCACGCTTTTTTTGTGGATTATTCAACCACACTAAATCTACAGGTTGGTATCTACCTTCTTGTGCTCTCGTGTCATATTGTGATTTCATTCGATCGCTTGCTGCCTGGATATTCTTTCGGACGTTTTCGTGAATGCTATTTGATCTTTCACGAAGTAGGAACAAATGTAAATATTGGTCCCAGTCTAGTTGATGTTCAGAGACAACTTTGGCTAGGTACTTTCCTAACGTCCTGTCCATTCTTTCAACCAATCCATCCGATTGAGGATGAAGTGGCGTAGTTCTAGTCTTTCTGATTCCAAGATGTTTTCAAACGTACTGAAATAACGCTGATTCGAAGTTCCGACCTTGATCGGAGTGTAATTCCAACGGAACTCTAAAGCGACAAAACAACCGTCTCGGCTTCTTGGTTAGGTTGTTACGTTCAAAACCCTTCAAGCAATTTTTTATGCTTTCATTTTCATAACGCCCTAAAATGTCTCAACAAGCTAGATTTCCCGCCATTTGAATTAGTGCTATTTTATAAAATTTCTCAAGTAATTACTCTATACAAAAGTTTGCCTTATAAAATCAAACAGCTGCTTAGGAAACATTACGCTACAAAGTAGTTGCAATATTTTCTAGCACCTGCAGTAATTACATTTCAATTAAAAGCTGCATATAAAGGCGCAGCTTTCTTCTAAAAGATAAGACCACTCACCACCTGCCTACATCTGCTTACAATGGACTTGTTATCTGGTATTCTGCAGCTGTTAAGATGTTATAAAGTAAGAAGATTGTTTTCCTTTGTCTAAAAATCTTTTGATAATTGCGTTATCTGCTTGTTGGCAAGCTGTTACAGGTTGTATTTCGGCAGCTGTTGTCTGGGAATTCTGCACACTTGGTTCTTTGGCGATACCTTTGAAAGCCAAAGGCCTACCCCATACCTAATTCTGTCCTTATAAAATAGAGACCGTGCTTTGAAAGACACCATAAAAAATTGATTACCACATCTTATTACCGAAGATACATGTTGTAAAGTCGCGCTATTGAAAATGTTTTCTGTCATAGTATAAGTGAAGTTGGTGGTTCCAGCATGCAGTCAATAAAGAAATGCAGTCGCATTTTTCCATCCACAACATGATACGAAGCCAAATAGTCCAAGGTACAATTTTCTATTTTCGCAATTCTTTTTGTTGCTGCTGTGGAGTATAGACATTTTATTCGCTGCTACTCATGAATATCCATTAAATTATCAACACCACGTTACCAACAAATCACAATGCACGAGCGCCGATGTAATAATCATTCTTTAAATGAAAAATTTAATTGCTCAAAGTTTGTGTTAGAGTCCGTTTTACTGTTTCTTTTGTCTTTCTGTATAAACCTTAACTAAAAGAGCCTACACATCACCTTAAAAGTAGATTAATATTTGATTAATTTAAGTTAGGGTACCTAATTTTAATGTTATACTTTTTCTTGAGGTGGTGTATTTCTTTTTCCTAGATATCAGTGGCGGCTCGTACCGAATATATTTGGTAGTGCTGCATCGCTAATGTAAAAATATTTTATTAGTTTTTCTTAAATATGAGTGGAAAACGTCTATCTTTTTTTGTAGCAAATTGGTCAATCACTTTTTCATTAAAATCGGGAATTGTAGTTATGAATTTTTTTTCAATTGACAGCATTGAAAGGGCCGTTAACCTATCTTCACACATCGAGTTTCTTAAAAAAAGTTTTTATACGGTTTAGAGTAGAAAAACTGCGTTCGGCCTCAACAGTGGTCATTGGTGTGGTCACAAGCATTTGTAATAGCTTTATAGTTTAGGCCATCGTTTCGTCCAAATTATTCGCAATTGTGAATTTAAAAAAAGACACAGCACCACGTATTTCTCTACATTCCCTATTGGAATATAACACGGACAACTTTGTTTTGAGGCGTTTTTTATTTAAAATATCGTAAACGATGCAAGTTAAATCTAACTCTTGTTCTGAAAACTTGTTATCATACTCGACAATTTTTTTTGAAGATACAAGTAAAGCGGCTATTAAATGGTCAGTAAAAGAAAAACGTTCTTTTACATTGTTAACAATGATGTCGCATACTTCTATGCAGGCAACACGGTGATCCCATTGACTATTATTAAGCCGTTTTCGTTTAGCTTCTGCAGGAACGGTATCTAATTTTGATGCTTCTTCAATGACGGTTCCTATTTTATTATTACGTATATTATTAATATTAAGTTCAAACACACCTATAACTCTTTGAGCTTCAGGTGGATCCATATTTTTTTTCAATTGGTTGTATAGTAAATCCACGTGTGGCATAACATAATGAAAGAAGGTCAACCAAAAAGAAAAATTTTGATCCATCAAAATTCGCAAAATTTCAGAAGCTTGCTTGCACGTTTGGATATTTGTGCTTTCCTCCAAGTTTTCCATACATTCAATTAATGCATCTCTGTATTCGTATACTATATTAACCACACAAATATTAAAATTCCAGCGAGTAGGAACAGAACGAGGCATTCTCCTGCCGACTATTTCATAAACACTGCTACACGTTGAGGTTATAAGCTAAAAAATCCCGGTATATCCTGCAAATTTCCTAAAAAACAGTTTTACTTGGCTATTTATAGAACATGCTTCTGTCATTACGCGATTTAGTTGATGAGCATAACAATGTACAAAATAAGCATTTTTGTATTTTTGCTTAATTCGAGCTTGAACACCGCCACGTTTCCCGTTCATAACTGCAGCCCCATCGTAACTCTGTGCATTAAGTTTGGTATTGTTATTTTTGATTACAGTTTCTAGAACACCTAGAATTGTTTCAGAAAGTGAATCTGCATCATGTTTCTCTGGAAGTAAAAAATTCCAAAACCGTTCAACGGGATCGCCATCTTTTGTGACATAACGGAAAACTAACACTATTTGAAACATTGCTGATATATCTGTCGTTTCATCTGCCATCACTGCTAAAAACGGGCTTTCTTGGATTGCTCGGACAATTTCAGAATGATAAACTTCAAGAATACATTACAATAAGTCATTTTGAATTTTTTTGGAAGTACCTTTAAAGACGCCTGCATTTTTAAAATGATCCTCAAGAGTTCTATAAAAGCTCCGAGGAAAAATTAACCAGTCCCCTAAAAATACCGGGATTTTCAGATGAATCGGATTCATCGTGTCCGCAAAGTGCAAGTTTAAATGCTCCACAGAATTTTATACAGTTTATAATTTTAGATAAAATATATCTATTTCTGATTACTTCGTCGTTATACTTCTAAATATTTATCCAGTACGCAGAATTAAGTTGAGCCTGTATATTTATTTTGCCAAACAAAGCTAATTGCATTGCGTTATTAACATGCGATTTACAGTTTTCATGTTTTTTAATTTTTTCACTTAAGTGACCCAAATCCTGTACACCTGTTCGCGACCAAAGTTTTTCACCACGATCATCCGAAAACAACACGCACGGAAAGCAAAATAATGCATTTTTTTATTGCACCCACAAATCCAACTGTTTCTTTAATAAAGGTCTGTATTAAACTGCCTTTAATAAGTTTTACCACGACTTGTACCAGAATTTTCAATGTTTAGTTCTGGTATAGGACGACCCTAATCTTTAATAGCTAATTGTTCTTGAAAAGTAAGCTGAGAAAATCTTTTTTCACTTAAATTAAAAATAACTTCTATTTTAGAAACTTTTAATGTAGCAAACCTCCTCAGAAAACAATGAAAGCGTTTATTGTTAATGAACCTAATTATAACTAAATGAATATACAAACTTACTACCTATACACTAAAATTTCAAACGCAAATGTTTATTCAGTTTTTAATCTGTGAATAACTAACTGGTAATGGGTTAATATAATAATTAAAGTAAAGTAAAACAAAACGTCTCTCATTACCTAAGAAAGAATATAATTACGATGTCTCATATCCTCTACACAGATCAATTTTAGTTAAAAATTAATAGTACATACGAAAGATGAAATGCGTGACGCGTTGTCAAGAACCGGAAAGCACACAAAACTTGACGATTCGAATAGCAACAAACAGTATGCCTTCATGCTCCTACTTGAAATACTAATTTCTTCTCAAGCTGGCCGTTGTCCTCTACTCTTCCACTCAATAATACGTCCCAATTCGGCGTAGTTCTCCTGGTCTTCTCGTATTCTATCATTTTCTAAAAACGACGATTTTAAGTGATTTTTTTGGATAAAACGCCCTGACACCTGTAGCTTTCGGCATTTCACGCCGAGGCGCTAACAAAGTTGAGCCACCGAAATTTGCCAGTTTAATTGGAATGATAAACAAATCAAAATCATGCAGGCTACTATACATCAACCTAACTTTAAATTACGTTTAGCATTTTTTTCAATCATATTTGACCGTATCGAGTTTCTGAGATTGGTCACATATAGATGGAAGGCGACTCACGCCTAAATTGAACTACTAAATACAAATACATATAATTGCACAAGGCAAGTTCACTATCAATAACCCAAAATTAAACCTTTACGCAAAATCTAAATAAACACTTCAAACCGAGCTAGAAATTGAAAAATATCAAATACAAGGTCCCATATAAGATCCGCACCTTTATCTTTCAATTATGTTTGGAATTTTTGTCAAATACGCTAACCTAAAGACACCCTGTCCTGGACGCTACAAATTTAATCTTTCAAGTACTAGCGTGATTTGAAGTGATCATTTATGTTTTGCATAAAATACCAAATTATAATTACGTCTAATATATATTATATATATATATATATATATATATATATATATATATATTTGGGCAAACTAAACAGTACATTTGTAGAAGATTAACACAACATAAAAGTGACGCCAAACTTTGAAAGATTTCCTGCGCCCTAGCGTCACATGTCCAAGCCACTCACCACAGCCCCAATTTTGTTGATGTGAAAATAATTGAAGTTGAACGTGATTACAAAAAAAGACTGTTTTTAGAGTCATACCATATCAACAGGACTGAAAATAATATAAATTCAAAATGTGATATAAACAACTTAAGTGCGGTTTACACTTCCCTTTACGAATTTAATAGGTAAAAAGATGTAATCCTATAGATTAAGTTATATATTTTACATAACACCTTGTTTCACAGTCATGCAGTAATTTTGATTCTTTAGAAGGCTTATGCCTTATTTTAAATTTGACATTTTGTATTATTTTTCGATAAGTTTCAATCACAATTTTTTCACATTAATTGTTAATATTTAGTTTTAAGATTTTTTATAGTTTAAATGTTTCTAAAGTTTGAAATATTGAAGATTTCGCTAGTTGAAGTTAGAATGATAGTGTAAATTATATGTAAGTTTTCAATTAAGCAATTTTATTTTAACTGTATCACCATTTTAGCCTTCGAAAAAGAACCCAAAGAGGTTCGAAACGTCAGGAATAGAAATAAATACACCTTGCTTGAAGCATTTCTTTCGAACTAAATAGTTCCCAATATTTTAATTAAACAGCTTATAGTTTATATATATATATATATATATATATATATATATATTGCTGTGATACTTCACCAGCCCCTACGATGGTTTTATTTATTTTTAGCCCCTCGGTCGGGCATGTCATAAAATGCTGTGATACTTTCTTTATTATATTTAGCCCCTACGATGGGCATACCATAAAATGCTGTGTTATCCTTTTTATATTAATCAAGTTGCTACGTTTTTTTCGTGGCAGCCACGTTGGGCGCCAAAAATTATATCTTACGGTTTCTCATAGCCGCGCGTAACACAAAGAAAAATCAAAGAAGTGACCGGGCTCAATCGGAGATTAGGGGGGGGGGCGTAGAAAGCAGACCCACATATAATGTATGCGGCTGTAAGGAGTTAGTAACGATACCTGCAATAAAAAAAATTAGAATAGCAAACCTGAAATAAAGAAAAAGCATAGCAGCAATGATAAGTCTAAATTATTCAGTACTTTGTAGAATGTAAAAAAAACTGTTTGGATAATCTATATAATATAACAACGGTAAAAACAATACAAAAAAAATTTTAGTACAAACTGAGGTAATATTGGGGAGTAGCAGAAACGTTTCCTCACACACCAATTAAACATAAATCAGACAAAATGTTAACAAAAGATAAATAGGTAAGACACAATTGATATGAGTAATTCAGTAGTATTGATCTTTCTTTGTTTCTTTCTTTTTCTTTCTTATGTTTTAAAATATCATGCAAGTCTTTTGTAAAAGGTATCAGAACGACGAAGACATGGCAAAACAACGGATAGATATTTAAAGTAATAACAAGTAGGAAATAGTTCAACTTACAAAAAGTCCTTCAGCAACGCTTCCTTGCAATTGAAGTTTGGGATTCACGATGCCCTGCACTAACGAAGCACTTCACCCTTGACTGTGAGGGTGTTGATGGAACTTACTTACACTTTACACTAATCACACCTACGTATTTCACTAGTGTTAGCAGCAGACATTATCATGCTGATGGAACTATGTAGCATTGATAAATTTCTTGTTAATTCCATTTCCTGAGACAATAATTTCGAAATATTTTGTAACACAAATCGAAAAAAAAATGGTAATAAAAATTTAGAATCACGGGCCTTCAAGGCACGATGTAATGCCTTAAACTAACAGTAACGTGAGGTGTTTTATTTGCTACCTATGGTAACAAAGAAAATCTAATGCTTTTGAATAACGAAATTCGCGCAAACAATGATCTATTTTAGATTCTCTGTGGTTAGAAAATTCAGAAACTACAGTATCAACTGTCTTTAGATGTGAATGAGATACATGTTTATAAGAATCAACCTTTTTTCTACTAAACCTGCTACAACTGTATCATCATTGTTTTTTTTTCTTTTAGAAACACTCAAGCTTAAAACTGTATTTGGATAATCCAAAGTATGCACTACTCTGATAAAAAGGACCACGAAGACTAGATCGCACACACAGTTCAAATATAAAAAGACAAATCAACTAAAAAAAACCTAATCAATAAAGCAACGCGTATCACTAAGTCAATGTTCCGTAAAACGCACGACAAGTTCTACTCCTTTTATTTCTAACAGAAAAGCAACAAAAAACAATTAGTAGAGCAACGCGCATCACTAAGTCAATGTTCCGTAAAAACGCACGTGCAGGCCGAGTACAACAAGTTCTCCTATCAAGCATACTTCCTTCAAAAGGAATTAGAACTACACTTTATACAGTTAATATACAACTTTTACTTCACAAAAAAAAACAACTAAAACGTGTAGCGCTTGTTCCTGAACAATTTGAAAATTAATCCCGCATTAATTCTCACTATTGTCAAAAGCCGAAAGAAGCAGTATTTTCAACGTACTTAATATATCGGAACAAAGAACAAAACTCTACTCTCCATCTGTTTATATCAATTCCTCGTTATTACAACTTCTTATCGTCTCTTATCTAGACGTGTATATCCACATAAGGAACAAAATTTATATTTACGGCAAGACAAGAACGATGCAATCCACTCATTATAATATGATGCATTCGCCTAAGAAGTTAATAAATATAAAATATAGCAATAGTAGTTACAGAAAGGTTTTTACGAATTGAGTATAGCGTAAAATGTTAAACTACCGAAAATGCACGTTACAAAGTACTTATGATGTGAAATGTTAAGTTATAGATTCTGTTTGTCTCAACTAGCTGATTCAATTAAGTAAAGCAATTCTACAATACACCATATAATGATTAAATATTTACAACCTTTTTGAATTTTTCCCTTTTTTAGAATATTTACATATACTAGATATAAGAAATAGAAGCCAGCAAAACGAACCTTTGTTATACTTAGAGACCTTTAAGACGTTTCAAGATGCCTATTACCTTTCATAAACTGATCAAAGAAACCCCGGTTTTGTTGCCTCTTACATTTGCAAAAAATATTAAATTAAAACAGTTTACAGAAATAAATTATCAATATAGCTAACCTGGAATGGTTCCAGTCTGAATATTTAGAGTCGAATTTAGAAGTCACCATCAAACCAAAATACTATTCAAATCGTTATTCAAAATCCCATAAGTTAATTCAACTTAAGATTCAAATTATATATCAGTAAATAAAAGGTTTTCCATCTCCGTAATTAACAAAACAGTAATAGAACATTTACCATGTCAGTGACTACGAAAATTAGTTTAACAGGAGGTGATTAACCAGAGTAATCTCCAAAGTCGTCTCCAGAGTCCTGTTTTATTTATGTTAGAATTTGTATATTTTTACTAGATTGTTGTTTACTTACGTCTATAATAGATCGGCTCACTTGCACAATTTTTACACTTTTATAAAATGATTTTCATTTATTTTCGTGGTTACGTAAATAATTTAGCACTTCTGAGTATCGTGATAGCCCAGTTTAAAATGTATACTAAACTTGTCGCTCAATTGTTATCGTATTTATAGGCCTTGCCTCTTGTTTTCTACTCGTTGTTTCACGTGTTGGGTCGACACCTTCTGCGATTATCTTTTGTGTACACCGGAAAATTTTACAAATTGTACAGTTCAAATACTTGGATGAACGCTTAAATTGTCACGTATTCATTTACATACCATGATGTTTAATTGAGAAATCCCACGAATATCTGAGTAAATTGTCACGTACTCATTGTTATTTGCTTATTCTAATCTTAACCGAAATAAATTTAGTGTTTGGTTATTTCCTAGTTAAATTGGATTTTTGAACAAATGTAATACTTTGTCACGTACGATTTATTTAAATAATGCATAAATTTAGCCTGCGTATACGATGATATATTTAACGCACTTGTTAAATATTTATCAAGCCAATTCATATAGGTTTTCCGTTGATTTAATTTTGATGCATTTCGTTATGTTTTTAAATCTTATCTTTGCTCGTAACTACGCTTGGATATTTCTATTTCTTATGCGTTTAATCTATTGTACTTTTATGTACAGTGTGCTCTTAACTAACAATATGTTTAGTGACCTATTTACTCTTATAATATCTGCAATTTTGTGCTTTTGTTAACTGGAAGTTTCTTTTATTTGTTCTACGACCCCTGCGACTTAACCTACACAGGGGAAGTTTTATTGCAACAGATATTCCACAAGTACCACGGCTGCAAATAATGTAAATACGAGGCACAGAAAGCTAAAGAGGGAATTTTGTTTTGTGAACCACAAGTGAAGATAAACTATAGAGTACGCTAGTCTGCATAAAAATTTAATCAGGTTCGTGGAAATTAAATTAGGTTGAGCATTTGCAAAGTGAAATAAGAAAGCTTTTAGCGTGCTATCCAAAGCTGTTTCATTAAACGCAAGCGTAAGAATTTATTTCAACTCATATTTACACAAATTTTATTGAGCTCTAGTTTTACTTTTGGTTTAGTTGTACTTCTAGTTTTATTCTGCTTCTGGATTGAAACAATTTCGGGTTTAGTACTTTGAGTAGAGTTTGATTCTAGTACAAGTATAATTTACAATACTAACATTTTATTTATAAAAGGAATGGCAGTCTTTTATCATCAAAATTTAATTAATTAGGTTAAGGACATCTATGTCATCCCGTTTAAAAGTATTATAGCATTGTCAGTTTGTTAATGTATCCTTTAATGGTACCTCTGATTCAAATTTCTATCATTAGAAACCAATCGATTACGTTAAAGGAATTCATGTTGTTTTGTCAGTGCCTAATTATCCTTTCTACATTACTAGTTGGTGAATATTGCATAACTAAACATTTTTTAAGCAAGTTTGCATTATATAAACCATTTTTATATCGAGAATAATTTGTTTCATAAGCAACGCTCATGATTCAATTCAAATAAATTTGTTTCAATATGAAAACGACGCGATTATTTTGGTCTGTATAGATAGTTACACAAAATTGCTCGTTTCCATATTATTTTATTTCTAGTGTAGCACACATTGCATTTAACCTCGATATCCAGAACAAAAGTTCAAATATTCTGCTATATTGAAGCTATGTGTATTGCAAGTCTGCCGAAATCTTGTTATTTTGAGGTGAGACTAATAAAAGTGAAAATCAAAGAAGACTGTATTCAACACTATCCTTTAAAAGCTTTATTACATTTCCATATTTGTGTGATAATTTTAAATTTCGCACATGTTGTGAATAGTTTCATTGCAATAGATATTCAACAAATCCTACGCCCGCAAATGGTATACATTGAATTTCCTTCTGTGAACCACAAGTAAAAATAAACTACAATACGCTAGTCTGCATTAAAATTTAGTCAAGTTCTTAAAAATTAAATATATTTTTACACTGGAGAAGAGAAGTTAGAAAGTTGTTTAGTTAAACGTAAGAGTGGGAATTTATTTTAACTTTTATTAACACAAATTCTATAGAGTGTTAGTTGTATTTCTGGTTTAGTTTTACTTCTGGATTAATTATACTTCTGGGTTAATTATACTTCTGGATTGGTAGTGCCTCTGATTTGCTACTATTTTTGATTTAATTCTACTTCTGATGTAATTATACTTCTGAGTTTAGTTTCCGTCGCATTTGATTGTTACTCACGACTAATTTACCATATTAAAATTTTATTTCTAGAAGCAGAAAATAGGAAGATCTTTGGATTCAGAACATAATTCATTCAACCTGAGAGTTTGCTAAAAGAGACGCATCAAGGACACCACATTTAATTTTCCTATATTCCACCCGAAGGTAGGCGTACCAAGGTCAACATTATAACGTGAATAAGGGTCACTAGACTTGCGGCCACAACCCCAATGCTATGTACTACATAAGGATTAAACGCGAAAGGTAATCATGCTTCAAATGAAGTCTAACTTCAAAATTAATCAGTCCTAAATAAAAATCTAACAAACTGAAACTAAAACTAAAAATAGTGTGTAAATCCTGGTATCCCGAGCGTTGATTTTGGAATGTGCCCGATCAACAAGACACAAGCAAAACTGAAGGTAGAGGGACCCGTAATACCGGATAGCAGCTGCCAGCTAGCAAACTAATTTCTAAAAATGGATTCACATTTCTAAGCATTTGCCAAATATTTTTAATAGTGAGTCCAGCTATTTTGCCTGCTCTATAAATTTACAAATTCATCCTCCCTGGTCTAAGTATTTATTCTAACTTCATCCTAAATTTGTCCCTAGCGTTCCCTATCATTCCCTAACTGATATATTATAAGTACAATCTTTACAATTACAATCTTCGTTCCTATAGAAATGCTGCCACCAAAAATGGCGGCAGAACGTCAGAAAAAACAAATCAAACCCCGAAATAATATAATACATGCAAAGTAAATATGAAATGTAAATATAAAGTATAAATGTAAATAAATATAAAATAAATATAAGTATATATATTGCTGTGATTTTCCTTAGTAGATTCTCTTCTGATAATCGCCTCTTTACTCTTTCCGCCTCGGCTGCTCACCTAGTTAAACCTTCATCCTCATTCATAAAAAAAAACAAACACATTCCTACCACAAACATCAACGTTAACTCTATTTACATCAATATTCATAATACATTAAAATTTCAAAATTAAATTGTAGCATAAATTTCAGTATTATAAAATTTCCAGATTAAATTTGTCATCATTTTAATTTGCATCCAGAATTAAAGTCCTTGTAGGATGCCTACTAATTAATTTAACAATATTTGCAGACCTGAGCCTGAGTACAAAGGGAGCATCTCCCACCCCTTTACGTTAATCAAAGAGGTTAGTCTAATTGAGCTCAAAGACAGACCCAAATTTTCATCATAATCAAGAACGTAAACTGCTAAATACTCCTTTCTACTTAAACAAGAAAATTTTACCTTAAAATTAAAAGTTTGTTGTTTGTACAAATTCACTACTGTCCATTTTTTAGCAAACAAATTATAAAGTTATTCAACACACACCAAAATATCAAAAATCGAACAACAAAGCATAAGTTACCTGAAGGTTAATGCACTCGTGGCTCCAATGTACATCGTCCTTTGTTAATCACACCATTCCAACTGGGTTATATTTACGGCTTCTGATTCTGAACGCTCCTAAAATTCTCTACACCACCATTCATCTAAAGTTGTTTCAGAGCTTCTCAGGAACTCATCTAAGTATATCAAAATCTTGTTTTGTGGATCCAATCACGATTACGAATAACATTTGATTATTAACACCCCCAAAAATAGCAAAGAAATTCCTAATTCTTTCACGCTATACCCCAAAACTGCCTACTTTTGTTTATTCATTTATCGTTACAAATTTGGATAATTAGTACAGTAATACTCGCAAATATAACTAGACTTTATTACCTTGTATCTTCTTTTCTAAGTGCACTAATGCATAATAACTTGTATCGTAGCACGTAAAGAGCAAACTGTTTTAAAGTATTCAATAATCACCAAAATATAAGAGCAAACTGTTTAAAGTATTGAATCAAAATCGAAAATCTAAGAGAGCGAAACTGTTTAAAGTCCGGGTTTATATAATAGCTCGCCTGTATGTCGGTTTTGTCCCGCGACGGCCAGTTTTCAGAATTTCGCATACTCTGTTCCCTTTTCGACAGTCCGGCACGCGGTTCTACAAAATTTGCACACGTCCAAAGTTTAAAATCCAAGAATGTTCACACGGCTTGCAAACACGTCCGAGAACAACCAATTAATTTTGTATAGAAATCGTTACGTTTACACCTCTTATATCTGCATCTTATTTCCACCAATCGCAAACCCAGTGACGTTGCTCAAATCACGCCTTTTATTATCTGTGTCTCTGCCTTGCGCGTTTCATCCATCTCTTTGTACCCTTTTCTGAGTGGTACAAATCGATATTCCTTATTATCGGTTATTTCAATCCACGTGGATTCGTAAGTAAAATAACCCCGTATCTAGCCTTCCCGTTAAAACATCCGACCGTTTCCAATATACCTAGAAGCTGCATGTTTATCCAAACAAATTAATTAGAACTTTGATATTTAAAAATACGCAGGTGTTCAATCGTAATACTTTAAATAACACTTCTACGATTTGAATATTATTGGGTTTTTTTTAAAAGCTTTTGTGCATATTATACCTCAATAATCGTTCAATTAACTCCAATTAAAATAATAATGAATGGCATTGACTTCTACCCTTTAATTTTTAGTGAATACAAATTAAATATTAATTATTATTTGTACACTTTGTTTAATACCCGTTACTTAGAACTTGAATTAATTAATATAAATTTTGCACGTAATTTCTATTTGTTTTAATACTTGGAACAATTAAATTACATACAATTTGAGCATTTTAATGCTGCTTCTTTTTATAGAAATCGTCTAGTGAATAATTTAAATCCCTTATTTTTAATGAAACGAATAAATTTTTAAGCTCCACGATTTTAAAAACGCGTATTATCTAATAAAATTCTATACAAGGTGATTAAAATTATTTGATGTCGTTAATTAATTTTCTACCCTGGTCTAAATTTTAGTAATATATATATATATATATATATATATATATATATATAATAAACATCTAAAAGCATAAGCATGTAGCAGTGCATAAATTAGCAAAAACATCACCCAAATAAATAGTCAAGTGCACTCGCATGAGCATTATATCGACTAGCGCCAGCCATTACACATAAAATATGCTTGTTAAATTATTTCAAAATCTGCTTATTACTACAAATCAATGATTATGCGAGAACAGCCGCCACAATTTTACTATTACTTCGTATATAAATTTTTCCAGCATCCGAAGAACTGGTTGTCTTCTTACGTCTATTGATTCCTTACTGCTAAGGGGAGATGGATATGCACGTACCAAGGTCAACATTATAATTTGTATAAGGGCCGCTATGCCTGCGGACACGTCCCAATGTTCCACCCGAAGGTACTTCATTGGGTTTAAACGCGAAATATACGTGCCCCAAATGTAATTTAACTTTAAAATTAATCAATCCTAAATAAAAATCTAACAAACTAAAACAAAAAACTGAAAATAGGGTTTGAATAAAGATATCCCTAGCGTTGATTTTGAAGTGTGTTCGATCAACAAGACACAAGCAAAGTAAAATAAGAGGGATTCGTAATACCGGATAACAGTCGCCAACTCCGCTTACCGGTGCAACCAGAAGGGTCGTCTTAAAACTACCCAAATCTAGCTAGCTCATTTTAAAAATGGATTCAAATTTTCTAAGCATTCGCCAAATATTTTAATAGTGAATCCAGCTATTTTGCCTACTATATAAATTTACAAATTCGTGCTCCCAGGTCTAAGTATTTAATTCTAAGTAAATCCTGTATTCGTCCCTAACGTTCCCTAAATTGACATATTATAACTACATTCTTTTTTCTTATAGATACTACGACCAAAAAATAGGCGGCAGAGTGTCAAACGAATTAAATCGAACCACAAAACAATAAAATGCAGGCAAAAGTATAAATATAAAAATAAATATAAAATTATATATACAGGGTGTTTCAAAATTGCACGGAACTATTTTAAGGGAGTGTTTTTAGCACAAAATAAACATAAAACTTCTAATAAACATATGCCCTAAAATGTACCCCCATGGAGTTATAACCCCTTTAAGGGGGCTAGATGAAATTGAGTTTTTTTAATTATCTGAAGTACCACAAAAGATATTTTATTCAGATTTTTGTTGCCTACCCATGTTTTTATGCCAAATAAGATAGACTTATCCATTTTTCGATAATAAGATCAGGAGCGTCCCATTCGGGGGGGGGGGCAATCACGTTTAACCCTGTAATTTTTTTGTGTGTAAGCTTTTATAAATTATAATGCCAGAATTAGAATCTATTGACATTTCTGAGTAAAAAAGTCACTCTTGTTCGAAGTCGATATCTGTAGCCGTTTTCGAGTTAATTGAGGTGAAGCATTTAGGATGCCCTATGATACATACCTTATTCGTTTAGTTTTAATATGAACTTCCCATATGTATAGGTATAAACCTAATAAACATATGCCTTCAATATCTCTGTAACAACTTGGCATATGTATAAACTATACATATGTCTCAAATTAATCAATGTATTACTTAGATGTTGAAGACTAAAGCTAAATGTCAAAATGCGATGTTAATCAAATAGCCTTGGATATTAGAAGCTCTACATTATAACAGTTGCATATCGTTTATTTGTTTGACAGGTGATTATGTATCTACTATGTATTACCTTTGTTATGTTTAAACACTGTGTAAGTTACTAATATGTGTTACTAGTTCTGTTAGTTTTTGTGTAAATTGGTACTTTGGAGACACTTTAATTTGTTGTATCATGGGAGACACCACAAACTTGTTCACATTTGCAGAACAAACAGACATGCTGTTAGTTTATGGTGAAGTACAGAGAAATGGCGCTGCTGCAGTTCGCAGATACCAAGATCAATTTCCAACTAGAAGGATACCAAATCGTAAAACATTTCAATCCATTGAAACACGTCTTAGGAAAACTGGCACGCTAAAACCTACACGAGTAAATGCTGGTCGACAAAGATTTCGATGAGATGTAAATGTTGAAGAACAAATACTCAATGCTGTTCAGTTATCTCCTAGTACTAGCACCAGAAGATTGTCTCTTTGTTTTGGTGTTTCATCTGCAAGCGTTTGGCGAACATTGCACTAGCAGCAACTGTACCCATTTCACGTGACATCTGTGCAAGATTTGTTACCGCAAGATTACATCAAACGAACCAATTTTTCGCAGTGGTTAATTCGAAATTGCACACGACATCGTAACTTCTTGACCCGCTTGCTAGTGACTGATGAATCTACCTTTAAAGAAATGGAATTACCAATTTTTGCAATACCCATACTTGGGATGAAGAAAACCCCCATACCACTGTCACAAATCATTACCAGCATACATTTTCGTTAAATGTCTGGTGTGGACTTCTTGGTGACAATCTCATCGGCCCCTTCTTTTTACCACGAAGACGTTTAGGAATGTTTTATTTGAATTTTCTGCAAAATAATCTTTATGAGCTGTTAGAGGATATTCCAATTCCCGATAGATGTGGGATTTGGTTTATGCATGACGGTGCCCCAGCCCACTTCTCTTATATTGTCACTGACTATTTAAACGCAGAATATGGTAACCGATGGATTGGCCGAAATGCACCTATTACATGGCCACTTCGATCTCCCGATCTAACACCGTTAGATTATTTTGTTTGGGGTTGGATAAAGACTATAATTTATTCTACGTCTATCTACACGCAAGAGGAGTTAAAGAATCGGATCGTGGAAGCTGCTGATACTATTAAGAATTGTCCTGATGTTATAAGACTTGCCAGAGAGCAATGGATTCGCCGTGCTGGATGCTGCATACAACAAAATAATGGACATCTTGAATAGTTACTTTAAATGTTTAATTGTAATAAATATTTTCAACTCTCAATATCTATGTAGGTATATAGAGCATCATAGGGCATCCTGAATGCCTCAACCCAATTAACTCGAAAACGGCTACAGATATCGACTTCAAACAAGAGTGACTTTTTTACTCAGAAATGTCAAAAGATTCTAATTCTGGCATTATAATTTATAAAAGCTTACACACAAAAAAATTACAGGGTTAAACGTGATTGTCCCCCCCCCCGAATGGGACGCTCTTGATCTTATTATCGAAAAATGGATAAGCCAATCTTATTTGGCATAAAAACATGGGTAGGCAACAAAAATCTGAATAAAATATCTTTTGTGGTTCTTCAGATAATTAAAAAAACTCAATTTCACCTAGCCACCTTAAAAGGGTTAAAACTCCATAGGGGTACATTTTAGGACATACGTTGTTTATTAGAAGTTTTATGTTTATTTTGTGCTAAAGAACACTCCCTTAAAATAGTGCCGTGCAATTTTGAAACACCCTGTATATATATATATATATATATATATATATATATATATATATATATTGTAGTGGTTTTAAAGGTTAAGTTTAAGTATAAACAAGGCAATTTCAAACACCCTGTATAGAGGAAACAACTACACTTTAAGTGCAAAATTTATTTCATTTAATAAATTTAAAGTAACAAGTATTACCATAATTTTACAAGTAGTGATTAAAATTTAGTTAGGTTCGTAAAGAAAATAAATTGTAGAAGCCAATGCAAATTATTAATTAATTTAATTGAGTTTAGTTGAAAGGGTGATTAAGTTTAATACGCATAAGAGCTTGAAAAATGGATAATACCAATGTGAAACACCTTGCTAACAAACGAACAGCCGTTGAATATAAAATACCTTGAAACGCAACCTCCTAGAAATGTTGTGTTAAAACGTTTGTTGATTGAACACCTGCAGGTTTTGGAAATGTCAGGTTCCTCTTATTTGTGTAGATAAAAGTCAGTATTCGAGGTATATCGGGTAAACCGTCGGACGGTTCGCGTAAATGTTAACTAAAAGTTTCCTTAAAGCGCAGAAGGGATAGACGATTAATGAAATGCTTCGGAATGAAACGGTAATATCGATTTCTACAACTTAAACAAGGTTAGAAGGAAACATAGAATATGCATAAGAGAGGAATAGCGTTAATACAGGCGGGGTTTCAAGACGTCATTGAATATTTTATTGGTCTATATAGTTAGTTGTACAACAGACAAACACGGGAAAATTTGAATGCAGGTTTTTCGGAAAATATAATAAGGACGAGCTAAATTTCGAAGATTTCGAAAACGGTTGAACCAAAATTTTAAGAAGTATTATTTTAAATGAAGGATTTTGCGGGAAGAGTGGCCGAGAGGAGGCATAGAATTGTATAAATACTCTAAGAGAATTAGCATCGCTCTCTTTTAATTTCGCTCTTAGTATTTTCATCGCTTCAGACTACGGACAGAAATTTACCACGAGCTTGTAAGTATATAAAATTTTTTAAATTAAATAGTACAGTGTTGGCCTCATAATTTGATACGCGGATAGTGACGAGTCTAAATTTTATTGAGGTGCAACATTTACTTTAAACAAGCTCGTGAAGTGAAGTAATGAAACTAATTAAGCAATTATAAAAAAATTGTAATATATTTGGATTTGGATTTGGATGCATCGTGAATGCAGAGCAGGCAGCACAACTTAGAGGGTGTTCATCTACAAATAGCTGGCGGCGGCGAGCAGAGCAGAACCACGAAACCGAGAGCGAAACAACTTATTGGCATCGTCAACGGAGTAGGTATCTTCAAGAAATTCCAGGTAACGCTTTAGAATTTGTTGTTTTTGATAAACTATGAAAATTCTTGTGATGTGTGAGAGTGAACTATGAAGGTATTTTGCATTATTTTGCGAATTAAAAATAATACGCATAACTAACTTTTATTATGGTATTTAAATATAAATCTAAATGTGTATATAAAGCTTATTAACGTTCCATCAGGAATTTAAATTTTTATTGTTACGAGTACATGGGTTTTTGTTTGCAGTAAGCGTATACTAAGTAAAAAGCATACATTAATCATACAAAAAGCTGGGTTATCATGAGCTCACCATACTCCAGAGTGTCCTAATTAAAATTAATTATAAATAAAGAACGAAAAATAAGGTTTTATTCAGGGTCCATTTACTACTCCGGTTACATTCAATGTGTTTAATATTTCTAGTTAAAATGCTGGACTTTACAAAAATAGAATTTATTGAGGTGTAACTTGAGCACCGAGCTGTAAATAATCTTGAAGTTTTATTTGTAAATAGTGGTAAATAAATATTGTATGATTGTTGTATTATTTTGTGGCTTTATTGGGAGTGTGCGTGAACGATAAAGAGTATGATAGTGAATCTAAGTATCCAAAAGGAAGTCCAAGTGAGCTAGCCAGTGAAGCGGTTGAAGAATTACTGTGATGAAGAGAGGAATCTGGGTAAGAAATTATTTTTTTTGAAAAATTTTTCTATTGTGTAAAATTTATGACGATTTTTGGGTAAATTAATAAAATTTTCGAATATTTTTGTTACTGAGGCTCGATTTAGAGAGGTTATACACGGCAATTTATGGCGACCTGAACGTCAGGCTCGAGTTCCAAATAGAATTTAACAATTTTATTCCAGAAAACTGGCGATCTGAGAGAGAGAGTCCGTGTTTTGTATAAATTTAAGAGTATTTTGAGAGTGTGTGGGAGTGATTTGAACGTATGCAGAGAAAGGAGTGGTTAAGGAGTCAAGGAGTGGAAATTAGAAGCGACGATAGTGCCTTGTGTGATAAAAATTCGAAAACGGAGGAAGCTGGAGGCAGTAGGGATCAGTTGAGGACGGAGTCGGGAGAAGCTGAAAATAAAGTAATTTTGAGAATGCTAGAGAGGATGAATGAAGAATCAAACAGGAGATTTGATCAGATGAGTAAGACGTTAAGCGGGGTTAGAGAAGATTCAAATAGGAAATTTGAAAAGATGAATGAAACATTAACAGGAGTTAGGGAAACACTAAGTGAAAAAATAGATAAGACGAATAAAGAAGTTTCTGAATTCAAAAATAGCTTGACAGTAAAAATGTGGGAAGTTGAAAATAGGGTAGATAAAAATGAGCGCGATATTAGAGGTTTAAATCTGGAAATGGGACAACTAAGGACTGATGTAAGGATTTTCTGTGAGGACGAGATTAATGCTAAAATGACTGAGGTAACGGACTCGTGTAAGGATCAGTTAGGTCGGGTTGAGAGAGAAGTTACAGGGATTAAACAGAATGTAGCGACTTTAATGGGGGATGGTCCAAGGTTTGTAACAGGTAATGTGTCCTTAGAGCAACAGATGATTATGGGGATAGTAGGGTAATCCCGCAAATATTCGTTAACAATATTAGAGGTTTAATAAGTAATTAATACGATGAACAGGCGAGATTTAATGTTGTAAAAGCTTTACTAAAAGACCATGCTGAAGCTTGGTACAATTTAATAGGACAAGATATTGACACCTACACTGACTTCGAGGACAGGTTTTTGAAACATTATTGGAGTGACCACAGACAGGAGCAGGTACGAGACGATTTGATCACGAGAAAATTTAAAGGAGAATTTTCAGGAAGTAGGGTGCAATATGCTACACGAAAGTATAGCAGGGCGAAACAACTGAACCCACCACCGACGGATCGACAGATCATAAAATACTTGTCGAGGCATTTTCAGGTTGAAGTGAAACAGCACGTAGCGTTACAGAACATTGTGGACAGAAAGATGTTTCTGGAGTACTTGCAGAGGTATGATGACGTTAACAGTGGACGACCTAGGGAAAATAGGGAAAGACATGTAAACACGGTTAGGTTCGACAACAGACGGGATAGTTACCTAAGACGGAGGAATACGTATCAGCGACAAAATTGGGAACCGCGGCGGACATTTTATTAGTGCAACAGTGTAGGTAGGGGACCTGCACCTAGACCGGGACCAACGAGACAGAACAGTTTACCGGACATGAAGGGGACATCAAATACAAACCGGGAAGGTAACAACACGGACAGAGTTGATACGCCAAGGACATACGCGGAAGTGACAGCAAGACCAGGACCGAATAGGGAGAACAGACCTGGACAGGGTTTTTAGAGCAGGATAAACCACTAGACATCACTGTTTAAAAATATGAACATCCTAGGGAATTTTTGAAAATAGAAGAAGAAATTGAGCCAGAAATTATAGAAAAATTTTGTTTGCCCATAACTGAGATTAAAATTTTTGAGAAAAATTCAGGAGCATTATTAGATTCAGGAGCTGAGGCGAGTTTGGTATCGGAGGAATTCGTCAATGAAATTAAAGATAAAGTGTGTGACAGGATAATGCCACTAAAAAGAAGTCACCTGGTTGCGCCGAATAAAAAGCGATTTGCTGTTGTGAATAGCGTAGTTATTTTAAAAGTAAAGTTAGGTTCAGTTAGCTGTGAACAAGAATTTATAATTGTACCTGGGTTAAAGTTTAAAGAGATATTTGGAGTCGATTGCATGATGAAGTTAGGGGTTATAATAGATATGGAGAGGAAAATAGTTAGGATTGGGGATAGGATATTGCCCTGGAAGGCAAGTTATGATGTCACAGAAGATGACATGGGGTTATGAATAAATAGTATACAGGGAGATGATGAAGAAGTGAAAGAGATCGACTCAGGTGAATATAGTGAGGAAAGGTTAGATGAGGTACAATTGATAGTGAAGAAAGAAGCTGAACAAGTAGAGGTAGAGTCAGGCGCAGCATTAGTAGTGGATAACGAGTCAGAATTAAAAAAGATAGAAGTAAAAATAGCATTATGTGACACACAAAAGGTAAAAGTAGGCATAAGTGAGTTAAGGGGCAAAGATAATTTTGGTAATTCGAGTTTGGATTTAAAAGATTTTTGTGAACTGAATATTGTACATAAAGGGTCTAGAAGAGATGAAAAGTATTGGATAGGAGGGAAAGATAAAGATGTTGAGGTAGTATCGTTGGGTTTGTCCGCAGAGAAAGAAATAGTAATAAACAATAAACAGACAAGTGGAGAGACTGAAGAAGAAGAAATATTTAAGAGTCAGGATTATAGGGATGATTTTATTTTATGTGAAGTAACAGGGATGATAAGTATAGAAATAGGAGGAGAAATAAGGATGAAGAGTATTAGGATGGTGAGAAGAAAGTCGTGGAGGATTAAGAAAACAGTCAGATTTAAATAAGAAATGAAGAGTAATTACCAAAAGATAGAGATAGGTGAATGTTAGTGTAGAAGTTGAATAGCTAGAGATAGAAATAGGTATATAGAAAAGTGGATGTAGAAATAGGATAAATATGGATAGGTGTATATAGAAAAATATAGATATGTGTATAATAGAGTAAAAGTTAAATAAATAGGGATAGAATAGGTGTATATAGAAGAGTAGAAGTAAGTATTTATAGAATAAGATTAGGTATAGGATAAATATGGGAGATAGTTAGATATAGGTATAGAACTAGGTAGGGAGAGGTAGGATAAGAATAGATAGAGATAGTAGGTAAGGTTAAAAAATATGAAAAGTGAAGATAAAGAGAAAAGTACAATAGAGGTACGTAAAGAGTTACTAAAAGAATAAAGGGTGAAATAAAAGGAAAAAATACAATGAAATAAGAGGGTGCAGAGTTAATAATAGATAGAAATAGTTAGGTAAAAGATAGTGATAGGTGTGAATAGTTAATTATAAATAAAGATTGGTGTAGATAGATAGAAATAAGTAGAGATAGGTGTAGAAATAGATAGTAATAGGTAGATAAGTAGTGATAGGTTGGATAAATAGGTATAGGCAGTGTTAGGTGAGTAGATAGGTGTATAGAAATAGCAGGTAAGATTAAATTAGAGTGTAGTTATTTAAATTCAGAAAAACCGGGTAGGGTTTTTCTTAAAATTGAAATAGGGGGATTATGTAGGGGTTTAAAAGGTTAAATTTAAGTATAAACATGGCAATTTCAAACACCCTGTATAGAGGAAACAACCAGACTTTACGTGCGAAATTTATTTCATTTAATGAATTTAAAGTAACAAGTATTACCATAATTTTACAAGTAGTGATTAAAATTTAGTTAGGTTCGTAAAGAAAATAAATTGTAGAAGCCAATGCAAATCATTAATTAATTTAATTGAGTTTAGTTGAAAGGGTGATTAAGTTTAATACGCATAAGAGCTTGAAAAATCGATAATACCAATGTGAAATGCCTTGCTAACAAACGAACAGCCGTTGAATATAAAATACCTTGAAACGCAACCTCCTAGAAATGTTGTGTTAAAACGTTTGTTGATTGAACACCTGCAGGTTTTGGAAATGTCAGGTTCCTCTTATTAGGGTAAATAAAAGTCAGTATTCGAGGTATATCGGGTAAACCGTCGGACGGTTCGCGTAAATGTTAACTAAAAGTTTCCTTAAAGCGCAGAAGGGATAGACGATTAATGAAATGCTTCGGAATGAAACGGGCATAATAACAGTTCACTTCGAAGCGCACGTATTCAGTCCACATGGGTTAGTTAGAAACGCGGACAGTAATATCGATTTCTACAACTTAAACAAGTTAGAAGGAAACATAGCATATGCATAAGAGAGGAATAGCGTTAATACAGGCGGGGTTTCAAGACGTCATTAAATATCTTATTGGTCTATATAGTTAGTTGTACAACAGACAAACACGGGAAAATTTGAATGCAGGTTTTTCGGAAAATATAATAACGACGATCTAAATTTCGAAGATTTCGAAAACGGTTGAACCAAAATTTTAAGAAGTATTATATTAAATGAAGGATTTTGCGGGAAGAGTGACCGAGAGGTGGCATAGAATTGTATAAATACTCTAAGAGAATTAGCATCGCACTCTTTTAATTTCGCTTTTAGTATTTTCATCGCTTCAGACTACGGACAGAAACTTACCACGAGCTTGTAAGTATATAAAAAATTTTTAATTAAATAGTACAGTGTAGGCCTCATAATTTGATACGCGGATAGTGACGAGTCTAAATTTTATTGAGGTGCAACATTTATTATAAACAAGCTCGTGAAGTGAAGTAATGAAACGTAAACTAAATTAAGCAATTATAAAAGAAGTGTAGCATATTTGGATTTGAATGCATCGTGAATGCAGAGCAGGCATCACAACTTAGAGGGTGTTCATCTACAAATAGCTGGCGGCGGCGAGCAGAGCAGAACCACGAAACCGAGAGCGAAACAACTTAACGGCATCGTCAACGGAGTAGGGATCTTCAAGAAATTCCAGGGAACACTTTAGAATTTGTTGTTTTTGATAAACTATGAAAATTCTTGTGATGTGTGAGAGGGAACTATGAAGGTATTTTGCATTATTTTGCGTATTAAAAATAATACGCATAACTAACTTTTATTATGGTATTTAAATATAAATCTAAAGGTCTATATAAAGCTTATTAACGTTCCATCAGGAATTTAAATTTTTATTTGTTTGCAATAAGCGTATGCTAAGTAAAAAGCATACATTAATCATAAAAAAACTGGGTTATCATGAGCTCACCATACTCCAGAGTGTCCTAATTAAAATTAATTATAAATAAAGAACGAAAAATAAGGTTTTATTCAAGGTCCATTTACTCCGGTTACATTCAATGTGTTTAATATTTCTAGTTAAAATTCTAAACTTTGCAAAAATAGAATTTATTGAAGTGTAACTTGAGCACCGAGCTGTAAATAATCTTAAAGTTTTATTTGTAAATAGTGGTAAATAAATATTGTATGATTGTTGTATTATTTTGTGGTTTTATTGGGAGTGTGCGTGAACGATAAAGAGTATGATAGTGAATCTAAGTATCCTAAAGGAGGTCCAAGTGAGCTAGCCAGTGAAGCGGTTGAAGAATTAAGGTGATGAAGAGAGGAATCTGGGTAAGAAATTATTTTTTTTGAAAAATTTTTCTATTGTGTAAAATTTATGACGATTTTTAGGTAAATTAATAAAATTTTCGAATATTTTTGTTACTGAGGCTCGATTTAGAGAGGTTACACGGCAATTTATGGCGACCTGAACGTCAGGCTCGAGTTCCAAATAGAATTTAACAATTTTATTCCAGGAAACTGGCGATCTGAGAGAGAGAGACCGTGTTTTGTATAAATTTAAGAATATTTTGAGAGTGTGCGGGAGTGATATGATCGTATGCAGACAAAGGAGTGGTTAAGGAGTCATGGAGTGGAAATTTGAGAACGACGATAGTGCCTTGTGTGATAAAAATTCGAAAACGGAGGAAGCTGGAGGCAGTAGGGATCAGTTGAGGACGGAGTCGGGAGAAGCTGGAAATGAAGTAATTTTGAGAATGCTAGAGAGGATGAATGAAGAATCAAACAGGAGATTTGATCATATGAGTAAGACGTTAAGCGGGGTTAGAGGAGATTCAAATAGGAAATTTGAAGAGATGAATAAAACATTAACAGGAGTTAGGAAAACACTAAGTTAAAAAATAGATAAGACGAATAAAGAAGTTTCTGAATTCAAAAATAGCTTGACGGTAAAAATGTGGGAAGTTGAAAATAGGGTAGATAAAAATGAGCGCAATATTAGAAGTTTAAATCTGGAAATGGGACAACTAAGGACTGATGTAAGGATTTTCTGTGAGGACGAGATTAATGCTAAAATGACTGATTTAACGGACTCGTGTAAGGATCAGTTAGGTCAGGTTGAGAGAGAAGTTACAGGGATTAAACAGAATGTAGCGACTTTAATGGGGGATGGTCCAAGGTTTGTAACAGGTAATGTGTCCTTAGAGCAACAGATGATTATGGGGATAGTAGGGTAAACCCGCAAATATTCGTCACCAATATTAGAGGTTTAATAAGTAATTTATACGATGAACAGGCGAGATTTAATGTTGTAAAAGCTTTACTAAAAGACCATGCTGAAGCTTAGTACAATTTAATAGGACAAGATATTGACACCTACACTGACTTCGAGAACAGGTTTTTGAAACATTATTGGAGTGACCACAGACAGGAGCAGGTACGAGACGATTTGATCACGAGAAAATTTAGAGCAGAATTTTCAGGAAGTAGGGCGCAATATGCTACACGAAAGTATAGCAGGACGAAACAACTGAACCCACCACTGACGGATCGACAGATCATAAAATACTTGTCGAGGCATTTTGAGGTTGAAGTGAAACAGCACATAGCGTTACAGAACATTGTGGACAAAGAGATGTTTCTGGAGTACCTGCAGAGGTATGATGTCGTTAACAGTGGACGACCTAGGGAAAATAGGGAAAGACATGTAAACACGGTTAGGTTCGACAACAGACGGGATAGTTACCTAAGACGGAGGAATACGTATCAGCGACAAAATTGGGAACCGCGACGGACATTTTATAGGAGCAACAGTGTAGGTAGGGGACCTGCACCTAGACCGGGACCAACGAGACAGAACAGTTCGCCGGACATGAAGGGGACATCAAATACAAACCGGGAAAGTAACAACACGGACAGAGTTGAGACGTCAAGGACATACGCGGAAGTGACAGCAAGACCAGGACCGAATAGGGAGAACAGACCTGGACAGGATTTTTAGAGAAGGACAAACCACTAGACATCACTGTGTAAAAATATGAACATCCTAGGGAATTTTTGAAAATAGAAGAAGAAATTGAGCCAGAAATTATAGAAAAATTTTGTTTGCCCATAACTGAGATTAAAATTTTTGAGAAAAATTTAGGAGCATTATTAGATTCAGGAGCTGAGGCAAGTTTGGTATCGGAGGAATTCGTCAATGAAATTAAAGATAAAGTGTGTGACAGGATAATGCCACTAAAAAAAAGTCACCTGGTTGCGCCGAATAAAAAGCGATTTGCTGTTGTGAATAGCGTAGTTATTTTAAAAGTAAAGTTAGGTTCAGTTAGCTGTGAACAAGAATTTATAATTGTACCTGGGTTAAAGTTTAAAGGGATATTAAGGGTCGATTGCATGATGAAGTTAGGGGTTATAATAGATATGGAGAGGAAAATAGTTAGGATTGGGGATAGGATATTGCCCTGGAAGGCAAGTTATGATGTCACAGAAGATGACATGGGGTTATGCATAAATAGTATAGAGAGAGGTGATGAAGAAGTGAAAGAGATCGACTCGGGTAAATATAGTGAGAAAAGGTTAGATGAGGTACAATTGATAGTGAAGGAAGAAGCTGAACAAGTAGAGGTAGAGACAGGCGCAGCATTAGTAGTGGATAACGAGTCAGAATTAAAAAAGATAGAAGTAAAAATAGCATTATGTGACACACAAAAGGTAAAAGTAGGCATAAGTGAGTTAAGGAGCAAAGATAATTTTGGTAATTCGAGTTTGGATTTAAAAGATTTTTGTGAAATGAATATTGTATATAAAGGTTCTAGAAGAGATGAAAAGTATTGGATAGGGGGGAAAGATAAAGATGTTGAGGTAGTATCGTTGGGTTTGTCCGCAGAGAAAGAAATAGTAATAAACAATAAACAAACAAGTGGAGAGACTGAAGAAGATGAAATATTTAAGAGTCAAGACAATAGGGATGATTTTATTTTATGTGAAGTAACAGGGATGATAAGTATAGAAATAGAAGGAGGAGAAATAAGGATGAAGAGTATTAGGAGGGTGAGAAGAAAGACGTGGAGGATTAAGAAAAGAGTCAGATTTAAATAAGAAATGAAGAGTAATGACCAAAAGATAGAGATAGGTGAATGTTAGTGTAGAAGTTGAATAGCTAGAGATAGAAATAGGTATATAGAAAAGTGGAAGTAGAAATAGGATAAATATGGATAGGTGTATATAGAAAAAGATAGATAGGTGTATAATAGAGTAAAAGTTAAATAAATAGGGATAGAATAGGTGTATATAGAAGAGTAGATGAAAGTATTTATAGAATAAGATTAGGTATAGGATAAATATAGGAGATAGTTAGGTATAGGTATAGAATTAGGTACGTAGAGGTAGGATATGAATAGATAGAGATAGTAGGTAAGGTTAAAATATATGAAGAGTGAAGATAAAGAGAAAAGTACAATAGAGGTACGTAAAAAGTTAATAAAAGACTAGAGGGTGAAATAAAAGGAAAAAATACAATAAAATAAGAAGGTGAAGAGTTAATAATAGATAGAAATAGTTAGGTAAAAGATAGTGATAGGTGTGAATAGTTAATTATAAATAAAGATAGGTGTAGATAGTTAGAAATAAGTAGAGATAGGTGTAGAAATAGATAGTAATAAGTAGATAAGTAGTGATAGGTTGGATAAATAGGTATAGGCAGTGTTAGGTGAGTAGATAGGTGTATAGAAATAGCAGGTAAGATTAAATTAGAGTGTAGTTATTTAAATTCAGAAAAACCGGGTAGGGTTTTTCTTAAAATTGAAATAGGGGGATTATGTAGGGGTTTTAAAAGGTTAAATTTAAGTATAAACATGGCAATTTCAAACACCCTGTATAGAGGAAACAACCAGACTTTACGTGCAAAATTTATTTCATTTAATGAATTTAAAGTAACAAGTATTACCATAATTTTACAAGTAGTGATTAAAATTTAGTTAGGTTTGTAAAGAAAATAAATTGTAGAAGCCAATGCAAATTATTAATTAATTTAATTGAGTTTAGTTGAAAGGGTGATTAAGTTTAATACGCATAAGAGCTTGAAAAATCGATAATACCAATGTGAAACGCCTTGCTAACAAACGAACAGCCGTTGAATATAAAATATCTTGAAACGCAGCCTCCTAGAAATGTTGTGTTAAAAAGTTTGTTGATTGAACACCTGCAGGTTTTGGAAATGTCAGGTTCCTCTTATTTGTGTAGATAAAAGTCAGTATTCGAGGTATATCGGGTAAACCGTCGGACGGTTTGCGTAAATGTTAACTAAAAGTTTCCTTAAAGCGCAGAAGGGATAGACGATCAATGAAGTGCTTCGGAAAGAAACGGGCATAATAACAGTTCACTTCGAAACGCACGTATTCAGTCCACATGGGACAGTAATATCGATTTCTACAACTTAAACAAAGTTAAAAGGAAACATAGAATATGCATAAGAGAGAAATAGCGTTAATACAGGCGGGGTTTCAAGACGTCATTGAATATCTTATTGGTCTATATAGTTAGTTGTACAACAGACAAACACGGGAAAATTTGAATGCAGGTTTTTCAGAAAATATAATAACGACGAGCTAAATTTCGAAGATTTTGAAAACGGTTGAACCAAAATTTTAAGGAGTATTATTTTAAATGAAGGATTTCGCGGGAAGAGTGGCCGAGAGGTGGCATAGAATTGTATAAATACTCTAAGAGAATTAGCATCGCTCTCTTTTAATTTTGCTCTTAGTATTTTCATCGCTTCAGACTACGGACAGAAATTTACCACGAGCTTGTAAGTATATAATATTTTTTTAATTAAATAGTACAGTGTTGACCTCATAATTTGATACGCGGATAGTGACGGGTCTAAATTTTATTGAGGTGCAACATTTATTTTAAACAAGCTCGTGAAGTGAAGTAATGAAACGTAAATTAAATTAAGCAATTATAAAAAAAGTGTAGTATATTTGGATTTGGATTTGGATGCATCGTGAATGCAGAGCAGGCAGCACAACTTAGAGGGTGTTCATCTACAAATAGCTGGCGGCGGCGAGCAGAGCAGAACCACGAATCCGAAAGCGAAACAACTTAACGGCATCGTCAACGGAGTAAGGATCGTCAAGAAATTCCAGGTAACGCTTTAGAATTTGTTGTTTTTAATAAACTATGAAAATTCTTGTGATGTGTGAGAGTGAACTATGAAAGTATTTTGTATATTAAAAGTAATACGCATAACTAACTTTTATTATGGTATTTAAATATAAATCTAAAGGTGTATATAAAGCTTATTAACGTTCCATCAGGAATTTAAATTTTTATTGTTACGAGTACATGGGTTTTTTGTTTGCAGTAAGCGTATGCTAAGTAAAAAGCATACACTAATCATAAAAAAACTGGGTTATCATATGCTCACCATACTCCAGAGTGTCATAATTAAAATTAATTATAAATAATGAACGAAAAATAAGGTATTATTCAGGGCCCATTTACTCCAGTTACATTCAATGTGTTTAATATTTCTAGTTAAAATTCTGGACTTTACAAAAATAGAATTTATTAAGGTGTAACTTGAGCACCGAAATGTAAATAATCTTGAAGTTTTATTTGTAAATAGTGGTAAATAAGTATTGTATGATTGTTGTATTATTTTGTGGTTTTATTGAGAGTGTGAGTGAACGATAAAGGGTATGATAGTGAATCTAAGTATCCAAGAGGAGGTCTAACTGAGCTAGCCAGGGAAGCGGTTGAAGAATTAAGGTGATGAAGAGAGGAATCTGGGTAAGAAATTATTTTTTTGAAAAATTTTCCTATTGTGTGAAATTTATGACGATTTTTGGGTAAATTAATAAAATTTTTGAATATTTTTGTTACTGAGGCTCGATTTAGAGAGGTTAAACGGCAATTTATATATATCTATATATATATATATATATATATATATATATATATATATATATAAACATTTAAAAGCATAAGCATGTTACAGTGCATAGATTAGCAAAACCATCACCCAAATAAATTATCGTTGCACTCGCAAGAGCATTATATCGACTAGCGCCAATACACTCAAATACGTGTTTGAAAAATTATTTAAAATTTGCTTATTAATACAAATTAATGCTTATGCGAATATAAATCTCCCAGTATCCGAAGAACTGGTCGTCTGCTTACAGCAATTCGTAACTTACCGCTAGGGGGAGATGGATATGCACTGATAAAGTTGTGGTAGGTATGCACTAAAGTCTTGGGGAATCACGATCACTATCACTTTTAAGTCCTGGGGGATACGCGGTTTCACTCTATTTTATTCTTTTTGTTTAATTTATTGATTTAATTTAATTAGGGTTTTGATTTATTTGTTATTGTTTATTTGTTATGGTTTATTACCGATTTTCCGCGTGTAGAAGGTGAGATAGTGTTTGTTTAGTGGTGTGTGGAGGGGGTTTGTCGTGCATATTATTAGATTTTTGGGGAATTTTTATTTGAGTCAGTATATTAATACCCGTTAAGAAGTAACTTTTTATGCACAAACAATACTTCACTACTTTGACTAAGATTCTCAAATAAGAAAAAATGCAAGACACAATTAAAGAAAACCAGTTCCCTTTAGCAAAGTTATTAGATTCTGTAGTAATTTACTTAACGCACATCATATTTTACTATTTAGTACATATTTCGCGCTCTTTAAAGATTTACTTTTACCTTACATGTGATTTTCGACTGCTCCACCCGAAGATACTACATTGGCCAGGAAGTGAGTTTCTTTACCTGGAAAATTTGAAATTTTGCCGAACACTTGCTGTTTTAAGCAAGGTGGAGATCTTTAACGTGCGTGACAACACTCACACGCGGGACCTCCATTTTATTTCTCATCCGAACGAGGGTGTATTTATGTGAAAAATGCTGGCCTAACATTTTTCAAGTGGACCGTGTCGGGATTCGAACCCGGGACCTTGGGCGTAGCAGTCACACACTTACCACCTACGTCACGGAGCCGCCTGGTTTTACTTTTACGCAGATAGTTTTTCACTTAAAGAACGGACGACGTGAGTTCTCTACAGATTTTTCAAAAAACTTATGTTTTGGATCAATCGACAGAGAGCAAGCAACAAGAGCATTACAATTGCAAATTTTTTTAGAGCTATTGTGTTTTTATTTATTAGCTGGCGACATAACTATATAGAAAGTGATGATTCAACTTAAGATTCGTTTCGTTTCTGGTCCTTCAATTCTAAAATATAGAAAAACCTGACAAGGCCAGTTCGTTAGTGAATTTGATTTTCGCCATTCTAAAGTACTATTGAAAGATTGGGTGACGAAAGCAATGCAGTTCTACTACTAAAAAGTGTGAACACGCAAAGCTAATAGATTTAGCTAACAGCAAAGCCACAAATTAGCATAAGAAATCTTTCTAATTTCATGAAACACAATCAATTAAATATATATACATATTGATGTGATAATGAGGTTAACAGATGTCATTGAACGCCAAATTATATAAAAAAATACCCACCTAAAAACAGAATAAAATAAAATTTTAAAATTTTTAAATTTCACCCAGTATAAACGCCTAAGCTTATTTCTTCAGCAAGCTAAAAGTTTTCTTTACACCGGGTTTTAAGTACTGTTTTCAGAAATATTTGCAACGCATTTTGAATTTCCTTTCAATTGCTACGTACTTATTTCGAACGTGCTTCTAAAAATTGTGCATTTTTTTGTAACCGAAGCTCGGGTTCTCCAGCCTACATAATATTTATTTCAAACCTGTTTTAATTGGGATTTAAGGAAATATATGTATCTTGACGATCTTCACTTGTGTACCAAAATTATATTAAGCCTATCGTACTAAAATATTCCACACGGCATTTCTTAATAAGGAATGATATGCTTCTTTACGTGCTTCACTTACGTGCTAGAAAAATACTATTATAACTAGCCTATCTTAATACTGGACTATTATACAGAATATTAAATATTAGAAAATTTTGATTCTTTTCTGGTTTTATTTACAGAACAGTGTTTACTGTCTCCCTATATAACCTGTTTATCATATTAATATATATTGGTGTGATAAGATAACGAGAGGTCATTAAAACCCAAATTCCATAAATAAAACTCACCCAAATAAAAAGAAACCAGAAAAATTTAAATTTCCAAAGTAGCATTGTTCCATTCTGCATAATGCAGGCTTACTTCTTAGCTATTAAAACGCAAATCAAACACACTTCCCGTGTATTTGGAATTCTCAATTTTAAATGAATAATACATCCGTGTAAAGAAGGAGTTTCAATCTTTAAAAGATATAAACCTTATACCTTATGCAAATCGATCATTTTCAAGCGTATTATAAATATAAAAACATGTAGTTTATTACCACAAATATATATTCGCTTTATTCGTTGTAACTAGCATGGAATTGTGTAAGTTTTACGCATTTTACTTAAAACAAAAATACATTCAATCTTGTTAAGAACTAACGCTTTAATTTTTATAAGTATGCGTTAGAATTCGCTTGATTGCTTAACAACCATCTTTTTTGTTGCAATTGTTGGGATGCAGGTCCTTTTGTATTTGCAAAACCGCAAATAAAACAACTCAAGCTTTTATCAATTATACAAATTTACTACCGTGTGTATCGCAATATTATTTTAATTCACTTTATGGGTTTTAAATGAAACAAATCTGGAATGTATTTATTATTCTCGATAAATACGTCAAATCCAAAGAAATATAGTATAAGTTAATTATGAATAAAATTACGGATCATAGAACTCGTGTTATCGTTAAACAGATAATAAAAATGTCGCAAAACCGACAGGAATGAATTTATAACATTTCGGATTCTAATATGAAAGAGGTAGACAGCGGATGAACTCCGTACCTTAAACGAAGATAAACGACACGCTTTATTATAAACATAAATCAATCGGCCGTAAGGATTTGACACTAATTAGGTAACAAAATGCGGCTATCTCAAAAAATGCTATTATTACGGTGTATTATGTTCCATACAAAACAAGAAAACTCTAGAATAGAAATAAATTTAATATATAAACGGGAACTTTGAATCAAGATTCATTCATTTTAATTTGCGCAATCGACAATGTAAAATTCAAGACTCCTTCATAAATCTAGTAAAATGTAACCTTGATTATAAACCCAAAATAACTTGCACTGTTTACGATATGAAATTTATACGTTTTAATAGTTTGAAATATGGAAGTTGTTAAATGTAGTTATTTGATTTGTAAAAATACAACAAAACATTCAATGTTCTTCAATACAGATACTACCCCAAAGCTACTACATCACTCAATAAGTCCGTAGGATGATACATAGATGGCGTTGCTATGTAGTAATCCATATGATTTGTAGGAAGTACTAACCTTAAAAAGATATCTGCCAAAATTTCATGACAATCCGACGATTAGTTTACAAGTTACAGAGGTTCAAGTGACGATACTTTTGAGTTTTTCAAAAAAATGAATTCCAAGCAATTTCGCGTGTTGATTTATCATTGCTTTTTGATGGGTAAAAATACCATCGCAGCCAAAGCATGGCTTGATAAATGTTATCCGGGCTCTGCTCCATCGAGGCAAACGATGGAGAAGTGGTTTGCTGATTTTGAACGTGGCCGTACAGACACTGACGATGCTGAACGCTCTGGAAGGCCAATTGAGGTGGTTACACCGGAAAACATCAAAAAGTTCACCGAATCGTTTTGGAAAACAGAAAAGTGAAATTGCGTGAGATAGCTGACACCTTGAAGATATCAGAAGGCAGTGTGCACACTATTTTGTATGAACATTTGTCCATGAGAAAGCTGTTCTCAAAGTGGGTGCCGCGTTTGCTCACAGTGGACCAAAAACAACAACGTGTCGATGATTCTGAGAGCTGTTTGGAGCTGTTCAACCGGAATAAAAGGACTTTTGCGTCGGTATGTGACAATGGATGAAACATGGATCCACCACCACACTCCAGAGTCTAATCGGCAGTCAGCTGAGTGGACTGCAGCCGGAGAACCACGTCCAAAGCGGCCAAAACCGCAAAAGTCGGCTGGTAAGGTTTTGGCGTCTGTATTTTGGGATGCGCACGGAATTTTGTACATCGACTATCTTGAGAAAGGAAGAAGAATCAACAGCGAATACTACATGGCATTATTAGTGCGTTTGAAGGAAGAAATTGCCAAAAAACGGCCACACATGAAGAAGAAAAAAATTCTCCTTCACCAAGACAATGCACCGTGTCACAAGTCGATCGCAACGATTGCCAAATTGCACCAATTGGGCTTCGAACTGCTTCCGCACCCACCGTATTCTCCAGATTTGGCCCCCAGCGACTACTACCTGTTCGCAGACCTGAAAAAAATGCTCGCCGGAAAAAAATTTGGCTCGGATGAAGAGGTGATCGCTGAAACTGAAGCTTATTTTGAGGCCAAAGACGAATTGTTTTACAAAAAAGGTATCGAAATGCTAGAACGGCGTTGGACTGATTGTATCACTCTTGAAGGAATGTATGTTGATGAATAAAATCGAATTTCGCAAAAAAAATGTGTTTTTCTTAGTTATCCTACGGACTTATTGAGTGATGTGTTAATTAATTAGAAATAGAGAATATATTTTAAAAATTAAGATTATAAATCGAAATTTAAGATTATCTGAACAAAACTGGCAAGCTGAGCTTTCAGCGACAGTGCCATGCGATACTTTGACACGCCGCATTTAGGAGTTTAAGCGTAGGAGGTTAGTACTCTCTAAAACTAATGACCGAATGCGTACGCTATCTATTTTACACGACGAAAATATTTTGGTTGTGAAAACTACAGCGTATTTAGCAACGTAGTCTTCCCATTCGAAATATGCATATATGAATTGGCTCTTATCAGCTCTTCGTGCCTTGACAATCTCATCACACGATAAATGTCCTACGTATATTCTTTGTAGCTTATATTTTATATTTATTTGTTTTATTTTTTTTAATGAACTACTTACAAGCACGATAAATTTTTTTTTAAGAAAACAACATAATATTCTGTTAGAAATAACCGCATACTATGTACTTATTATTTTTATTACAGAAAATACAATTAAGTGTAGCTTCTAAAGCTTACTGGACTACACCCCACAAATATTCATCAAAGACCCCACGCGATGAGATTGGTATTGCGTTACATTTTAATCCTGTCATGTAAATTATATAACTGACCAGAATAATTGTACTTGGTTTCTCTGTATTTTCTGCACTACGCATAGCAGTTTTAATATAATATCAGATTCATATTATACAACACCTGACGCGGATATTGAAGGTGTATAATAACAGTGCATTGAAAAAAGAAAATAATGAAGAGATATTATTATAAATACGTTAAACTAGTGCATGGGTGTGTTATAGAGCATGCAATCGCCGTAGAATCGCTTTTGTTAGAAGAATCGTGATGCGTAATAATAACTATACATTAAAGTAGAGGAAAAATAAATAAGCATTTTGCTATCGAAATGTATAAAGCAAGATATTATTAATATGAATATGAGGGATATTCCACTCTCCTTGTGTGCGCCATTGGTTTGGTGAGAAGAAGTATAATCAATCTAATTTGAATGATTGCTGAAGGGACGTCTAGTTTTTATCACAAGTTTAAGGAAAAATGGACAGTGTAATGTTTTGAGAGCATTGAGAAAAGTTATTGAAGGTTGAGATCCTATACAATCATAAGCTCCTTGACAGTTCTCTAATCCTAAATTCAACATTGTATGGATTAACTAGCCTTCAAAACAGTACCTATCGCTTTTAAAGGATTATTTATGTGTCTTCTTAGAGAGGTTGGTGCGGTTTTCGAGAAAACAGTTGGCGTTTGCAATTTTTAACCATTGTTTAAACATAGAGCAAATGTATACAAATTTTATCTTAAATTCGAATTAGATTAATTTAACCTGCAACGACAGTCATCAGCTCCACAAATAAATGTAATCAAAAACTACAAAACACTTTTGTATTATCTACTATTTGCAAAATTTAGTAGTAAAAGAATTAACCCTTCCGTTTAGTCATGCAATAATTTTACTCAATAAATACTGGTTAAGATTCGAAAATTTCTTTAGCGATACTGGTGAGCGTAAGTCACCACTCAATTCAGGAACGAGCACAATTATATTGAATATTGCCGGAGTTTAATTATTTTCAGTCTATTGCTGTCATTATGCGTCACGTTTCATTTGCACATATTCTAAAAGCTGAGAATTATGATTGTAGTAAATACACACAAAGCAAATTAATTGTAATAAAATTGTAAAGTAGAACGCGCAAATTTCAAGCACTCCTACAAAGTTGCGCCTTTGGCCGTATGTTTATTCGGAAGCGCGTGGTCGCTACGGAATGCTTTTCATCCGAACTTGAGGCATAGTTGCTGGATGCCACACAGCGTGGAATGTCATGTTCTGGTAAGGCACCCGCATAGCTATCCCATGGTAGTGTTGGAAAGCTTATTCGTATATTATACATAATCTTCGATAAACCTTCAATAAATGTAATATCTCCCTAAGGCTTTAATTAGTAGCCCAATTTTCAAATAACTAATTAATTAATATCCAAGGGATTCATACTTGAAGGGCTTTTGAGATTAATACTCGTAGTAGGCGCAAAGCCATTACAGACTTTCTATTGTAATACACTTACATGAAATTATCTTAACTGTTTGAAATTTTGCTGGATTTACCTCGGAGATTAGACGCTAACGGCGCCATTCTCTCAGCAATCTCTAATTCAACAATCCCGGTCCGAAATACATTGCGTGGAAACATTGATGTTGACCGCCAAGTTAAGATTACAATACCATTTTATTTCTTGTAGACGTATACTGATCTCGCTAGATTTCTTAGAACTTCTGTAGGTAAATAACCACTTCTGTTCGGTACGTGTAATATCTATAAACAACAGTTTAATATAGTTGGGAAAATTTTTTTATTACATATAATAAATGTGTAATAATTTAGATTTCTTTATTTTCACATACCGCGTACTTTGACGATATTGTTATATATTTAGGAATATACAAACTTAAAATTTTAGAATAACCTTTTGGTGAGCAATGTTTGACGCAAAAGCGACGCTGAAAGAAAATGCGTCGATTAATACACTAACATTATTCTAAGCAATAAAATCAGCACAAAACTTTATCAGGGGTGGTTTTAAGTGGAGGGCGCAAAAAACATTGTCTCTAGGTTCTTTGTGATTTGGGCGCAAAAATTTACTGGCACATAGTAAGACATAAAAATGTAACAAGATAGATTAATTTTACGAACTAGTTCTAACTAACACCAATAGCAATATGTTCAGTTTGCTGTATTGAGGCTAGTTGACACGGGGCAGATGTGTTGCAACACGAAAACTCTTATTATGAGATATAACAAACACAATTGCATTAGAATACAGTCAATCCCTTGTGTGATATTATTCTGTTTAACAAAGACGGGAAAATCCAGTAAAACATAGACACATTGTATTGATTTAATATGATTTGAAATATAGAGGAAGCCCCGTGTTACAAAATAGTTGTTTACCAAAATGTACAACTGATAGTTAAATTAAACCACCCTCTTCATACTTATATCCGATAAGTATATTTATTGTCGACTATATATTTTTAAAGTAATCACAGTAGATTAAGAACAATCAAACAGTACAATGTGCGGTAGAGAAGATTTGTTTGAAATATTGTGTTACAAATGAACGAAGTATTAAATTAATAAATTTGTTGAAGTTGCTTAAAAAGGGCGGAAAATCCGTAACAAATTAATGGTGCACCGGCTAACTGCAGTAGTGAAGGAGTGTGAGGGATCCTGTAGAAACATTGAAGGACATGAAACAGAAATTGAGAAATGTATCAATTAACTAGGTGCAATTTCATGTTATCTTACAAATAACACATATCTTTAAAGAGTTTCAACACTGTCAAATATATTGGCGTCAACTCGTCTAGTGATAATCCTTTGGACGACGAATAATCCTTGGGGACTTTAAATACGTTGACCTCTTGGTGGAATAGAGTTCCAATTACAATCAATCGATATATTATTCAATCAAAAAAAAACACAGCCTCACTTCGTCACCTATATCTATTTCTAATACAGCATTATATTACTATTCCTATAAACAAGTATACACAACATTTTTAGTCTACCTAAGCAAATTTCAGCGCAGGACGCATAACAATATTCTTAAAAACATGTACATACAAAATTTAAAAGTTGCCTAAATCTAGTTAAATGCAATTAGCATAACAACCTTCCTGTGAACAGGTACGCATATAGCATTTAAAATTACATAATGTAGTCACTTCGATTGGTCATATTTTTTATGTACCCGTAACTATTTGACCACATCCTCCACTTTGTTATCTATAATAACTTTTCACATGTCTATTTGTTACTGGTTGGCAAGTAGTTGGTTAATTCTTTTCTGTTAGATGTTGGCTTTTATCATTCCTCCAACAATGCGTGCCTTCAGGGAAAGAGGAGTATGTCATCGTACAGCCTTGCTATTGAGCGTATGGAATGAAACGCGCGAATGTTGCATAAAGTCATATGGTTTACTTATGTTAACGCCACATGCTCATGTTTTCAGCAACATAAATGAATACATTGTATGGTATGATATGATCTAATTATCTGGAACATAATATTTCAGAGTTTCCCTAACTAAGCGTTGTGTAACTACGCTGTATGAATATGCTAATTAATATTGCCTAGGACTTGCTTTGTATTGTAACTATACGTGTTTTCATGTAGCATTAATTTTTCTCATTTATGCTACAAATTTTAAAAACTAATCTTGCATTTAGGAGAGATGATATGAATCATGCATGTTAATAATGTCACGATTACTTACCCGTTTGTTCTAAATACTTTCTTAAAATGACAACCAGGCTTTGAAAATTTACTGTTATAAATATTCTATTTACTCTTTTTGTGGTTTTGGAAATAATTTATGGACCTGAACTACTTTCGCGTATGTATTCTAAAGAAAAATGTATGCTTTTGTGGTTTTACGTTTATGGCCAGAATTTCCTTTAATAGAAATATAAATTTATTAAAACATCATGCTTAATAAACACTACCATTAATGAAATCAAAATATACAGGTTACATCAACATTTATCTTATCTGTTTACGATTAATTCTTTCTTTGTTCATCTGGTGTCTATTTAATGTAACGTTGACGCGTTACAATTGCTTACTTTCTGAGCTGTTCCTATTGCTATTATTGCCATGCATCTTTCTAGTATAATATATAATTTGGTAAGTGGAATTTTTCATATTTTCTACTATTTACATACAAGGTGTTTTAAGAAGAAGGATCAACCCCTAATCAATCATTCGTATAGCGGGTTTGTAAGATTTCCAAAAACACATTAATTTTTTGTTGTCGGGGCATATTTTAACTTAAGATTTGACGTCACCAGTGCCACCCCTTTTGGGTTAACCCGCTAACACCCAAATTTTTAAAAGGCATTTTGGGCTGAATAAACCTCATTAGAGAAGTCCTTTGAATTTCTTTACAGTTAGCATAAAGCGAGTTATATAAATTGCGTGTCAGCTATTAAAATGTTTATTCTTCCAAACCAAGGTAAAAAAATAATCGCACATAACAAATACATTTCGTTTAAGGAAACGTTCAAATTATCTTCCACTCACTTCAATGTTCATTATACAAAAACTTGTTTTTTAAATAAAAAAATATATAATTTATTTTCTACCAGTTCATGAGAGTTGAATAAAGACGACTGCGATAGACGGTTGGAGTTTTGTGAATTCTTTTGGAAGAAACTATATTCCAAATTTATATAATTACACATTAATGTTTAGTCTCTTTAATGGCAATCTAACGCGCTACAATTACAAATACTGCAATCGTAATCACTCTTCACTTTCTACAAGAAACCCACACACATCACCATAAACTAAATGTTTAGGCAGAGATCTTGGGTAACCACATTACGTACCCTTTTTTCGACAGAAATTTGACTGCAACAAAGAATATATTCGTTTACTAAAAATTTAACTTAGCCTCAACTCAGACCGACTAATTAACAAGATTTGTTGTGACTTGAAGATAAACTAATAGAACACCTCGACATTATTTGGTTTCTGTACGGGAATTTTTAAACAAAAACTTTCTAGCAAAATTGATCGAAATAAGAGAGATCTGGTTACCATAAATGACAACCCTTGATTTCTCCTTCTGGGAACATCTAAAATGAAAGGTTTAACAGTCCCAGTCCGTGTCTTTGGAAGAATTACAACAAGGAGTAATTTTGGAAGTGCGAAAACGTGACACTAGAAATAATGCAAAATGTTAAAAAAACTCTTTGATCGCAACTTGAACATACGGTTAACTAATATGTATTTGTTTTGTGCAATTATTTTTATTTATATTGGTTTGACAGAATGATCATTTTGATCGCTGCCGTACAATTTGCATCACTGGCCTCGTATCAGCTGTAAAGGGATTCAAAATATTTGTCATATGAAGTACCACTCAAAATTTGAGGATAAGCAGTGCGTCCCATGGGGGGTGGTTTTAATGAAGTCCTATTTAACGTCAAAATAGATCCTTTGACAATAAAGGTTGACATGTTTAGGAAAATTTTGCAAATCCACAGAAAGAGTGATTTGTTTGGGGTGGTTCTTATTTCCTGGAACACACTGTATAGCTTATTTTTGTTTAGCATTTTAATAAAATTTGGATGTGGTAAGCAAAATATTTTGTTATTTTAGCTTAAATGCCATTTAGAAAATTGTATTTTATTATATCACGATCAGTCAATAATATATTGTTAATTCATCATAAAGTTCTATATTTGTTAACTTTGTCAAAATGCAAAACGTTTTGACATATTGGTGTTGTCTATTTTTTTCTAATTAAAATTGTAATACTAATATGACATCTCTATTTTATTAATTTTATAGATATATGATTATAAAAAAATTTTCTAGTATTAAAAAAGCAATACAAAGAAATTTCTCTGCTCGTCGTGTTTTGTGCCATTCCGCTCCAACGACAAAATAAGGTGTAACATCTACAACGTCATCTGAAATTCGCTATAAACTTGAAACAAATTATAATCAAACATATCTAATAATTTAGCAGCATTTGACGATGATGCGAAAGAAATGACTACGAAATGAAGCACGTCCTGTTTTAGTAATTTAAAACGTTATTTAATATAAAATATCAAGCTTGCTAAAATATTTTATTTAAAATAGCACATTGCGTAAATAAAATGCGTTTTCTTTACCACAACATAAAAAGTTCTACATATAACAGACAATGATTTCAGCGTTCGCAATCCTCTCTGCTAAGCGAGTTACATATTCCCCAAATCAATATATATATATACATATATATATATATATATATATATATATATATATAATAAAAATTATTAAGAAACTTAAGTTAGATGCAACATTGTAATTTAAGTATAAATAAAGAAAAGGTCAATGAAAGTTTACAAGCAAGTTCTGAGAACGGATGTGAATACAATGTATTTCAGACGTAAGTGATACCACATGTGCAGGTCACAGACGGTTATAGAAACCGCAATTATTAGAATTAAGATTGCTACTTTGTATTATATAATTGAATAAAGAAATAAACAGACATAAGCTCTGCAATTCCCATAGAAATGTGAGGGGCAGGGACAACATAAATACCCTGGGAGCCTCAGATAGTCAGTCAGTCTTGGGCCTCACAGCTCTTACATTGTTGGTTGTTCAGGCTACTCAAATCTATTTAACAGTAATTTTGACTTAGAGTAATTTTAATTAGTTTGTTACAATTCCATTTGTAAATTCTGTTTAAAATAAAATTTGTTACAAGAGTTTTTGAAAGAAGACTTTTTAAAAAGGCAACTCCTGAGGCCCAAAACGTAACTAAGCGTTTTAGAGCTAGATATTCCAGACTTTTCAAGATCCTCGACTTCATTATTCGGAAGGTACTTAAATATAAACGTTTTTAAATAATCCATCAACAAAGGTGGCAGCATTAGGTGGTACTGTAAGTGTAGTTGTATTATTTAGATCTAATTCTGTATTACCACACATAGCAATTTGTGTTGTATACGTATCATCGTACACACTAGTTTATCTATTTATCATAATATTTACAAGAAACATAATTTATCTTTAATCGATGTATAAATAAGAAATATCATTTAAGCATATAACTATAAAACTCAGGAAAATATTATACGTATATTTATAATACTATCAAAATTAAAACGCATACAATCGTATGCATAACGGCATTGCCATTATTAACTACCTTACATGTGATTTTTCAATGCTCCACCCAAAGGTACTACATTGGCCAGGAAGCGAGTTTTTTTACCTGGAAAATTTGGAATTTTGCCGAACCTTGACTCTTCCAAGCAAGGTAGGGATCTTTAACGTGCGTGACAACACTCACACACGGGACCTCCATTTTACCTCTCATCCGAACGAAGGTGTATTTTTGTGAAAAATGCTCGCCTAACATTTTTCAAGCGGACCGTGTCGGGATTTAAACCCGGGATCTTGGGCGTAGTAGTCACACACATACCACTACACCACGGAGCCACCCATTATTAACTACCACCTTCTTATAGCTATCTACACTAAATCCTTAACCACACTACTACTAAGACGTTCAATTTTTTAATTATATTCTTTTCTTTAGTAGACACGGTAGAGTCTATTACTCTAGCTCTTTTGATTCACATAATTTACGACAAATGAAAGCTCACTGCTCTACATGTATGTTTAGTCTATTTAACAATGAGCAACATATTTAAATAGTATATTACGGCAATTAGCTGTAGCATTTTTATTCATTCAGTGTACATCGAGTCTACTCCACATACTTTTCTGACTCGTTTATTACTCATCAACAACCTGTTTACCTGCCTTTTAGAGTGTAGCTTGCACCATATTAAAACAGAAATGTGTAAATGTAGACTGTATTCCTAAAAGTTAAAACATATTCAATACGAAACATACGCCGTACCTTAAAAAGGTCTTTTCCAAAACAAAATCAAAACTATAAAGATTTAAAAATAAAGGATTATTACTAAGCATAAGGAGTTCAGGCAGAGTTTATTATTACTCAAACAGGAGCAAACACAACCTAGACACTGCACGTTGCACCTCACTATTCTGAGTTTTAATTTTTTCTATTCGTACGTTACTATCTTAAGCACAAAACACTTCACTTATGCGTCCTAACTTCCACTGGAGCGGAAGTATACTAGTTTCCTTGATTAACACCATTTGCCCAACTCTCACATTGTCCGCTTTTGTCCTCCATATATTTTTTTTTATTTTCCAATTCTGTAAAATAGTTTTATACCATCTATTCCAAAAGTGCTGGTACAGCAGTTGGATATGCTGGTACCTTGAAAAAAGATATATTCCTGACATCTGAGAGTCGGGTAGTGACGTAGCCTGGCGACCAATTAAATAATAAAAAAGAGTGAGAATAGCAAAATCAGTACTTGAGGAAAGAGGGGTCAAGGGTCTTGAATAAAAAACATCTTCAATTTGTGTAATGTGTAAAGACCCTCAAATGTAAAAGAGGTATTGTCAATTACCCTTTTTAGGTGTAGCCTACATGACTCTACTACAGCCTCCCAAACACCTCCAAAATTAGGAGAATTTCCTGGTGCAAACTACTTTAAAATTGCCTCATCTTTTAAAGTTGATGAAGAATTATTCTTTACAAATTTTATAATCTGTCTTAATTAAGTGTTACCCCTACAAAGATTGCCACCTTTTCAGAAAAACCACAATTAGATTCCCTCTTCTTACGCAAAATCTATGAAATGCAGTAATAAATATTTCTAGTGTCAGATTTGTTAATAGCTCAGATAAATAGCCTTCGTTGCCAAACATTTAAAAAAACATGTAACACTTCGATAAATAACTACTCCCTGCCTTATTTATTCTTTATATAAACAGGCCATACGTAATCAACGCTTACATTATGGAAAAGGGAACATGTTAAATTCGTTCTGTCGGTGCAATTCTCATAATTTGATTCACAGGCTACGGGGCCGATTTAAAACACCAAATGCAATGAAATGAAACTGTTAAGTGCATTCACAAATGCTTTATTAATATCAATCCTAACTTCTACTTTCACCTGTTTTTCTTGTAAAATGGGCAATTGTAAGAAAACTTTACAACTGATCGCACGTGTCTGCCGACTTGCTGGTATGGTTCATAAGGCGGTATCTCAACATTAATAATGGTTTGATACGGTAATGTCATTTGTTTTGTGAACAATTTGAGGTATCGAATAAGTAGCCCTATGTATAATGGTATAATTGGAATACAGTTCACTCAGACCAGTAATGCAGTTTATTTTTTGGTGGGAAAAGTAAGTAATGTTTACACATAAATTAATTAGTATGAAATACCCATTGACCAGTCCATAATTAGTCCTCTGTTTCTGAATGTTATTAAGTTTTCACCCTTCCTTAATTAATAACGTTGGTGCTAATACCGCTTAGCAAATTTGTAAACAATTACAAACATTTCTGGTTTAAATTGTGGCATTGCACAATTTAAAATTGCTCGTGTAATCTATTAGGTGATTAGTACATGCATAGTTTTAACCCTAGAATACTGGATATTCGTAAAATTTACGACTGTCAATTTATTTCGGTGCCTTTCGGATATTTCCGATATACATTCATGTTTGATACGTTCAGTACCTTCCTCTTCAGTGTCATAGTAAGCATTAGTGAGTTCAGGTGTGAAAAATTTGTTCCCGATCTTATATATTCTGCACAGCCGTCGTAAGAATTACGAAAGTCCCGTATTTCCGTTATAATTAATGATTTTGTGTTTTTTTATGAATTGTTATATTTGAGTACTGTTTTGACTTGCTGTAAGTATGGTATTGCACATTTTGATAACTTTAGTATAAAATAAATATTCCTTAGAAAAATGGCATCTAAAAAACAACTGTCGGATGAAGAATTGGAAGCTATTGTTCAAAGGATTATGAATGGAGAAGAATGTGATCCTGAACCTTTCGAGGATATAGGTAGTGACTGGGAAGAAGAGAACGTTGAAGTCGAAGTGCCTGATTCCAGTGAAAATAGCGATGGTGAATATAATCCGGAAATAACACAAAATACAGAAGATTTACATGAAGTAGGGGGTAGTGAAGATTCACAAATCCCTGAGCATACTGATAACAGTGCATCATATAGTAATAATAGTATTCATTTACCTGCAATTTCACGAAATCCTAACTATATTATCCGTCTGAATAAAAGACGATTGAAAGGAAAAAACGGTTATAAGTGGTCAACCGTAATACCTAAAATGTCCAAAAGAACGGGTGCTCGAAATATTATTCATTTTATGGCTGGCACCAAGGGTGAAGCTACAAAGTATAATGTAATTGATGAATACTTTCTTCATTTTTTTTCTGAGAACATTATAGAAACTATTCTTCAATATACAAATGATGAAATAACCAAACAAGCTGAAAAATACACAACAGGGCATGCTAATGTTTCATCAGTCGCCAACGATGAACTTATGGCTTTGTTTGCAGTACTAATACTTGCAGCTGCTAAAAAAGACAATCATTTATCTTCAAGGCATATGTTTGACAGCAATATCTCTGGAACTTTCTATAAAGCGTGTATGAGTTGTGAGCGTTTTAATTTTTTGATAAATTGTCTTAGATTTGACGAAAAAGAAACACGGGAAGAGAGAAAGATAAATGATCCTTTTGCACATATACGTGAAATATGGGATATTTTTATAGAGACACGTAGGACCTCCTATACTCCATCATCTTATCTAACTATAGATGAACAACTATTAGGATTTCGCGGGCGATGTCCATTTCGTATGTACATGCCAAACAAGCCTAATAAGTACGGCATAAAGACTGTAATGATGTGTGATTCTTCATCAAAGTATATGATAGATGCCAGTCCATATTTGGGAAAGAAAACATCAAATAATGGCCTACCCCTGGAAACGTATTGTGTAACAGAACTATCAAAATCGGTATATGGCACTAACAGAAACCTCACCATAGATAACTGGTTTACCTCCATAGGACTTGCAGATGAGTTACTAAAAGATCCATACAAGTTAACTTTAATTGGAACATTGCGTAAAAATAAAAAAGAGATTCCCAGAGAAATGTTAGAGGTAAAGAATAGAAATCCAAATTCGTCACTTTTTTGTTTCGATAAAAAGAAAACTCTAGTTTCCTATATGCCTAAAAAAAACAAAATCGTTTTACTACTTTCGACAATGCACGAAGGAGCAGAAGTTTCAAGAGAGAATGGTAAACCATCAATCATTTTGAATTACAACGAAACAAAGAGTGGAGTAGATACTTTCGACCAAATGTGTTCGAATATGAGTTGTAGCAGAAAAACGCGAAGGTGGCCACTATGTATTTTCTTTAGAATGATGAGTATGGCTAGCATCAATTCTTATGTTTTATATACCTACAACAATTTAAAAGCCCAAAGGAAACCCCTCTCTCGGTATCAATATATGATCGAACTGAGTAACCTATTAGAAAGGCCATGGATGGAGAAACGTTTAAATATAAAAACTTTGCGCCGTGAACTTCGTTTGGATATATGTAAAATTTTAAATAGAACTCTAGAAAAAGTTAGTACTATTCCCCAACGAAAGAAAAGAAAGATTTGTTTTTACTGCCCAAGTTAAAAACGCCGAATGACCACTACATATTGCCAACAATGCAGGGAGGCTATTTGTGGAGAACATCGCAGCAGTATTTGCTCACAGTGTTCTACTGAATGTTAAAAACTATGTTCTTTTTAAGTCAAATAATAAACAAATGTGTATAGAATATTTCATTATTTTGATAATTTATTTTTGAACAAATTTTTGTTTCATTTTACCCAATTTACTTGAAGTAGTAAATAATACGATAGTCCAGTAATGACGTATATTTAAAGTAATCCAGTATTCTAGGGTTAATAACAAATAATTATTACAAATACAACTCAAATATTTTCAAACACATCAGTGTCGTTAGGGATCACACTAACTTTGGTTTTTTTAACTTTGAAATACATGCAAGCAACAAGCACCTGCTAGTCGCTTATTCTTATACATACTACGATGTACAAATCTGGAATTTCCGTAGATGTTATTCGGGTTGGTTTTAAAGGTCGCGTTTACAACTGGATACAAAACGGCAGGTGATTTTGATTACATTAAAATTTATACTGGTTTATGGTACTTTGTAAACATTACATTAAGGTTAAGTTCTTAATTATTGAAAACATACAAAGTGTTTTATTTGGTTGGGTTGTGAAATATTTACAACAAACTTTCCAATTTTATTTGCATCTGATTGGCATATACATTAATAATTAAATTACATAATGACAACTAAAGTTTCCGTTGAGCGATATTTGGTTGACGCTTAAGGAATTCGTCATCTTCCTGTGGTTGGTGAAAGCTTAGAGATTGCTTATTCAATTTTGAAAAAAAGATACGAATGCAAACGTTTATTGATTAATTCATTTTTGGTAGCCTTGGAAAACATTCCTAAGGCTAAAGCAAGTGTTCACAAAGAGTCACGAGAGGTGATTAACTGTTTTGTAGAAAATATGGCTAGCTTACAACAGTTAAAGGTTAACCTATTGGATGTCATTCTTTTCAATATGTTTTCTAAAAAATTGGATTCGGAGTTATTAAAAGCATATAAATTGGAAAATGCTGAAAAAATTCCCACCTACAAACAGTTACAGTTATTCGTGGAAAAACATTGTAAGACAGTAGTAGGAAACCAGGCAAATCAACCCCTCATTTGCTTCAGCATCCTCATTTGCTCCCTCATCTGGACCAAATTTACATGTAAATTCCCATAAGGAGCAAATGAGGAGATTCATCTCATCATTTGCTCCTTCAATTAATATTAGATTTTTTTCAGCTACCCGAATTTCTAGGAATTTTTTTAGATAGCATCATGCCCCAGAGAGCTACCCCAATTTTAAGATTTTTTTACCGCTAACATTCTGAACCAAATAGCTTTCTTCGACTAGCCATTGCATCTTTTGAGATAAAAGCATCTTGTTTGGTATCAATTAATATTAGATTTTTCTCAACTACCCGAATCTCTAGAAATTTTTTAGATAGCATCATCCCCCAGAAAGCTACCCCAATTTTAAAAACTTTTACCAGCAGCCATTTTTTGGCCGTCCGTATAAATTTTTTAACCATGCGATACATCAAATTAGTCTTGAATTTTACGCGGAATCCGGATCTGCAAACAGATTTAAAATAAGAACACCCCTTACAAAGTTACACATATACCCTCTGCGAGATAAATCTTTCTCCACATTTCTACCCACGAGATAAATGTATCTTGTATGGTATCAATTAATATTAGATTTTTCTAAGCTATACAAATTTATAGGAATTTTTTAGATAACATCATCCCCCAGAGAATTACCCCATTTTTAAGATTTTTTACCGCTAACATTCTGAACCAAATAGTTTTCTTCGACTAACCATTGCATCTTTTGAGATAAAACTATCTTGTTTGGTATCAACCAATATTAAATTTTTCTCAACTATCAATTAATATTAGATTTCTCTCAACTACCCGAATCTCTAGGAATTTTTTAGATAGCATCATCCCCCAGAGAGCTACCCCAATTTTAAGAATTTTTACCAGCAGCGATTTTTTGGCCGTCCGCATAAATTGTTTAACCATGCGATACATCAAATTAGTCTTGAATTTAAAATAAGACTACCCCTTACAAAGTTACACATATACCCTCTGCGAGATAAATGTTTCTCCACATTTCCAACCACGAGATAAATGTACTTTGTATAGTATCAAATAATGTTAGATTTTTCTCAGCTATACGAATTTCTAGGAATTTTTTTAATTGCATCATCCCCCAAGGAGCTACCCCAATTTTAAGATTTTTTTTTACCAATGTCGATTTCTAATCATCTCTCCTTCTAATATCTAGAATCCTTTAACCAAACACGTATAGGTAATAAGACAAAAAAATTAAGCACGCAAAAGTTTAATAATTTATTTTATCCGATTTACAGCTTAAAAAACTTATAGAATACAATTTTTAAAAAGTATAACATTATCTTCTTTGTGTAACCAAATCCAAGCAGGTTAAAGTAACCTGTAACAAAAAAGACATTAATGTGTTTAAAAATACCTGTAACAAAAAAAAAGATTAATGCGCTGTTTAAAAGGAGAGAAAACGTGTTTTCGGTTAATAAGACATATTGTCGTTAATCTAACAATATAAGAATAATGTAAAATATTCCAATGTAATGTGTTTTTAATATATAAATGGGAAGGTCGAGTTTAACGTCATCATCGCCCGAATTACATGTGAAAGCGGTGTATAATAATTTTTACTAATACAGTTTAAATTTTGTAAACCACATTTCTAAATATATATTCACAATTTTTATTCTTATTCTAGAACTCCTCACATCGGTTTATACTTATTAATATTTGTTTCTAAATAGAGCACCTTTTCCAAAGACCAACCAAACCCACGTGTTTCAAATTCCTCTGATTTTGTTCTCATGGTTTCGCTTAAGACCTCGTACATATTTTCCAGATTACTAGAAGATGTTATAACCATATTTTTTGTGTTAAAGGATTTCACATCGGTAGTCTCTTCTACCATTTTAGTGTAGACGCCGTAGGGTTTGCAACTAACTTTTATTGCTGTATGTTGTGTTCTTTTTTCATTAATTAATCGAATGTACCGCTCTTTATGCTTCAAAAGAAACTCGGACACTCCATCGTTGACACTGACGTTCTTTATGCGATAGCTAGCCATACGGTTGTTAAACGCCGTGCTAAGCATTTCTACACCATTGTCGCCAGTAGCGGTAACTGTTGCATTTTTATGTCTGTTGCTCCTCAAGTGTGCGGCATACGTAGTCTTTTCCATTTCGAAATCGTAAACTTTACACATAATTCGTGGTTGTTTCGTACAAGACCCTTTAACAGGTGGCGGAGCTGAACGTTTACGGATTAATGACATTCCGTGCTGTTTTTCCTTGTGTCGCTGTAAGTTGTCCATTCTCGTATAAGCGATACCGCAAGACCCACAGTTTAAGTACTTTGCTGCTGACGGATGTATAAGCTTAACCCTGGACGATGTTACACCGCGACATTTGTTCTGGTGCCGTTTGAAGGCATCCCTCCTGGTAAAATAGACGTGACAAAGCTTGCATTTAAAAACGTTAGCAGGTACTATTTTAGTACAAAATAAAATCCGTACTATAGGACTTTGGTGAAACTTGTAAGCGAACTAACTTATAACTAAAAAGTTTACTTTTGCGTACCTGCTTCATGTGCCCTACAGAATGCAAACCGAAGGTTTCCGAAGACAACCGAATAAAGTTAAGGATTCAGCGGGGAACTAAATGGCGTCATCTTTTGCCAATCTTTGCTGCTCGTTCAGCATCGTTCCCATCGTCCATGCTGCGAATGCAGTTAGTAAAAATACTGAAAACGTCTTCCATGTTATACAGGTCAGCAATCGCATTGCGTGCATATTTAAAATCCAAATGGGCGGTAGCTCGCGCACACAAATTGGCTGCAAGTCGTGCGGTAGAAGACGCAGTGCTACTATAAACAAAAACTTAAAAAAATACTTTAAACCTTTACTAAGGGAATACCAAACTTGTTGTCTACAGGATACTTACTAATCAAGCAATTTAATTTTAAATTACTTCTACGTCCTATTTTCGGAAATGGTAGGCTTGAATATTTTTTAAATGAATCACCAAGCAAAAGTATATGCTCAGCGGCATTAAAATTAACCATAAGTTTCTCATTTTTACGAGCGCGGTTAATTATAGATTCAAATTTAATTTGTTTACGTTCTAGCTACCCGTAAACTAACATATTTTATAGTAACAGTGCGCTGTATAATACATGCATACTCCTTCTCCGCGCCACTGCTATTTTTGTAGTTGCTTGAAAAAGTCAGTCGCCTTTTTTACTGCTAGGACCGCTGCAAAGCATCATTCTATACTTTCTTTAAAAGTATAGCACATCCGCCCTTTTTTTGTCTGATAATTAAATTTTGCTTATGTAGGCTATTACACTTTTGCATATTTATACATCTAATCAATTAACTACTTTTGCTTACTCTAACGGGAACCACCATACATTCCGCGGTATCGGCCGTTTTGAATCCAACGATCCGATGGGATTCCACACACTAACACCTAGCGTATTTTTCCTACTATTTGTTAAACAAAAACTACCGGCATTGCCATGTCCGTATGTAGACGTAAGCAGATGTTTGTGGATGTGTACGAGAATATGTAACCATATACATTAATCAGTCTAAGCTATTTTATTTAGTCCAAGAAAACTACTATTTTTCTAAACCACAATTACTACTCGCTTTTATAGGTTTAACATTTCTACCATTTCCCAATGACTGGTGCTACGTACATGGAAACTTCAATTTGTTATTGGAGAGAATCTTTATTCTCCCACGCACTGTTGCGTAGTTGCATGCCCACCCCTTTTGGGAATATATGGTCGTTATACTTTGTAGGACCCTCGGTTTTACTTAACTACACTTCGTGGGACCCCTTTAATCTTTTTAATCGTGTTTTCTCGCTTACAATACAGTAGGACTTGGCTTTAAATTTCCTTACAACTTTCTTGTTGACAAGCGATATATTGTATTTATTATCCGCGGGGTAGTCACTCTTTTAATATAACCATATTTTTGTTTGGTATCAACTAATATTAGATTTTTCTAGGGAGCCCAAATCTACAAATAGATTTTAGATAGGATCACCCCCTACAAAGTTACGTCTTTTAAAGACCCAAACCTCTAATTTTTGGCCATCTTTATTTAACTCCGTCTTTAAAACCGTTTTTTTTTCGCCACCCAAGACATATGCTTTAACCAACCATTTCCCAAGAAATCTAAAACCGTTGTGCCCCGCGAACACCACGTGGAGATAACACGTATACTCTGTCAACCAGGATAGAAGTAGGAAGGATTTGGACGAAGGGAAGGTGGGAGAAGAACTTAAAAATTATGGAACCTTAAAACTAATATATACAATAGATTTACAAAATCTTTACAAATATAATCAACTATCTTAGACTTATATCTTTATGATCCCATGCGTAGATTGATTTGCTTCCAGGGATGACGTTACGCTTGTCATCTTCGCTCGATTAACTAATTTTATTAATAAGCTGCGTGTACAAATCGTGTTTTTTACTCCGGATACACACGCCGGCAAGTACGCTATACCACCCAATAGGAATTAGATGCTTGGTGACTGTTAACATCCGCTTCCTCGTGTACGCCCAGACACATCCCAGCCCATACGCACCCTTGGCCATGCGCACCCTGCCCATGCGCATCCCTGCCCATGCGCATTCCTGCCCATGCGCACCCTACCCATGCGCCACCCTCTCTGTGTGACTTTCGTGGTGACGTCATAGCCTTTTATAAATAAAGAACAATGTAATACTATTCTAAACTTTTTATTCTGACATTATACATTACAAAATTTAAAAATATTTAATACCAAGCATGGAGCCATTTAAACTTAATTTTAATACAAGTCATATACAGAAGACAGTCCATTCTTTATGTTTGTTTGGAGTGGTTTTAATTTTATATAATTTTATTCGCAGCTTAAAATTTAAATCGCCCCCAAGTTCTCTTTCTCCTTTTCTAGCCAATAGTTTGATACATAGAGACCGTCTAGGTTTTCGAATTGCAAAATGTACCGCAGTCTGTCTCTATATATAAAGTATTTGATTCCACTGACAACCAGATCCATTCCCTCGTGTAATTCTTGCAGTTTATGACAATCTTTTGATCGCAGTTTTCCCACGATATCCTGCATACGTATCTTATTAGCTTGATCAACTTCTTCTTGTCGATATTGGAGGGAATCTTTATTCTCCCATTCACTGTTGCGTAGTTGCATGTCTACCACTTTTGGGAATAATGGTCGTTATAGGTTGTAGGGCACTTGGTTTTAAATGATCCGAAAGGTTCTTTACTAGGCAAATATACATGTTTAGCGGAACCCCTTTGCGTATGGTATACGCCAAGGTTACGAAACCCGCATTCCTTAGTTCTTCTTTGTTATCTGCCATTTTGATAAATACGTTTTTAGAATAACCTTTTAAAAAGTATACGGATTTAGTACTATCCTTTTCCGCAAGGACGCCTACATAACTAAAAATGTCTTTCTTACTAACCACAGATGCATACAGCTTGTAACACCCGGATGTATTTAAGTCAGTCCATCGGCACATAAATTAATCTTTTAGTTTTTCCTCATTTTCTCTAATAAGATGTTCTTTGTCTAATGCAGGTAGACATTTGAAATTAATATGCAGGGACAAAAAATTGACATGCTTAGATTTGCAGATGATATAGCGGTACTAGCATCTAGCAAAAAAGAGTTAGAAGCTGATCTTAATGAAACGGAAACAGTTCTAACGGAGAGATATAGTATGAAAATTAACAAAAATAAAACTGAAGTTCTAGTATGTAAAAGAGGGGAAATAAATCAAAAACAAGAATACAAATAGGTAACGAGAACTTACAAGAGATTAAGGATTTCTGCTACCTAGGAAGTCAAATAACGCAAGATGGGAAAAGCACAAAAGATATAAATACAAACATTAGCACAAGGTCGTGCTACATTTAACAAGAAATAGCAACTACTGTGTTTAAAGACCACAAACGTAGAACAAGGAAAAGATTGCTTAAAACCTATATGTAGAGCACAGCACTGTATGGCTGTGAAGCCTGGACAGTAGGAGAAGCAGACAAGAAAAAGGTATAAGCCTTTGAAATGTGGTGTTACAAACGTATGATGAAGATACCACGGACAGACAAAGTTAAGAACAAAGAGGTATTAGAAATGGTAGGGAAAGAAAGAACTATGTGGAAAACAGTAAAACATAGGAGAGATATGATGATAGGCCACATACTAAGATCTTAGGGAATAGTGCGAAATATATTAGAAGCAGAGATAGGAAAAAAGAGAAGTAGAGGTAGACCTAGGTTAGACTACTGCACACAGATAATAAGAGATATAGGCCTGAGAGTTTCAGGAAGATGTGTAAGCTATCTCAGAATAGAAATCAATGGAGGCACGCTTTCAACCAGTTACAAGATGGAAAAACTAATGAGGGAAGAAATAACTGTACTTAAATATGGTTTTTATTATAAACAATTACAGATATTGGTTTTGAAATACTCTCAACTAATGTTAATTGTGCAAAAGGATTTATTTGAAAACCATTAATACGGCAAATGTCTAAGTGTTGGGGCATCCTTGGTAGCCACAGACAGCTTAACCCCTGAATCTTGGTGAAATAGGGCATATAATTAGAAAACAATAGAAGGGAATCGAGCTGTTTATTGGCTGTTATAAGAATTGCAGGGGACGGCATTGGCTAGCTCAGAACATAAATAAGCTGAGGTACAAGTCCAACCAGTTTTAATATGTAAAACCCAATGATGAAAAAATACGTGCTTTTAAATCTGATGATAATTATAAACAACTACAGGTAGTGGTTGTGAAATATTTTCAACTAATGTTGATTGTGCAAAAGAATAAATTGGAAAAACTATTAATTCGACAAGGTTCAAGTGCTGGGGGAACTTGGCAGCCAAAAGCTGCTTACCTCCCTTCACTTACCTTACATGTGATTTTCCAATGCTGCACCCGAAGGTACTACACTGGCCAGGAAGCGAGTTATTTTTACCTGGAAAATTTGGAATTTCGCCGAACCCTTGCTGTTCCAAGTAAGCTAGGGATCTTTAACGTGCGTAACAACACTCACACACGGGACCTCCATTTTACCTCTCATTCGAGCGAGGGTGTATTTTTGTGAAAAATGCTTGCCTAACATTTTTCAAGCGGACCGTGTCGGGATTCGAACCCGGGAGCTTGGGCATAGTAGTCACACACATGCCACTACGCCACAGAACCGTATTCCCTTTACATACCACTGAATATCGGGGAAATAAGGTAAATAAGTGTAAAACAATAGAAGGTGACCGAACTGCATCAAACTAGAAAGAAAAGCAGCTATGTTCAAAGACAACGAACATAGATACAAGAAGAAAATTGTTCAAAGCATAGTGTGGAGCACAGCACACTACATCTATGAAATAGGGGCAGTAAGTCAAGCAGACAGAAAGAGATAGAAGCCTTCTAGAATGTTGTGCTTCAGATGTATGAGGATGGTAGCATGGACAGATAAAGTTAATAACGATTAGGTTGTAGAAATAGTAGAGGAATAAAGATATCTGTGAAAGATGGAAGAAATAGGAGAAATGGAAAGATAGGATACGTTCTAATGCATTTCTGAGGATTAGTACGGGATAAATTACAACCAGTGATAGGAAAAGAGAGGTAGAGGTAGACCGAGATCAGACTTTCGCACACAGATAGTGATAGTTGCAGACTGTGCAAATTTCAAGAATATGTGTAGGTTGGTTCAGACTAGGAAACAATAAGGGTACGTGTCCAACCAGTTCTATGACTGAAGATCTAATGATGGTGATGATTTCCAAAGTAGGAAGCTTATTCTTACATTTTTTCTCGTGCAAACCCTCTGACAGAAAGCTGCATTGGACAGGACGCGAGTTTTTTACCTACAAATTATGAATTTTGTCGAGCTTGTGCTATTTCAAGCAAGCCAGCGATCTTTAGCGTGCGTAACAACACCCACACTTTAAATCTACATTTTACCTCTTATCCATTGTAAAATATGCTCGTATAACACTTTTCAAGCGCTTCGTGCCCGGAATCTAACTCAGAACCTTGGAATCGGGCAGTCATAATCAAACCTGTTTGGCCCATGATGCCGTCGATGAAACCTACCTTACATTTGATCTTTTTCTAATGCTTAACCTGAAGGTTCCACATTGACCAGCACCGAGTTTTTATGTAGAAATTTTAAATTTTGTCGAATCTTTGTTATTTCAAGCAACGCAGGGATCTATAATTTGCTTATTAATACTCACACACGTGACTTACATTTTACTTCTCACCCGAACGTGGGCGTATTTTTTTTAAAAATTGCACACCTAACATTTTTCGAGCAATGTTTCGGGAATCGAGTTCGGCGCCTTGGGCTTAGTAGTCACATGCGAACCAACTAAGCCACGAAGCCGCCACGATCATAAAGGTTTTTCACCTTATTATACAAACAGATGAGTTTCTGCTATTGCGCGAAATGACAAATGGTCCGCTAATAATAAAATATTATGTGTAGCATCATTTGCCGCTTTATCGGAATACCGTGTTGTATAACAGAAGCAAAAATATACAGCTTCGCTTAAGTGTACGATATTCCACCATCTTGCCGTTATATCTGTCCTCTATATTTTAATGTATTGCACGTTATGGTACTAGAAGTATAATGCGGGCTTATTACATACAAACCAATGCACTTCCTGATTAAATTAGTATTAGTACTGCACTAATTGTCTGAGTCACGGATGCTTGCATGTGGGATTGACAAAATTGTATATCAACAACACGCTATAAACCTATATAGCGTTTAATTAAAGGAACAGAAAGCATTTTGTAAAGATATTGTAAGTAAATTACGGGCTATGTCTCTAAATACAGTTTTTATTGTGAAAGTGCCTGCTTGACACACAGTTGACTTTACAAGCAAATGCTGTTACCACTCATTAAAACCCATCAAGTGAGACATTCATTGAAAAAGTTTATCAATTGGTCCGGTTTGTATTTACAGTATATTTCGCTTTCATTTGTATTAAAGTGAGCCGGTAAGTTTGACAGTGCGGTTAATCATGGCGATACGTGCGCTATTGCTAGCAGTGCTTTTGATTGAGATAAATGGCTCCATTCAAGTAAATGACACTGACGTCGCGCGCGAAACTACTATCGGTTCCTTCAATAATTCCAGAAAGCAGCTTGAACCGTTTTCATACATCACGCAGTTGGTACAGAATATGTCGTTGGTAAGAAAACTAAGGGCACACCCATAATACTTACAAAGCTATTTTGTTAATGTAGGGAACAATGAACGTGCAAATTACAAATCTTCCTAAAACACTTCGAGAAAATGTTAACGATATGTTGGAGTCGTGGTCTTGGGCAAGTATTAAAATATCTACTGAACTGAAATTTATGATCGTTCTGCTTAAGAAAACTTTTTAGTTTCGGTTAGAAACTATTAACACTTATTGGCTGATATAGTTTGTTTACTTTGGAGTAATTAATCAAATCTCTGCGCAACGGTATCTTTTCAAAATGTTCATTTTTCAACGCCTATACAAATAGAATGTAGTAAGAAATAAGGTTGGAGTACGAGTAGCTACATAATAAGCTGTTTTTAAAAATGTTCAAGGAAAGAAATGAAGTGTAAAGTTTCATTGTTAGAACGCCCTACAAACGGCGCGCTCTACCCCATATTAAATTGTACCTGAAAATATTAGAGGCGCTAGTCAGTATTTGACGTCTTAAATATCATAGTGGTTTTCTTTCCCGACACGTTTGAATTATTGCCTTATATTAAATGTAAGCAAAACCACTATCCTTTGGAAAATGGGTTTGTTATGTAATCCTCTTTATACATTCCTATGCAAACAATTATATTCTTTAAAAGTCAACTGTACATCACTACACTTACAAAAAACGAAGGTATGCGCATATATTTCAGTTTCATGTTTTTTTAGATTGAACAATGTTAGTCGGCGATTCGAAATTTTTATATTCTTACTATTATTCTAAGTCTATAAGTTCAAACACTGCAATTTATATTGAGAGGCGTTTGAACATTAATATCCGAAAGAGCAGAAACCAATACCAAACATGTACAAAACTTGAGGTAAATAACTTTTCCTAACAGTCGACCAATTCAAATTCTTAAGCGTAATTGTTGCATATAATTTTTTCCTCCATGATACTCTCTTGCTAAAGATAAATCACATACGATTTCTGATTATGATTTAGGTGTGCACCGCAAACACTAGGAAATTATATAAATGTTCTCCAAAACATAAGAGTCTGTAGTATAGAAGCTGTCATATATTTCATTGTCAAAAGTATATACTGTAAATCGGTGCTTCTAAATCAGTGGGACGCGACTTTTTAAGGAGGAGCAAAACAATAGAAGGGGGTTCACAAAAATGTGAGAGAATGAAGTAGAAATTACAGAAAAAACATTTTATTATTAAATTTTAAATACAAATACAATCCGAAAAAACTAAATACGTTATAAAATAACAAAACAAAATGTCACGGCAATGACTACATACAAAATATAACATAATGCAAATTCAGTAAGGAAATAAATACAAACCAAAATGAAAAATAAAAATGACTAAGTGGTAACTTTCTTGAGTGTGTCTCGCAGAAGACAGTTTTTGCAACATGGTGATATGTTGGAAACACATCTATCAATTCTCTTTCTATATTAAGCTTGGATATTTTTTTTGTTTTGGTGCAGGTGCAGCAGAAAAACTGTCTTTGCAAGGATAAGTTGTTGTTAAGGGTAAGAGTATATAGTATACAGTATATATACTTGCTTTCAGTGCAAAAAGTTTCAAACCGAAACTCAAGTAAAAATTTATTAGGAACTGTTTTTCCAATTTGGTAATATGTCGCAAAATCTCTATGTTGTTTGTCTTCTAGAACTCTGAGAACTTCGTGAGTTTCTTCACATGTATTTCTAACCGAACTGTATTTTTTTATGATGCGTCAATTTTCTGTAGTTACTTTGAACTAACTTTCCTATACAACAGTCGCAGAATCTCATATCTAGGTAAAAGACACAACTTCCTCGACTAGTTCAGTGGGTAGAACATAGCTCCAATAAATTGGTATATTAAACCTTACTAAAACTTTTTAGAGCACAAATATTCACAGATAATTATAATCAAAAAAAATAAAAATTAGTGCAGTGCGAATCCACAAAAAATCGTAGAAAATCTACCAAAGTATCAACTTACTCTTAGTATATGGTTACATTGACCTTGTAGAGTCAGAGGACTTCCACCACAGTGCTTAGCACTTTAAAAACATACAATTTAACAAAGATGTGTGTAAGTTGTCCGTTATAAATAATTTTCCAACTGAATTTTGAGTTAACTATATTATAGCAACAAAATTTGACAGTAAATTTATTGAATGCACAATGTTGTTTCCAAAAAATCCTTTACAGAAGAATATAAATTCTTATTACCAGTTCGACACTTGAATTCGGTAGCCTTGAATCAATTTCTAATAGTATTCCAATTCTTCCTAGCTTAGAACAACAAGAACAACAATTCGTAACGAATTTAATTGCAGCAGAACCAAACCAAATAATTAATATTAATGTTTGAAGTTATCAACAAAGCTATGACTGAACTAATAAAAAAACTGCTGCTTAAAGTAACGATCAAAAAAATAATTGCCGTAATATTTGAAACTCCCAATTGCAACCTTAAAACAGTCCCATTGCCAAAAAGTTTAAACAAACAGATTGACCTACGATTTTAAAATCGACAACACCAAACTCAAGACGCTTTTAATCATAATATTATTGTACGTACTTATTTTGTAAGTAGAGTATAATTGGCAATACTGGCGCCTCATTTCCTCCAGAATCCCTCATTTCCTCACTCATTTACATGTAAATTCCCATAAGGAGGAAATGAGGAGGAGGTATCCCTCATTTCCTCACACATCTAGACCAAATAGTTTTCTTCGACTAATCATTTTTCATCTTTCGAGATAAATATATCTTAAATTTTTCATCTTTCGAGATAAATGAGCATCCACATTTCCACACATGAGATAAACCTATTTTTAAGATTTTTTTTTACCGCTAACATTCTGGACCAAATAGTTTTTTTCGTCTAACCAATGCATCTTTTGAGATAAACCTACCTTGTTTGGTATCAATTAATATTAGAATTTTCTCAGCTACCCGAATTTCTAGGAATTTTTTAGATAGCATCATCCCCCAGGGAGCTACCCTCACTTTAAGATTTTTTACCGGAAGCGATATCTGAGCGTTCTTATAAATTTTTTTAACCATGCGATACATCAAGTTAGTCTAAAATTTTGCACAGAATCCGAATCTGCAAACAGATTTAAAATCGGTGCACCCCCTGCAAAGTTACACTTTAAAATCCGGAACCTCTAAATTTTGCTATTTGCTCTATAAGCAAACCTAACAAATAGTTTTCTTCGACTAGCCATTGTTTAATATTCAAAACCATGACTTAAAATTTTAAAAACAGTTATCAATTTTCAGGTTTAAAATTTTACCAAGTACGTAACACGTAATCCAGCAAATATTCTAGAAAACACCATATCGCTTCAAAACTACTGTCTTTACAATCATGCAAAATACCAGTGAAAGCCGTATATAATTTCTTTCTATTAATTATATTATTGACTGTATATTTGAGAATACAAGAAATATGTTTCAATGACGTACATTAGAAACCCCCGCATAATTACTTGTAGATTAATAATAACACAAGGTACTTTCTACAGTGCTCGCATCTATCACCAAATCTTACTTTAAATTTGTAATACCTTGTTAATGCAATTATAATAGTGAAAGCGGATGAATCCTGCTACATTCTTATAAAGGTAAAACGGTGTTTTATATCATGCTATTGTTTACAGGATGGTTGCTAATAAAGAATTAAATTTTAAATACTTCTACATAATATAATAATGTTTTACAAAATTAATATAAAAGTTCAAAAATAATATTCTTTAAAATACAAACGTTCTGTTTGGTGCAGTTCAGAAAATACCAACCATGTTAATTAGTGAATTCATAGTACCGATTTAGATTCTAATAATAAGAAATTTTGTGTATGACATCATTAACTACCTAAATTTCAGAATTATCAAAATGTAATAAACCACATTAAGTACTGTTCAATAATAATCATAAAACAATATTAGAGTGAAATTATGCCCCATGTGTAGGTTGCTGTACTATTAGGATCAGGGTATGCAGACTTTAACACCTCCATCTCGCACGCTTTACACAGATGTTGGTTGTTTCGTACAAGACCCTTTAACAGCTGGCGGAGCTGAACCTTTACTGCTTAATGACATACCGTGCTGTTTTTCCTTGTGTCGCTGTGAGCTATTCTTGTAAAAGCAATACTGCAAGACCCAGAGTTTAAGTACTTTGCTGCCAACGGATGTATAAGCTTAATCGGGGACGATGTTACACCACGACATTAAATGGCAGGCTTGAATATTTTCTTTGTAAACAATCGAAAATTGCCGAAGACACTCGAAGAGTGCACAAACGCGGTTACTAAACCACAATTACTAATCGCCTTTATAGGTTTAACATTTCTACCATTACCCAATGACTTTAATTTCTTATTGGAGAGAATCCTTATTCTCCCACGCACTGCTGCGTAGTTGCATGTCTACCCCTTTTGGGGATATATGCTCGTTATAGGTTGTAAGACCCTCGGTTTTACTTAACTACACTTTGTGAGATCCCTTTAATCTTTTTTAATCGTGTCCTTCTCGCGTACAATACAGTAGGACTTATCCTTACTACCTACAAATTCTAACACCAAGTCACCGTTAAACTCGTCTTTAAATTTCCCCACAACTTTTTGTTAACATGCGGTAAATTGTGTTTATTATTTGCGGGATACACCACTTTAAACCTAAAAATAAAAACAGGATAGTTTAATACGTCTATTAATTATTTATGGTAATGTTGGCGATACAAATATGTAAAAACAAACTTTATCAAGAAAATATAATGTTTTAATAGAATACATACACGTATTGATAACATCTATAAACCGCTGTGGTAACCAGAGTCTGGCGAATCTGGGATAACCAAATCTCTAAACATTTGCGCAAGCGATTACCTTGCAGTTGCATCTTTTAAGTACTGAATGGGGAAACATTTAATAAGTTCCAACACTGTCAAGTAATTTAAATTGCCGCAATCATTAGACAGAGAAATACTGGCACTGCTCTCCCCCTCTAATAACGTTTGTACCCTTTCTTCCTCCGTCGTATTTCCACATACTTTTTTTATATCACCAACAAATTTTTCGTAAAATTCTGGAAAGTTTCTACACCTTAACTCAGCCATTTTAAAACAGATCAATTCTCGCAAATTTAATAGCTTGATGCACTCGTACGCAGTACACAATAACATTCCATCTTTCGTAATCTCCATATTATATAAATTCTCTTTTCAAAATTGTTCAACAACCATATACTTCTATTAAAAGCTGTGCTCAGCTGCAATTTGAAATCTTGATCTAATTGTATGTCAACAACATTGTTTCCAGTAGTCAGACCATTTAATCTGACTTGTTTTGAGTCTTGAGCAAATTGGCGAATTTGAAATTCCACTTGAAAAGTACACAATTTCTTCCAATCGAAGTAAGAGAATGTTATCGTAGAATCAGCACACATACCACTACAGCAAATAACTTGGATGGCAGGTTGAAGACCACCATATAAATCAAAACCAACTTCTAATATATGGTGGTGATAATTTGGAGGAAATTCGCCTAACCTATAGGTTGACTTATCAACTAGTTGGTTGATATTTAATTGTGGTACTCGCACATCACTTGTAACGTCAACACAAGAAAAATCCATCTTTAATTTATAATTTTAATCAAACTCGACAATACTGTGACGACTAATGCACTGGAACATGGCTCTCGCCTTTTATGCCGATGGTCGAGCGTGCGCAGCTCCTTATTATATTAGTTGGCGTTATATGCAAGTCTTGACTGGAAAAGTGACGCGTATAATTGTTTTATAGTGGGTTTTACCTGTATGTATTTAACCACCAACGTCATTTTTAGAATTATTAAACAAAATTACTCTTAGCAGTATTTTTAATATACCATCGTGTAAGATTTCAAATATTATAATGTTTTTCCTCAGGTTCTCAAATCCCTCGGAATTTTTTTCAAATCGAATGACCCCTTACTGATTTGCAGATTAACCTTTTGCAAGCACCGTATATAATTCATCTTTAATCTATTTCTAAACCGTATCGCTCTGTCTTTTGAGATAAACCCCTGGTGTAACCTATAAATTAGTATAGAATTTTCCTGTGGAATTGAAATTAATTATCACGTCTTTTAAAATTAGTTCCAACAAAGACCTGTATATATTGTATTAATATTCAAAACCTATCAGCAAAACACTTTTGCATTTTATTTAGATTTAGCTCGATAATAGAGTTAAACTCAAAATATTTATTAGTGGCTAGAATTGTTAAAATTTTCAATTAGTGAATCCACATACAAATGATTAAACCAAAAGATATAATACATATATTAATTCTGCACGGTGACCTAGAAAGTGGTTTGATAATCTATTTTAAATGTAGTTCAACATAAGACGTATATTCTAAATAAATTTAGTATACATGCCTTGATTCATTAGCATGCTTGACTTTTTTAATAGCACTTCACATCATTAAATTACATTAAATGATTTAAATTTATTAGACAATTATCAATTCATAATAATCGAATTAAATCATTAGTTGAAACGATGTTAAGGAATATAACGAAACATTTGAAATTGTCTACCAAATATCTAGTTTAATTTTCAACTAAGTTATCATACAATAAAACGTTAACAATTTTGAATGTCTAAATCGTTTGAAAGTTTATGATTTGTAAAACACACGACATAGATGTATAGAGAACTAATTACCATGGAAATTAAATTGAACCATCGCAACTAGATTAACGCAATAGTTAAGAACCATACTATGAAACATCAGAAAACCTTAAAATCTTTAGGCTAACTTCGAATTAAATATTTTTAATGTGACCATTTGCAGCACTATACAAATCATTTCAAATCCATTAAGCACATGAAGTGCAGAAAATCGTTCATTCGACAATTGGTTTTAAAAATGGAAATGCATTATGGGAAATTCCAAAGAACTTTGACTTAGGGTATGATTTCCAACACAATACTTAAACAACGGTCTAAGATTCGTTAATGCGCAATGAAAGATAGATATGTTTCGAATGCATGGATAACATACTAGTAATGGGCAATACATTTATAGAACAAATTTTGAACGTTTTGAAAATGGAATGAATAACATCCTCAGATTTCAGTGAAATAACAGACTAAATTGAACCTATTACATGTTACGTTACAAGTTATATTAAAAAATGAACCTTAATTATACAGTCAGTTCACTTATACAATATCTATATGAATTGTAGACTGAACCCAGATCACGTAAATTTTTATATTTGCAACGACAAATTATGAATTGATGATCCTGAACACGATTTTAGATCACATCTACATTTAATCACGATGCTATCAATTAACTCAGCAAATTTTCGACAACTTATAGTGCGTATAATTAACGTTTAACATCATTACGAATTGTTTAGTGAAGATGATGACATTTGATGGGAATTATATGATATTTACCAAAGGAACTTTAGAGCACATTTTAGGGGTATCTCAGATCGTTCTCAACCATGCTAATACTTTAAAGAACTAACGGAAAAGGGTACTCTAATATAGATCTGTTTCTGTTAGATGTCGCAATGGAAAGATATAATAGGAATGATGTTCTACAGAATCTCGCACATGATGTAATTAAAACAAATACAGTAATAGTGATATTGGGGTCATATTATACGAATTTATAAGAACCTACCCAAGATTGTTTGAAAACAGTATTTGTAAACAAGTTGAGTATATGGAGAATACAACAGGTTTCCATTCCACGCATTTACGAGCGATGTTTAAATTTTAAGCCGAAGACTGAAAATTTTGTAACACTATTAATTACACTTTTGTTTTCTTATACGTTTCTAAATTGTTGTATTTCAACTACAGATATTAATAGATGTCAATAAAATTATGTTATAGTTTTAAATAAAACGATTGTGATTAATAATTTTGTAAAACGTTTATAACACCCTTTTAAAAAATAATACACATCTTTGTTATAATTCTTTTCATAATTACTTAGATACCCATTTCAGTTACATGGACATTTGAAAAATTAAACAATACCAATGTATGCTTTATATTTTAAAACATAAACAAGCTATATATACAAAATAATTTCTAAATTCACATCATTCATTTCTTATGATAACAGTTGTGGCGGTTAAATTTTATTTTAAAACTTACAATTTAGTATATATTCCATTTGAATATCTGCCAACAGTTTATAAACCCCATCTCCTCGACTATTTCCATAAAATCATCCAGATCCTCGGGCATTGATAACACTGCAGTACAGTGCTGTATTGCTTCCTCGTATGACTGACACATAAGACATTTTCTCCTTCTATCAGCGTTGCCCACATTCTGCTCTTTTTACTCGTAGAGCATTGCGAAATCTTCGAATAACCTCTCCAAAGTCTTTATACATATTTGTTATATTGTCTCTTTAAACCGTACAATCAACAAATAATAACTTCTACGCGAACAGTCCTTTTATATGAGCTACTCCTATTCGGATATGTACCGATTGCACCCGATTTGTGTGCACGCACGAAACAACCGGTATGGAATGTATTCTATGAACAAAATCATTACATTTCTTAATAAAAATGCTAAAGACTTTAAAAATAATTATAACTCTTGTTAGGCCTCTAGTCTCTAGATAAACGTTATTATTTTAGGTTGTGTCACTGTTTTCTAAATCAATTTCCTACATACTTTTTCCTAAACTATGCGTATCAATTGACGGTTATACTTTACTCCATAACCGACTTGTATATATTTTCGTATTCGTCTCTAGCTAACACCTCTGTATAATAAAGATGTACAAGCTCGTCGTCAACTGGTAACTTAATCTTTTTTAAAAGCTAGCCTTTGTTTTCAACTTTAACGCTTGTTGTAGGTGTGGAAATTCTTTCCGCTATTCCTTGTTACTAGGAATCGGTGATTTTGCAAGGGATCAATCAATTGTTTGTGCACTTCTTTGAATTTTTGTAGAGATGTAGCGTCTCCCTTTTTGTATGCCGCAAAGTTCTTTCGTACAGAATCCTGCATAAAATGAAGTTTACGTTTATTTACAATAAAATTGTTAACGTTCGTCATCATGAAACTTTGGATGGGAACTAACTTTTTGATAATGTCAAATATTTATATACTCGTCGAAATTCTTCCTATATCGACCATTATCCAAATCAAAATCTTTCACAACAGTTATAAAATTATGTTTTGAATCACCCCAACACTGTAAACACATTTCTTTAAATTTCGGATATGTCATGTCACCACTTATATGATCTGAAAAGATATGTCTGAGATTGGTTTCATCCTGTTTCCATAATGCGATTACAATGGCGTTATCTCTGAGTCTATGTTTTAAGGCACTAGCGTAAGTTTGACATAGATAGAACGAATCTATTGCTTTATGTCAGCCGAACGAGAAAAATTGAGTGATTTTGCTTTGCTCGTTTGCAGGTATATCATCGAAAACGCAATTGAATCTTCTTTGGTATCTCTGGTTCAATCAAATCTCGTAATTTTCAAACTCATGGTATCAATTTCTTCTTTTAATGGTGTAAAACGTTTCTTAACAATTCGTATTTCGGTTGATATAAACTTTTCGAAAATACATGGACATTTTGGAATCAAAGACCGTTCTCGTGCAGGATCAGAGATATTAAAGCGTTGGTCTTCCCACAACTCGATGGTCCCACGAATATAGCTCGTATGTTGCAGGAACAATGGACCATGTTTACCATCCTTTCTTGCACTAGCAATAAATGTTATCATAATTCTAGTATAGTGTATTTTAACTGTCGGTATAACATCTCTGGATGCATCGTTGGAATTATGTAATTTCTTCACGTTCTGCAACCTTTTAACATATCTGCATAACGTTGTTCTCAGGTATATTCATATTTTTACTAGCAGCGTAGAAACTCGAGCCATCCAGGATATCCTCTGCTGCTTTTGTACATAGATTGTTTGGAGCACCACTGATTGCTTGAATGCGACATCTTTCGAAAAATGTCTTACTATAACTAGCTCAACCCAAAACTACTTCCTATATCCAAATTTAATCTCCTGCTCATAACCACATGACCATATGACCATGACCATCCATGACCACATGACCACATGACCATATGACCACATGACCACATGACCATATGACCACATGACCATATGACCACATGACCACATGACCATATGACCACATGACCATATGACCTAATTGCTTTTAATGATTTTCTCATTAAAACCCATTAGCACTAATTGCTTTTAATGAGTTTTCCATTAAAACCAAGTGTGGACCTAGGTTAGATAAAAGGAAAAATTAATAGGTTAGGTAACGCCGCCTTTTATCTAACCTAGGTCCACACTTGGTTTTTAATGGAAAAACTCATTAAAAGCAATTAGTGCTAATGGGTTTTTAATGAGAAAACTCATTAAAAGCAATTAGGTCATATGGTCATGTGGTCATATGGTCATGTGGTCATGTGGTCATATGGTCATGTGGTCATGTGGTCATATGGTTCATGTGTTCATGTGGTCATATGGTCATGTGGTCATATGGTCATGTGGTCATATGGCCATGTGGTCATATGGTCATGTGGTTATGTGAGCAAGGAGATTAAATTTGGTATATAAGGAAGTAGTTTTGGGTTGAGCTTAGTTATAGTAAGACATTTTTCGAAAGATGTCGCATTCAAGCAATCAGTGGTGCTCCAAACAATCTATTACAAAAGCAGCAGAGGATATCCTGGATGGCTCGAGTTTCTACGCTGCTAGTAAAAAATATAATATACCTAGAACAACGTTATGTAGATATGTTAAAAGGTTGCAGAACGTGAAGAAATTACATAATTCCAACGATGCATCCAGAGATGTTATACCAGAAGTTAGAATACCTATACTGAATTATGATAACTTTGCTATTGCTAGTGCAAGAAAGAATGGTAAACATGGTCCATTGTTCCCGTCTAACATACGAGCTATATTCGTGGGACCATCGAGTTGTGGGAAGACCAACGCTTTAATATCTCTGATCCTGCACGAGAACGGTCTTAGATTCCAAAATGTCTATGTATTTTCGAAAAGTTTATATCAACCGAAATACGAATTGTTAAGAAACGTTTTTACACCATTAAAAGAAGAAATTGGATACCATGAGTTTGAAAATTACGAGGATTTGATTGAACCCAGAGATACCAAAGAAGATTCAATTGCGGTTTTCGATGATATACCTGCAAACGAGCAAAGCAAAATCACTCAATTTTTCTCGTTCGGCCGACATAAAGCAATAGATTCGTTCTATCTATGTCAAACTTACGCTAGTGCCTTAAAACATAGACTCGGAGATAACGCCAATGTAATCGCATTATGGAAACAGGATGAAACCAATCTCAGACATATCTTTTCAGATCATATAAGTGGTGACATGACATATCCGAAATTTAAAGAAATGTGTTTACAGTGTTGGGGTGATTCAAAACATAATTTTATAACTGTTGTGAAAGATTTTGATTTGGATAATGGTCGATATAGGAAGAATTTCGACGAGTATATAAATATTTGACATTATCAAAAAAAGTTAGTTCCCATCCAAAGTTCATGATAACGAACGTTAACAATTTTATTGTAAATAAACGTAAACTTCATTTTATGCAGGATTCTGTACGAAAGAACTTTGCGGCATACAAAAAGGGAGACGCTACATCTCTACAAAAATTCAAAGAGGTGCACAAACAATTAATTGATCCCTTGCAAAATCACCGATTCCTAGTCACAAGGAATAGCGGAAAGAATTTCCACACCTACAACAAGCGTTAAAGTTGAAAACAAAGGCTAGCTTTTAAAAAAGATTAAGTTACCAGTTGACGACGAGCTTGTACATCTTTATTATACAGAGGTGTTAGCTAGAGACGAATCGAAAATATATACAAGTCGGTTATGGAGTAAAGTATAACCGTCAATTGATACGCATAGTTTAGGAAAAGTATGTAGGAAATTGATTTAGAAAACAGTGACACAACCTAAAATAATAACGTTTATCTAGAGACTAGAGGCTAACAAGAGTTATAATTATTTTAAAGTCCTTAGCATTTTATTAAGAAATGTAATGATTTTGTTCATAGAATACATTCCATACCGGTTGTTTCGTGCTCACACAAATCGGTGCAATCGGTACATATCCGAATAGGAGTAGCTCATATAAAAGGACTGTTCGCGTAGAAGTTATTATTTGTTGATTGTACGGTTTAAAGAGACAATATAACAAATATGTATAAAAACTTTGGAGAGGTTATTCGAAGATTTCGCAATGCTCTACGAGTAAAAAGAGCAGAATGTGGGCAACGCTGATAGAAGGAGAAAATGTCTTATGTGTCATTACGAGGAAGCAATACAGCACTGTACTGCAGTGATATCAATGCCCGAGGATCTGGATGATTTTATGGAAATAGTCGAGGAGATGGGGTTTATAAAACTGTTGGCAGATATTCAAATGGAATATATACTAAATTGTAAGTTTTAAAATAAAATTTTACCGCCACAACTGTTATCATAAGAAATGAATGATGTGAATTTAGAAATTATTTTTGTATATATTAGCTTGTTTATGTTTTAAAATATAAAGCATACATTGGTATTGTTTAATTTTTCAAATGTCCACGTAACTGAAATGGGTATCTAAGTAATTATGAAAAGAATTATAACAAAGATGTGTATTATTTTTAAAAGGGTGTTATAAACGTTTTACAAAATTATTAATCAGAATCGTTTTATTTAAAACTATAACATAATTTTATTGACATCTATTAATATCTGTAGTTGAAATACAACAATTTAGAAACGTATAAGAAAACAAAAGTGTAATTATAGTGTTACAAAATTTTCAGTCTTCGGCTTAAAATTTAAACATCGCTCGTAAATGCGTGGAATGGAAACCTGTCTTATTCTTCCATATACTCAACTTGTTTACAAATACTGTTTTCAAACAATATTGGTGGTTCTTATAAATTCGTATAATATGACCCCAATATCACTAACTGTATTTGTTTTTAATTACATCATGTGCGAGATTCTGTAGAACATCATTCTATTATATCTTTCCATTGCGACATCTAACAGAAACAGATCTATATTAGGAGTACCCTTTCCGTTAGTTCTTTAAAGTTTTAGCATGGTTGAGACGATCTGAGATACCCTAAAGTCTCTAAAGTTCCTTTGGTAAATATCATATAATTCCCATCAAATGTCATCATCTTCACTAAACAATTTTATTTAAATAAAACGCTGTTGTCGAATTTGCATATCTGATTTTGCATGCCAACTTCCATAGTGCGTATAAGTGTGAAGATTTGATATAAACTTCCGAAATACGTTGAGGGATACATCAAGTACGCTCTGCGAAATGGTGTCAACAAATATAAAATTATTTTGTAATCGTCGAACGGGTTCAGGCCTACAATTATGATTTTGGAAGAAGATTTTGTTATGGTGTATGGTTTTCAAATAGTAACTTGGTTCGTTCTAACTGAATTGCGGCGTTTATACGTTCTTTATGCGTTGTGGTCGATTGGTTTTCCAAATCAATTTGTTCCCACTCATTGGCTGTAATTTTAGTTCCTCCTGAAATAAACCATCTCGATGTGCCTTTCGTTGTGTTTTTATGGCATCACATCCAGTAAAACATTTTCGCACACTGCACGCATACGTGTTCATTCTAGAAAATTATTGATTAACAGTTTTGAATTATACATGTAAATATTAATTCTTCTACGTTTGCAAAATTCAAACTAAGACTTACTCTTCTTTGTCGGTAGTCCTTACACGAAATTTTAAACCAAAGACTAAAAATTCAGTATTAATATTAATTACACTATAAACGACTTTACGTTTTACAAAATAAACTTAAAATGAACTTTGGTATCATTTCCCGTATTTATGTACATAGAAAGTATAAGTATAATTTGTTTTACATTAACCCAATTTAAATCAAATTATAGAATGTGTATTCCGTAATTAACTAGAATTGTGGAAAGTTATTAAATTAATAGTCAGACGTCATCGACAAACAATGCAAGGCTAATGATCATACATTTCACTAAATTTATTTAGAATATACGTCTTATGTTGAACTACATTTAAAATAGATTATCAAACCACTTTCTAGGTCACCGTGCAGAATTAATATATGTATTATACCTTTTGGTTTAATCATTTGTATGTGGATTCACTAATTGAAAATTTTAACAATTCTAGCCACTAATAAATATTTTTGGAGTTTAACTCTATTATCGAGCTAAATCTAAATAAAAATGCAAAGGTGTTTTGCTGATAGGTTTTTGAATGTTAATGCAATATATACAGGTTTTTGTTGGAACTAATTTTAAAAGACGTGATAATTAATTTCAATTCCACATGAAAATTCTATACTAATTTATAGGTTACACCAGGGGTTTATCTCAAAAGACAGAGCGATACGGTTTAGAAATAGATTAAAGATGAATTATATACGGTGCTTGCAAAAGGTTAATCTGCAAATCAGTAAGGGTCATTCGATTTGAAAAATTCCGAGGATTTGAGAACCTGAGGAAAACACAATAATAATTGAAATCTTACACGATGGTATATTAAAAATACTGCTAAGAGTAATTTTGTTTAATAATTCTAAAAATGACGTTGGTGGTTAAATACATACAGGTAAAACCCACTATAAAACAATTATACGCGTCACTTTTCTAGTCAAAACTTGCATATAACGCCAACTAATATAATAAGGAGCTGCGCACGCTCGACCATCGGCATAAAAGGCGAGAGTCATGTTCCAGTGCATTAGTCGTCAAAGTACGGTCGCGCTTGATTAAAATTATAAATTAAAGATGGATTTTTCTTGTGTTGACGTTACAAGTGATGTGCGAGTACCACAATTAAATATCAACCAACTAGTTGATAAGTCAACCTATAGGTTAGGCGAATTTCCTCCAAATTATCACCATCATATATTAAAAGTTGGTTTTGATTTATATGGTGGTCTTCAACCTGCCATCTAAGTTATTTGCTGTAGTGGTATGTGTGCTGATTCTACGATAACATTCTCTTACTTCGATTGGAAGAAATTGTGTACTTTTCAAGTGGAATTTCAAATTCGCCAATTTGCTCAAGACTCAAAACAAGTCAGATTAAATGGTCTGACTACTGGAAACAATGTTGTTGACATACAATTGGATCAAGATTTCAAATTGCAGCTGAGCACAGCTTTTAATAGAAGTATATGGTTGTTGAACAATTTTGAAAAAGAGAATTTATATAATATGGAGATTACGAAAGATGGGAATGTTATTGTGCTACTTGCGTACGAGTGCATCAAGCTATTAAATTTGCGAGAATTGATCTGTTTTAAAATGGCTGAGTTAAGGTGTAGAAACTTTCCAGAATTTTACGAAAAATTTGTTGGTGATATAAAAAAAGTATGTGGAAATACGACGGAGGAGGAAAGGGTTCAAACGTTATTAGAGGGGGAGAGCAGTGCCAGTATTTCTCTGTCTAATGATTGCAGCAATTTAAATTACTTGACAGTGTTGGAACTTATTAAATGTTTCCCCATTCAGTACTTAAAAGATGCAACTGCAAGGCAATCGCTTGCGCAAATGTTTAGAGATTTGGCTATCCCAGATTCGCCAGACTCTGGTTACCACAGCGGTTTATAGATGTTATCAATACGTGTATGTATTCTATTAAAACATTATATTTTCTTGATAAAGTTTGTTTTTACATATTTGTATCGCCAACATTACCATAAATAATTAATAGACGTATTAAACTATCCTGTTTTTATTTTTAGGTTTAAAGTGGTGTACTCCGCAAATAATAAACACAATTTACCGCATGTTAACAAAAAGTTGTGGGGAAATTTAAAGACGAGTTTAACAGTGACTTGGTGTTAGAATTTGTAGGTAGTAAGGCTAAGTCCTACTGTATTGTACGCGAGAAGGACACGATTAAAAAAGATTAAAGTGATCTCACAAAGTGTAGTTAAGTAAAACCGAGGGTCTTACAACCTATAACGAGCATATATCCCCAAAAGGGGTAGGCATGCAACTACGCAGCAGTGCGTGGGAGAATAAGGATTCTCTCCAATAAGAAATTAAAGTCATTGGGTAATGGTAGAAATGTTAAACCTATAAAGGCGATTAGTAATTGTGGTTTAGTGACCGCGTTTGTGCACTCTTCGAGTGTCTTCGCCAATTTTCGATTGTTTCTAAAGAAAATATTCAAGCCTGCTATTTAATGTCGTGGTGTAACATCGTCCCCGGTTAAGCTTATACATCCGTTGGCAGCAAAGTACTTAAACTCTGGGTCTTGCAGTATCGCTTTACAAGAATAGCTCACAGCGACACAAGGAAAAACAGCACGGTATGTCATTAAGCAGTAAACGTTTAGCTCCGCCAGCTGTTAAAGGGTCTTGTACGAAACAACCAACATCTGTGTAAAGCGTGCGAGATGGAGGTGTTAAAGTCTGCATACCCTGATCCTAATAGTACAGCAACCTGCACATGGGGCATACTTTCACTCTAATATTGTTTTATGATTATTATTGAACAGTACTTAATGTGGTTTATTACATTTTGATAATTCTGAAATTTAGGTAGTTAATGATGTCATACACAAAATTTCTTATTATTAGAATCTAAATCGGTACTATGAATTCACTAATTAACATGGTTGGTATTTTCTGAACTGCACCAAACAGAACGTTTGTATTTTAAAGAATATTATTTTTGAACTTTTATATTAATTTTGTAAAACATTATTATATTATGTAGAAGTATTTAAAATTTAATTCTTTATTAGCAACTATCCTGTAAACAATAGCATGATATAAAACACCGTTTTACTTTTATAAGAATGTAGCAGGAGTCATCCGCTTTCACTATTATAATTGCATTAACAAGGTATTACAAATTTAAAGCAAGATTTGGTGATAGATGCGAGCACTGTAGAAAGTACCTTGTGTTATTATTAATCTACAAGTAATTATGCGGGGGTTTCTAATGTGCGTCATTGAAACATATTTCTTGTATTCTCAAATATACAGTCAATAATATAATTGATAGAAAGAAATTATATACGGCTTTCACTGGTATTTCGCATGATTGTAAAGACAGTAGTTTTGAAGCGATATGGTGTTTTCTAGAATATTTGCTGGATTACGTGTTACGTACTTGGTAAAATTTTAAACCTGAAAATTGATAGCTGTTTTTAAAATTTTAAAAGTCATGGTTTTGAATATTAAACAATGGCTAGTCGAAGAAAACTATTTGTTAGGTTTGCTTATAGAGCAAATAGCAAAATTTAGAGGTTCCGGATTTTAAAGTGTAACTTTGCAGGGGGTGCACCGATTTTAAATCTGTTTGCAGATTCTGTGCAAAATTTTAGACTAATTTGATGTATCGCATGGTTAAAAAAATTTATAAGAACGCTCAGATATCGCTTCCGGTAAAAAATCTTAAAGTGAGGGTAGCTCCCCGGAGGATGATGCTATCTAAAAAATTCCTAGAAATTCGGGTAGCTGAGAAAATTCTAATATTAATTGATACCAAACAAGGTAGGTTTATCTCAAAAGATGCATTGGTTAGACGAAAAAAACTATTTGGTCCAGAATGTTAGCGGTAAAAAAAAATCTTAAAAATAGGTTTATCTCATGTGTGGAAATGTGGACGCTCATTTATCTCGAAAGATGAAAAATTTAGGATATATTTATCTCGAAAGATGAAAAATGGTTAGTCGAAGAAAACTATTTGGTCTAGATGTGTGAGGAAATGAGGGATCCCTCCTCCTGATTTCCTCCTTATGGGAATTTACATGTAAATGAGTGATGAAATGAGGGATTCTGGAGGAAATGAGGCGCCAGTATTACCAATTATACTCTACTTTTGTAGCAAGCGATTATCTTGAAATCTTTACTGTTTTATAAAAACGCAGCAATCCCTTTTAAATAAAAACTACTCTTTTATATATATATATATATATATATATATATATTATATATATATATATATATATATATTGCTGTGATATACTCCTTTGAATGCGGGAACTGGGTTCTTTCAACAAAAAAATTCTAGTCCCACCGATTGGGCGTCATAAACTGCTGTGATCCTGTTTTCGCCTCGGCTGCTCACCTAATTTTATAAACCTCCTCATTCATAAAATTAAACAACACATTCCTACCACAAACATCAACGTTGCCTCTATTTACATCAATATTCACAATACATTAAAATTTCAAAATTAAAATTCAGCATAAATTTCAGTATCAAAAATTTTCAAGATTAAAAATTTTTTTTATCATTTTAACGTGCATCCAGAATTAAAGTCCTTGTAGGATGCCTACTAATTACTATAACAATATATGCAGACCGGAGTCTGAGTACAAAGGGAGCATCTACCACCCCTTTACGTTAATTAACCAGGTTCGTCTAATTGAGCTCAAAGACATACCCAAAATTTCATCATAATTCAGAACATCAATACTAAATACCCCTTTCTACTTAAACAAGCAAATTTCATCTTAACATTAAAATTTTATGGTTAGTACAATTTCACTAATGTCCATTTAAAGTAAATCAATTATAAAGTAATTCAACACACACAAAATGTCAAACAAAATAGTATAATTTACCTGAAGGTTACTGTCCTCGTAGCTTCAATGTACATCGTCCCTTTAGTTAATCACACCATTCCAACAGGATTATATTTACGGCTTCTAATTCTCAACGCTTTTAAAATTTTCTCCATCACCATTTATTTAAAGTTGTTTCTGGGCTTTTCCGGAACTCATCTGTGTATATCTGACCCTTGTTTCGTGGATCCAGACACGTATTTGAACCATTTAATTATTAACACCCCGAAAATAGCAGAGAAATTCATGCGTCTTTCACCAATATACGCCAAAACTGCCTACTTTTGTGTATACATTTGTCGTTGTAAATTTTGCTAATTGGTACAGTGATACTAAATTTTATTACCTTGTATCTAAGTGCACTGAAGTACATTCATGTTAGCACGTAAATAACAAACTATTTTGAATCACTAAAATATACGAGCAAAATTTTAAATTATTTTATCAAACTAAAATGCACTGTTTAACATCTTGAATCAAGTCGCGGATGTAAGAGCTTTTAACGCATCGAATAGTCAAAAGTTTAAGAGACCGAAATTCATATTACCACCGGTATATATAGCGAATAGCCGGCACGTCGCTTTTGTCCTCAAAACAGACAATTCTTAAGAATTTCTCATTCTATGTTCCCAGTCCGTCGCTCGCGCATCGGTTTTTACGAATTTTGTACTCGCCCCATTTAAATCACAGAAATTCTCACACGGCACGCAAACATGTCCGAGAAAAACTAATTAATTTTGTACAGAAATTGTTGTTTCTACCTCTGATATTTGCATCCTATTTTCAACCAATTGTGACCCTCGTGACGTTGCTTAAATCACGCCTTTTACTATATGTGTCTTTGCTTGACGCATTTTCTCTTTCCTTTTCTAACCTGTTCGTATTGGTGCAAATTGATATTCTTTATTATCGATTATATTTTAGTCCATGTGGACTATCTGGGTTAAATAACCCCGTATCGCACCTTCTCGTGAATATTAAGCCCCGGTTTCTCCAAGATTCTTTGTAAACATTAATTATCTGCAAAATTTTTGCCGAATGAGCTTTTAAATAAACCCTGTTTTGTATTTCGTGCTAAAGCATCTGACCGTTTCCAATATCCTTAGAATCGACATGTTTATCTAAACAAATTAAACTGAAATTGCCTTTTAAAATACGCAGGTGTGTTCAAACATCCTACTTCTAACTAACACTTCTAGGATTTGCATTTTATTGGGTTTTACAAGTTTCTGTAGATATTATCTGTACGTTTTGTTCAATACCGGTTACTTGAAATAGAGTTAATTAAGATAAATTTTGCACGTAATTTCCATTTGTTTAGGAATAATTACATTACACGCAGAGCTTTTTAATACTGCTTCTTTTGATATAAAGCGTCTTGTACATGATTTAAATCTCTTATGTTTAATGAAACTAATAAATTTTTATGCTTCACGGTTTTAATAACGCGTATTATCTAATAATATTCATTATACACGGTGATTAAAATTATTTGATGTGATTATTTAATTTTCTACCCTGGTCTAAATATGAGTAATATATATATATATATATATATATATATATATATATATATAGCGACTTTGATGGTAGTATTTCGTGGGATTGTCGTTCGTAACCAAAAAATAACTATTATGAAATAATCATTTATTGTGAAATCTACGTTTCGACTTATATAAAGTCTTTATCAAGATCTAAAATTTAAAAATTATTAGTGAAAACACAGTCATTAACCTAATTAAAATTAAGAAACTTACACACAATTTGATGTTAATACATGTACTGATTTAACATAAAGGAGGATCGCAAATAAATAGTAATAACATTTAATGTAAAAATAAAATGTAAAGATAAAATTAAGACTACAAACAGCATACAATACGGACAAACACAGACTAAGAACTAACATCTAACAATTAAAGAAACTCCAACAGCAAAGTGGGTTTGTTCTACAGCAGAGTTGATAAATTCGCCAGGTGATAGATAACAAACAAAAAACTTAATATCCAACTATTACAAAGACATAAATTTAAAGACCCATTTCATTATAAAATCTAAGATACACTATTAGATCACTTATATCTATTGAAACTATATAATAGAGCATAACTAGTAAATAAATTATGAATGTCATGTTTGTTATTTATGCAGTTGACTTGACGTTCAATATGGTAGGACTCTAGATAAAGTCTCCGTTTGTAACCATCTTCTCGTTCTAAAATTTCAACGTCATCGTAATTAGGAGAGTGGTGGGTTAGGTGGACATGTGAGGATAAAGCGCAACAAGATTTACCAACTTTGGCATCACTACGGTGTTGGGTGAGGCGATTACGCAGCCATTGTTGAGTTTGGCCAACATATGAGCTTTTGCAGCTACAAGTTATCCTATAGACAACGTTACTGATTAAAGATTTTGGAGTTTTGTCTTTAAGAGGAGTAAACAATTTGTTAATAGATTTTGATGTTGACAAACAATGAAAGTGCCAGGTATTTTTAAAAATTTTTAAGTTGAGGAGTAAGGCGTTGAATATACGGAAGCATTTTAAATATGACGGTATTCTGTCTGTCTTGGCTTGGACTATAAAAAGTACCATTAATGCATCTCAAAATTAATTGTTTTGGATAGCCATTATTAAGTAACGTGGTAATTAGATCCCTATAGTTCTTATTTTTAAATTCAGGTTCGGATAACGAATCAACTCTGTGTTTTAGTGTCAGAATGGTGTTAACCTTTGTTTAAAAGAATGGTCAGAAAATAATTAATGTACCTACCAGAGTAAGTAGGTTTCTTATAACAGTCGAATATTAACCGGTTATCATTATTTCTAATAACAAGAGTATCAAGAAACGGAATCTTTTTATTAATTTCTAACTCGACAGTAAATTGTAAATGTGGGTTGAAGTTATTGAATACCATCAATACCTCATCAACTTTTTCCTCTGGAATAGAACAAAGAATGTCGTCAACAAACTTGACCAAAAAAGGAAATTGAAAGGACAAATTGGGGGTAACTACATCTAACAAATGATCCATGACCAGCTGGGCGATAACAGGAGATAATGTATATATGTAATTATTTCTTCCAATTTGTACGCATTTGTCACGCATGTTAAAGATCCCTTGCTTGGAACAGCAACGGTTCGGCAAAATTCCAAATTTTCCAGGTAAAAAAAAAACTCGCTTAAAATGACGCGACTGCTCAGCTCACTTTCCTGAAAATAAAATTTCAACACGAATACTCCTGCTTGGGTAAACGGACAACATTTATTATAAACCAACAGGATTTAATCTAACAAGCCACAATCAAAATTATACTTCTCTTGCACACCTCTTTAACAAGTTATATACATTCTTTTTAAAATACGTCCTTAACATTAACATTTAAAAAATCAATATTTACACGTGATTAAATATATCCAATTAATTAAAAGAAAGCAATAGGGCTTTAACACATATTTCTTACTCAACGTTTCTGTTTCAATATTAGCTCATAGTTAAACCTGGATCTTTAGTGCAAATTACTGCACACAAATACTTCAAACTTACTCTCTTACCTCGTACAAAGTATCAAGTAATTTACAGACCATAAATACTCTCAAACCTATACATAAATTCACAAGAAATCTTGTAAAACATAAAAGAATGAAAATAAATAAGAAAAAATAACCCAAATTAAAATAACAAAACTCTCCCCTCTTTTGACTTCAAAATTATCACTTTAACTAACATAAAATCAGTCCCCCCCCACACAAAATTATCAATAACATTTACACATCTTAAAATTATAAGGTACAGTTACCTGTGAACAATGTACACGCGGAAATATTTTACATTCTTCATGGAACTGCTGCATGAAGGAACACAACCCAAAATTAAATTTCATTCGCAAAATTCACGCTGTGACCATAAATTACTAATGTTCTCAATATTCCAACATTTGACAGTACGCCCAAACTTTTGCTGTGCATCCAAATTCTTCTACATACATCTGACCTGAAATAATGGCCGTGCACCAGGTTTTTTCTGTGCACTATAATTTTGTGGCAGTAAACCAAAACTGGTTAAAAAGCTGACATTCAATCATTTCAAATACTAATTACATGTTTTACATAGTATGTGTAAAAAAATCTAACTGCTCTAGTTAGTTTTAAATTTATAAAATAAAGAAGAAAGAGAGATCAAGAGCTCTGAAATCAGTGTACCGCTCGTTTTATACTTATTTTCCAACTCCAAAACATCGTCAAATTCTCTGAAAACCGTATTTTCATTTCCCAAAAATACAGTCACTAACAAGTTCCAGCTTTTTAGTTTTAAACCCCTCACATACACAAATCCACATGTAGTCAATTTCTTTGTATTTTAGCCCTCAAAACAAACTCATTAGTAAAACCAACTTCGAATTGTTATATTTTTAAAAATATTTCTTCGTAAAATCCTCTTCGTAGCCAACAACATGAACACGTGCGCGTCGTCTTTTCTATTATTCGAAAGATCAATACTCCGATAACCTTGGTACACTCACCAAGTCGAGGAAAACCAAAGTCTAGAATTGGCCTCTTTCCAACACGTGTTTTCCTTATCTCATTCATATACATGCGCTCGAATCAATGCTCTCTATCACATTGTTGTCAATATTGGTTGCTTGACCGACAGCTGCACTCATGACTCTCCTTCTTATCAAGTTTACATTCGTTCCTGAGGTCGTAAATCTTTCTTTTACCCCACTAACTAACGTCGAGAACTAAAACTATTTGGAATTGTTGTTGTATGTTTCATTTGTTATAGACCCTTGACTTTTATACAAGGAAGAATAAACTGTTTGAAAAACGTTCCATAAGCTATTAGAAAATACCAACTTGACTATTATTAAATATGAGGGTTGTATTTTGTATTAATATACACGGGATGTTTTTCATATGCCATGTGTCATGTTTTATGAGTACTTACTTACACCTGAAAGGTTATGAAAATAAACCTGAAATTCCTAAAAATTTCTGAAAAAAAATTAAAAATCCCAGCAAAGATCACCCTTTTATTATTACTTGAAGTCCTATTAACGTTCATCGGTCTTCCTGAAATTTCTACGTAAATTATTATGTATGCCAAAAAGATTTTTGTTGACCCTTACATAAATTTTCGTAAATGCAATATTTTTAAATATATAATATATAATACTCTCGCTCCCTCAATTCAGACCAGTTTCTGCTCCAGTGATTTTCAAGTATATCTTCTCTTGCTTTACGTATATTTCTTATTCGCTGGTTATAGTTTTTCCTTGAGTTACCCAAATTGGATTTAGAAATTCTGCACCAGGCGAATTCTTCAAGTATTTATTTAAATACTCCAGGTTGGATCCAGGAATTGTTTGGACATGCTTGTTCAACTTCTTCAGTTCGGATCCAGAAATTGCTTGGACATGCTTGATCAACTTCTCCAGGTCGGATTCAGAAATTGTTTGGACACGCTTGTTCAACTTCTCCAGATCGGATCCAGAAATTGTTGGAGTCCTTTGTTAATATAAATTTTAAAACCTATTTAAAACAACCCTTTATAGTTTACGTTTTTGAAAATTAAACGACGAACCTTGTTTAATTATTCACTTATTAAACTATCACTACATTTAAATTATTAATTATTAAATCGCTTGTAATTTCACGTAAATATTATGTATCAGGTGATGTGGACCGTGCTCTCATTAGAGTCGAACTGATTTGTTTATCAGATCTTGTGGTATTTAAAGAAATGGCGGCTCCGTGGCGTAGGGGCTGTGTGGCTATTACGTTCAAGGTCCCGGGTTCGAATCCCGACACGGTCTGCTTAGAAAATGATAGATGAGCATTTTTTACAAAAATACACCCTTGTTTGGATGAGAGGTAAAATGGAGGTCCCGTGTGTGAGTGTTGTCACGCACGTTAAAGATCTCTACCTTGCTTGGAACAGTAAGGGTTCGGCAAAATTTCAAATTTTCCAGGTATAAAAATCTCGCTTCCTGGTCAATGTAGTATCTTTGGGTGGTGCATTGGAAAATCACATGTAAGGTATTTAAAGAAAACGCCTATCTACTTGTAATTGGTGGGTCAAGCGCATCATTCGTTAATTACCGCCTTGTACCTTGCTTTTCACATGCAGGTTATAAAATTTCCATGTATAACGAAGGCGAGGCGCTCTTCATTGCAGGTAGGATTTCCGGTTATTTGTATAAATTAGTTGGAATTTAACATTATTCATGATCTTTTAAATCACGTACGCTTTGTTTGTACAGCAAATTTTTTGAACTTTGCTTTATCCTCAAACTGTTACTATTTCCAAATTATGAAAGTGTTGGCCACATAGCTTTGTGTTTATTGATGTACGAAATTATGTCTTAATCCATTTTACGCATTGACAAACCTGCTCGTTTAAATGGAATTCCTTCTATAATAATAATGCACTACTGACGCGTATTGTTTTATAGCTTCTGTACATGTGTTTTTATGATTTGCATGGTTGTTTATTTAGTTAAATCTTTACGAATACTCTTTCTTTCTTAGAATATAATTATAATTATAGTTTATATACAGGGCGTTGGTATTTGGCCTTTTGCCTAATCGTCAAATTTTGCATTTTTGCTTGTATAAAGTGTACTATCCTAATGACGCTATATACCCTAAATAACTCTATTATCATAACAATATATATATATATATATATTATTGTGGATTTAAATAGGTAAATAGGTATATACAATAAAATTTCAACAACCATGTATATAGAAAAGAGCAAAGTATTTACGCGCAAAATTAGTTTAATTCATTTAGTGAAAACGGACGAGTATTAGGGAATTTTTATATTTAATAATTGGAATGTTAGGATTACATGAAAGAAAAAAGCTTTAAAGCAAATAGAAGTTCAAGGATACACATAATTAATCATAAGTTATTTTAATCAAACACATATAAGCATAAGGGAGCGTGTTTGCGTAAGAAAATCAATAATTCTCAAGGCATGTGTATTCGTTTTAAAAGCAAACGTCAGTTTTATCAGATTCGAAGAACCAGAAAATTGAGGAATTGTTATTTTCAAACCGTTAATAATTAACAGAAACACCTGTTTGTTAAATGATACGTTCACAGAATTTGAACATGTGCTAATATAAAATTTCATAGAGATTGTTTCAATCGTCAATTGGTATAAATAACTAGGGTAACAAATATCTTGAGGAGCGAGTGAAATGAACGACTGGTAATATACAGCAGATAGGGATTGGGATTGAAAGTCACGTAAGACATACACGTGGAGTTGATGTAAAACGTCGACGATATCGATTTTTTGTAACTCAAGTGGGGTTTGAAATGAGACAACAAACATGCATAGAACTAAGATGCATAGCACTTAGGAGGAGTTTGGTGACGACACAGAACTTTGTCATTGGTTGGGAGCCAACAGTTTTACAAACGAAAGCACACGCGAAGGTTGAAAGCGAATTCTAGGTGTACAGCACGTAGGACGAGAGAAATTTTACGAATTTAGAGACGGTTACGATCAATATTTTTAGAAATCGTTTCAAAAATAAACTTTTCTAATGAAACGCGTCCAGTAGGGGGTTTGAAAGATAATATAAATACCCAAGCAAAATTATTAAGTTCTCTCTTCTCTTTTACATCGATCAAGTGCTAAATACTGATTCAGACCACGATAATAATAAAGTTTTTTGTGAGTATTTTGTGTATATGTAGTGATGTTACCGTTAATATAGTAGTTGAAAGCATAAAACGGTAGTAGCGGACTTCAAATTATTAACGTAACGTACGAGTTAGTGCGTATTCAATTAAAAAGGTCCGGCTACTACAACAAATTATTAAATGGATGCATGATATATGGGGGTAAGCAAAACTAATAATCAAGTTTGTACGCATGATATATGGAATGGTACCGTGAGACGAGGCGCATAGCTTGCAGAGATATCAGATGGTAGAGGCCTGTGGATCCGCCAAGCAGCATAGTAAATGGAAACAACGCCGAGGGGTTCTCTGGTAGTCATCTCCGACGGGAATGAAGACTGAAGAATTCTCAGGGTAATTTATTTGAAATTTCTGTTGTTTTATAAACATTTGTGGAATTTTTGTGTTGTGTGGTTGACTTTTGGGGACATAATTATTGTGGTAGAAACTTATTTTAACAGATACATGTACTGGACAATTTACTGATTTTGAGTAGTAAAAAAGAGTGTATTTGGAATTTATCAAAATTTTATTTAGGATATAAATTGAGTTGTAAAGGGTAAAAGGGTCTGTAAATTTATTTTAATTAATGCAAGGTTCTAAAAAGCATATACAAACAAAACTGGGTTATAATGAGCTCACAATACTCCAGTGTGAAGTCAATTTAGGGTTATATGTGGGGACCATCTACTCATATTTACTCAAATTTGTTTAAAATCATTACAAAAATCAAATATCAAAATCAATATTGAGCCGATAATTATTGTAGCTAACTGTTTGAAAACGTTTAAACATATTGTATCTGTTAATAGGTGTAAATAATAGGTTGTATGATTGTCGTATTATTTTGGTAATTTTATTTGATGGTGTGTGAGTGTGAAAGAGGTATGAATGTAAAATTAGGTATTCAAGAAAAGGCCGATTGCTAAGCTAGCCAGGGAAGCAGAAGAAATTCGAAGGCGTCCTAAATAAAAAGGTAAGAAATTTTTGAATTTTTTTGAAATTTCTATATGTTGGCCCAGGAGGGGCACAAATTTGACTGAGGTTCCACGGCACTTTTATGGCGACCCGAACGTAAGGCTCGAAGTCTATATAAAATTTAAACATTTTATTCCAGGAAACTGGCGAGCTGAGAGAGCGAGTGTGTGTTGTATAAATTTATAAATAATTTTTGAGTGTGTGGGAGTTTGAGAGATTAGAAGTGATGATAGTGCATTTTTTGAGAAAGCAGGAAAAATGGAGGAAGCTGGAGGGAGTAGGGATCAGTCGAGGACGGAATCAGGAAAACAAGGTAATGAACTAATTTTGAGAATGTTAGAAAGGATAAATGCAGAATCGAATAGGAAGTTTGAGGAGATTAGGGAAATGGGTGAAGAATCAAAGAAAAGAGTGGAGCAGATGAGTGCGGGATCAAATAGAAAATTTGAACAACTGAGCCAGGAATTAGGGGATAAAATAGAAAAATCTACAATAGAATTTTCGGATTTCAAAAATAGGTTAACGATAAAAATGAGGGAAGTAGAAAGTAGGGTAGATAAAAGTGAGCGAGATATTAGAGGTTTGACTCAGGAAATGGGACAATTACGGACGGAGGTGAGGATCTTCTGTGAAGATGAAATTAATGTTAAAATAACGGAGGTAACGGACTCATGTAAGAATCAACTAGGTAGGGTAGAGCAAGAAGTGATCGAATTAAACAAAACGTATCTACTTTGATGGGGGATGGTCCCAGATTCGTAAGTGGGAATATGTCGCTGGATCAACAAATGAAATTTTATGAGGATAGCAGGGTAAATCCTCAAATATTTATTAATAACATTAGAGGTTTCGTTTGTAATTTGTTTGATGAACAGGCAAAACTCAAAATTGTTAAAGCGCTACTGAAAGATCATGCTGAAGCCTGGTATAACTTGATAGGACAAGAAATAGACACATACAATGACTTTGAGGACCGATTTCTAAAACACTACTGGAGTGACCATCGACAGGACCAAGTACGAGACGATTTAATAACAGGAAAATTCAAAGAGGAGTTTGCAGGAAGTAGGGAGCAACATGCTATACGCAAGTATAGCATAGCGAAACAGTTGAATCCACCATTGACGGACAGACAGATCATTAAATATCTTTCACGACATTTCGAGGTTGAGGTTAGGCTACATGTAGCGTTGCAAAACATTGTGGATAGGGAGATGTTTTGGAGTACCTGCAGAGGTATGACGACGTAAGTAGTGGACGACCTCGGGAACCAAGGGAACGACAAGTAAACACGGTACAATTCGACAACAGATGGGACAACTATACAAGACGGGGGACAAATTTTGGATATAACCGACAGAATTGGAAACCTAGACGGACATTTTTCAGGAGTAACAGTGTAAGTAGGGGTCCTGCACCTAGACCGGGGGAGGAGCGAGACCTGGACCAAGTAGGGAGACCAGATCTAGACAGAATTTTTAGACGAGGACAAACGACTACACATCACTGTGTACAAATATGAACATCCGAAGGAATTTTTAAAGATAGAGGAAGAAGTTGAGCCAGAAATAAGAGAAAATTTTTGTTTGCCTATAATTGATGTTAAAATTTTGGAGAAAAAGTTAGGAACGTAATTGGATTCAAGAGCTGAGGCGAGTTTAGTATCGGAGGAATTCGTCAATGAAATTAAGGAAAAAGTGTGTGACAGGATTATGTCAATAAAAAGAAGTCACTTGGTTGCGCCGAATAAAAAGCGATTTGCTATTGTGAATAGCGTAGTTATTTTAAAAGTAGAATTGGGTTCAGTAAGCTGTGAACAAGAATTTATAATTGTACCTGGGTTAAAGTTTAAAGGGATATTAAGGGTCGAGTGTATGATGAAGTTAGGAGTTGTAATAGATATAAAGAGGAAAGTAGTTAGGATTGGGGATAGGATATTGCCCTAGAAGGCAAGTTGTGATGTCACACAGGATGACATGGGGTTATGTATTGATATAAAAGAAGCAGATGAGGAAGAGGTAAAAGAGATCGACGCAGTTGAATATAATGAGGAAAAGTTAGAATAAATACAATTGGTAGTAAACGAAGAGCCTGAACTAGTAGAGGTAGAGTCCAGTGCAGCATTGTTAGGGAATAAAGAGTCTGAATTAATAAAAGTAGGGGCAAACGCAGCATTATGTTACACACAAGAGGTAAAAGTAGGCATAAGTGAGATGTGGCAAAGATAATTTTGGTAATTTTAATTTAGGAGATTTTTACGGGGTGAATATTGTACATAAGCAGTCTAGAAGAAGTAAAGAATTTTCTATAGAGGGAAAAGATGAAAGTGTTAATGTTGAGGTAGTATCGTTTGGTTTGTCCGCAGAAAAGGGAATTATAGTAAATAAGAAACAGACAAGTGTAGAGACAGAAGAAGAAATATTTAAGAGTCAGGATAATAGGGATGATTTTATTTTATGTGAAATAATAGAGAGAATAAGTAAGGAAATAGAAGAAGGAAAGATAGAGATGAAGTGTGTTAGAATTGTAAGAAGAAAGACGTGGAGGATTAAGAAAAGAGTCCGATTTAAATAAAAAGATGACTTGAGAGATGAAAAATATAGAGATAGGTGAATAGTAGAGTTGAATTTAAATAGATAGAAATAGAGATAGGTGTATATAGAAAAGTAGAATTAGGTATAGGATAAATAAGGGAAGATAGTGAGATGTAGATATAGAGTTAGGTGTGTATAGTTAGTATAATAAATAGATGGTGATAGTAATAGGTAAGGTTAAAAATACAACAGTGGGACATAAGTAGAAGAAACTTAAGTAAAGGTAACAATAGGTAGAAAAGTATAGAAGTGAGGTACTTAAAGAGTCAATAAATGACAAAAAGGTAAAAAGAAATAAATAAAAATAGAAGGGCGAAGAATTAGTAATAGATAGAAATAGTTAGTTAGAAGGTAGTGATAGGTGTGAATAGTTAATTATAAATAAAGATAGGTGTAGATAGATAGAAATAATTAGTAATAGATAGAAATAGATAGATAAGGAGTGAAAGGTGGGATAGATAGGTATAGGTAGTGTTAGGTGAGTAGATAGGTGTTTAGAAATATCATGTAAGATTAGGTAGTAGGAATTAGGTTATATTTAAATTCAATAAAACATAGGTGAGTTTGATTTGAATTGAAATAGGGGGATTATGTTGTGGATTTAAAGGGGTTAATAAGAATATACAATAAAATTTCAACGACCATGTATATAGAAAAGAGCAAATTCTTTACGCGCAAAATTAATTTAATTTATTTAGTGAAAACGGACGAGTATTAGGGTATTTTTATATTTAATAATTGGAATGTTAGGATTACATGAAGGAAGAAAGCTTTAAAGCAAATAGAAGTTCAAGGATAAGCATAATAAATCATAAACTATTTTAATCAAACACATATAAGCATAAGGGAGCGTGCTTGCGTAAGAAAATCTATAATTTTCAAGGCAAGTGTATTCGTTTTAAAAGCCAACGTCAGTCTTATCAGATACGAAGAACCAGAAAATTGAGGAATTGTTATTTTCAAACGGTCAATAATTAACAGAAACACCTGCTTGTTAAATGTTACGTTCGCAGAATTTGAACATGTGTTAATATAAGATTTCATAGAAATTGTTTCAACCGTCAATTGGTATTAACAACTAGGGTAACAAATATCTTGAGGAGCGAATGAAATGAACGATTAGTAATATACAACAGATAGAGACAAATATAAAAGCGTTGGGATTGAAAGTCATATAAGACATACACGTGGAGTTGATATAAGACGTCGACGATATCGATTTTCTGTAACTCAAGTGAGGTTTGAAACCAGACAACAAACATGCATAGAACTGAGATGCATAGCGCTTAGGAGGAGTTTGGTGACGACACAGAACTTTGTCATTGGTTGGGAGCCAACGAATTTAGAGACGGTTACGCTCAAAATTTTTAGAAATCGTTTCAAAAATAAACTTTTCGGATGAAACGCGTCCAGTAGGGGGTTTGAAAGATAATATAAATACCCAAGCAAAATTATTAAGTTTTCTCTTCTCTTTTACATCGATCAAGTGCTGAATGCTGATTCGGACCACGATAATAATAAAGCTTTGTGTGAGTATTTTGTGTATGTGTAGTAATGTTACCGTTAATATAGTAGTTGAAGGTATAAAACGGTAGTAGCGGACCTTAAATTATTAACGTAACGTACGAGTTAGTGCGTATTCAATTAAAAAGGTCCGGCTACTACAACAAATTATTAAATGGATGCATGATATATGGGGGTAAGCAAAACTAATAATCAAGTATGTATGCATGATATATGGAATGGTACCGTAAGACGAGGCGCATAGCTTGCAGAGATATCAGATGGTAGAGGCCTGTGCATCCGCTAAGCAGCATAGTAAATGGAAACAACGCCGAGGGGTTTTCTGGTAATTATCTCCGACGGGAATAAAGACTGAAGAATTTTCCAGGTAATTCATTTGAAATCTCTGTTGTTTTATAAACATTTGTGGAATTTTTGTGTTGTGTGGTTGACTTTTGGGGACATAATTATTGTGGTAGAAACTTATTTTAACAGATACATGTACTGCACAATTTACTGATTTTGAGTATTGAAGAAGGGTGTATTTAGAATATATCAAAATTTTGTTCAGGATATAAATTGAGTTGTAAAGGGTAAACGGGTCTGTAAATTTATTTTAATTAATGCAAGGTTTTAAAAAGCATATACAAACAAAACTGGGTTATAATGAGCTCACAATACTCCAGTGTAAAGTCAATTTAGAGTTATATGTGGGGCCCATCTATTCATACTTAATCAAATTTGTTTAAAACCATTATAAAAATCAAGGACTTTTAAACATACAATATTGAGCTGTTAATTATTGTAGCTAATTTTTTGAAAACATGTGTAAACATATTGTATCTGTTAATAGGTGTAAATAATAGGTTGTATGATTGTCGTATTATTTTGGTAATTTTATTTGATGGTGTGTGAGTGTGAAAGAGGTATGAATGTAAAATTAGGTATTTAAGAAGAGGTCGATTGCTGAGCTAGCCAGGGAAACAGAAGAAATTCTAAGGCGTCCTAAATAAAAGGGTAAGAAATTTTTGAATTTTTTTGTAATTTCCATATGTTGGCCCAGGAGGGGCACGAATTTTACTGACGTTCCACGGCAATATATATATATATATATATATATATATATATATATATACATTATGTAAAATTCAAAATTTAGTTTCTTCTGCTTAACGTTTCGGCAAAACTTATTGCCTTTGTCAAAAGCATCTACAATTAGAAGTGTTATAATATAAAACTAACATAATACAATACTGTATAAAATCAATATTTTGTCAAATTTGAAGAATAGCAAAATTGTCAAAATTTTAAATTAACATATGATTACGTTGATCAAAAATTATTTATAAAATTCATTTAGTAGAAAACAGGATGTAGATCTAGTAACAAATTGAGTCTTAAAAATTAATATGTTGGAAGATTAGTATGGTTAAATTAGATGATGTAGATTTAATGTTTATGTGATTATCATGAAAGGAGGCTCTTAATAAAACGCATTAGATTTAAAGTGATTTAAACTGTATAGAGTTGAATAAAATCTGCGTGAGACTTCTATATCTTGTTTATTATTCAAACATTGTTCTTCTTTGTTTATATAGTACGATTCTAGAAAGAGTTTGGTTTTGTAATTGGACTCCTTGTCTAATATTTTAATTTCTTTATATGTGAGAGTATGTTTGGTTGTATAAACATGTTTATCTAATGCACATTTGTTAGAATTGATCCTGCAGTCACTTCTATGCTGCGTCAGACGATTCCTCAACCATTGGTAAGTTTGACCAATGTAGGATGCCTGACAGCTACAGACGATTTTGTAAATTAAGTTACTGTTTAATAATTTAGGGGTAGGGTTCTTTATTCTAGTAAATAGGTTGTTAATGGTATTGTTGTACTCGAATGCAATGGCAATACCAGGTTGTTTAAGAACTCGTACTAGTTACGGAGCTAAACTCCGAATAAATGGTAGTTTTTTGTATATGGTGGTATTTAAATTGTTAATGTTGTTAGGCGGTAAGCTATTGTTTTTGATATTATTGTTATTGTAATTGTTGAAATTGACATTGTCTTGGTTAATGTTAATAATATTTTGAGATACATTATTGTTAATATTATTATGGAAGCTATTGTTTTTATCCAAAGGGTTGGTGTGGATGAGTTTACGTAAAAATTGTTTAGGGTAACCATTGTCTAATAAGGTATTGAAAAGAATTCTTTTATTTTTATTTAAAAATTGGGGATCAGAAATCTATTCGATGCGATATTTCATGGCATTGACTGTGTTGAATTTATGTTTCAATGAATGGTTGGAAAGAAAATTCAAATATCTACCTGAATTAGTAAGTTTAGTATGCTAGTCAAATATTAAAACGTTGTTTGTTCCTCTGATAACTAAGATATCAAGAAAAGGTAATCTTTGTCTATTTCTGTCTCACTAGTGAATTTTAATTGTTTATCATAGCTATTGAACGTGATTGAGGAATCGTCTGACGCAACATAGAAGTGACTGCATGGTCAATTCTAACAAATGTGCTTTAGCTAAACATGTTTATACAACCAAACATACTCCCGCATATGAAGAAATTAAAATATTAGACAAAGAGTTCAATTACAAAACCAGACTCTTTCTAAAATCGTACTGTATTAACAAAGAAGGACAATGTTTGAATAATAAACAAGATATAGAAGTCTCACGCAGATTTTATTCAACTCTATACAGTGTAAATCACTTTAAATCTAATGCGTTTTATTAAGAACTTTCTTTCATGATAATCACATAAACATTAAATCTACATCATCTACTTTAACCATACTAATCTTCCAACATATTAATTTTTAAGACTCAATTTGTTACTAGATCTACATCCGGTTTGCTACTAAATGAATTTTATTAATAATTTTTGATCAACGTAATAATATGTTAATTTTAAATTTTGACAATTTTGCTGTATTTCAAATTTGACAAATATTGATTTTATATAGTAAGGAACTGATCTATTGTATTATGTTAGTTTTATATTACAACATTTCTAATTGTAGATGCTTTTAACAAAGACAAACAGTTTTGCCGAAACGTTATGCAGAAAAAATTAAATTTGGAATTTTACATAAATTATTATTATTTGGACTTCATACCCAGTATACTACCATCTTGTTATATATATATATATATATATATATATATACATATATATATATATATATATATATATTGACGTGATAAAAGGGTTACGAAAGGTAATTGAAACCTAAATTCTAGAAATAAAACCCACTAAAGTATAAAAGAATCCGGTAAAAGTAGAGATTTAATGTTGCACCCTATATAATACAAGCTTACTTTTTGCTAAGCGAAATATGCAATTACGTGTGTATAAATAATCGCCCTGTATAATATAAGCGTATTGTAAATACATAGGAATTAATATGCAGTAGCAAAAACCACTTTTCCGCGTTTTTAAATAATCACTTTAAGATAAATACAAAGCCATTTGGGTTCACTTATTAGCATAAAAAACATTTCCCATTGCATATAAAACATTCGTTCAATTTAGCATAAGAACTTTATAAATCTTGTTAAAAAATCTTGTTAATTTTGAGTGTTAAAATACATTTTACAGTGAAAGCAAATATTTTCTATAAAAATGCAACTCGTTTGCAATATAAAGCCATTAAAGCTTTCAATTAATCATATAAATTGACTTTTGTATAACATAAATTTATTTTTAATAAAGAATTCTCTGGAATATACGAGATTAAGAAGGAATTTTCGGGAGAATACTTCAGTTAATAAGAAATATGGTATACACTCATTAATAAACAAAAGAACATTAAAAACCAATTAATGTGATAAAAATATCGAAAAGAAACGTGTTTTAATAGTCTTACGTATTAGTGAGGGAGACCACGGACAATTAATTAACTTTAGGTATTAGAGAAAGACGGATAGTGCACTTCACTAAGCAGAAAAATCACTCTAACGAGGTAATAAAACGCGACGATCTTAACGCTATTGAGAAATTCCCATAATTTGCGTCAGATAGGCGTGTAGTATTTGGAATGGAATCACGTAATAACTCGTACATTTTAAAAAAGAAATAATTTTTATGTATAAACCGGAGCTTTGGGGAAAAAAGATTAATTAACAAATTTGCGTCGACCAAGCAGTACGTATACAATTTCGAAGATGTTATTTTGGAATATGCAGTACGCATACCGTAATTTAATAATTACAATGTAACAGTAAATGTAGAAGTCGTGCTTAAAATGTAGCTATTTGAATTTTTAATATACACTGGTGAAGGAAAATTCTTCAATACAATGCAACTTATAATTTAAATAATTAAATTGAATATGCACTTTGAAAACTGATGTTTCTAAATAAAGATTTAAGCAAAGAGATGATTTTATACACTGGAATTTGACGTTAATTTAAAATAGAAGCAAAAGACTTTTAATGCTGTTAATTACGAATTGAAGTAGCGCTTTGTGGATCTTTGCAAGTATTACTTTCAAGATATTTTGCTTCTAACTGATGTTTTAGTATTTGTCAATTAGTTTAAGATAGAATAAGTCTTAATCATTATAATATTTTTTGTATGGATATTTGCCAGGAAAGTTGGTGATCAAAGTTTGAAACACTGACTTTTTATTAGACTATCTGGCAAAGATTTTTTTACCAAAACAAACCTTCCAAGCGTGAGAATAAAAACCCAGGTAAACTATCCTCAAGAGAAAGAAGTTTGAGTTCTGTGAATTTAAACGTACATTAGGTGAGGAACATTTTGATAAATAAGTATTTGTTAGAAATAATTTGAAGTTTGAAAGAAACTATGATGTAAACGTTCTATATTTCTTTAAATGACTGTATAGATTTTTTTTAATACAGCTGTGTTTGATTTCATTTTGTAAACTCCATCATTTCCGTTTAGCTAGCCAGGCAAAGAAAAGTTGTGAAGGAAGATAAGTCAGAAATTTTAAATTTTACAAATTGCTGTATCTGTATCACAGCTCACTTTTAGCGGCGCACTAACGCGACCGTTGTCACATCAATATATATGTATATACCTATGTATATAATCTTAGTCCGTGATGGCTTGGTTTCAAAATATAAAAGCATAAAAGTGTTTTTTTGCTCTTAAGCGATATGGAAATATGACGAAGAAGCATACACTATCTTGAAGCCATTCGCAATCGACCTTGATGGGATAAATTCTTGTTTAAAAGAATACAAAAGCTATTTTTCAGAAGTATCTATTAAGTGCAGTCTTTCTAATATTAACTTTATACTTGTTTAGAGGGACGTTGGATAGGATCCAATTTTTTCTTTCTATACACCTCTATCGCTTCGACATGACGGAATAATAACTTAAATGGTTTAATGAAAATAAAACACCGAGTAATGTGAACTTACAGAGAACAAGGATTTCCTAAGACCAAGTTTGCCTATGATATCAAGAGCAAACAGAAACCTAGCACATAAGCCTGACGTTTTTAATATTCCTGTGGTTATGAATATTAGATACAAAACTCATTTAGACAATAGGGAAACAGAAAAAATGATCAAAAAAGACATCTACTCTGGCTTACTTATAAAAACAAACGCACGAATCTGCTACGTACCTAGACGTAGCCGGAAGAAAAGTAAATACCAGGCTAACTATCAAACGCGGAGAGGGGGGATTCGCCTACATACTAAGAAAAAACAAAAAAAAACACATCGCCCACGATCATCTATTAACACAATAAGGAATAAATAAAGGATTCTGTACAAAAAAGCAAACAAAAAATAAATTAAGCCTTACTATTTTACAGCAAATAATTATATTATACGGACAATTTAGAAATCTACATACGAAGTGCGCATTTCGTATTTCTACAAAATTAAATTAATCAGTAGCAAATAAAAACTGTGAGAGCTTTTGTCGAACATTTCTAAAATTTCAACTAATAATTGTTGTAAAATAACTAATTAGTAAAGCGAATAAACGTGTGCGTTCTTTTGACACATCTTTAAAAATAGTACATCGCACCTGTAGAGCGATAGTATCGATTAGCGGCCACAAGCAATAGTTCTCCGATATCATGTTTCTACACCAAACGTTGATACGGAATATGCCATTGACACACACAAAAGAAAACGAGTTGCATACCTGTGGGTGTCCAGATATTTAGCTCGCAAGCCGTCGCGGGTGAGTCAACACAGGAACGCCATGGTCGTCAGCATGTATTTACTCTGCTACCATAATTGTAGCAGTGGTCTACGGACAAGAGTAGTTGGTCTACAGACAAGAACAGTTGTTCTACATAAAGAAAGAACCCATTTGGCCTCCAGCTAAAAAAAAGTTAAAAAGAGAATCTGAATAGAGTGGGTACGCGCGGAGAAACTCGCCGAATACACGCGAGACACCTCCTAGTTGTCGAACAGAAAGACGTGCATCGATTTTTGAAATACGGAGACGAATAAATGTAGAAATAACTTTGACGTACAAGCTCTAGAATCAAATTCAACAATGGTTCAAACAACACGGACTCAAACTGCAAATCCCAGCTTATCGAACCGCGGTAAAACTGAAAACCCGGCTTATAGCGGATAGTGCGCAACTTTACTTCAACAAGTCGTTATATTGGAACAATAGATAAAGCCATTATACGGTGGTCGTAAGGTATACTAAGATAACTAGTACCTAAAAACAGGAGATAACTATTTAATTTTAGCATAAACTTGTCGTTTCGAAATAAATAAGTTCAAAATGAAAATTTGTAGAAATCGTATTTATTATTGAAAACAGGATGTTATTGAAGAATTTAAGAGGTTACCGAATACCTAACACAAAGCATACACTATTTAATTTATAGAATAAATTTTCGTTGCTAAAGAAAAAGGAATTTGAGTTATGGAATTTATTCGAGAGCGTGTGTATTATTAATTATGTTGAAAATCAACGTAACAAATCTTAATACACTTTTTAATAAAATTGGCAAAATGTACTATATGCTGGTTTATAAAAAAAGCAGGTTCACTACAAATATGTTAGTGAGATAGTACTCATATACTAAACAAGCGTACGAGTTCAAATTCAGCTGCACACATTTCTCGTCACAGGACGTGTTTCTTTAATACCAAAGAACTTTCATACGATAAAAGTTTTTCCAAAGTTTTATTTACTTGATTATACTGACTTCATTCTGTATATGCATTTAGTCACTATATGGAAGTTTTAGTATTTTTTTATTTGACAAATAAAATATTTTCTTGTGTAAGGTAGTGATAATACCAGATTCTTTACAATGGTTTTTTCCTTTATAGAATAACAGAGTTAAAAAAATTAATACTACAATAATTTTATATTGTTTTTCACAGATATTCAAAGCTTCAGTTAAAACGGTCTATTTTAATGAAAGAAGTGCTGTACATTCACCTTTATTGGGTATTTACAAATACACTTAAATCGTATGTTGAAATATACTTTCAAAAATCTGGGCATTTAACTGTACCTTTGCTCTGTTTATACAAAGAAATTTTGTTTATAAAACTCAGATGTACTAAGTTCTATTTAAACAGTAGTATTATACGTTTTATGAAAGATTATAATTAAAGTCCTTCCCTATCTTTAAAATTTAATAAATAAATGTTAGGAGCATTTTCCGGGAATAAAAAGAGGCTTGCGCGAATACAAACCATTTAATTTAATAACTAGGGATATATGTTTAGTAGCAGAGCATCCAGCAATTTTAGCAATTCCCAGATCACCTTGTGGTGCGATAAGCTACTGCGCGCATACGTTTTAATAACTAAAATCTGCACAATTCATTTATTTAGAGAGGCTGCGTAATTATATCTCGACTTAAAAAGTTTGCATAGGGCTGGTAGGAGAAAGCTTCATAACATTGTTTACTGAGACTTCAAAATTGACCAAGTTATATTCTGAATGACAATTAAGAATATTTCTTTAGCTCAAAGGAAACAAACCTTCATATATACACAGAAATCACAAAGTCGTTTCTTTGTGCGATTTTGCAATAAAACTTGTTTATAGGGAACAGAGCAGACAAAGCTTTAAATGATTTGCAGTATTCTGGTCACGTTGTATTTCAAATTTTGGAAAGGTGGGGTAAAACGTATGGGCGGTTGGAAATAATGATTTTTTCAGGATCTACACGTTGAAAAGTAGTTGAAGTGCAACTTGTAATCTGCTGTCACACGAATCCGCTCACCTTTACGCAAGAGTAGGGAGTATTGCATTAAGCTTACTGTCAAGAATGTCGTGTTAATGTCAATTCTTTTAGAAAATAAATAGTAGCGAAGTTTTTCTGGAAAAAGTAAAATCCACCTTATAGATATATTTACTACTTCATAAATTTAACAAGATTTTCAAGACTCGAGTCCGGAAATGCCGTTGTTTCTTGCTCTTTCAAATGTCGTGGCCAGTACAATGTGCTTTTGACAAGCTATTCTTGTCAAAATCTCTGCTTCTTAATTGCTTGTTTACCCGACCAGCAACGCAACGGAATATTTCTCTCAGAAGGTTTTGTTATTTAATTTGTAGAACACAAAAACTATCTTGAATGATTTTATTCACTTGGAGTATACAAGGAAATCTGAAAGCAAACGGGAGTTCTGAAAGGGTCTATGTAATGATACTATTACAGCGCGAGATTCTTTAGGGCGTTCGGTGTATCTTTCGAAAGTGTGCTAAAGTGAAACGAATTGGATTGGCGCCAATATAGTTAGAAATGAATTAGCCCCTACGGCGATACGAGAAGGGTTCCGAAATGCGCTCTAAACCAAAACCATAACCAACAAGCGTAGTCTTCAGCTTTCCGTACTCCTTTCCGTTATACGCTTATACCACGCTATTTACTTAATTATACCTATACATCTCTTACACTTAACTTAGTTTCTGTTTAATTCCTTTTAATTGTATTGTTATTCCATTTTTATTGCGGAAAAAATGAAAACCCGGTCGTTTTCTCGAATGTAGTGTAGCCAGCCGTAAAAGTGGAAAGCAGAAAACCAACCTGGCCGAACTTGATTAAAACATATATTGACCTTGTTCGTTATAACTCTTGAGGTTTTATAGCTAGACACTTATTTATTATTGCGTCTTACCGCTTTTACTTTATTCCCTGTAACTATCTGTACTCTAGGCATATAAATCATATAAAGTCAGCTAAAGTTCTGACAAGTGTATCCAAACTTTCTTTAATTGACGCGTTTTGATGATTATTAATCATTTAATGAGAGCTTAAGTTCGTAGAACTTTCTTGTAATCCAGTAATATAAGCTTAGATTTTAATTCTAGGTGCCCCACTGCGTCTTCCGCTATTTTAACAGCTTATAGTTTCCAAGAGAAAAAAACAGTCACACAGCTTTTAGCAAAATGTTTTAAATTCTAAACATTTTCTGTTTAGATTCATTCCACCTTCTCGTTATTCTTATTTACTTAAAAGTCACAATTACAACCCTGTGATATTCTTTTTTGTGAACTTATTTACATAAATAACCATTTTTAATACTTTGATCGGAACGTCTTAGAACTTTTCGATGATATAAGGCAGGTGTCGGCAATTTCTATTGGCTGCTGATCAAAATCAATTAAAATTTAAGTATTAAGGAGACGTTTCGGGGCAGTGGTATTTTTTAGTAAACAATCAGATAAATTTTATTGAGAAAATAATTCAAAACGGTTTCAAACTTTAAACATAAGAACATACTTAAACGAACTTTTTATAAACGTTCTTCTCAATATCAATTGATCCCCCGGATGCTGAACTTGCGAATTTAGGTTGGTCATATCTGACATAGTCGCCTTTAAAGCAAATTATCTTCAGTGTTCCTTTCATGTTTATGTGTTAATTTATTTTTATGCACAAGACTTTATTTGTGGAACTCAAGTGGGTCAATCGAAATTATCAAATAGATCACTCATTAATCTAGGGTGGTCAGTTGCCAATGTCAAATATATAATATTTTAAAATCTACGAGGAAATAGCTAAGCATATATGCATACGTACCTATCACGTCATTTCTTAAAAATAGTGATAAACAGAGCGATCTTTGTCTTGCAGTTTAGGTCTTTGAACCAAGACCAATACTCAGAACTACATCTAATGCACCAAGATTAAGCTCAAAACTGGGTATGCAAGACCAAGGCTTACAAATTTACAAGGCTTTTGCAAAGGCCGTTTGACATAAAACTGACAATTTATCAATTAAAAATCAAAATTATATTTATCGCAATACGATGTAGGCAACAATAAGGTTAACCTTGTACTTCATTAAAGTTATGATAATATTTAATCAGAAAGTCAAAGTTAGTTTTCAGATAGATTTAAAGATTCATTAAATACGAACGTTTGACAATTTACCATTCTTTCAATAATTCTGTTACAGAAAGATGACGTTCCTTCAGATGATAAACATCTGTCTTCGTAATTTTAAAAAAATTCGAGAAAAAGCCAAATAATTTAAATATTTATTTGTATATGAAACATTTATGAAATACCCGGTATAAAATGTATCAATGACATTTGATACATATAAACCCTGATTATTAGATAGTTTAATAATAATAATGTCTTTATTGCACAACAATAAATAAACAATATAGTTACATCGTTTAATTGCATAAAGTGCTCTTACACTTAACCCAACGAAAGAAAAATGAACATTTATGATAATGTTCAATTTACAATTGATTGACATTTGTTTCGGCACATTGAACAATGAGTATAGTTTGCACAGAATCTGTTTAAAACATTTATGACACCTATGTAGAACCTTGTTTTAATAAGTTTGATAATGTTTTCGTTAAAGAAAAATACTTTTGAATCAATATTATCAATATACAATATTTATTGCCAAGATATACGCTTTAGATCCATCAGAAAACGATCCTATTCAAAATGTTTGAAAATATGATAGGTTTTATAAATAATTGGCTATGCTACGTTAGTTTTAAGTTCACAGTGAATTAACGAATGATCTGCAGTATGAATATCTATAATACCGTATTTAACCACTAGATCTGGCATATTTGTGAATATTAAATCAATTAGTGTTACTAGTAGTACTACTAGAGCACCAACAGAGATAGATAATTTGAAACTGAAGAATCATAAACTCTAAACCAATTGATATTGAAATTGCCAAGTATGAAACCGCCATCACTTACTGGTAATACGTTCGACAGAGAATCCTCTAGAACGTTCAAAAAATTTGATAGATTAGATTTGGGTGGATTGTAAATTACAGTTACTAATGTAGTACCAATGTCAGTGCAAATTTGTATCCACAGTTGCTCAATATGATTGCTAGTAGCAATAATTTTATATTTTAAAGTATTTTGTAAATAAATCGCCACGCCACCATCGTATCTAGTAGAGGTCATTTCTAATCAACTTATAATTGTTAATATTGAAATAATAATTAGGTACATTAACTTGAAGCCATGTTTCCGAAAGTACTGTTATATTTTAAAAATTAATAGAATATGATTCTTACAAGCTTCATAGTTTGCTGGTAATGAACGAATATTAATATCAGCTAATTTCAGGTTTACCTTCATTATGCCAACAAGAGCCAATTAACAATTTATAAAATTTAGTATTATTCAAACTAATAAAAATATAATCTAAAACAATGTGCGAAAACAATATAGTGTAAATCAATTATGCTTTTTGCATTACTACTGACTAATATATATATAAAACATAATATATGATTTATGTCCAATTGCTACCATATATGATTTGGATTTCACTAGTAGACTATTTAATTATTTGACACCAAATTTATCTTGTAATTAATTTATATAATGTAAATAACACAACCCAATAGAAGAACTTTTTATAAAAAAAAATTGATGAGTATCGAACCAAATAAAATATGTTTAAGATAATAACGAAACAATCACTCTAATATATAGCCAATTGTTTAAAGAAAATTCTTAGAAAATAGGATTAATTAATAATAAAGTAGCACTTGCACATGATGCCATTTAATCTATTCTTTCCATATCTTGAAAGCTGTTTGCAGATAATACTCTTTTATTCCTTTTAATCTTTACCACACCATCGGCAGTCCACACGCACCTGCTAACATATTTATTACACGATGCCTTGTAAATTTCTATACCAGTTTTTTTTAGATCCTCTTTGATAATTATACTTGTATTTTTAAAATTGCGTTTTCTTTGACAAACGAGTTACTTGACTTTGTAACTTATAAATTTTATTATAATAAGTTGTGGTTTATTTACCATTTGTTTCCCACTCTATGACAACAGTCGATTTGCTCTTTAGAAATGCTTATACTTCTGTTATTACTTACGGTAGAGATTTGAAGCTGTTCAGTATTCTCTTACACCAGCACAGGAATTCCAAAAACTCTCAAAATATTACTCCTGCTGTTTTGCCGTATCCTGCCTATGTTATCAGCTAAAGTTGCATTCTCTTTCTTCAATAACTCAATTTGAGCATCTATTTTTGTTTCTATTTTGTTCCAAACATCAGCAGCTAATTTTGATATAAAAGTTATATTCTCTAAAACGGTAGGCTTGGGAAATTGGTGAAATTGATTTTCAAAATTTGAATTGTTAAAGTTTAGATTATTAATTCTAAACCAGTTTGTAGATGTGTTAAATGATGCAAATTTAGGTTGTGTCGATATTGGTCTTGTTGCTTAATAGTCTTAATTTGTTGAGAGTTTTTGTTAGTATTATGTTTGTAAATTCTGTTCCTATAATACATTACGTTTTCTTCTTCTATTATTAAACACATAGCCTCTTCTATACTTTATGGGTTTATAAATCTAATTTCATTTGCTAATTGCTCGGGTAAGGCGCTTGTATTCGTATCCAAAGAGATCTCGTCATACATGTTGGTTTTACTTAAACGTGCGTTAAGATCCGCCTCTTCTAACTTAAATTTGGTCATAATCAAACTTCTTACGTCTTGACAGTTAATAGCAAATTGGTGAGGTGATCGATTACTTTCCATTCGGAAATTTAATAAATTCCTACCTAAACATTTAATATTTCTTTGATCGTCAAAATAAGCAATCGATATTTTCTTATAATCTTCCCAGTCATTTAAATCATCCCTGCTCGCTATTAAAGTTAATGCTCTCCTTGTTCAATTACTTAAAATTAACCCTGGTAACCACATATTCTTTACTATTTCCTCTTGTCTATAAAAAGTTTTCAAAAATGTTTTGCAAACTAGCACTGCTTGATTACCGTCATAAGTAGGAATCGAATCTAAATATAACTTAAATAATCGGAATTTATTTTGTTTGAATTATTATTCTTTGTTCCTCTAGTTTAACTTCACTAAAGTTATTTAAAGGATCGTTTACTATATCTTTTACTTCTATCTTGGATGGTGTTAACTTATTAAGTTCTGATAAAATCTCATCAAATTCAGATATTCACTGAATAATTGTTGCAGTAATAAAATGTATATAAAATATTTTAATAGTCAATTCTTATTCAATTGAAAAATGGATAAGAAAAATGAACTTTAGATACTCACAATAATTTGATTGCTTGTTCCATCGCCTTCCTTCTGTATTGAATTCGGCCAAGTTTATACTTTAGCCAATTTTGGTGTTCTGTTCCAACAAAGAATTGTAATTCACGGAACCAGTTTTTTATTTTGAAAAACACTAGTGTCCTTATGGAATTTATTTCAACTGCGCCAGATCAATTTTTAATTTTTGAAAGTTTCTTTTTAAACAGTTTATTTTTAGAAAACCAACTATCAAAATATTCCTAGAACAATAGACAATTAACGCAAGCAAAAACCCTCCATATACTATAATGATTTCTATAAAATTGTTCGCATGGAAAAAATCGACTGTCAAAATGGTTAGGTAAGTTTGCATTCCTTCTTAAGGTTTTATGGAGTAAACTGTATAACAGGTTGCCTAATTGTTATAGACATGATAGCAAGGTATTATATCGAATTACAATTCTGAGAATAATTTGGTCGTTAACATGAGCGAGTTTAACACTTGCATGATAACAAATTAGGATTTCTCAGTACCATTAGAAGCATTTACATTTTACGGTGCAGGTTGTTTCAAAGAATTTTACAGGACCTATTAAAGGTAGTTTAACGATAAGCAAATATGTTAGGAAATTTATAAAGCAAAGCTTCTTAACCTTTGCAAGGCAAAGTAAACTATACAATAGATTCTAAATATTTATTCTCGTACTGAAAATTTAAGAAAATTTTTATAGAACGTTTTAAATAAGTATTCATTTCAATTGAACTTGTTAAATGACGGTTCGTATGATTTGAAATAGCATAAAATAAATAAAGTTGTTCAGATTAGAATCTTTAAGACGCGCTAATTAAAGGGAAATAAAACAAGTTTTTCGGAAAATAAAATTTATATGATGGACGCAGAAAGAGGTCGATTGTAAGAACTTAACGTAATAAATGTTCCACTAGCAAAATTAAAAGGTTGGGGTAGGAAGCAGAATCAACAAAGCAGGAAGTACACTAATACTACAAAACAAAAAAGTTCGTTTAAGGAAACCTAGAGAAAATCAAAAATCAAAAAGGGATTAATTTATATCCAGTTTGAAGGTCCAATATACACTAATAAGTTGAACCAAAAGAAAATTTGCTCTAGAAAACTACAAGAAAAACCAAAAAACTAACAAAAGAAATTTTATCCGGCGTGAAGGCCAGTATACCGGATCGAGTAAAGAAATATAAAGGACATAGGAAAACCGAAGGTATAGGTAGCAGTCACCGATGACAAAAATGTAATTGCCTAACACTGCAGAAGTCGTAGGAGAACGGATATCTCTAGAAAAAAATAGAAAAATTTTTAATCTTCAGAGAAGAAATTGTTTTTTTGCAAAGCAACGAGTAGTAAGGAAAGGAACGAGGAGTAATACCAACAGTACAAGCTAAGACGAAACAATAGCTGACAAGTATCAAAGTAAGTAGGGGAACCGCTTGAATGCTGGGTAGAGAAATAGAGGTGCGTCAAGTTGTAGTAACAAAGAATCGAATTAAACGAACAACCAAAAAAAGTAATAGCTAACTAGGCCAAAAAATTGAATAAGTTATGGTTTCTGAAAGAATGAAAAAAATCTAAAAAGCACCTACGAGAGGAAGTGAATCGAAAATTTTAATCAAGTCCGTATAAGAACTATCAGTACGAAAACCAGCATAAGGGAAAAAAAGGAAAGTCGATCAAAAGGATAGAGAAAAAAATTTAAATAAAATCATAGGAAGGCAGCACCAAAACTGAAAACAGAAGACAAAACTAAAGAAAAGAAAAAATAAAAAAATGTGTGTTTGTGGGTGTTTGATCGCTTTAGTCGCTTCTTAAGACAGCCAGGTCGTACCATGGAACTATTCTAATCCGGGCCCACATATGATGGGTTGAGTCAGTGGGCGGGCAGAACGATAATAAAACACCAAGACCAATAAAGTGAAGAAATAATAAAAAAAGTGCAGAATCCAAAAATAAGGTACCAAGTGAAAGCAAAAATCCTTGCAAGAATCTGTGGGTGCCAGGGTAGATATGTGGTTTAAGATGTTTGAGCCACCAGCAAGAAAACAAAGCGAGGTTAGGGGCATTAGGATGATCATGATGGATTGGTTTGGTGTCTTTGACGTGCCAGATGCTCTTGGCACCAGACGGATAGGAGAGTTCATAAAGAAGCAACTTTATTGTTGAGGAAAGAACCAAGAAATTTAGTAGCGAGCTTATTATTAAAATAACGCGAAGCATCGGTTAGGGAATAATTTCGGCGTCAAATGGGATCGCCTAACTGAAAGGACACACAACGACGACGGAGACTATAACGGCAGATTTGAGGAGTAGGTGTAGTTCAACCAAGTGCAAAAGCAGAAGTACGAGGTGCAGAAGTAGAGGAAGTGGTAGAATTGCTGTTTTATGAGAAGGGGGAGATTGGTAACGTTCTGCTATACATTTGGAGGCCTCGAGTTGTTGACACAAGGATAGAAGCTGACTTATCGAAGTAATAGGGGTAAGGACTAAGGATGTTTGATAGAACGGAGTCATTTTCCCGGATCAGGTAAAGATGTGTCTATTCAGAAAGGGTTTCCGAAATGCGAAGAAATAAATTCAGCATACATACCACATAGCCTGTAAGTGATTCCGAAGGACCCATAGTCCTCTGATAAATTTCTCGCATTAAATGATCATCGTAATCCGTAGGTAAAAAAGCTGATTTGGGCATATGGACAATGCTAGACCTACAGCGCAAGCTGTCGCGCTTAACCCTATCTAATAGTAAGGTCTCACTCGACAGAATTTCAAAAGGGAAAGTAAATAATTGATGAGAGCAGATTCCTCTCGACGAACATAGCTCTTTCGTACGAACGAAAAAATCCATTAAAGATATTTTGCTAGAAAAACTTAGACAAAGTTTGCAAACGGCAATACTTTCAATAAGAACATGTAACTGGGCGAGTGCAGTCGCCTCAGGTTCTTTCTTGGCCTCCAATTCAGACGTATAGAATGGACGTTGTTGGGAGTCTGTATTAGGAGTACTATGTGCCCTTTTAACTCAATAAAAGAATATCAAATACAAGAGAACAAGTTAAAGTATATAAAAGAATTTGGGGGAATGATAAAATATGGTTTAGAAATAGTAATAGAATTGGGCGCCAGTGTTTTCAAAAACTTGAATTGCCAGTGGTAACACAATTTTGGTAACTCGACATAAAGAAAGGTCTACAGTAAATCACCACGTATCGGACAAGGAACAATAAAACAAACGCAAGAGAAAATTTGTATCGGGACGGAGCAGTATATGTACAGTACAACAGAAATCGTAGCTCCACGTTGGGTCATCATCATTATTAGGTCTTCAGTACTGAAACGTTGGGTATGCCAATTTTATGTTACAGTATTCCATGCCGACAGGAGAGAGAGGTTATATATTTCGCGAACACCGCCCGTTAAAAAATTTTTATAAAGCAGCCGCAACATATTCATAGAACAATAGCCATTTAACGCAAGCAAAAGGCCTCCATATACTATAATGACTCTTATGAAATTGCCCGAATGGAAAACTAGTTTGTTAAAATAGTTACATAGGTTTGCAACCTTCCTTATGGCCTTATGGAGCTGAGTGAAATGTATACCAAGTTGCCTAACTGTAATAGAAACGACAGCGAGTTTTTATATCGAATTACAATTCCGAGAATGAATTAATTGAGTGAACGGTTTATTTCTCGTAAACTTCAGCTAGGTCAACACTTGAATGATAACGAAATAGGATTTCTCAGTATTATTTAAATCGTTTATATTTTACAATGCAGGTTATTCCAAAGAATTTTACATAACCTATTGAAAATAATTTAACGGTAAGAAAATATATCAGGAAATTTAGAGAGCGAAGTTTCTTAACCTTTGCAAGGCAAAGCAAACTATAGAACAGATTCCACGTATTTATCGTTCTACTGAAAACTTAAGGAAATTGCTACAGGACGTTTCAAATAAGTATTTATTTCAATTGAACTAGTTAAATGACAGTTTGTATTGTTTTAAATAACAAAAAAGAGTAAAGTCGTTTGTATTAAAATTTTTAGGAGGCGCTCATTAAAAAGAAATAAAACAACGTATTTGGAAATTGAAATTTATATGACGGATGCAAAAAGAGATCGATTGCAGGAATTTAATGCAACAAGTTATTTACATCAATTCTAAATTTGTATTTAATTCTTATTATAGCATTTAAAATCATACATATTACGTATGTTTCGCATTCGCAATATGTAAAAAAATGTTTTCATGACAACATGAACCTCAATGAACAAGGAGCGGATAACTGAAGATACAATAATTTTAAAGAATACTTAGTTATAATTATGTCTGTTTTTAGTTACAGCCATAGTTAATCAAATGACAACGGAAACAGTGGCTTTGCATTCTAAATTTTTTGACACTCCATTCTTACTGGATTTCGTTCTTTATGAACTACAATGGCCAACATAACTTTTCCTGAAAAAAAAATATTTTAAGAGAAATGGAATATATCTATGCATCATAGCACGTGATAGAATATAGCAAAATCCTATCTAATAGGGTACATAATCGTTTGTAACTATTAAACGTGAGAAGTACGCCGTCTATATACATATAATATTGCAGTTACGTACATAAAAACGGAGTAGACGCTGGTTTCATTCTCTTTACAAGGTATTTTGATGAGGTTATATCTCGATATTATTTAATCGGGTTGTCGCATTCTTTACTCGTGTTTAATTTTGGCATAAAGAATAAAGCATTTATTTTCTTTCTGTTTAATGAAGTATCTGAGCTGATCAGACAAATTGTGTGGTAAGACTTTGACCATTATTATTTGAGAAAGGTAAATTCGTAATAACACAATTACAAAACATATTTGAGGCGCTCGGACGATAATCAACAACAGCGTATGTAGGTGATCTAATGAAATAATAAAAGCAAAAATGCACCTCGTTTCAGTTGTGTCAAGCAAACATCCGTTTAAGTTTAGTCACGGCCAATTAATGTGTTTGATTACTCCCCATTGACCGAACCGTGGTGCATTGTGCTTATATGCATCCCGGAATTTTGGTAGTATTCAAGTACTATTAACGTAAACGCCAAAACGTGCTGATTTGGCGGTTGTTCCACAATTTATTTAGATACAACATCAAGCAAAAGTAGAGTAAAATATAAAATTTCTTGGTGTTTGTATTGAATGCCTATTTTTCTTGAATGTAATTGCGCGTGCATTGCTCTTATCCAACTGTAATTATTCGTTCAACGATACAAGTTGAAACCAAGAAACTTTTGTAGTTGCTTAAACCATCTACAACCGATTTAGTAAATGCAGTTATTTTTGAGACGAGTAATAAATACTTCCTTAAACGCGTTACTTTCGCAACAACGTTTTTGTAACCGACTAAACACCTTGACCATATATGTAAATAAATACAAAAGTTTTTAGTTTAAAACGTTTAGATTAACAAAATAGGCTGTTCGTTGCGCTTTGCTATATTTAGCAAACGTTCAAAAGCAAAGCTTTAAAAATACGCCAAACACATTTTTCAAATTTTAGCATACACGAACATGTAAGTATAGGCGCATTTTAAGAATTCATTGCGAATTCGTATAGAACTTGAAGTTTCAAAGAACTTGTTATCGTTTTTAATGCTTGCAGATCAAGTGTCCTAAAAATGTATATTCGCACAAGTAGAAACGTTTATCTCGCATATTCAAGAAAGCAACGCATAAAATCATGTACCTGATTTTTGCACTGCCGCGAATTAGGGAATAAACATAACTTGCAGAGAAATGTAATATAACAACACTGCCTCCCCTCCCCCCTCCACAAACATGGAAAACACAATCTCCGATGAAAAAAATTTTACAGAAAACAAATTTCCTCACCCGCATCAAAGTTCTGTTACTTTGAAAGGCTTTGACAACATGTTAAAGCTATTGTTTTTAATGTACGAAACATTTGTGTTACTGTTTATATAATTGATTTTTATTTTATTTTTGAAAAGATAGATATAGGAGTCCTAAGCTCTTGCATGCGAATTGGGGCGTTTATGATCATAATTATCATGTTTATAAACCCTAAATAATACATTTGCATAAAACAATTTTTAAAAACTACCATCATAAACTGGAACGAACACGTTTAATAATTTTCAGTATTTTAATTAACATAAAACACATAATAAAGCTTGTTCTGCAGTCTTCCATTGATCAGTAGAGGAGAACAAGCATTCTCGTACAGCGTCATCGCCACAGTGCCACTAATCGCTTTTTAAAAGGTTTTCTCATTAAAAATCTATTAGCACTAATCGTTTTTTAATGGAGTTTCTCTTTAAAATCTTATTAACACTAATAGTATTTTAATGGAAAAACCCCAATGAAAAACCCATTAACACCAATCGTTTTCAAAGGAAAACTTCCTTAACGATAATATCATTTTTTTCTTACATCACATCTGTCATCCGCCATTTTTTTTTACGTGACATCTGTCATCCGCCATTTTCACATCTGTTATCTGTCATACGTAATTTTTTTCGTCGCTCAGCCATTTTTTTAATGCGTCACGATTTTTGACTTATTCTGTATATACCCACTTTTGCTTCACACTGTATACGCATTTTCCTGCAAGTTTTTGAGAAAAAAGTTTTTGACTGTGCCGGGAATCGAACCCGTGCTGACCGGATGCAAAGCAGGTACCTTAAGCACTACACTATCGAGTCAATCGAAATAAGTATGTATACGTATCACAGTATTCTCGAAATTACATAGAACTCATTTTAATTCGTCTGCGTCTTACTTCTAATATGAACAGCTTTAGGTTAAGAGAAGATGAATAAGGAACATCTAACAGATTTCATCTTGAATTAAATAGGATCTTTAACTTGAGAAACGCCGAATTTAGTAGCATTCCTATTTATGAATTTCTACACACCTAAATCGTTTTCCTTACATTTCCATTGTTTGCATTTTCTACCCACTTTGCGTACATTTTTAAGTAGTATAGCACATCAAACCGCTAGAATTTTTTCTCAGTTGCTTCAATCTCTTAGAACTTTTTGAATCGAGGCATCCCTCTAGCTGCTACACCTATATTTAGATTTTTTGCTCAAAGTAACTGCCAGCGGTATTTTTAATATAATTCAGTGGTGTGAGATGTCAATTAGTATGGTTTTTCTCAGCAACTCAAAAAAATTTTTCAAATCGAGCCACTCCTTACTAATTTAAGAATCAACTATTTACAAACCATGTCGTGTTTATCTATAATATATTTGTACACAACACTGCTCTGTCTTTTGAGATAAACCTATTGTGCAACCTATTAAATTAGCATAAAATTTTTTAAGGAATCCAAATCTCTTTAAAGTTTTAAATCGGGACAACCCTTTAAATGCTACCTCTAAATTTAGATCTTTTGCCAAACGCATGTTGGCGGTATTTTTAAAATAAATTCATCGTGTAAGGTGTCAATTAATATTGTTTTTTCTCACCTGCTCAAACGAATTTTTCAAGTCGGACCACCCCTTACTGATTTAAGGATCAAATTTTTACATACCATACCGTGCTTACCTATTTTCTATTTCTAAACATTATTCTTTTGAGATAAATTTATCGTGTAACCTATAAAATTAGTATAGAGTATCGGAGGTATCCAAATCTGTAAAAAAAATTTAAATCGGACCATCCTTCTAGCCGCCACCCCTATTTTTAGATTTTTGTTTAAACCAATTGTTAGTGGTATTTAAAAATTAAATATACTGTCTAATCTAATAAATTATGTCAGAATTACAAAAAAATTATGGTAGTCGCAATAAAAATATCTACGGCTCTTCCCCTACCCCTATCCAATATACATATTAGGTTTTAACTTTATTCCAACAAATTTATTAGGACCCTTTTTAATTATCCCGTCTTTTGAAATAATCAGCAACAAATACCCGCATACCGTTTAATATCCAAAACATAGCAATAAAACACCCCTGCATTTTATTTAGATTTAACTGTATAAAATTGACGAAAAAAGGCGCTTCTCAAAGCTCACGACGTCTCTCCTAACCTAAGTTAAGCAACCTACAGTACTTCCCTAACCTAACTCAAATTAGTATTAGAAGAAAACTTGTAACCTGGAAAAAAATCGCTACAATTGATCTTAAGCTACGCCACTGAGAGGATAATTATTAAAACTGTATTTGTCGGTACAGAAATTATAGTTTTTAAGTAACTCACCCGATGAGCTTTGAAATTGTAAAAAGTAACATTACAAGCATTTACTGTAAAACAAGAAATTATCTATCCGCGAATATTCCAATGCTTAATGATAATGTACAAATGGGAAGATCAAATGATTCCTATTTTTTACCCTATTTATGCAACTAGTCTTTAAGTTGGTACGTTTTAATAATTCATCGGCACGGAAAATACAATTTTTAAGTTGGATATCATCTATTAAACGCATTGGAAATTCGCATTCCGATTAAATTTAGAAACTCTGTCCGGTTCTCTGAGATTCCTAAATATTTCCACAAAATAAACGGTGCTATCAGACGCAAATATTCTAGCGAGTCGTCAGTATTTTTAGTTTTACGAACTGTAAAATCCGTTCTAAACAGCGCAATTAGAAAATCGAATTCATGTCTCGTACAGACATATCAAATGTAGTTTAATTAAATGCTTGTACGGAATCTAGGTAATTATCATAATAATTAATCTTGATACTTTCTCCAATGCATCGATATTTTAATTAGTAAGATCGTGACTCGGTGGGTCTAATACATTTTTATAATTCAGGAATTTGTCTAGACAATAATATCATTTGAGCGTATTATAATGTTAATACAATTATCAAAGTACAAGTTAATGAGTTTTGTTAAATTCCTTCTTGATATCCTACATTAGTATCTAATACAACCTAATTAGAAGGTCGTGGTTTGGGCCATGTAAGTAGGCACTATAACGCTATGGCTACTTTACAAAATCGATACTAAAAACCACCACTGATGATGAAGGTAAGTATAAGATATATCTTATAGTAAGAAAGCTTGGTATTGGAAGTCAATTTAATTATAGGTAAGTAAATCAGTAAATTATATAAAGTGTTATATATTTTTTCTTTTAGTGGGCCCTTGGGCTTCGTTACACGCCGAAGGAAGACGTGTGCAGTATACCGAAACCGATGTAGTTACTCTAATTAACACTTCTCAATGTGTTACAGTAAAATCAAATGTATTGAGAAATGTAACTACTCCTGGTGGATATGTAAAATTTTTTTTGTCTATGAATAGAAATTCATCTCTAACATAATATACACAGCTGTGACTTATTTGTATGTGATATATGTAATGTTATTAACTGAAAGCGCAAAAACATTATGTACGCCAGCTGTGTTCAAATTTTTCCAGTGAATTTTAAAATGATTTATTAGCCACTCCCTTAATTGTACCATCTTACATTCCATTTCTATTAAATGTTTATACTGTTGCTTTAATGCGATAGTCTTTGTTTCGTACTCTAGCTTTGTCGCCTTTTTAAATTTACGTACTTCAATTCTAGTTTTCTTTTCTTAATTGAACGCCCGTAAATATTATGGAGCAACTTCCTTTAGCTTAAACGGATAGAGTTTACTACCAATATTTACGAGTTGTCTTACAACATCTGGGCACAGTGGCGGCTCGTACCGAATATATTTGGTAGTGCTGTATCGCTAATGTAAAAATATTTTATTGTTTTTACTTAAATATGAGTGGAAAATGTCTATCTTTCTTTGTAACACATTGGTCAATCACTTTTTCATTAAAATCGGGAATTGAAGTTATAATTTTTTTTTTCAATTGACAGCATTGAAAAGGCCGTTAACCTATCTTCACACATCGAGTTTCTTAAAAAAGTTTTTACACGGTTTAGAGTAGAAAACTGCGTTCGGTTTCAACAGTGGTCATTTGATAAATATCTGTATTGAACTGCCTTTTAAAAGTTTTACCACGACTTGTACCAGGAATTTCAATGTTCAGTTCTGGTATAGGACGACCCTGATCTTTAATAGCTAATTGTGCTTGAAAAATAAGCTGAGAGGATCATTGTTCACTTAAATTAAAAATAACATCCATTTTAGAAACGATTAATGTAGCAAACGTCCTCAGGGAACAGTGTAAAAGTTTATTGTTGGTGAACCTAATTATAATTACACTAATATGCAAACTTACTACCTATACACTAAAATTTCAAACGCAAATGTTTATTCAATTTTTAATCTGTGAATAACTGGTGATGGGTTAATATGATATTAAAGTAGCGGATATGAAATTTATAAAGATAACGAAAGATGAAATGCGTGACGCGATGTCTACAAGAACCAGAAAGCACACAAAACTTGAACGATTCGAATAGCAATAGACAAATGCGCTGCAAATTATGCAGCTCGAGCTTGGCTTAATAAATCCGTTTCATACTATGATCGTATTGGCGCGAAATGTTCCGATATTTATCCGAACTCGCAAATAAGATCTGCAGAACAACGTAGTTAGACAGTGATTTTATGGTTTTTCCTTGTCGTTTAGAGTTGCATGTTTACTGTATTATTGACCGACTGTTATGAACATCCAACTTAGGAATTCAGAATACTTTTAGTGACTGGCTATCGATCTCTTTTATACTATTGAATGTGTTTGTTCGTTGCTGGATTTTAGTGATTCTGCAGCTCTGCAACACTTATAGAGTAGCCGCCACTGTCTGAGCATATATTTCGCGTACTAACCAAACCCGATTCCGAAATAGTACTGTCTTTTAGGATTTGTAAAATATAATGCTGCAGATTGTATAAAATATCTGTAGCAGATGTATAAGATTTCTATTTTATCTTGTCTCCCTTCTTCCTCTACCGTCTCCAAGTAATTTACAGGTAAATAGTTAAAACTAAAAGCCGAAAGCGTATACTCTATCAAGGTTTCCATCTTTTTTAGGGTTTTCAAGATAACTTAATTTGCAAACCGGGCGACTTTTTTATATTGCTGTGCACCCTCAGTATACGTACTGTAGGAGGTTATTATACACTACACGGCAACTATTTTGTAGCTTCTCCGACAGTTTACACCACATTTTGGCAAGCGGCATCGAGTACATTGATACCTTTAAGTAGTATAACTTACATTCTCCCAAATAAGACTAACAGTCTTTTAAGGGATTTTAGACCCGGTCTGCACTGATAAATTTCCAGTTGTGCAGTTGTGTATTATTGCTTCCAACCGCATAATACCATGTTCTTTAGCCAAAGTAGACGTGAACGTTTTCCTTATACGTACATCTGGACAAGGTAGAATATCTAGTATATGATGCCCACGTAGTTATTTAACACCGAAACTTATTATTTGACACAGAAATTAGTAGTATATTTTAATTCTAGCATTAGCTGTTAGCCATGTTATATAATCGATTCCCGCAGTTTTATCGTTGTAAAGTACAATATAGCAGTGCCCTTAGTATTTGCCCTTGCATCAAAGATTATGGGTTTATATTTAAATAATTACACATTACGTCTTGCAAAATATGCCAGAATAACCTTGCCTTTTATCTTTGTCAAAAAGATAGTACTCATCCTTTTTCAGTCCGTCTAATAATATATCTAGTAGTTCTTCCAATAAAGTTTCCAACTTAACATCTGCTACTTCCACTTTGCACGGAACGTATATTGGATTGTTAAATTGTTTCATTAATCCTCCAGAGACCTTTTTTTCAGATAATTTGTTTTACTCCGAACCCATCTTGTTAGTGCTATCCATATAATAGCGAAAGTTTTGCTTAACATCATGCCTAGCGGTATATAATTGAATGCTTCATATGGTAAAATTGCCCTTTACCAGAATATGATAAAATTGTCCCGTGAGGTAAAATTGCCCCTCACAAGAATTGGGTGAAATTACTCCGCAGGGTGAAATTGTCCTTCAACAGAATTGGTTTTGAATGGCTCGTTACTATATAAGGGGGTATAAGGAATTAGGTTTATGCCCGGGCATACGCCTAAAAATTGGAGCGTATTCCCGGATTTTAGAATCGAGTGAAAGCTGTTGAAAGACACTGCGATCGTATCCACAGATTCAGTAGAGAAAAACGAAAGTAATACACAAATTTTGCATGTAAGCGCGCAAGCATAACAAAAGACTGTATTTAATACACCTTATGCAAATCTTCTTTCTTGGTGCTGGTACATTTTCAAAAGACCTTCTAAAAATTCTCCAGGTAACGTTTGTTATTTGCACCCTACACAAAACATAAATGAAATATGTATACTTCTCGTTAATATTTTCTAACACTTCTATCTAATAATCTCTTTACACTCACATGTTTTGCCTTTTAAGTCATGTCCAGCAGACACAAATTTTCGAGAACGTTAGTAGGTAAGTAAGGACGGTCAGTAGGTAAGTAAGGCCGGTCGAACTTCAAAACGGTGCACGCGTATGTTTTTCAATGTAACATACGCGTGCACCGTTTTGAAGCCAGACCGGCCTTATATACTTTCAATGTAAAATACGTGTGGACACGTTTTGAAGTTAAACCGGCTTTATAATACTTTCAATGGAACATACGTGTATGACTTCAAAACACACTTATGCTACGTTGAGAAATGTAAGTGCGTGCAGAGAAAATGTGGAGCTGTTTTGAATTTGGTTCTCTAGCGAGAAGTTATAAAGTAGGTCAGATGCAAAATATGCTAGGGCCGGTTTAAATTCAAAGTGCGACCACTCTGCAAATACACATAGGCTGGTTTCGATTCAAAAGGTGTTCACTCTTGTAATAGATTGAAAAGTAGGTTAGCAAAGTACGCAGATGGTGGTAATCTGCTATATAAGGATATTGCTCCTAATATTAATTTAATTAGTCGAAGTTTACTGCATATTTACATATCTACATATACAAACATGTATATAATTGATATTCAGGAATTTAAATAAAAGAAAAACGAGTTTGTGTGCAAAGAAACTGCGGTTTTGGACTTGTTGGAAGGCGTTGTTTGGTATCAAACTTTTAAACTGCCAATGCAGTCTAGTTGTTTGAGCGAAGATTATATAAAACATAACGACTGGGTGACAAGGAATGTTCATGGTATTTCTTGGGATGAATCTTCAACGGCTGGAATTGTGTCATCATATATAGCGCTTTATTTGAAGCAAATCATCAGACCCGGTAAAGAAGTTTGTGTGAAGGGTCTAGAAAAGAAGAAATGGATGGAAACCTATCTAATGCAAACGTTGTAACAGATATGCTTGCACTAGATTGTCCTAAGCTATTTGAGTTAAAAATCAACAATCGTTTACTATGAAACATCCATTGTTATAGACACAGATATAATAGTCTGCAATGTGCAAAACAAAATACCTTGTTATTAAAAGAATGGTTTAATAATAATAAAAAAACAATAGAAAGATTGTGTCTGTATTATTGTAGTCAGTAAGAAATTTAAAATTTAATGCTGATGTCTGCAGAAAAAAAACGATTTAACTCAGTCAGCACGAATGGGACTCTCAACCCTGAAAGCAATTATAATTGATCAACGCAATAGCTCTTTACTGGTTTTACAACATTTAACAAAGTGTACAGATAACTCGAAATTTGCCAAAGACAGACAGACAGACTGATTGCACCAATTTCTCATTCTCGCTTTTAAAAAATAGCAAGTCGTAGTTATTAAATCGCAAACACAGTAATCTGCAAGAAATATATACTGATTTGTCAAAGACAGACAGACTGATTGCATCAATTTTTTATTCTCGCTCAGATGCAAAATATCACATTTAAGTCAATTGTATAAAGAATGCTGTATTTAATTAAAGTGGATTCTGATTTATGTCTTTACTTTTGTTTAGAGGCTGCAAATACACATAGGCCGGTTTGACTTCAAAGTATGCCCACAGTAGGAAAAGCAGCGGTGGTAATCAAGGTCAATCCTATCTAATGTAAGTGAGAAATCTTCGACTTGCAATCATAACAACATAAATTATTAACGGAGTGTTGTATGTAAGATAGAAGCAAGTAATTAAATGCAATATAAATTTCAATATTCTTAGTAAAACCACATATCGCAAACCTTATGTAAATTCAAAAGATTTTGTAGTGAATAAGAGGTTTGAAGTTTTGAAAGTGGAAACTGTCAAGACAAAATATGGAGAAAGAGTATTAGTGTAAACAGAAGAGTTCAAAAGTATATTGCCATTGAGATATTTTGAATACCTTCAAGCACATGGAGTGAAACAATTAAATAAAATTATTGGCTCAAACAAACACGTATACATAACTAATAAGGGATCGAACGGTCTAACTGTCAACATAGAATTTTCAGAATAATATGTCACTATTCTAAGAAATTAGTTTATTATAATAATATACATATTGTTCTTTACTGTTTCTTTAATTATAACACATCTAAGTCAATTGTATAAAGAATGCTGTATTTAATTAAAGTCGGTCCTTAATTATATGTTTTACTTTGAGGTTACCGTAAATAAAGATAATTTTAACAACTGTTTCCAAAAGCAATTCGCTATGCAATTATTTTGATTGCATAGGAATAAATGCTCTTGCAATTTTGCATTATTTTGAAATTTGTTTATCAATCATACGTTTTATAACATTTTGTATGCATTTTTTTATATATACATAAGAATAAAATCTTTTACAGTTGTTTTGCTTACGTCAGAACATGTTTATGTATAAATAGTCAATAGATCGCTATAGATATTAAGTAATTTAGCTAGTGATTGTGAATTCTGAAACGGTACCCGAAGTTAGTAGTGATATTTTAAAGTTAACAGTGAAGTGTATCAATTTAATTAAATCGGTTGATGAAATTATCACGCACATCATCATTATTAAGACAAACATAAGTTTATTAAAACTTGCAATTAAGAAGAAGGTATATGAAGACAATCGCCAGGAAAATCCTAGTAGACTGGAGTCTAATTTGGCACATCTAAATGTTGAAATTTTACGATTGAAACACTTGAAACGCTCTTTAGAATACCAAGGTAAAGGTATTGATGCAACGCTTTCTAAAAGTCATAGGCAAAAGCATTTGGTTCGGCATTATGTAGAATCTTGTTATAGAAGTAGAATAAACACCGGACTTATTATCAATTTAAGTTATAAAGATCCTCTAGTGTTCTTACACAACGCGTTCGCTAGTTTTAAACGCAAGATTGTTGATTGCTTAAAAAAGTCAATGTTGAAAGTTAATGTAATATTCACCGCTAACAATGTTAAGCCTACAACTGGTGAAACAGATTTGAAGACGTTTCCTACTGCAAATCGTCACATCGATATAAACACCAATCTCAAGCAATGGTATAAGGAGAACGTATTGAACAAGATATCAAAGCGATTGAAAGAATTTAGCGAAAAGGATTCAGGTTTGGCAAACCAAGAAGTTTTACACTGGAAGGTAAATATAAACAATCATGATCCGCTTAAAGGAGGGTGTTCAACGTTTGTTCCGGTTCCGCACTTTATAGCAAAAAAACGAGCTGTGGTAAATGTAATAAATAACGACCAGCATTGCTTCCTTTGGGCCTTGGTTTCCGCTTTACATCCCGCTAAACAAAATCTTCATAGAATATCTAGCTATCCACATTTTGATACAGTATTACGCTACAATTTTATTCAGTTTCCAATTGCATTAAAAGACATAAAAAAAATTGAGAAGCTCAACAATCTCGCAATTAACCTATATTGCATAGAAAACACTAAGATACTCCCATTTTGTTTAAGTGAAAATTTAGGAAAGATAGAACCTATTAATCTGTTAGTTTCAAATAACGATTTGTTACAATATTCTCGTCCGGCAAATGCTAATGAGAATCACTTTCAATTTACTTGGATTAAGGATATGTCAAAATTATTTGCAAAACAGTTGTCTTCACATCGCCATAAAAAATTTTTTTGTTATAGTTGCTTAAATAATTTTAGTACAGCAACATTACTTAAGCATCATTCAAATCATTGCAAAAAACAGAATACTCGTTCAATAAGATTACCCGAAGAATCTGAAAAACATCTAATATTTAAACACTTCCAATACCAAGAAAAAGTATCATTTGTAGTTTATGCAGATCTCGAAGGTATATTAGAATCATGCAATGAACCGGAGGTAATATTAAACACAGTTCGTTACCAAAGACATATACCCTTTAGTATAGCGTACTATTTGAAATGCTCGTATGATAATAAATATTCCAAATTTCAATTGTATCGCGGAAAGGAGTATAGAATGGTTTGTTGCTCAACTGAAACTGATTTCAGAAACGACGAATAAAATTTTTTGTAACCCAAACTCTATAAACCCTTTAACAGAAGAACAAAAGTCAGCATTTAAATTTGCCCTTCACTGCTACATTTGCAATAAACCTTTTAGTATAGATGGTATTAGAGTTCGCGATCACTGTTACTTTACAGGCAAATTTCGAGGAGCGGCTCATCAAGATTGCAACATCAATTATCATAATTCTTATATGATACCAGTAGTTTTTCATAACTTATCAGTCTACGATTCGCATTTCATTATTAAAAAAATCGCGTTAGGGTTTTCAGGTTCCTTAAGAATTTTTCCAATAAATAAGGAAAAATACATATCTTTTACAAAATATGTAAAAGATACGAAAGTTAGTTTTAGATTTATCGAGTCGTTCAGGTTTATGGCATCTAGCATCGAAAAATTAGCTTCCTACTTAGATAATAATAAAAAATCCATCACCAGAGAAAATTGTAACACTGATAATGGGTTTCGGTTACTTACGCGTAAAGGCATATTTCCCTATGATTACATTATATCTTGGGGTAGGCTCAATAAAACCGATTTACCCTGTAAAACAGCATTCTTTAATCGCTTGCGCAACGAAGAAGTTTCAGATGAAGACTACAATCATGCTAAACACGTTTGGCAAACATTTAATATAAAAACACTAGGGGACTATTCAGATCGATATTTAAAAACAGATGTACTGCTCATGACTGACATTTTTGAAAACTTTAGAAAAACTTGCATGTTCACGTATAAGTTAGATCCACTTCACTACTTTACGGATCCTGGTTCAGCTCTGGACGCGATGTTAAAAACGACCAACGTTAAACTCGAGTTGCTTACTGATATTGAAAAAATAATGCTTTTAGAACGGGGAATTTGTGGTGGCGTTTCTCAATGTTCGAATAGATATGCCAAAGCAAATAACAAATATATGAATGCAAATTATCATCCGAATTTCGATTCTAAATATTTAATGTATTTTGATGTTAATAATTTATATGGGGCTCCAATGTCTAAATATCTTCCATATGGAGAAATTGAATTTTTAGATGGCACCAGTCCAGATATAGTTCGTTTAGACATACTTAATATTCCCGATGATTCAGATGTAGGATATATTTTTAAATGCGATTTACACTACCCAGTATCTTTACATGAAATTCACAGTGACTTACCGTTGGCGCCTGAACATATTGTAACATTTTATTTTTCCAGTCGTAATTTAATTGCATTGAATTACACGCTAAGCACGCTAAGCGTGTATTGTTCCTTAGGGATCTAATTGTATTGATATATCTGTGTCGCATAAAGCTATTTGCAAGTAAATATCTACTTGATTGCTTCGTGTTCCCCCCTCTGACGGCGCGACCGCTCGGCTCTGGTTTCGATAAACAGTCGGCCACGGGCAACAGCTTTGTTAAGATGTATTTTTGGCTAGAGGCCGGCAACCTTCGTATCAATTATTAATTGTGGAGATTTCTTCTAATAACGGTTGCTAAAGTATATATTATACAAACTAATGTAATTTGAAGTAATTTTATTTAGCGCGACCTTTAGAACACGACAACGACAAAATATAATGCAACAAATATAATGCGACGAGATATGATTCGACAATGTGGAATGCAACAAATATAATTCGACAATTAAGAATGGAACGAAGATAATTCGTCATCTAGGATTCAAAGAATTACCGTTATTTACGAACAGTCGATTTAAACTTTGCCTAATAAAAAATTTGTCTATAAGGATTTATAAAAGTTAATTTGGATGGAGTCGTTTCAAATTGGAAAAGCTGTTAACTTTGCTTGAAGAACGGAAATCCCGCCTCAGGTTGTTGTGAAGTGGCTAATGCAGTTTTTGGTTCGTAATTAGCTATAAGATCTTTTTTTTTGCATGTGTTTCAAAGTTTAGAACACGTTAACTTGCTTTTATGTTTAGTACACGTAAATTGTGTAAACTTCAATTAATTGTTGAGCTGGTTTTACAAGCTGTAAAACGAAATTTTGTTGAATTAGCTTTCTAAAAAAACATGCTTTGTTCCATATGAACCGTCGATAAGTTCAACATGTGATTTCGACGTCATATTTTTCTATTTTGTACAGTTGACAGAAGCTGTCTTGAAAGCAAATGCTTTGAGTAGCTGTAAGGCAATTTAAACAAACATGCCTATTTTTGTGATCAGCTTTATCTATACATAGATTATTAGTCGTAAATTTAAAAGTTCAAATTCTCATTATGTTAGGTTCTAGTAATTTGTTATCCACCTGAAAAGATCTGCCCAGGTTAGAATTTAATTCACTGTGTTATGCTTACCAATCATTATCATTTTAATTTGTATAACAAGTTCATGTTTAAAGTAAAGTCGGTTGATTAATGAAACTAAAAAAGGAAAGTTAAAACTTTAATTTTGATGTAGTTGATTATGACCATCTTTTGTTACAAGTTCCGATATTTTAAAAGAGTTTTTTTTAGTAAACATTTAGTTCAAAATCTAAGAATTTTATTTTGGTCAAGAGCGATCAAATCTAATTACATAAAGCCAAAATTTTTCTGAGTAATAATTTGATGCCAATATTATATTGGAAATATTTTTTTTATTATTTCTTTATATATGTTTATAGGACACAAGTGGTGTTCTACTTTTTTATTTATTTAACCATTCCAATTTCTTACAGGAACTGCGTCTTATTTTGTTAAGACAGGTTTTTGTTAACGAAGGCGATTATTTGTTCTTTGGGTTTCCACGTCCGCCCTTAGAACTGTGCTTTGCAATTATCGTCATTGTCTCAGGACATGGTGGCGCCTATTTGATTTAGCTTAATTTTGGTTTGCAAACAGAATTCGACTTACCCCCCCACTTCACATTGCTCTACCCAGGAATAGACCCCTAGCTTTGTCGGAAGACTTTGTTCTCTAGCGCCTTAATATAAAAAAAGACGTTCCAGTCTTTTGTAAAGCAGAAGTCGTTTCAGTGGCACCCATCCAACGTAAGGCCTAGCAAAAATAGTTACACTGGCGTCACAACGTGAGGCCAGCCAACTTCAGAAATTCGTATCAATATGATACCACTAGTACCTTCTAATATATCAAACCTAAAGAAATTACTAACAACCTTATATCTAAAACTCAACTATATTATTCATTACAAGAATTATGAATGTATTTAAGCTACGGTTTAGAACTGAAAAAGAGTCATAAGGTTCTTCGGTTTAAACAAGCTCCTTGGTTAAAGAAATACGTTGATTGGATACGAAATTAAGACAACAGTCAAAAAACAGTTCTGATATATGCTTTTATAAAAATATGATAAATTCGGTTTATGGAAAAATGATGGAAAACGTACGGAAATGGAAAGATATGAAATTAGTGACCAAATGGGAAGGACGGTTTGGAGCTCGTAGTTACATAGCGAAACCTAATTTTCACAGTTGCACCGTGTTAGATAAAGATCTTGTCTTAATAGAAATGAATAAATTAGAGGTTTATTTAAACAAACCCATTTATGCAGGTGTCTGTATTCTAGATATTTCGAAAACCTATTTATATGAATTTCACTATAGTTATATAAAATCGCAATTTGCTAACAAAGCAAAGTTTCTGTACACAGATACGGATAGTTTGATATACGCGTTTAGCGTTGAAGATATTTACTCTTATATCAAACAAGATATTCATAGGTTTGATACTTCCGATTACGACCCCAATAATGAATATTATATCCCATTATCAAATAAAATGTTCCTGGTATTATGAAAGATGAAAGCAATGGTGATATCATGCTAGAGCTTGTAGGGATTAGATGTAAAATGTACACTTACAGAGTTCAGGATAGGGTAATAAAAAAGTCAAGGGACCTTCCTCGGCAAGTATTAAGCAAATTTCTTTTGAAGATTAAGAGAATGTTTTGTTTTATATATAGACTGTACAGAAACAGCAACGTTTAATTAGATCAGTCAAACATGATGTGTTTGCTATAAAACAAAACAAAATTAATCTTAATCCAAGTGATGATAAAAGAGTTCTTAGTACCTCAACCACTGATACTAAACCTTGGGGGTATAACTATACACTCAGAAATGACTTGTAAAGCTTCAACCACTGGTTCAAATAAAGAATGCAATTTATTTTATCCTGATTAACATATAATATTTTTTTTAGTTATAAAAACTTCAGTGGTATGTTTATACCTGCAACAAGTACACCGCTTTTTTGGATGTGTCTAAAATACGATACATTTAAATCTATCCGAGTTGAACTATATTAGTATAAGTGTATTGTAGGGAAAAATAGTAGTAACCGTTCTGTTAAAAAAATCCAGTTGTTTGTTAATAACGTAACAGTTAGTTGAGAAATGTGTAAACTTTTATTTAAATTGCTTGTAAATATTAGCGGTTCTACTGACAGTGTAATTTCAAAATTGCTTTCACTAATACTAATAAAATTAAAGATTTGCTAGGTAATTCAAAAGACAAGGTGGAAAAATTGCAAAAGTCGGGGATTTATGAAATTAGTTGTGCTGGGCCAGGTTGTTTTCAAAAATATATTGGTCAGACCAAGAGGAATATAACCACAAGATTTAAAGAGCACATTGCTCACTTCAAATATGGTAAATACGAAAGGTCTCAGGTCGCCAAACATATTTGAAACCAGCCACCCCGTTAAACTAGAAAATGTTAAATTGTTAAAAGCGGTACCAACGTTTTCCTCCTTAAATGCCTATGAATCAATTAAAATTGTTAAACATAAAGGACTCCTCTTAAACACCGATAAAGGGCCAATAGAGCCATCTGCTTTGCTTTCCCTATTGGTCAACAACCAATGAGAAAGCAACATTAAATTGGCTCCGCTTCAGTAGATTTAGAATTAGTATAAATTAAGTAGATTTAAGTTATAATGTCACAATTCACTTGTTTGTTGTGCGTAACACCAGCCTGCGGGTGAGCAGAATATCCTCGATAGTGTTTAAAGCAACAATATAGTAAATTGTATGTTGGGAAGGTTCATTTCAGCCTAAGTGGTCAGGAGAATATCCTCTGAAGTGTTTCAGAACAACAGCTAATTATTATTTAATTACAGATTTCCTACTGATGATGACCACATAGTGGTCGAAATACGTATCTGGTATTTTAAATATTTTTTGTGGTAAGGGTTTTTTCATTTTATTTTAAACTCTATTAATTCTACATTGCTGAGTGCTCGATTCGGTAAAATCAAGTTGCGTTCCTTTGAGGTTTTGCAGGGGCTAAAAAAAGACCAAAACCTTTTTTTATAATGTTTGATGTACATGCCGTTTCCGACTGCAATGTCCTCCATTGCCTTGTTATGACGTTCTTTTTCCGCTAGTTGTTCCTTAGCTATTTTAGTATCTAAAACTGCTGTTACAACAGCAGCTGCACCTCCAGTAAGAGTACCAAGGGCGTTTAGGCCTGCAAAAATTGGTATTAGTGGTAGAAAACCCCCAGTTTTGGGAATTGATATAATACGATCTGATTTAATATGCTTCTTTTGTTTTGCTGTATTGGCGGCCTTAATTGCTATGTTGATTGCATCCATAATATTAGATCCTTTAGTCCTTTTTAAAGCTGTACGTGCTTGTTTGATAATACTTTTAATACCTAGCGTACTTCTTATTTTACGTTTCTTTTTTGTTCTCAGTGATGCGCAGGCACCCATACCAAGTTTTACTTTAGCTTTCATTGCGATAGCTACTCCAAATGCTGCTGTTTTTTCACCTAAAGACGAGTCACCAGAATTTAGTCTTTCTGTAGCTAACTGAGCTAACTTCGAATCTGCATGATGGCGTTTAGATAGATCCTTTTCTTTGGTGTATGCAATATCGTGCTTCCTACAAGCTTCGTCTAACTTGTTTATTCCATTGTTTCCCCGAGCTATCTGTTTGATTAGTTTTGTACCCGGACTGCAAAATTTGTAACCAGGAATATGCGCTTCAAATGGTAAATTGTTAATTACAGTATTTAACAGTCCGTTCCCAGTAGTTTTAGAATTATTATAGGTAATCATTAGCGGACAACTGTCCTCTCAAGCTGTGCAGTAAATAAATTATTGTGAATTAATGATCCTTTATATACTCGCCGTTTTTTATATTTAATTCCACTTCTTTACAATCGAATTTAGTACTTGCAAACATGCGTGTTGTGAAACAATCAACATCTTAAACCATAAACAATGATGACATTGACGTGCAATCCTTAGCTAAAAAACATAGCGTTCCTCTGCCTTCATCTATTCGATGTTTAGTTGTTGGTCCATCAAATTGCGGTAAAACCAACGTTATGATTGGGTTGATAGAACATCATAATGGTTTAAAGTTTGAAATCGTACATGTTTATTCTAAATCACTTTATCAACTAAAGTATCAATACCTTGAAAGTCTACTGCGACCAATAGAAGGAATCAAATATTATACATCTTCCAGTTCTGATAATATTATATCACCATCTAATGCTCGAAATAATTCTATATTTGTTTTTGATGATGTAGCTTGCGATAAACAAGGTGTAATTAGGGAATACTTTAGTATGGGGCGCCATAAACAAGTAGACAATTTTTACCTTGGTCAAAGTTATACTCGTATACCTAAGCACTTACTAAGTGATAATTCTAATCTTTTAGTTTTATTTAAACAAGATAATTTAAACTTATAACACATATATAACGATCACGTCAATACTGACATGAAGTATGACAAATTCCGTAAAATATGTGGTGCTTGTTGGAAAGACAAATACGGTTTCTTAGTTGTAGACAAGGATAGTGATCCAGGTCAAGGAAGGTACCGAATAGGTTTTGATCAATTCATACATATTTAAACCTTGAGAAAGTCGCAAGTATTGTTAGTATCCAAGAATATTTTTATTACAATAAACTTTTTACGCCATTAACAGAGAGGCGATAAAACTTAAAAAAATTTAATAAAGAAAAGAAACATTGTAATAAATAAATTACGCCAGTTAAAGGATAGTGAAGTCGTCCAAGCGGAATCAATCTTACCCATAACATCGCGATTAGAAACTATTGCTAATAAACTGGAAGGGGAAAGTGTGGTAAAGGAAGAGAAATTTAAAGAAGAATAACTGCCTCACAGCAGTGTAAAAAAAATTAAACTTAAGCGGCTAAAAAGGAACGTTGACTATATTGATTCGACGGTTATTGCTCAGCATATACCGAATATAAATGATGCCATAGATGAAGATGATGATGATGATGTTGATAATGAATACGAAACAGAAGTTAATCGAATTGCTCAAGAAGCCCAGGAACATATACAAAGCTTTGTTGATTCGCTTGGTATGACACATTATCTCGAACATCTACATCCACTACTTCGGGAATATATTTACAATATATTCAAAAATGTTAAGAACGAATTTGGTCATAAATATGGTATTAGGTTTAACCCTGATTCAAAAGGTCTTATGCTAGGCAATTTGAATTTCGCGTTGGATGATGACAATGCACTAATAAATGATTTGAAATATAAAAATACTCCTGGATTATACGAACTACTGTTTAAAAAATATCCTGTCGGGTACAGACCGCAAGATCTAAAGTCATACCTTGATATTGTGAAAAGAACAAATGCTAATAGAAGATATTATTCTGAAGCAGAACAAATTCAGGGTAATAATTCATATAAATACAAAAATATAATATCTACATTGAACATATTTTCCCAAACACCTCGTAGACCTAGATCATTATCCAATAGAAACCGTCTTGGAGACGGTATGACAATGGAAGTATCAAATAACGCCATAGATTATTTATATTGGAACGATCCCAATGAACTTGTTGATAGATTACGGCTTTTAGTTTCATCTCAGACTGCTGCACACACAGGTCACGGCAACGAAATAAATTCGATCATTGAAGAATTGCGCGAGGCAAAAGTGATTAGATGATATGACAATTGACAAATTTGTAAGGCACTTACATAACCGTAAAATAGATATAAGTAAACAGGAATATGAAAAAAAACAAAGGTTTTGAAATCTTGATTGAGTACAAGTTACATATGCTACATTACACGGTAGTAGCAACGTTTTACTCTAGTACATTCCTCGACGGTTGCAAGACATTCCTTATTTTCAACATTAAACATAATTATGAATTTCCTTATGAGGAAGCAGTCATTGAGAATATTAAAGGATACCCGCAAGACATTGAAATTCTTATAAATGAAAAAAGTTATGTAATTGCACAGTTACAAGAATTTTTGATTAAACGTATGCATGTAATCAGCTTTTGTGACAGCGGTGCTAGCATAAACAGTACCACACTGTTTCTTGATTTTATATTAAAAGTTCCTTTCAAAGCAAGTGGAGCCCTCGACATCCAAACGTAGAAGTGCTTATTAATTGTATTTAATAAATCCTGATTAGAAAAAGGTATCATGATAGTTGCTCAATCAAAAGTGAAAGAGGAGATAGTAAATGAAGTTCATAAACCAGCAAGAATAAATTTCAAGAGACGCAAAGTGATAGTAAAAGGTTTAAATGACCTTCTTCAGACCGATTTGATTGAATTGTTACCATATTCGCAAACAAACAAAGGATTTAAATACATTTTAGTAGTTATTGATTGTTTCTCCAAATACGTATGTGTTGTACCACTTAAAAGTAAAACGGGTATTGATGTTACTGCTGCACTGAAAACAAATTTAAATAAATTTATAAATCCGCCAAGAAATTTGCAGTCTAATTTCGGTAAACAATATTATAACCAACACTTTCAATCCTTAATGCAGACATATGGCATAAACCATTATAGTGTTTTTTCTACAAAAAGAGCATGCATTGTGGAACGTGTAATTAGAACTTTAAAGGGAAAAATGTGGCGCTTGTTTAACCTGAACGGTTCTTACTATTGGATAAAAAATTTAAGCGATATTGTGAAACAATACAACAATACAGTTCACAGTACTATCGGAGTCAAACCTGTAAAAGTTAATAAATCCAATGAAAAAACTATATTTAAATCATCATTTACCCGCATCAAACAGGCAACCAAAATACCAAAATATTCAATTAAAGACAGTGTGAGGATTAGTAAACACAGGGACACATTTACGAAAGGTTACACGTCAAACTAGTCAAATGAAATTTTTAAGATTAAAAAGATAAACGTGACCAATCCGACAACATTTAGAAGACGAGAAAGAAATCAAAGGTGCATTTTATGAAATGGAGTTGCAAAAGGTTAAACATCCAGGAATTTACCTGGTAGAAAAAGTCTTAAGAACGAGTGGAAATAAAGTCTTTGTAAAATGGTTAGGCTTCTCTAAAGTACACAATAGCTGGATTGATAAAAATAATGTTTGCTTAAAGTTGTTATAATAATAATAGTTAATAAGTCTAACATTGCAAAATTACATTAAAATATATAATACCGACACAAAGATTTCTATTGTTTTTTATTATTATTAAACCATTCTTTTAATAACAAGGTATTTTGTTTTGCACATTGCAGACTATTATTGCTGTGTCTATTACAATGGATGTTACATAGTAAACGTTTGTTGATTTTTAACTCCGATAGCTTAGGACAACCTAGTGCAAGCACATCAGTGACACCGTTTTGCATTAGATAGGTTCCATTCATTCTTTTTTTCTTGACCTTTCACACAAACTTCTTCACCGGGTCTGATAATTTGCTTCAAATAAAGCGCTATATATGATGACACCATTTCAGCCGTTGAAGGTTCATCCCAAGAAATACCATGAATATTTCTTGCCACCCAGTCGTTATGTTTTATATGATCTTGGCTCAAATAACTAGACTGCATTGGCAGTTTAAAAATTTGATACCAAACAACGCCTTCCAACAAGTCCAAAACCGCAATTTCTTTGCACACAAACTCGTTTTTCTTTTATTTATATCCCTGAATATCAATTATATACATGTTTGTATATGTAGGTATGTAAATATGCAGAAAACTTAGACTAATTAAATTAATATTAGGAGCAATTTTTTATATAGCAGATTACCTTCATCTGCGTACTTTGCTGACCTATTTTTCAAGCTATCACAAGAGTGAACACCTTTTGAATTGAAACCGGCTTGTGTGTATTTGCAGAGTGGTCGCACTTTGAATTCAAACCGGCCTTAGCATATTTTGCATCTTACCTACTTTATAACTTCTCGCTAGAATTCAAAAGAGCTCCACATTTTTCTGCACGCATCTACATTTTTTTAATGTAGCATACGTGTGGACACGTTTTAAAGTCAAACCGGCCTATGCGTATTTGCAGCCTCTAAACAAAAGTAAAAACATAAATCAGAATCCACTTTAATTAAGCACAGCATTCTTTATACAATTAACTTAGATGTGATATTATGAATCTGACCTACTTTACAACTTCTCGCTAGAGAACCGAATTTAAAACAGCTCCACATTTTTTGCATGCACCTACATTTTTCAACGTAGCATACGTGTGGACACGTTTTGAAATCAAACCGGTCCCATGTGTATTTGCATCCTCTAAACAAAAGTAAAAACCATAAATCAGAATTCACTTTAATTAAATACATTTGACTTAGATGCGATATTTTGCATCTGATCTACTTTATAACGTCTCGCTAGAGAACCGAATTCAAAACAGTTCCACATTTTTTCTGCACGCACCTACATTTTATCAATGTAGCATACGTGTGTGATATTTTGAATCTGACCTACTTTATAACTTCTCGCTAAGCGGGAATAAAAAATTGATGCAATCAGTCTGTCTGTCTTTGACAAATCAGTATATATTTCTTGCAGATAATTGTGTTCGCAATTTAATAACTACGACTTGTTATTTTTTAAAAGCGGGAATGAGAAATTGATGCAATCATTCTGTCTGCCTTTGACCATTTTTCAACGTAGATACGTGTGGACAAATTTTGAAGTCAAACCGGCCTATGTGTATTTCCAGCCTCTAAACAAAAGTAAAAACATAAATCAGAATCCAATTTAATTAAATACAGCATTCTTTATACAACTGACTTAGATGTGATATTATGAATCTGACCTACTTTATAACTTCTCGCTAGGGAACTGAATTCAAAACAGTTCCACATTTTTTGCATGCACCTACATTTTTTCAATGTAACATACGTGTGGCCACGTTTTGAAGTCAAACCGGCCAATGTGTATTTGCAGCCTCTAAACAAAAGTAAAAAACATAAATCAGAATCCACTTTAATTAAATACAATTGATTTAGATACGATATTTTGCATCTGACCTACTTTATAACTTCTCGCTAGAGAACCAAATTCAAAACAGCTCCACATTTTCTCTGCACGCACTTACATTTCTCAACGTAGCATAAGTGTGTTTTGAAGTCATACACGTATGTTCCATTGAAAGTATTATAAAGCCGGTTTAACTTCAAAACGTGTCCACACGTATTTTACATTGAAAGTATATAAGGCCGGTCTGACTTCAAAACGGTGCACGCGTATGTTACATTGAAAACATACGCGTGCACCATTTTGAAGTCAGACCGGCCTTACTCACCTACTAACGTTACACATAAATAACTATTAAAGGCTTTACATATTCATTTCTTAACAAGAAATTTTCCATTTTGTATATAAATTTATCCCATAAAATCTACAATTTCGAAGATTTTAAGAATCCTTGTTTTTCCTAGGTGTTCACCATTGAGCCTAATTATATTTAACGCAATTATATTTATTTTTAAACAGTGTTTATTTTTTATTACAACCTTCTTATTACAGAGGTTTTTGAATTACAAAATAAAATCAATCAAGGGGTTATAATACTTTAACAACTTAACCCGTAACACTATTAAAACCAACGTATATCACCTTTTTAAAAAATCCATACCTAATACAATAAAGCTATTTAAGAATTTCATTTATTAAGTCGAATATCTAGATTTGCCGGTGCAGGTTCTGCAATAGCAGAAATCAACTATGTATTCGTTGTTTCTTCCAACAAAGGAATATAAATGCATAAGCATTGGACTTACGCTCCGACATAGTGTCACCCTTTATTTTAAAGCTCCCATCTACTAGTTTATTAATTTAGGTTTATGGACCTTTTGCGTACTCTGCGTGGGGAAATTCCCAGCAGAGCTTAACGATACTGTTGACACTGTGAACATCACGCCTGGTTATTTTTCGCACGGTTGTTGACGTTATTGACTTATTTTTGTGGTCGTCGAGTATACCGACATAGAAATTTTCACACGAGAACAGTTTGTATCCCATCAGTGCCAGTGGAAGTGCGTCATCCTCGATTGGAGGGGGTGGTTATTTTGTATGAGGAATGTAGCATTGCTCGATATATTTCTTTACCGCCTGTCTTGGAACGCTGACGTAAGTGTATCGACTATCGTTCTCGTTGTTACCACCCCTCCCTACCTCAACTGTATCGTATCATCCAGCGAAACAGCACCAAGAGCTACACTACACACCAATCAACGCAGCTCCAAACAGCCTGAACCCATTCCCTGAGGACGATCTCCGTACCCGGTTAGAATCACGGGATAAGTGTTCTATTAATATTTATTTACCCGTGGTTTTATAGGGAATGCGGGGTTGAACGTTAAAATAGTGCTGGAGTTTAGAGAGTAAGCCCAGATTTTGGTATCATTTTTGGCTATTTTGGGCGTATTTTGTGCATAACCTGTATGGGGATACCTATTAAAATTATTTTTAAACGAAACCATGTAACATACAATATGCTTCTTTATTTTCATTTCCCACTCAAACAAGTTGAAGCATAGGAACACACGCCCACAAATTCTTCATGTTTGCCATCAGGTTTTTGTAACTTAATCACACTAATTCTTACTTTTAAATTTAAGTCTATGAGTTTGTGTTCTACATTCTGTTTCAGTCAGTCATTGGAATAAATATTCATAGGTACTTCATTCACTTTCCCAGGTTTAAGTCCTTAAGAGTAATAGAAGGGAGCATTTCTTGTACCTTCGTTTGGTGAATTTTAGTATAGCTGGAAGCGATCACATTTGCTGTCCCAATGCAAGAGCGGTTATGTACATAAAAATTAGAAAAAGGTGACGCATAGTACCCGAGAACTATGCCTCTCTAGTAAAAATTCTATTTCCGGCATTTAATTTTTTTTAAATTGAATGCATCAAATCAACCTGGAAATACAAGCGAGTAGTCCGACCATCGAATGATCAGCCTGTACAGTTTTTCGTCGACAATCACAAAAGTCATTACAACTTAGATGTAGTGAAAACGATTTCGTGAAGCATGGCTTGCTTAAAGTATCATTTAAACGATACTAAAGCTAGCTTATCGCATTTTTTAAAAGTCCATACCTAATACGTTAAAAAAATATGTAAAAACTGCACTTGCTTACTAATTCGATTGAATCGATTTACTACCGCAGATGTACAGTATGTCCAAGTTTTCAATCTGCAAATATAACCGATTTAATGCTAAATCAAGTTTATTGGAGTGAATATAGCTCATTTAGGGGTACATGACATGATTTTAAAAAATATGCCTCCTTATATACTCTACTATGTCGGACGTATATCGGACGCATGTCGGATATATTTCGGATGTATGTCGGACTTTGAACATACCATGTGACACAGAACCGTTTTCGATATCTCAATGTTGATATGATTTTCGCGGTTTTCGACCAAAAACTGTACAGGCGGATCATTTGATGGTCAGATTCCTTGCTTATATTTCCAGTCTGGTTGAATGCATTCGATAATTTCAATTGGTCGATTTAAAAAACTAAACACAGGAAGTCAATTTCTACCACAGAGGCATGGTTTTCGAGTACTATACGTGACATATTTTCTAATTTTTATGTACATACGCACACTAGCACTGGAAGAGCAGTAAGCATTTGCAGCTACACTAAAATTTACCATACAAAGGTACAAGGAATGCTACCACTTATTACTCTTAAAGACTTAAACCTGGGAAACTAAATGAAGCACATATGAATATGTATTCCAATTACTGTCTAGAAAAGGATGTACAATAAGAATTCATAGACGTAAATTTAAATATATAAATTAAAGTGGTTAAGTTACAACAACCGGCAGTAACCTTGAAGAATTTGTGTTTTCCTATGCTTCGACTCGTTGAAGTGGGGAATGGAAATAAAAATGCATATTATATGTTACATAGTTTTCCTAAAAAAATAATTTTAGTATGTATCCCCATACAGAATGATCACAAAATGCTCGCTGAGTTGCAAAAATTATACCAAAACCTACTCTAAACATTGACCCTATGCCGGAGCTTAAGCTTAATTCTTATACTATTATATTCTTTTGTTGAAGGATGGGAAATTATGCTTCAGAAATGGGTCTATGTACTTAAAAAAGCAACGAGGACACAGCTGAGACCCGTTATTACAACACTTGCACCAGTAAATCCAGGTGTTCCACTTAGTAAGTGCAGTGCTTAAAAATTTTAATTGTGTTAGTTATGGATTTTTAAAAAAATTAGGTAAGTTGGTTTTAGTAGCGCTACGAGTTAAGTCGTTAAAGTACTATAATCGGGTTGATTATATTATTTAATTCGAATACCTCTATAATAAGAAGATTGTTATACAGAAAAAAACACTGCTTAAAAATAAATATAATTACATTAAATATAATTAGGTTCAAAATATGGTATACACCTAGAAAAACCAAGGATTGTTACAAATCACCGAAACTGTAAATAATATGGGATAAATTAATACACAAAATGAAAATTTTTTTGTTAAGTAGGAGATATGTACAGCTTTTAATAGTTATTTATGTGGAACGTTCTTGAAAGTCTGTGTCAGCTGGACATGTAAAAGCCAAAACATGTAGTGTAAACAAGATTATTACGTAGAAAAGTTGGAAAATATTAACGAGAAGTATATACATATTCCAGACATGTTTCGTGTAGGGTGCAACTAATATACGTTAATTAGAGAATTTCTTAGAGGATCCACCGAAAATGTATCAGTACGAATAAATAAGATTTGAATAAAGCGTTTTAAATGTCGTACTTTGTTATGTTTGCACGCAAAATTTGTCTATCACTTTCGTTTTTCACTACTCAATCTCGGGATATGATCGCAGTGTCTTTGACAGCTGTCACTCGATTCTAAAATCCGGGAATATGCTACAATTCCTACGCATATACCAGGGCATAAGTTTAATTTCTTATACACCTCTACATAGTGGTCAGCAAATTCTAGTGAGGGGCAATTTCACCCTACAGAGTAATTTCGCCCTATTCTGATGAAGGACAATTTCACATTACGGGACAATTTCAGACTATTCTGCCGAGGGGCAATTTCGCCTTATGAGGCATTCAATTATATACCCAGAAACTTTAACAGATTTCTTTCCGATTGACATGATGTTATAGCAAAATTTACGCTTTTATCTGGATAGCACTAACATCATGGGATCGGAGTAAAACAAATTATCGGAAAAGAAGTTATAGAGAGAATTAACGAAAAAATTTTACAATCTGATATGCGTTTCGTACAAAATGAAACTAGCAGATGTTAAGTTGGAAACTTTATTGGAAGACCTACCTGATATATTAGACAGACTCAAAAAAATAACTACTATCTTTTTGACATAGATAAAAGCCAAGGTTATGCTGGCATATTTAGCAAGATATGATGTATAATTATTTAAATACAAGGAATAACTTTGCCACAAGGACGAATACGAAGATGATTGCAATATTATAGTTGACAACGACAAAATTCATTGTATAACCTGGCTAATAGCTTATGCAACAATTAAAATATACAACCAATTTCTGTGTCAAATAACAAATTACGGTGTTAATAAATAATTGGGCAATCATATACTAAATTTTCTACGTTGTCCAGATGTACGTTTAAGGAAAATATTCGCGTCTACTTTGGCTAAAAAACATGGCATTACGCGATTGTAAGCGATAATACACAACTGGAAATTTATCAGTGCAGACCGGGTCTATAGTCCCTTAAAAGACTGTTTAGTCTTATTGGGAGAATGCAGGTTATACTGTCTAAAGACGCCAATCTACTCGGTACCGCTTGCCAAATTGTGGTGTAAGCTATCGGAGAAGATCCAAAATTTCCTGTTGTTTAGTATATAATAATCTCTTACAGTAAGTTTATTGGAAGAACAGCAATTCAAAAAAATTGCCTGATTTACAAATTAGGTTATCTAGAAAACCCGAAGATAGAGGGAAACATTGATAAAGCATACGCTTTCAGCTTTTAGTTTTAACTATTTACCTGTAAATTACTTTTGCGGTAGTACAGAAAGAAGGGAAACAATATAAAGTAGAAATTTTACACAGGTGCTACAGATATTTTACACAATCTGCTGCATTTTTGTTAATACACCAAACATATGCCCAGAGGTTGTAAGACAACTCGTAAATATTGGTAGCAAAATTTATCGGTTTGCGCTAAAAGGAAATTGCTCCATAGTATTTACCGGCGTTCGACTAAGAAAAGAAAACTAGAGTTGGAGTAAGTATATTTAGGAAAGAGACAAAGTTAGAGTACAAAACTAAGCCTATCGCATTAAAGCAATATGTATAAATATTTAATAGAAAAGAAATGAAAGTTGGTACAATTAAGGGAGAGGCGAATAAATCATTTTCAAACTTACTGTTTGGAAAAAGATTATGGATTTACAGGATATTGTATATAAAAGGTTGATCTTTAAATCAGTAAGGAGTGCTCCTATTTATAAGATTTCCTTTGAGTAGCGAATAAAAAAACAATATTAACTGACACCTTATACGATGAATTTATATTAAAAATACAACTAACAATTGCATTTGGCAAAAAATCTAAATATATAGGTAGTCGCTATAGGGTTGTACCGTTTAAAAATTTAAAGAGATTTTAATTCCCCAGAAGTTCTATACTAATTTAATAGGTTACACAATAGGTTTATCTCGAAAGACAGCAATGCTGTTCAGAAAAAGATTACAAATAAATACTGTATAGTTTTTAAAGGGTTGACCCCTAAAAAAACTAAGGGGTTGCTCGACTGAGTTATATTAAAAGTACCCCTGACCGTTGCCTACGGCAAAATTTTAAAAATAGGGTTTGCAGCTAGAGGATTGAGCCGATTTAAAAAATTCACAGAAATTTGAGTAGCTGAGAAAAAATTATAGTAGTCTGATAGGCTATACTACTGGAAAATGCACGTAAGGTAAGTAGAAAATGCAAATACGGAAAATGTAGGGAAAACGGATTAGTGTTTAGAAATTCATAAATAGGAATGCTATAAAATTCGTCGTTTTTCATGTTTAATCTCCTACATAATTCAAGATGAAATCTGTTAGATATTTCTTATTTATCTCGATTCTTAACCTAAAGCTTTTCATATTTAAAATTAAGACGCAGATGAATTAAAATGGGTTCAATGTTATTTCCACAATACTGTGATACTTATACATACTTATTTCGATCGACTCGATAGTGTAGCGGTTAACGCAACTGCTTTGCATGCAGACAGCACAGGTTCGATTTCCGGCACAGCCAAAGCTTTTTTTCTCTAAGAACTTGCCATAAAATGTTAATACAGGATGGAGCAAAAGTGGATATATACAGAGTAAGTCAAAAATCGTGACATAAAAAATGGCAGGATGATGTAAAAATAAATGGTGGATGACAGATGTGACGTAATAAAAAATGGCGTATGACAAATGTGACGTAAGATTAAATGCCAGATAACATATGAGTTTTCCCTTAAAAAGCGATTAGAGCTAATAGGTTTTCCCATTAAAAAGCGATTTTAGAGTTAATAGGTTTTCCCATTAAAAAGCGATTAGTGTTAATGTGTTTTCCTATTAAAAAACGAATAGTGTTAATGGGATTTTAATGAGAAGCCCATTAAAAAATGATTAGTGTTAATGTGTTTTTAATCAGAAAACACATTGGAAAACTTTTAATGGCACTACGGCGGAGGCACTACACCAGAATGCCGGTTCCCTTTTATTTTATTTAAGGTTTAGAAGGTCTGACTTCTGACTATTCAATGCTCAACCAAAATTCACGGCGGTTTTCTATACTTTGTCAAATATTTTAAATATAGAAAGCTTTATGCATTTCGCATGTAAAGAATTTAACATTTTAACCTAGATTCTTTATATTAAATAGAATATAGAAGACTGGTTTTGCAGCTTGATTCACAACATTTGTGAAATAAGGTATGCTGTTATAAATTCGTTACTTAAGTTTTTGTTTTGAAGTGCACCCTTTCCATGCGAAAAGTCCAGAACACTAAGTTTTTTGGTGTCTACTTTTCCCGAGTTTCCTTGTTAAACACACATAACAATACCTTGGAAATCATAAACCTTTTTATTATGCTTCATAGCAAATTCAACTTGATGATCTGTGGCCATAAACGTGTGACCTCGCTGGTTTGTTTTTAAGATTTGTTTTTGTAATCCACCATGTATCTCACGCATATTTGCCCCATTATCATAGCCTTGACCACGCACGTTATATATACTTAAATTTAATTTTACTAACAAATCTGTCACATAGTTACATAAGCTAGCACCAGTAGAATAAGTTATAGGACAAAACTCAATGAAATGTTTACTTTTTTTGTAGGCTCGTTCAATGAAACAAACTCCAAAATGACACTTAATTGTTCAGTATGACTCAAGTCTGTACATTCGAGGATTATAGAGTAATATTTATGTTTCCTACAAGATCTAAAATAGTGTTTTTGATTTTCATTCCGATTAAATGTATTAATTTCTTTTGAATTTTATCGCCAAAATAGTTTCTTATAACAATATGACTGCTTTGATTTTCATGTGTGCGACGAACATGCTCTTCCATTACAGAATCAAATTTTGAAAACGCTTCTATTAAGGTTAAGAAATTTTCGTTATTATTGTCATATAGTTTGCTAGATGTACCACGTAGAGCTAGACATTGGTGACATAAAAACTGCATTTCTGAAATCATTCGTTCAATGATACGATACCAGTATTTCTTTTCTACATTTAATGAACGTAATTGACCTTGATTCGAGGCAACTCCCTTAGATATCATCGTTGACAAATTCAACCAAGATCCGATATTATTTTTATGTGAGTTACACTTTTCGTGCCTATTTAGCACTAGTAACAAATGTTTGCAATCAGAATACCCGTCCCTTTTAGATTAGTTAGTGAAAGACTTATCAAAAACTTTACAAAAGAAACAATAAACCGCATCTTTTGACGTATAATAAATCAACCACTCTCTTCTTACTTTTTCTCCATTAGCGAGGTTCCGGTAAAAATAACTAGCAGAAAACTTTCGTCCATGTAAGTTTATTAGGTAAATCCAGTTCGTCATTTGCAGCGGCCCTTTTTCTGTTAAATATCTTGTATCTTCCGATGCAATTAGTTCTGGCTATTCTCCAGGGTCATCAGATAGTAAGGTGGAAAATACACTTGCTGGAACATTTTCAGTATGTACGAGGGTCGTATTAGAGTTCTCCACCGTTTCAACGTTATTAGAAGAAACATCAACCTCAGTATTTTCTTTAATATGATCCTGGTTAACATTTATATCAATATCAGGTATAAATGAGGAACAACTAGAGATGGCATCATCGATATTCTCAGAAAAAATATTTGATTCTGATGGCTTCACCTTCAAATATTTTTTCAAAGTATCAGTTAATCTTTTTTTAGCTTCCATTCTCTGCTGTTTTTATTGTCGGTACTATTGGTCTGATAATCTCTTTCTTTTTCTGTCCTTAAGAAATCGAAATTGTTAATCTTAATACCAATGTTAAATAGGTACTTACCATTTTTTACAATCAATGAATTTACTTTTAAATCACTGCACTTTTCTCAATACTAAACTGAAAAATGAAGACCAATAAACTGAACAATTAACATTGACTTCCGCAGGTGAGTTCTTTTCAACTAACTGTAAACTTGAATACTAACAAGCAGCACTGTGTACAAATTAACTGTTAACGGAATGCTTTTACCTTACAACTACCAACAAATTGGTCAAAAATCACATATTCTAGGAAATTCTTAAATAAATCTTAAAACTAGTGTAAAGGCACATAATAACAACACAACTGACTCTATATAAACATATTAAAATGTATAGCTTCTTCTTTAAATACACAATAGAAGAACAGACAAGGGATCGACAGGTACACATTATTAGCTAAATACATTAGTGCTGTGAATTCAGGGGATGAGGTTTCTATGCTGTGTTGTGCCATTTAAATTAACAAAGGAATGAATATTCTTTGTTCTACAATAGATCTTGTTCTAACCATCCTAGATATCTAAGGTAGAAACTCGCGAATAAAGTTACTTAATTATATATTTAAAATTTAAAATGATTGATTTTTGTTCCATTAGCGGAAGAAAGAGGATTAAAACTACGGATTTTGCTACTTCTACCTTTGTTTTTGGTACCTACCGGTACCCGCTTTTTAGTATGTACACGTGCCGGCATCTCCATCGACAAATAACATAATTTATGTTGTTTGTGGTTGTTCCTACTGAAGTAGTTGAAATCTTAATCTAGCCGTTTCACCGCCCTTTCATTTGCCGCCTGTGTTTTTTGCACACATTCGCCACATAGTCGGCGCGGCGCTGATGGCATGTCATACCAGTCATAGCATCTTTGACAACAGATATTAAAGTGTTATAAGCAACTGAGTTATTTTCTTTAGAACACCCAAAAGTGTAAGAAAAAACCATTCAGATACTCTGATTCTTTTGTTTTTTTGTCATTTGAAACTATTGTAACAAATTGTTTCTAGTTTTCGAGTCACGCCGACGTCTGCTCACTGAGAACGTAGTGGCACACACCATAATAAAATCCCGTTCTTCTGTGAAATCCTTCTTAGTCTCGCTGTTGTTCTTTTTCTTGTTGTTCTTCCTTTTGTTCTGGAAGTATAGTATTAGTTAAAGTTTCAGTATCGTTAAAATTTTCTACTGCATTCAGTACTGGATTATTTTCAACTATACTCACCTCTTCAAAATTTGATGGAACAATAACGTCCAGTATTGTGCAAGTTAGTGTGCTTTCATCTTCAGCGTTAGCATAAATAGCTTTAGAGAAATTCGCATTAGATTCTATTTGGACCAGTGCATGTGCTACAAAATTTGTGATTAGAAGAATATCGAGTTAATTGCACTGATTGCTATTTTCTTTTATTTGGATCAACTGAGAAGTTGACCATTTCCATATAACTGATAGACATGTCATGTAGTGAATAAAAGAACAACTAGTTGTTGCCCTTTATATAATAAAATCAGAGCAAAATTAATGTGTATACAAAAATTGACAAAACTTGAATTGACATTACTACTGACAATATTATTCTGTTGCAACGCCATCCAAGACCAAATAGATTCAGAAACGCCAGCATTGATTGCTGTTCCTCGGATAAATAGAACACATCACCACTGAAGGTGTCATTGTTAAGTTTCTCTTTTTGGGGTACATTATTCTCTAAAGTTTTCTTGGGCTAAAAAATTTGAAAGGTCAATAGCGTCAAGTCTTGTGTGAGTAAATCCGAACTCGTTTTCGTTGCAAGCCTATGTTGCTGAGGGAGTTTTAATTGATAAAAAAAACCAACATTGATTGCGGTTCTTGTTTAAATTATATTTAATATTATTCTTAACATTGTTTGTTGTTGTTCAAGCTTCGGTTGATGAATTACATGCGGATATTGTTGCTTCAACGTTTCTAAAAACTGGAAATACTGGTCAAACCGCAAACCTAAAAATAAATCCATGATCGTTAATGCATTTATTGCGAATAACCGGTATAGTAATTTTTGTAACCCCACATTGTGAGCGCTATTGTAACAAATTAATTTAACTGCAACTTGGTCCCCGCGATGCGGTGCCATTGTAGAAAATTACGATTTACGGACAATGAGTTGGCCAATGTTCTCGGGCTCTAAAGCGATGGACGCTAATGTAGCAATTTTATTCTTCAGCTCCTATGAAGTAGATAGAACAATAATTCGGAACTTGGATGGACTTGCACTTTTTACGCGTGTGAGTTGGAACTACAAAAGCTTTGCTGCGCCGGCGGCTCCTATCCATGGGAGAACATGAAAAGGGCAGGGTTGAAATATTCTTTGTGAAACGGAAAACTAAATTAAGTGAAGTTGGACGCCATTGTATCTAGCAAGTATTAAAACAATATGACTTTAGGGTAGATATAGAAACCTATTGGAGTGAATTGTTTAAAATACTTAAGCGAGTTTTTTTAAAAGGTAAAATTTGTTAAAATCAAAACTATCTATCGTATAACAAATAACTTTTATTCAAAATATTAAATCAATTCACTAGTGTTAGTGATATTAGAAAAAGTTACTATTTACACAACATTTCGTCATTTGCGACTTAAATAATCATCATGTTTGATACTCACGTACATACTGTAATTTAAATTAATTTACGATGGTTATTACTAAAATTTCAAGTATACAGAATTTAGAGTATTGTTACTTTCTAAAAAAAGTGTACTCTAAATAAAAAATTTAAATAGCATAAGATTATTGTCTGACAATTGGATGCTGAGTATTACAGAATAGAACTTGGCGGCTAGGTACATAGCCATGGTGGAAAAGTGGGTTGCAAAAACTATTAATAGACTCTTTTGGGGTTCAGCAAAAATAACTCACCTCTAACCAGTAGTTGTTGGTGGTTGGTTAGGCACAGGTTTCAGCTGAATAACCAAAGGTGTCGGCCAGACTAATTAATGTGATACGTGATGGATCCGCTTTAGGATGTTAAAAATGTTGGTCGGCTAAGGTAACCCAAAGACAAACAAGTGGCTTTCGCATTTACGACCTACTGTCTGGCTGTCTCATTATCGTAGGGCGGCTCCGTGGCGTAGTTGATATGTGTGTGACTATTACCCCTAAAGTCCCAGGTTTGAATCCCGACACGGTCCGCTTGAAAAATGTTAGGCGAGCATTTTTCACAAAGATACACCCTCGTTTGGATGAGAGGTAAAATGGAGGTCCCGTGTGTGAGTATTGTCACGCACGATAAAGATCCCTACCTTGCTTGGAAGAGCAAGGGCTCGGCAAAATTCTAAATTTTCTAGGTAAAAAAAACTTGCTTCCTGGCCATTGCAGTACCTTCGGGTGGAGCATTGGAAAATCACATGTAATGTCTCATTATCGTGGTTGGCACTATAGGGGTTATTGTGGCTGTTAACCCTATTGGAGGATTTGCGATTATTGCACTTACAGTTTTTTGACAGTAAACCTCACCATCAACGACTTTTCAACCCGCTTACCTCAAAGATGTGGTGAAAGTAAGCAGATTTAGAAAATTACTTGCCAAGACAGTTCAAGCAAGGAAAGTCTTATCAGAACTAACGTTTAATGCCCACGCGCTATAAGTATGAAACAAGTTGGAAACCATGAGTTATTTCTTGAACGATAAGGTGTTTCCACGGGCTTTTGGAAAATTAAATTGCTATGTATGACTTTACATTCGAGGTTTCGTAACAGCTGGATTGTTTTCCTCAAGATAGTCGGTACAAAGTGTTGAACTTAGCCTTGTAATTGAGCTAAATTAGAAAATAACAACCCGCATGTTGTTTTCTATATGCGTCCAAGAACCTGTTAAAAATTGAGAATCAAACTAGTTTCGCGAACAAATACTTTTGGCAAATTTTTCAATTTTGTTTCTCTGTTCTCTTTTCTGTAGATTTCTAATTTGTTTCAATTAGCAATTTTTTTCCTTTTAAAAAAAAAGATGTTACACCGGTATTAATCGCAATTGTACTTAGGAACTTATCACAACAGGTTGTCTACCTTCTACTGTATAAGTGGTGGTTGGGGTAAGGTAGCGCAAGGCGAGACGAAATGTTGAGATGCAGATATTCCTTAGAAAAGGGTATGAAGTTTAGTTCTTCGCCTACTTGATATATGAAGTACTAAGGAGCGTAAATACATGGCAATGCTGTGAACATTATTAGTTCAGTTATAAACCTCACAGATATTTTAATTATACATATTCTCTAACATTTGTAACCAGTGAAAACCTTTGAAATTCCGGTATGTAATATAAAAAAATTATTAGGGAACAATGACTATAAGATTTAATATTTCTACACCCGCATTGCATAGCTATTTTACAATTTCTAATATGTATTTGACTAAGCTGTTACGTTAATTAGTTGGCAAATAAATGAAAAAAACAGCATAATGGTTTAAAGGTTTCTCCAAATTATTTGACAAGTGAGTTTTGATTACAGTTTGTGCAAGGCTACAAATGATGGTTTCTTTTTATATAACACATTCGTTTCCTTCGTCCTTTTATAACGACGAAATAATAAACAAAGTGGCCGCAACGTCCAAGTATATTTTATTTCAGTGAATTTTTTACAATTGAAAATATATCTAAATATAAAAAACAAATTTTTAATATATTGGCAAAGCTATTACATATTTAAAATTGTACTGAGTCGGGCACAGTAAACATTCTTCTAGTAGAATAAAAATATGTCTTTATCATTTCCTGCCATCTGGAATTTTAAGTAGTCCAAAGTTAGTTTTGCTTTTATTTATGTACGTTTTGCTTGCATAACTTTGTAGTTGCGCTAAACGAGATTGCAGTTATGACTGCCTTTTAAGTAAAGTTTTTTTATTCCTCATTATATCACTTAATATTCAACAAAATCAGGTACACTCTAGAGCGACTCTTTTCAGGTTTATAAACAAAAAATGTTACATAAACAAAATAGATACTTTTCAAGCAGAACTGGGTGAACACCAAATACGTTTGACTTAACATTCACTACTTCACTAAATGCGAAACCCAACAAAAATTTATATAAATCCAAGGTTATGAAAATGTTGTTGAACAACTTATTTATATAATTGCCGAGGCGCCAAATAATACCCTTAATGATAGTTGTAAATAAATTTACGGGCAACTACGACTATGGTTGCAAATTTTTATACAGATGAGATGATCTCAACAGCATAGCATTTATTCAAATCATTTCTGTTTTACAAAAGTTTGTGACATGAAAGTTCTGAATATTCCCACGGTAGCACATTGCAGGTGCATTTCTCTAAAAAATACTAATGTTTGATTTATTCGATAAATAAGGCGAATTGTGGTGTGCAATTTTGATGAAAATTCATAAAAATTATTCACACATTTGGGAAAGCTACTGGTTTTATTTAAACGCTTTATTTTCAGCTAAGATATATCGTTTTTCAATTTAAAAAAAACTTATATGACTTTCCTGTATATAGACAATTATTTTAGAAGTAACTTTTACTAAAACCGATTTTAATTTGGGTGCCTATTAGAAAAGAAATTTGGATCTTTAAATAGTTTAAGATGACCGCTACTGTGACGTGCTCTTAATGGTAATAATTTTATTAGTCACCAACCACTGACACACAAAAAACTCTCGTAACTAACTGATACCGAGGTGTTAATCACTTATCGTACAATTAAGCAATATTATCAAACTAATTAAAAAAATATTATCAAACTTACAAATATATTAAATTGCCCTTTAACAAGGTATCGTACTTATAATGATTTTAACCGTGACAACAGTTACCAACATGTCGGCGAAATGTAAATTTTTATCACTGCAGGTAACTGGTCGTTCGCGGAAGAGTGTGTAATCATTACTCACTAATAAAATAACAGGTCTAATATCTTTGTTTGAAAAGATGTTCAAACTGAAATTGGTTTTATTTAGGTACAAATGTCGTTTAAACTAATTCCAGGATTATAATATTTGTTGAACAAAAAGGTTGTAAATAGAATCTGGGATGGGATTCTTATATTATGAGGTTACCCAGGGCCGGCTTTTGAAATTTGCCGCTCCTAGGCAACATTATTTTGGGCGCCCCTCAATTTTGCTTTTAAATTTAATAGCCTGCAAGTAAATCCATAATGTGTTTAACCCTTCCCTTACAATTCACCCTTGCCCCGCGCAACTACTTACACTAGGACAATAGTACATTTTATAGTTTTTAAATGAAACAATATAGAAGTTTGACAAACATAAATAATACGCTAGGTATTAAAAATGTCAAATAATTTTAGGTTTTATTTAAAAATGTTTTCAGCTTAACTTTGTTCTCGCAAATTCATCAATTAAGTTGTTGTAGTCAAATCCCTCACCATTTAAAATATTAGTTTCAATATGTGGGATTGAGAGGGAGTTTAACTTCTGTTCTTTCGAAGTAGATCGAAGATATGATTTCACACTCTTTAACGCGGAATATGATTTTTCTGCTGAACAATTACTGATAGCTGTGCAAAGGTACATTCAGAGGGCAATATCAATATTTGGAAACGTGTGCTGAAGATTTCCTTTCATGATGAATGTGCTCATATCTAGGGGCATGTCCCCAACTTCGGACAATTTAACAAGGTTTGAAAAATGAACACATTCATTGACAAAAGATGGTTCCAAATCATTTTTATATAGGGCTTGCAATTTTGCTGCACGCTCCAATATTTCTGAAGAAGTCGTGCTTGACAGGTTGGAGAATACTGAAAAAGTACTTGCTACTACACAGTAGGCTTTCTTCCTTCCTAGTAACTCACTTTTCAGCCGATCAATAATAACAAAAAGGTTTTCCACTTTAAACATTTTTTTGTCCTGTAAGAATAGTTTCCTCTTGATTGTCTTCATCTCGGTGAAGCTTTTTTTTGAGACGTTTGGTGTTAGACATATAGTCACGCTCACATCGGTCAATCGTCTTTCTTTCATATTTGTCAAACATTTCACAAAGGGATATACATTGCAAGTGAGTCATACAGCTTTTCACTCTTTCAATATACATCGCAACACTTCGAAGAGCTTCACTTACTTTTTCAAACCTCACTAAAATATTTGTCCAAATTTCCAGCATAAGTGCAGTTTCCAGTCGCTGCAATAAATTCAAAATGCCCCATGCTTCGTTTTTAACCAGAGGTTCTTCATATGGGTCATTCTGGTAAAACTAAAGGGCCTCAATTACACTCTCCCAGTTGTCGCAAAGGCATTTACAGGCCTTTTCGCGTGCATACCGTCTTGTTTGAGATAAGCTTTTTACAGTTTTATAGTTTTGCTTTCAGTTTGCTAACATTGCATTAGCTTCTCCCACCGGTTTGTTGATGCAGTAAGGAAATTAAATATTGTTTGCACTAAATTAAAAGAGGAGCAACACAAGGAATATAAAGCGTTTTTTAGTTAATTTCCATAATACGAGTTTGTAGGCCAGAATAAATGTCAGACATATTACTGGCAATATCATATGATTGTCCTTGGCAATCTTGTATATCAATTGTATGGGTTTCTAAAACAGTAGCAAGTAAATTGATAACTTCATCACATATGGTTACGAAAAGATAGGAAGTTTGTCCTGAACCTGGGTCGCCAAATCGTTTAATGTGCTCAGCCAGAAACGGATCGAATTCAGCAATCAGCTCGAGAGACTTCATGCACTCACCATTATTCAGAGAACCCAATTTCTCGTCTTGACCGCGAAGGGACGTCCTCGGCTTGCCAACTTTTTAGCAACTGCAAACACTCTAGTAAGAACGTTTCTCCAGTACTTTTTTTCGACTTCAACATAGGATTTATATTGGCTTGCAATTGTTTTTAAGCCCTTTTACCGTGTCAACAAAGCTAATTTACTATTCATATGATCTTGGGAGTTCTCATGAGCGGATAAGATGCTAGTTATATTTTTCTAATCTGATATGCCCTCACTAGCAAGTTTAGAACATGTATTAGCCACATTTTTTGTTACAAATAGCTTGCAATAAGCACAAGAAACAAACCCAGTACTTTTAGAATAACCTAAATAGTCCCTCGAAGTTAGCTCTTTATTTGTTGATTGTTGATAAAAAGCACTTGCTGATAATCTTCGAATTTTCTAACCGTTTTTCCTTTTCGAGTTAAAAGAATCATAGTCTTTATTTTGTTTGATTCCTCTTTGTATAAGAATACTAATAGTTGCATTATTAACAGTCTATTCACTAAGATCATTACTCACAAACTGCCTACAAGATCCATTTCCATTTAAAGTATTCGGTTCTAATTATTAACTTGTTTCACAGCGGTTAATATTTACAGAGTAGTTATTATCGTTCAGTTCAGAGATTAGAGCGACATTAGCATAAATAGGCATATCATTTGTGCAGTTTTTATTGTCTGCAGTACTACTACTAGCTATGTCAATACAGATTTCATCACCTTGGTTTTGAGTTCAACTAATGGTATTTTGACCACTTTCTCTTTTTGCATAAAGAAACTATCAACTTTCTTCATTGTTTTTAAAAAATTAATTTCTTTTTCCCGCTTTTTGACAGATGCTTTGCGATAGGCTGCCCCACTTGCCTTTTTTCGTTTGTCACTCATGTCTAATTATTTGTCAAAGTCTACACAAATAAACGTAAAACGTCAACAATATCCTCAACACAATTCAAAACTATTTCCTTGATCACAGTTCGCACCACAAATAATCCGAAATCAAGAAAAACACAAACTGAAACAAGGTGTACTGAAAATCGTGCAGCATGCAAATAGCGTTAAAAATTGCAAGTAGACTGACCACTAAGTGTCTGGTCTGAGAAAGTTCAATGCGCAGAGTCGGCATTGGGAGGGAGACGCGCAACCTGTATATATTTATTTTAGAGTTTTGCCTTTCCTCAGGTCAGTGACTAAGAAGAGTAATTTAGACTTGCAATTTGGCTGCTCGCACGGGCACGGTAGCACCGCACTAGATTCAGATAAGCTGAACACGATACAAGCAATGCATTATATACATATATCTCGTCCTTCAAGTTTTATTAAAACGTAACTGTTTTCCCGCAAGACAACTAACATTGTTGATGAGCGGCTAAAACGTCAAACCGATATCCTTCTCGTTGGCTAGGACTTAATTAAATAAAATATATTTTCTAGGTATTTTCTGAAAAGCTTCGTTACAACGGTTATGCAAAAATAATTGTTGAGGCTAAGGTAGTAGTCGAAATGTTTTACTACTAAAAACATCATAAACCAATAGTTTCGAAAAATAGTTTTATTTACTTTATTACTACGCAATCAAATTGGTAGATGTTTGGAGATTTAGCTGTTTGTACATTGGTTAATTTGTTTCGTATTAGGGCCACTCCCAAGAGCAGCCGTCTCTAGGTCCGTGCGTAGTGGGTCTAGTTAGAAAGCCGCCACTGAGGTTACCTTCCATTACCGTAAGTCCGAGTATCTTTTAACGAAAAATAATGATGAAATCCACCTAAAGTGTTGTATGTAGAAAACAAAAGATTCATTTATTTTCTTAAAGAAAACGAGATATTTTTATTAACACTTACAAATGGCAAAACTAAATAAATGCGTTTATGAGAACAATACTGCTAGCAGTCTCGGATTTAACTATTGCATGCTTAAGGAAAACACTCTTTTTGCCGCCCTTTCGAACTCTATTGCGCCCTGCCGCGGCATATAAATACTCCTAAAATTAACGAACATAACAGATAATATAAAAAGATAAACACACTTTCTAATGTAAGGAACATTTTTTCAGAGTATTACGAAACAAGTACTTTCAACGAATTAATAAAAAAAGAAGAATATTGCGACTAACATAAATAAATAAACATAACACTTAGTAAAAAAATTAAATAATTAAAGTAATTAAAGTTACAATTATTTTTTATTGCAGTTACAATACAAATAATTTTAATAAATTATTTACAGAATCAAAGCATGTTACGGCTAGCTTTATTCTGAGCAAATGCCTCAATAACAGATTCAAACGAAAGCTTATTCACTAGTTTACTTTCGATATATAAAGTACATAAAGTAGTACCTGTACTTTGCTCCGTGCAGTTTCTTATATCGTTATCCAAATGGACGAGAAAAGTGAGAACTGCGTCTTCAAGTTCTTCTCTTTTATAACCTGCGTTTAGAATAAACTGCAAAAAATGATCTTCAGGACATCAATCACATATTTTTCTTGACCTCATTTACTACATTTTCCTGAACATGTTTAGCTAATAACATTATAAACTTATTGTAAATTGTAGATGATGAATAGGATGTCTTATCGGAGCCGACGTTACTAAATCTAGCAAGGTGTGCTGCCGTAAAAAATCAAATTCTGCAATCAATTCCATGCACAGGAGAAGGTTTTCATTATACAGTGAACCAATCTTTTCATTTAAGAGTCAAACCTATAAAAACTAGCTTTTTTTACAACTGACAACTCTTCTTAGAATATCTTTCCAGCTAAGCAGTCAGTTCTGAGTCTATTTCTCCGACTTTTTTACTTCGTTCTTTAAAATTTATCAAACAGAGTTGATGGTCTTCAGAATGTTGCTGTATGTTGAAGCGGATTCTGGCGTCATTTCAATCGTAGTAGCCATTTTGTACAAGCTGGTCGACTGACGCTTCGAATAAACGGCAGGGACCACAAAATCCAGCTCAGCCACATTGTACTATTTTTTCTCCGTTTGGCAACTTTCCTTCAAAAATATCTTTTGTCAAAGCTTGAGAAAAACAACCCTGACATGAATGCGTGAAGTCGCTTGATACCCTTGTTGGTGGATCAGTGCCCACAGACACTTCTGTGGTAGTTAATGCACTAAGAGGAGGTAACGCGTCCGAATTAGCAGGTCCATCAACCAAGCACTCTTCCATATTAAGAAAACCTTCAAATGCCAAAATGCTATTTACAATTTTAACACCGCCAGCATCAAAATTTTTACAACTATTTAGAAATAAACATTCAAGCGAAGGAGATAAGTCAGACACACGAGGTTCGAAGAGGGTTTCATCCTTCTTTTCCACGCGTTGGGGACGATTAAGAAATGTATTTAACTTTGGCGGTTTATCCAAAACCGCCTTCTGATCGGCTGCTTTCCTTGCTGCTAGTTTTCGATAATCGGAACTACTTGATCTAGATCGACCGTCCTTAGTTATGTTTGTAAAAAATACTGAATACCAGTGTAAAGGGTAAGTAATTTTAAATAATTTATTAACAAACGTTGCACTAGAATACTACTACATGCTATATATAATAATAATAATATAATAATAATAATAATTAAAGATACACAAAATTTTAAATGAATACTTCATAAAAGCTTTACGTCAAATAATGTATCTAAAAACACTTATATACACCATGCTACGTAATTTATACCTTTTCATTGCGCATAGAAAATTAACTAGGGACTAACTGCCGCGTAAGACGAATGGCATTTATTTACGCACTTCCGGCGGTTCAAGTAAAAGACGACCTAGGAGGATGTCACTGCATGAATTACCCCGCCCCGTAAAACTTCCCATGTTTATGATGAGTCATATTCTGAGCTTGATTTACCAAAAGCGTCTATTCCAGAATGTTGTCCATACCAGATGACTCGGATACGCTGCACTACGACAAAATAAAATATGTTATGAGTCATGGGAGGAACTTAAAAAAAAACGATAACATCTTAATTTCTAGAATGCCTTAAATTTCCGAAAGTAGAGTTATATTGTGCACGTTTCAAGACATAGTTTTGTTAATCGAATGCTGTAGTGTTGCAGATAAAAATAAAGTAGGAGGGTTATCATATTTTTACTGCGAATTTAATCTTCACCTGTCGCTATTAAAAAAAAATAAACGGATCATTCTCTATGTCGGTTTTAAGAAAATGTATTCATTATCATTACTTTGAATGATATGTAGTATAGTATTAGTATTATATGTATTTGAACTAAAGTAGCGCATGGGTTATCAAGACTGCAAGTTAGTTTTCAACCTTAACTTATCTATTGTCAGAAATTTTACATTTCTGCTTTAAAGCAGAATTCTTTGCAAACTATATTCCAAATATTCTTAATGATACTCAAAGTTTGCTGCCCTGAAAAGTTTGCAGCTCTAGACAATTGCCCAACATTGCCTAGTGGCTGCAGGTTGTAACAAAAAGAGTAAGTTACATTCACATGTTTATGAATAGAGGTAACCACAGGTAAACACACAACGTTGTCTTACGAAGGAAGGCCCTAGTTTCTAGACAGCGCGAGTTACATATCCCGTATATTAATATGTATATAGAACTAAACGTAATAGTTATGTCTTATTTATTGCATGATACATTGTATTAAAGAATGTAATATAATAAGCGTCATCAGGGTTCATATGAGAAATAAGAATAAGAAATGTCCATTTTGTATCTCAGACGCAACTCGATATCACAGGTTAAGAATCAATGAACTGCAATCAGGCAGATTCATTTATAATTACTTGGAATAAAGACAATGTACGATTTATCAAAAAAACAGCAGAGAGCAAGATCTGCACTTTCCCATATAACGATGTGAGACCAGAGGCTTCATATTAAATGTAAGAAGCCCTGATCGCCAATTAGCCTTCGAACTTAATAACTTTAACATTGTTACGTGTTCAACTTATTCATTCTTAATTATTAATTATTAATTTATTAAAATAATAATCTGTAGTATTTTTTAATTGTATTTATTTTGCGTTTAATTAACATAAGCGTTCAAGTGGTAAAAAAACAAATAATTTTTTTTCTAATTATTGAAGTAAAATAAATTTGATAGTTGTTTTTGGAAAAAACTTTTTAAAAAGAAGCTTCCAACGACTCAAAATCTATCCGGCGCAGCGCGAACGGATTGCAGAAGGACAATAGTAATTTCAAAACCAAAAAACTAGTAACCGTGAATTTTAGTTCTTTACTGGAACAGAACCAAAGATTGAAAGAAATACAGAATGGACCGATTCCAATACAAAAGGAAGGCTATGGAACGTACAATCAAATTATCGTGAGTATCTATAGTTCATTTTCCTTACCATTTTTTTCAATTGCATATTGATATTAGTAAGTATGATTTGAAAAGAAAAGAATTTCTTTACATACACATTTTATGTACAATTTATAATTGCAACAATTATTCAGTAAATGTATGAACTTGATGAGATTATAACGAAACTTTATAAGTAAAACATTATCCAAGATAGCAGTAAGCAATTCTTTAAATAATTTTAGTGCAAATTTGATTAAGGTAACAGAATAATTCACACAAAATGAACTCAGATAACTTAAGGTTATATTTAGATTTGATTCCAACGTACGACGGTGATTAGGCGATGCTAGGCATACTTATTTCAGCATTCAAAACATTCCTGAAAAGCTTTTATAAGCAAGCAGAATTAGAGAAAAATAGGTGGTTGTTAAGATTAATTTCAAGTAAATTAGCCGGCAGAGTTTTAACCAAAATGTACAACAAAATGGCTTAATATACATATATAAATGCGTTACCCGGTTGGATATCGGATAAAATTAGTTTTAGAAACCCACAAGTGTAGAGGAGGCCATGAATTTAATAATCGAAGAAGAGAACTTAATGTATTATAGGAACAGAGTTTACAATCCAAATATTAGCAAAAAATATCAACCAATTAAGACTATACACGTAGCGAGAACAATACCGACCCAACCTAAATTTTACAATTAATTTCGACAATTTCCCAAAGCTTCCTTTACAGCCAAGTTCAATCAGAACGCAAATCGAACGTGGCAAACATTCGGCGTAAATCCTAACAGAAACTCACATATGACGAATAATAATAATAACCCAATAGTTACTACAAACCAACCCCTATGAACACGTCATCTGACAACACTAGACAGAACAGTAAAATATTTTAAATTAGACCCAACAATACACATAAAAGAAATTTTACTACCGAAGAGCTATTTCACCAAGAAATAGAAGATTTCTGCAATCGAGTTATATCCGAAGACACCAATAATTATGAAAATACAACTAGAAACGATGAGGCAAATTATTCAGAAAACTACGAATGCGACAACTCATACAAAAACTACGAAGAGGACGATGAAGAAAACGCGTACTCAAATTTTCAGTTGAACGGAACCATATACGATCAAACGTAATAAATTTAAATATAATTAATCAACACATTTTACCCTATATGGAAATACCGCATGCTGAAATTAAATTATTAATCGATACAAAATCTTCAAAAACTTTAATTAGCTTAAAAACCGTGCAGAAACATTATATAAATTTTGTAGAAAAAGAATCTTTTAAAATAAAAGCAGTTCACAAAACGACACTACACCAATTCATTGCATATATACCATTACCGAAAACTTTTAATGTAAACATAAAACACAAATTTTGTATTTTTGAATTCAACGATAAATGTGACGGATTGATAAGCATGAATCTTTTAAGAAGATTAGGAGCAGATATTGTTATAAAAAATCAGCTATTAAGAACAAAACACCGAAAAATACCAATTAAATTTCAAAACAGTAATATTCAAACCGATCATAAATACAAATCGAACCTAGGACAGAAAAACAGGTAAATATCTTAGTAAATTCAAAAGGTGATATAGGAATTATAAATCACACGTTATTTCAACAGCGAGTAAAATCACCCATCGCGTTAGTACATATAAAAGACAATTACGCTACTACGACAATTTTGAACGCAAACGACTACCTCATAGCAGTATCTTTAACGACACCAATAGAAATGGAGGAATTAAATTTTAACGAGAAGGAAATCGACGGACTCTGAAAGTAACTTCAATCCTACAGATCATGATAAAATGCTAAAAGAAAATTTAATTAACCTTCGTTTCAATGATAGCATTAATACCGAAGAAGAAAAAGCAATAGAAGATTTATGTTTTGAATACAGAGATATACTCCAATGCGAAGGAATACCTTTAACCTTCACCAACACAGTCAAACATAATACTGAATTAACAGATGCAAAACCGATTTTCACCAAAGCGTATAGACTACTTCAAGAAAGTCAGGAAGAAGCAGTTAGACAGGTAACAGATTTATCAAATAAAGATATTATTCAACACTCAAATTCACAATGGAGCAGCTTCGTACTAATTGTACCTAAAAAATCAGATGCCTTAAGCAAACGCAAATGCCGAATTGTTATCGATTACAGAAAACTCAACCAGAAAACTGTAGATGACCCATAACCAAACACCCCAGAAATATTGGACAAGCTAGGAGAATGTCAATACTTATCGCCGTTAGATCTCGCCTCGGGTTATGACAATTTGTAAATTAATAAGAAAGACATGACCAAAACAGCATTCAGTACACCCTAACGACACTATGAGAATAAACGCATGCAGTTTGGCTTAAAGAATGCACCCACCACTTTTCCGATGGTTAGGGACAATATTTTGAGAGGGATTCACACCGAAAAATACTTTGTGTATTTTGTCGACATAATTATATATTCAGCGTCGCTCAACGAGCACATTGAAAGATTATGAGAAGTTTTTGAGCGTTTAAGAAAAGCTCACTTTAAACTACAACTAGATAAGAGCGAATTCTTGCAAAAAAAGTAGCATTCTTAGGACACATAATAACGCCACAAGGTGTTATGCCAAACCCAGATAATACAAATACCGTATTAAACTACCCTTTACCAAAAAAAAAGCTGACAAAGAAGTAAAAGGATTTTTAGGACTCGGTGGATATTATAGAAAATTCATTAAAGGTTATGCATAAATAACTAAACCACTAACAAATTGTTTAAAAACAGATAATACAATCAAACATACACCGGAATTCATTAAAGCAGTAGAGACAAACAAGTGTATTCTTACAAAACACCCTCTGTTGGAGTATACTAACTTTTCAATGCCCCTTGTATTAATAAGAGACGCATCCAATGTTACTTTAGGCGTAGTATTGAGTCAAGGCAAAGTAGGTAGCGATAAACCAATTAGTTACGCTTCACGAACATTAAATGAATCAGAACAAAAATATAGCACAATTGAAAAGGAATTATTAGCCATAATTTAGGCAACAAAATATATTAGCCCATATCTTTTATCACCATTTTGTTTTCGACCTTACTTAAGGTCGGTTTGACGCAGCTTTAACTTCTTTTCTATTCTGTGTGAATCTAAAAAGTTCCACATACCCTTCACAACCTAAATTTTTAATAATTTGATTAATATAGCTTGGCCTAGGTCTTCCTATACTCTTCTATCTTTTTTTTATTTACCTGGCTCTACATAGATGTTAGCAACCTGATTGTTGTTAAAGAATTCCAACATGTTTGCATGATTTCCATTAATAAGTAAATGATATAATACCTGGTTATCCCCTCCAAAAAAAAAAAGTGTTAAATTATATGTTATGGTAAGGCTTAAGCAACGAATCGCTGCCAACATGCCAGACCGCTAACAAATTGTGAGTTTTGTCAAGTTATATGTAATGGTATGACTCAAGCGGCGAATCGCTGCCAAAATGCCAGACCGCTAACTAATTGTGAGTTGTGTCATGGAGACGTTTATTAAATTATATGTTATGGTAAGGCTTAGGCAGCGAATTGCTGCCAACATGCCAGACCGTTAACTAATTGTGAGTTATGTCATGGTGATATTTAGCTAACTGTTCCTTAATTATTTATTGTTTTTTGTTTTGTTTTCTTTACGGAAGAAAATTTTATATATACACAGACCATAGACCATTAGTATGGTTATGTAAACTAAAGGAACCCAATTCAAAATTACAGAGATGGAGGATTAGATTGGAGTAGTATGACTACGAGATCATATATAAGAAAAAAATGTATAAAAATAATGTGGACGCATTGAGCCGTACACAAGTCAACGCTATAGAAACAGAGTCAGTTGCAGGTGATGTAGCCAAAACTGAAAAGAGAGAAGATCCAGGCAAACCAGAAGAAATAGGAACTATATTTTCAACTCAAAATGACGAACCAAAAACCGTAATTAAAATCTAAATGAAGCGATAAATACAAATACCAATCCAGTTAATAATTATGGAAGTCCTAACTAACCCTAGCCCGGTAAAATACACGAAAACAGACAATAAAAAAATGTATCACATACAAATAACGAAAGATGACAACCAGAATCAAATAGTTAAAATTTTAAATAAATATACCCCAGAGAAAAAACAATTTTAATTTTATTTTACACAGAACATATGTACCAAAGATTTTCAGAATTATATACCCGATTATTTAATAACTCAGAACCAGAGATTATCAGATGCACACGAAAACTAATAATTTTGGACGACCCAGAAAAAATAAACGACGTAATTCGCAATAAATACGAAGGTAAGACAAATCATCGTGAAATAATCGAAATCTTAAAACAATTAATAAAGAAAAATTATTTTAAGGACATAAAAGAATTAACTACAGATTTTATAATCAATGCGAACTATGTAACAGACGATGTGACAGATTACCACCAAAACCACCTTTAATGTTAGCTAAAACACCCGAAAAAACTTTTCAAAAATTACAGGCAGACACTTTGGTAGTAGAAGTTCAGAACTTTTAATCAATTTTAGACGTATTTACAAAAGTAGGACAAGCGATACCCATTACTTCAAAAAATAGCATTGATGTAACTCGAGGATTTTTACAATACTTTGTATTTTGCGGTACACCCTAATCAATAACTTTAGATAATGGAAGTGAATTCAGAAACAAGATTATAAAAAATACCCTAGAACCCACAAAATAATAATTTATTTTCTACGGAAAATCATCTGGAATCGAATGGATTAATTGAACGATTACATTTAACATTATTGAAACAGATCAGACTTTTAAGACTAACCTACAAAAAAGAACCTAACACCAATTCAATGTCATATACCTCAATTGCTTGTAACAATACAATTCATTCTTCAACTAACTTTACACCCTTCGAATTAACATTAGGAAAATCAGACTCTCGCAACCCTTATGATGTACACTACAATAAAGAAGTATATCAACAATACGCCAAAGATCACAAAGAAAAATTAAAAATTACCTACAATAACGTCAAAAATAAATTAGATAGCGACAAGGAATTTATTACAAAAACTCGCAATGAGTACGCCAATATAAACAAATTCGCAGTAGGACAGACTGTTTATGAAAGAAGTTTTGAAAGATAAACACAGAAAACGGCCCCTAAAAATTTAGGTCCACTTAAAATCAAAAAATTTCAGATAAAAATGTAGCAGAAGTAGACACTGGAAAAACCATAAGATATATACATTTAAAGAATATAAGACACCCTGTAATTTCAAATGGACAGCGTCGCCCTTGACATCAACAGACGACAACGAAATAGTAGTAGAAGACATAAGAAACAACCCCGGCATACTACCAGTAAAATTGGAAAGTATGCAGAACACAGCCAAATTTGGAAACGACTATGCGAAATTTAATAACTTTTAACACGATATATAACCAAATGATAGCAATCCTCACTGTAATTCAACAAACCTTAGCTGCACTAGAAAATGTTGTAACATTTGCTAAATTAAATACTTTACATGATAGAATTATCGAACCGCTTCATTCATTGAACGAATTATTAGTAATCAAATCATTTATGGCTCATAGTAGATTACATTTTGAAGTAACAGAGTCTAACGTACTTGCATTTGAAAAAATAGCCATAGTAAAAGGTTGTATAAAGAATCATGAAATTTCATTTTTAATAGAAATTCCATTTGTAGAAATTGACCCTTATAATTATTATCATTTATTTGCTTTCCCCATGAAGTTAATAGTCAATATCAGGTTATTTTTCCTAAGACCAAGTTCTTTTCCATAAATGAACTTAGGTATGGATTCACAAATGAGAAATGCAGAGAAGTGACACACGGCCAATACTTATATCAATCAATAACGACAACAGCTATTCAAACAGATAGCCCTTGCGAAGTGCAATTATTACGATTCTCTAAGCATTATGAGAATTGTGCACCAAAACCAATACAAATTACTGACATGAAAATTCAAAAAGTTACGGAAAACAAATGGATTGCTGTATTTCCGCAGGAAGTGATAACAGCCGCCAATTGCAACAAAGACGAAAACAGTTTAGCCTTAATTGAAGGCAAAGTGATCACCATAGAAGAAAATTGTTATTTAAAATTAGAAATGAAATTATTTGAGTATAACAAAACACAGCAGTGACCAAGAAATTTGCAAACCTACCCGAACTACAATTCAAAATTCGTCAAACCGAAGACAACCAAGTTATCCAGAAGGCGATGCAACTAAAACATCTAGATCTAGACGATCTTAATCACGCAGTGAAATTGATGGACAATTACAAAGAACATTTGAACGATTTAAAAGTGTCAAAGTTACAATATGATAATATTAGTATCTGGACAATTTTATTGATAATTTTATTATTGCTATTAGCTGAATACTTATTGTATAAAGTGTATATTAGATATAAGATCAAGCCAATAGGAGTCAAAGACGAAGAAACCACAAATGAACATTTAGGGACAATGAGTTTTTAAAAATTAAGTATCAACCCCTAGTTTCATCTAAGTCGGGAAGAGTTACATATCTCCTATATTAAGATGTATATAAAATTAAAAGTAATGTTTGTTTTAGTTATAGTATAATACGTTGTATTAAAGAATGTAATATATTAAGTGTCATCAGAGTTCGTATCGGAAATAAGAATAAGAAACGTCTACTTCGTATTCTAGATTCAACTTGATATCATAGGTTAAGAAACATGAACTGCTATCAAGCAGATTCATTTATAATTACTTAGAATAAAGACAATGTATGATTTATCAAAAAACATCAAAGCAAGAAGAAGCCCTGATCGGCAGTCATTCTATGAACTTCATAACTTTAACATTGTTAGGTGTTTAAGCTACTCATTTTTCATTATTAATTATTGATTTAGTAAAATATTTACTTGTAGTATTATTCAATTGCATTTACTTTGAGTTTAATGAACATAAGCGTTCAAGTTTGTTGTAAAAGAAACAAATCATTTTTTTTTAATTATTGAAGTAAAATAAATTTAAAAGTTTTTTTGGGAATAGACTTGTAAAAAAAAGCTTCCAAGAACTCAAAATCTATCTCGCGTTAAATAGAAAAGTAACAACCCTATGAACAACTATTTCTGGACTTAATGGCGTTTTTAATGTTTGTTTTTTCACATAGAACCTTTTTCTATCGAAAGCGACATGAATTTGGAGTTAGGACCAATATCAATTTCAATATAGCTCAACACGGCAGTGACGCCACTACAGCTCGTCATTTCCCGTAATGCGAGGGGGGGGGGCAAGTACAAGGAGGCCAAAACGATAAGAAGTTCAATTCATTCAACTTCAACCTATCCAAATTTGAAGGGTAAAAAAAGTTGCAGATAATTCAAGAGCCTGGTTAACGAGCAGTTTTCCTGATGTTATTACTATTAAGAACTGCTGAAATACAAGGACAAGGAATAATGAACATCACCTGCACCCTGCAATATATAGAGTTGGTTTGGTTTATTTGGTTTTAAACAAGAATTAAATGGCCATTTTCTGTATAGGTACAGATTCACAAGGAGCTTACTAAACTTTGCATTCTAAAAGTATTAACCGTAAAGAGAAATGCATTTGCTGGTTGCTAATCTAGTCAGCAGGTTGCATTAGCTGTACTATACAATCGAACGAAGTTAAAAAGGAATTCTAGTGCGTTTTGATTGAAATTGCTGTTTTGGTGCTATAGGAGGGCTTTCATATTGAAACATAATATTTCTATAAATATTTTTTATTAAAGTACAACTGATTTGATCATAGTTAAACACCGTACAGCAGTATATACAAATAAATCATTAGAAGTTTAATTTAAATTTATTTAGTTTTTCTAATGAAGGCATTGTATGTATATTTGCTTTGTAATTTCAGAAACCTATTAAATAATTTTTCCTTATTTAATTACCTTTTAACTAGTTTCCTTAAATATTACAGGAAATAAGATTATCCCTTTACAATGAGCTCCACAAGCGGTGCTGCAAGAAAAAAAAACGAAAATTACAACTATTGAAAAAATCAAACAGCAGCATTCCAAAAATAAGTTCTTTTTTACTTTTAAAGGTTTCGAAACACAAGATCAAGAACAACGTATGAAAAAAATTGTGTTTTCGCCCTTAGCATCTACTAGTTCTGCTTCAGACGGACAGCAGTCACTAATAATTTCAAAACATCCATCCAGGGCGCAAATATATAACATAGTGACAATTTTTTTAGAAATTTGCTACTCAACACCATTGCAAATACGGAGGTAAATGTGACTAGTGGTTTTTTACTTAGTGAACCATTTTTGGATCTGACGAAAGAATATCCTACCGATTCTGCGCATTTTTAAAAATTAATAATTTTCAACATAACAATTTAAGAGAAGAAATAATTAATTACGGATTATGTAGACCAAGTGCTGCATTTCCTAAAGATAATAAAAATAGAAGTTTTATATGTTCACTATTATAAAATAGTAAGTGCAAGTGAAAAAAGCAATGTCTTAAACTTGCCACACAATTTAAATGGGTGGTTGTGTAATTCTAAATTAAAAAATTAGGCTTATTGTCAAACTTGTTGGCTGTTTGCTTCAATAAGGTCAAGCAGGACGACTAGAATTAATGATTGGCACGGTTGTCAAAAACAATTCAAAAGGATTTGCTTGCGCAAGCCCATTTAACTCGTTGTTTTATTAATGATGTTGAAAAAATTATACCATTGACGTAAAGGATACTCTACTATTAAAACGAGAAACTGAGTTTTGGAAAAATGTTTTGGACAGATTTTCAACATTACTTTAACACTATCCTAGCGCATATTGTCATTTCGAGGACACAGAGAAGGTTGTTCTGATTCAAAGGACAGTTCCAATAAGAATGTCTTAAGTTTAGTTCATTTAATCAGTAACTATGACCCCCATATTACAGAAAGTGGTTGAACGACCCAAAGAACTAATTAAATGTCTTTCCCCAAAAATTCAAAACAACATTATTAATACTTTAAGCACGCATTGGAAAAATACTTTATTGGATAAAGTTAGGCCCGTCCTTTTTTCCTCAATCATAATGAACACCACATAAGGTATAAGTAAGACTGATCATTTAAGTAAAACTATAAGTTACATTTATTTTAAAAACGATAGTGAAGGAGAGATAACCGAAATAAATATTTGTGAAACGTTTGTGGGATGTAAAAAAGTATGGTCCAAATCTGCAAAAAAATCATGTAATGCTATATTAAGCAATTTATTCAACATGCAGTTAGATACAAATAAATGTAGATGGCAGGGCTACGATGAAGCTAACGTTATGAGCCGCACTTATTCTGTTGTGCAAAAAAATAATAAAAATAGAACCTGCAGCTCTATATACGTACTGTGACGCCCATAACTTAAGTCTAATCATAAAGGAGCAATTAAAGGTAAGAAAGAGATTGAATTTTTTTTCAACTTACAGAAATATATATATATATATATATATATATATATATATATATACATATTCTTACCATGAAATTCGCCCCACAATTGGGCATACCTCTTTTTGTTGCCGTAATTTGCCCTATTATTATTTTAAGTCCCAATGTTATGAAATGTTTAATTCAGATTTTCACTCCGACTAGCTTACTAAATAAATCTTATTGAATCAAATAAAGCAATTCTTGAATACACAATATAATAATTGATGATATTTACAACACTCAAAATTTTCCTTTTTGTACAAAATATCTACATATACCAGATTTATGGCAATGTATGGCAAATATTAAATCAAAACAGTTTTCAATAATAAAGTGTATTAGGATTGCTAATCTGGAATGGGTTCTGTAGTTTCATCCTAGTATATGATCTGCATCCCCTTTCTGTGTCCGCTTTGCTTATTGATATGCCGGCCCCATATAAGAATCGCCTCCCATAAATTGCTACCAATTAAAATCGGACCAAATCGGAATATCTCCAAATTAGAATACGTTCATTTTTAAAATATCTCCAAAATTAGTGTATGTTCAAAGTTAGAAGTCCCAAATTAAAGTTGTCTCAATTAAATATCCCAAATTAAAGCCACCTCAATCAAATATGTCTCAAATTACAGCCCAAATTAGAGCCTCGTTTCATTAATATTAGAAATGAATTCAATTAAGTTGTTTAACTTACGTCTATGTATAGATCGGCTTAGTTTTCGTTGCACAAATTCTCGCACTTTTAACTCTGATTTGTTTTGATTTATACTTCACTAGTTACGTAAGTTTTTAACACCTTTGATCAAAGTCGTTGCTCAGTTTGAATACAGACTAAAATGTCGTTCCTTTACTATCGTATATATGTCCTTTTTCCAATTGTTTTCATTGGTTTGTTTACACTGTGGGCTGATACGTTTGCCTTATCTCGCATAACTCGGAATTTTTACAAATTACTTAGTTTAAATCTTCAGTGCATGCTCTGTTCGTCACGTCCGGATCCCGCATATTGTAATATTATTCGAGAATTTCCAACTTCTGACTTTCATAAACTCACGCATTTGGATATTTGCTAATTTTATCGTATAATTGAACCGCCTGGTGTTTATTTGTTTGTACAGAATATTGGTTTTCTGAATAAATGTGTTCTCTTCCAGTCACGTAACGATTTTCTATAATAAATTATTTAGAATGCGTGTACGTTGAAATTTTCGACGCAATTGTTAAATATTTGAAATGCCAATTTATCTATGCTATCCGGTGATTCAATTTTGATGCAATTTATTGCGTTTTAAAATCTTATCTTTACTTGTAAACTACACTTAGACATATTTATGTTTTCATGCATTTAATTCCGCATATTTTATATACAGTGTCCTCTTAATTAACATTATGTAGAGTAACCGATTTACTCTTATAATTTCTGGAATTATTTGCTTTTCTTAAAGTTGAAGCTGTTTATATTTATTCTACGACCCCTATGACTTAACCTACCACTAAACTACCCTATTATCATAGCATTATATATATATATATATATATATATATATTGATATGATAACGCCAAACGCTGATGTAATAAACGTCCAGCTGAACGCCACCGCTCTGTGTTTTTCTCTAATCTTCTAATTTAATTATGCCACGGCTAGCCCATATTAATTTACATAAAGTGCACAGCGTTATGATGATCAATTTATTTTACCCCTTTAACTCGTACCTGTTTGAATTGATAAAACGAAGTCAATCAACATTCGTATAATAAAAGGAAATAATACTTACACTTCACAATTCTTGTAATCCTTTAAATAAATCCTTTAATCAATTAATATTATTTCAATCATTTATCCCAAAATTTATATCCTTTTAATTTAACTTTAGTCACCAAAAGCGACACCTTTTACTAACAAAATCTGGAACGTTCAAGACCCTTTTATTATTATCACGTAAATTGCAACGTATTCAATATTTTTGTTGACTCCTTACAAGCTTGAAAGAAAATTAATATATTCAGTGTTAAAATTTAAATTTGAAAAGATTGCTTAAAACTAGTTAGCTCTGACCTGTGATATTCTGATTTGCTGGTACGTGTTGTGGATTAACACCCCCTTATTATCTTTAATAAAAGAACAATGCTCTGCTTTGTACTCCTTCACGTGCTTTAAACTAATAGTTTTGTTTCTCTTTATTTCCAAGGTTCACCTCGTGCTTTATTCTATATTTTTCTGGATACGCTTTGGACCTTTTTACTTAATTACAAACCGTAAATCTTATAGTCTTGAATTAGAATTATCCCACTTCGAATTCGTAGATTTTTTAGTGCCGTAAATTAGACTTGGAGATCCTATATTCGTGAATTAGAAGTTCTGAATACCAGACTTAGGAACCCTACATTATTATAAACATTTAATTTAAATTAATTAACCAATTTCTACTCACGTTTCTTGCAAAACGGCAAAAGCTTTTTCATGTATTCTTAACGCAAATCGTCATCAACTATTATTCTTACACAACACTATTTTTCACAATAATACAATATAAAATTTATTTATTATGACACGTAAATATTTGATTAAGAGTATTGCAGGTTCGACGTGCTTTAAATTGAGACTGACCCTTTCTTATCAATGCTCGGAGTTATATAGCTTTTGTTCTCTACATTTGGATTGGTTTCCCAACAGCCTTACAAAGTGTTGCAACCAACCATATTTGTTTTGGACATTCCTAGTATTTTTCAAGCTGATTTTTGACGAAACTATCCTGAAGTTCCGGATCATGCTGTTATTTACTATTGTTTTCCGATCTTTGATCGCCTTGTTTTTGTTATCGTTGTTGGACTTTACTTTAGCTTAAGTCTGTTGCTTTGTGTAGATAAAGTTTTTGTAGAATTCTACAAAATAAATGATGTAACACAAGTGATGTTTTCGTTTATGTATCTATTTAAAACTCATCTTTGAAAATGCGTTTTCTTATCAAAGCGTTTATTGCTCTTTCTTTCTTACAAGCGTAATTGCATAAAGATTTGCTAGGTTTTATCTTATCTTTTGAGTATCTATTCTATAAACTTATTGAACACTTCTTGACGTATTTTAATTCCATGTATAATTATTTTTCTGCTGAATACGCGTTCCATTATTGGAAGATGTGCTTGCTGGCATTGATTAAAGTTAATTACGGTCCATATACAGGGTGTTAAATGCTTGCTATTTACATAATGTGCGAATTATTTATTTTCCTGCTAAATAAATGCAGTTTTCTGATTCCCATTGCTATTTACAGTTACTACGCGACTGTTATTACTCAATACACCCCTAAACAACCCCTTATCACAGCAATATATATATATATATATATATATATATATATATACCGGGAGTTCCAAAAGTCAGTTTACCGAGTAAGTATATATTTAGTATCTCTCGGTAAACTGACTTTTTGCTAATAGTAAAATAAGATGGGATTGATTTTCTGTTGCAAAGAAAGTTTGATAAAATTAAAACGGGTAAATATTTCCCCATTAGGCCGACAGATTAAAATCTATAACTGCCATAAGATTTCGGTATAAAGATATAACAATTTCTCTTAATAAAGTTATTCTAACATAAAAATAACTATAAACAAATTAGGCAAAACAAATAATAACCAACATGAAAAATATTGATTTTAATCTTTTTCAGTGTTTTCTTTTAAGTTAAACTCTAGAAGAAAATAAGAAAATAAGAGAAACTATTCCAACATTGAGGAGCAAGCAAAGAAAGTTGCAGGACAATGGAATATTAAACGGAAATTTGTAAAAAAAAACAAGCAAAAATAAAAAAGCATTATGATGAATTATCGAAGATTATGGATTTAATGCTGAAAAATCTAAAATTAAAATAAATTTATTTTATCGCGTAATTGATATTATAAAAATCACAGCTGCGGAATCGTTTTAAATCGCTTTTCCATGTAAACACAAAATTTAATTTTTTAGAACTTGATGTTTTCTAAATTTAACTGCAGACGATATTTTAGCTAAGGCGAAACATTTGCAAAAAATTTTATCATAAAGATTTAAATGGCGCTATAAGTTTAATGCTTGCTACACTCAGATATAATCGACTCCCTTGCAATGATTTAAAAAATGTTAATGGTATTTTATACTTTTTAGAATATTTAGTAATTACCAAAGCTATAGGTTCTAGCAGTTTTCCAAACTCAATCACAGACTTGAAGTTGTACCTAACTTTACCCGTTAGCACTGCAAGTGCGGAGAGATCGTTTTCAAAATTAACTAGCCATTTTCATCTTTCGAGATAAATCTATCTTAGCATCCTCATTTCCTCCCACATCTGGACCAAATAGCGTTCTTCGACTAGCCATTGCATCTTTCAAGATAAATATATCTTGTTTGGTATCAATTAATATTAGAATTTTCTCAGCTACCCGAATCTCTAGTAATTTTTTAGATAGCATCATCCCCTAGGGAGCTACCCTCATTTCAAGATTTCTTGCTGGTAGAGATTTCTGACCTTCCTAATAGCTTTTCTTAACCATGCGACACATCAAGTCTAGAATTTTACGCAGAATTGGAATCTGATTTAAAATCCAACCACCCCATGCAAAGTTATACACCTTTAAAGTCCTAAACCTCTAAATTTTGCTCTTTGCTCTATAAGCAAACCTAACAAATAGTTTTCTTCGACTAGCCATTGCATCTTTCGAGATAAAAGGAAAAATTGATAGGTTAGGTCAGCGCCGCGGCGCTGACCTAACCTATCAATTTTTCTTTTTAACTAACCTAAGTCCACACTTGGTTTTTAATGAGAAAACTCATTAAAAAGCAATTACTGCTAATGGGTTTTTAATGGGAAAACTCATTAGAAAACAATTAATGCTAATGGGTTTTTAATGAGAAAACTCATTAAAAAACCATTAAAAAGCAAATAGTGGTGGTCATAAGCGGGCAATTTTTCGTATAATTAACTAATTTCTTAGAATAGTGACATATTATTCTGAAAATTCTATGTGCAACAGTAATCTGGTGACAGCTATTAGTAATATTTGTTATGTCAAAGGCGAACAGATACTAACTGCGGACTACACACACCAATTACAGAACCATTTTGTGACAATATAATGTTGGTTAAAATTTACGACCTCTCTGACGCCGAACAAACATCTGCAAACAAAAGGATGTTTATACTTAAAAAATGAAATTTGTGGAGCATTTAACAGCTATCTACGAAGAAAGTTCAACCAATCTGTTTCCGCTAGGCATGGTGGTAAAGCTAAGCTTCCGTTTTCTCTGGAAAGCACTTACAAGATGAGCCAGGGAGTAAAAGAAATTATCGGAAAAGAAGACCTCGAATGCATTAATAAAAAATTCCAATATCCTATATGTGTCCCGTACAAAGTGGAACTAGCAGATGTTAAGTTGGCAACTTTATTGGAAGAACTACCAGATATATTAGACGGGCTCAAAAAAGATTATTACTATCTTTTTGACCTTGATGTAACCCAAGATTTTGCGGGCATATTTAGCAAGATGGAGATGTGTAATTATTTAACTACAAACCATAACTTTTGCTATAAGAACGAATACGACGAAAAGTCGTGACAACGATAAAACTGTGGGAATCGATTGCTTAACATGGCTAACAACCAATGCAAAAATTAAGAATAACAATCAATTTGTGTGTTAGATAAGCGGGTGGGCGGGCGGGCGGTCGGGCGGGTGTACGTAGTCGAGGACATACTAGAAAGTATCTTGTGTTATTAACTAACAACCAATGGAAGAATTAAGATATACAACAAATTTGGGTGTCAGATAACAAGTCCTGGTGTTAATAAACAACTTGGCAATCATATACTAGCTTTTACGTTGTCCAGATGTACGTTTAAGAAACATTTGCGTCCACTTTGTCCAAAGAACATGTTATTATGCGATTGGAAGCGACAATATACAACTGTACAATTAGATGCTATGTCAGTGCGGAACGGGTATATAATCCCTTAAAAGACTGTTTAACCTTATTGAAAGATAGTAAGTTATACTTCCTAAATGCGTCAATGTATTTGGTACCAGTTGCCAAAGTGTGGAGTAAGCTATCGGACAAGCTACAAAATAGCTTCTGTTTAGTGTATAATAACCTACTACAGTACGTGTAATGGGGGAATGGCAATATAAAGAAATTGACGGGCTTGCAAATTAAGTTGTCCGAAAAAACCAGAGGAAAAGGAAAAATTGATAAAGTTTTGTGCTTTTGGCTTTTAGTTTTAACTAATTACCTGTAAATTATTTGGAGATAGTAGGGGAGTAAGACAGCCAAGATAAAATAAAAATCTTACACGAGTGCTACATTAAAGCAGTTAGTACATATTTTACACAATCTGCAACACCATACTCTACAATTCCAAAAGAAATAGTCATTTCAGAAGTGGGGTTGATAAATACGCCTAACATTCGCCCAAAGGTTGTACGACAACGCGTAAAAATTGGCAGTAAACTCTATCCGTTTACGCTAAAGGAAATTGCCGCATTATGCATGCTATACCCTGTAAGTGGAAGGTAAAGACAACTGGAATTAGAGAAAATTGATGTAAAAAAAGCAAAAGTTGGACTACATGGAAAGCACTGCAACAATACGCAAACAATACAAAGATGCGTTAGACAAAGAACATCTTATTAGAGAAAATAAGGAAGAATTAAAAGATTTTTTTATGTGCCGATGGACTGATTTAGATACATCCGGGTTCTACAAGCTGTATACATTTGTGGTTAGTGAAAAAGACTCTTTTTGTTATGTAGGTATCCTTGCGGAAAAGGATGGTACTAAATCCGTATACTTTTTAAAAGGTTATTCTAAAAACGTATTTATCGAAATGGCAGATAACATAGACGAACTAAGGAATGCGGGTTTCGTTTTGTTAAACATTGTATATTTCCCTAGTAAAGAACCTTTCGGATCATTTAAAACCGAGAGTCTTCCAACCTATAACAATCATATATTTTCAAAAGTGGTGGACATGCAACTACGCAACAGTGAGTGGAGAATAAGGATTTCCTCCAATACCGACAAGAAGAAGTCGATCAAGCTAACAAGATATGCAGGATATAGTGGGAGAACTGCGATTAAAAGATTGTCACAAGCTGCAAGAATTACACGAAGGAATGGATCTGGTTGTTGGTGGAATCAAAGACTTTATATATAGAGGCAAACTTCGGTACATTTTACAATTTGAAAACCTAGACGGTCTCTATGTATCAAACTATTGGCTAGAAAAGGAGATAGAGGATTTGTGTGTCGATTTTAATTTTAAGCTGCGAATAAAATGAGTTAAAATTAAAACTACTCCAAACAAACATAAAGCAAGGAATGTTTTCTGTGTATAACTTTTTATTAAAATTAAGTTTAAATGACTCCATGCTTGGTATTACATATTTTTAGATTTTGTTATGTATGTCAGAATAAAAATTTTAGTATAGTATTACATTGTTCTTTATTTACAAAAGGCTGTGACGTTACCACGAAATAGCAGTCGCACAGAGAGGGGTGCGCATGGGCAGAGGGTGCGCGCGCGCACGGGTACGCATGGGCAGGGGGTGCGCATGGGCTGGGATGTGTCTGGGCGTACACGAGGGAAGCGGATGTTAACAGCCATCAAGCATCTAATTCTTTATTTGGATGGTATCGAGTACTTGCGGGCGTATGTATCCCGAGTAAAAAATACGATTTGTACACGCAACTTATTAATAAAATTAGTTTATTGAGAGAAGATGACAAGCGTAACGTCATCCTAGGAGCATATCAACATACGCATGTGGCGCATAAAGATATAAATCTAAGATAGTTGTATGATTTTGTAAATCTATTGTATATATTAGTTTTAAGAATCCTAAATTTTTAAGTTCTTTGCCCACCTTCCAAATCCTTTCTGTTTCTATCTCGGTTGACAGAATATACGTGTTACCACCACGTTGTGTTCGCGGGAGACAGCGGTTTTAGATTTCTAGGGTAATAGTTGGTTAAAGCATATGTCTTAGGTAGCGAAAAAAGTGTTTTAAAGATGTAGTTAAATAAAGATGGGTAAAAATTAGAGGTTTGGGTCTTTAAAAGGCGTGACTTTGTAAGGGGATAGTCCTATTTAAAATCTATTTACAGGTTTGGGCTCTTTAGAAAAATCTAATATTAGTTGATACTAAACAAAATATAGTTATCTTAAAAGAGTGACTACCTCAAGAATAATAAATACAATATACCGCTTGTCAACAAAAAAGTTGTAAAGAAATTTAATGGCGAATTTAATGGGGGTCTAGTATTATAATTCGTCGGTACAAAAACCAAGTCTTACTGTATTGTAAGCGAGAAAGACACGATTAAAAAGATTAAAGTGGTCACACGAAGTGTAGTTAAGTAAAACCGCGGATGCTACAATCTATAACGAGCATATATTTCCAAAAGGGATGGGCGTGGAACTACGCAACAGTGCGTGGGAGAATAAGGATTCTCTCCAATAAGAAATTAAAGCTTCCATGTACGTAGCACCAGTCATTGGGAAATGGTAGAAATGTTAAACCTATAAAGTCGATTAGTAATTGTGGTTTAGAAAAATAGTAGTTTTCTTGGACTAAATAAAATAGCTTAGACTAATTAAGGTATATGGTTACACATTCTCGTACACATCCACAAACATCTGCTTACGTCCACATACGGACATGGCGATGCTGGTAGTTTTTGTTTAACAAATAGTAGGAAAGATACGTTAGGTGTTAGTGTGGAAGCCCATAGGATCGTTGGATTCAAAAAGAACGGTGCGGCGGAATGTATGGTGGTTCTCGTTAAAATAATCGAAAGTGGTTAATCGATCGTATTAGATGTTTAAATATGCGACAGTGTAAAGGTCTACATAAACAAAATTTAATTATCAGACAAAAAAGTGGGCGGTGTGCTATACTTTTAAAGAAAGTATAGAATGGTGCTTTGCAGCGATCATAGCAGTAAAAAAAGCGACTGACTTTTTCAAGAAACTACAAGAATAGCAGTGGCGCAGAGAAGGGGTATGCATGTATTATACAGTGCACTGTTAGTTTACGGGTAGCTCGGATGTGTAATTGATCACGACTTATAGATCCCTCGGAGGTTTAAAAATTCTGAAACCATTGTCGCTTGAAAAATGTTTGGAAATGATCAGAATGTGAGCGGGTTGAAGTATAGGTTAGATGGATGATTGACCGAGTTTTTTCTACCTTTTACGAGGGAATCGGAAGTTAACAGACATCGAGCATCTAATTTGGTTCTAGGAAATGAGTAACCTACGAAAGTACGGAATACTGGGTATTAATGCTAATTGGTTTAGCGACCGCGCTTGTGCACTCTTCGAATGTCTTCGGCAATCTTCGATTGTTTCCAAAGAAAATATTTAAGCCCACTATTTCCTAAAATATGACGTAGAAGTTATTTAAAGTTAAATTGTTTTATTAGTAAGTATTCTGTAGACAACAAGTTTGGTATTCCCTTAGTAAAGGTTTAAAGTGTTTTATTAAGTTTTTGTTTATAGTAACACTGCATCTTCTACAGCACGACTTGCACCCAATTTGTGTGCGTGTGCTACTACCCTTTTGGATTTCTAATATACACGCTATGCGATTGTTGATCCGTATAACATGGAAGACGTTTCCGGTGTTTCTACTAACTGCATTCGCAGCATCGACGATGCGAACCGGGTGCATGCATTGGTGCTAAATGTACTGGACGAGCAGCAAGGATTGGCAAAAGGTGACGTCATTTAGTTCCTCGCTGAATCCTTAATATCGTTCGGCTGTCTTCAAAAACCTTGGTTTGTATTCTATAGGGAGCATAAAAAGCTACGCAAGTTTTTAGTTTATAGTTAGTTTGCTTACATGTTTCACCAGAGTCCTATAGTGCGGATTTTGTTTTGTACTAAAATGGTACCTGCAAACGTTTTTAAATACAGCTCTTGCGGTGCTTTCTATACCTAAAAAAACCGCTACTGGCGAAGATAGTGTAGAAATGGTTAGCACAGCTTTTGACAACAGTATGGCTAGCTATCGCATAAAGAACACCAGTGTCGACGATGGAGTGTCTGAGTTTCTTTTAACACAAAAAATATGGTTATAACATCTTCTAGTAATCTGGAAAATATGTACGAGCTCTTAAACGAAACTATGTAAACACCGCTTTATACCCAAATAATTAATAAAATTAGTTTTTCGGTCGAGAATGACAAAAGGTACATCATTCCTAATAGTACAGCAACCTACGCATGGAGGGCATAAATATATAAGATAGTTGCTATATTTGCATATATTTTATGGTGTTTCCTTGTACAAACAATTAGGGTAGGTTAGTAAACCGTGTTAAATTGCTATTAATTGACTTGCATTCAGCATACTTTCCCTCTGTAATTAGCGCATTTGTTTGGAGAAGATACACTTTTAAAAATGAAGTTTGCATTTTCTTAAATACTTAGTCGAGGACATCCTAAAAAGTACATTGTGTTATTAATAATCTACAAGCAATTATACGTGAATTTTTTAATGCACGACATTAAAGTATATTTCTTGTATTTCTTAAACATATAGTCAATAATATAATTAATAAAGAGAAAGGTCTATACTGCTTTCACGTGTACTTCACATAATCGTAAAGCAATTAGTTTTGAAAGCGAAATGTATTTTTCAAAGTGCATATTTAGCATTGAGCATATAATTATTTGTGACGTACTTGGTAATTAGGAAGATGTTAAACCAGAGATTGATGCTGTTTAAAATTTTAAAAAGCCGCGGTTTTGAATGTTCTAAAAAACAGTACATTACTGTTTAAAAATGGTGTTATATGTTAAACACTTATGGCTTATAAGGAACTCATTTCTAAAATCTTCGCGGTTTTAAATTTTCGGTGATGTTTGGTTAAAGCATATTTCATAGATGAGCAAAAAATTTGAAGGCTCGGAGTTTTTAAAAGTGTAACTTTGTAAGGGATAGTCGGATTTTAAATATGTTTGCGGATTCGGATTCTGCGTAAAATTCTAGCTTAGTTTGATGTGTCGTATGTCTAAAAAATTTATAAGAACGGCCAGAAATCTCTAGCAGCTAAAAATCTTAAAATGAAGGGGTTGATGCTATCTAAAAATTTCTAGAAATTCGGGTAGCTGAAAAAAAGCTAATAATAATTGATACGAAACAATATAGATTTATCTCGAAAGATGTAATGGCTAGTCGAAGAAAACTATTTGGTCCAGATGTGGAAGGAAATGAGGATGCTAAGATAGATTTATCTCGAAAGATAAAAATGGCTAGTGGAAGAAAACTATTTGGTCTAGATGTGTGAGAAAATGAGGAATTCCTCCTCCACAAATCCTCCTTATGGGAGTTTACATGTAAAATGTGTGAGGAAATGAGGATTCTGGAGGATGCTCATTTATCTCGAAAAATGAAAATGTAAGATATATTTATCTCGAAAGATGAAAAATGGTTAGCCGAAGAAAACTATTTGGTCCAGAAGGGTGTGGAAATGAGGATGCTAAGATAGATTTAGCTCGAAGGATAAAAATGGCTAGTCGAAAAAAACTATTTGGTCTAGATGTGTGAGGAAATGAGGGATCCCTCCTCCTCAAATCCTCCTTATGGAAATTTACATGTAAATGTGTGAGGAAATGAGGGATTCAGGAGGCAATGAGGTCCCAGAAACCCTGCCCTCTTCCTACTTATCTCTATTCGCAATAGAACATGACAATGTCTAAAATATGAGTATAAATGAAACAATAAATGAATTTGCAGCAAAACAGGCAAGAAACGAGAATTTTTAAATTTAATTTTAAATGTCTGCTTTAATGGGGTATAACTTTGGAGCGGGTGGTTGGATTTTAAATCCGTTTGCAGATTCGGATTCTACGTAAAATTCTAGACTGATTTGATGTGTCGCCTGGTTAAGAAAAGTTATAAGAACGGTCAGAAACCTCCACCAGCAAAAAATCTTAAAATGAGGGTAGCTCCCTGGGGATGATGCTATCTAAAAAATTCCTAGAGATTCGGGTAGCTGAGAAAATTCTAATATTAATTGATACCAAACAGGATATATTTATCTCGAAAGATGTAATGGTTAGCCGAAGAAAACTATTTGGTCCAGATGTGGGAGGAAATGAGGATGCTAAGATAGATTTATCTCGAAAGATAAAAATGGCTAGTGGAAGAAAACTATTTGGTCTAGATGTGTGAGGAAATGAGGGATCCCTCCTCCACAAATCTTCCTTATGGGAATTTACATGTAAAATGTGTGAGGAAATGAGGATGTTGGAGGAAATGAGGATGCTCATTTATCTCGAAAGATGAAAATGTAAGATATATTTATCTCGAAAGATGAAAAATGGTTAGTCGAAGAAAACTATTTGGTCCAGATGTGGGAGGAAATGAGGATGCTAGGATAGATTTATCTCGAAAGATGAAAATGGCTAGTCGAAAAAAACTATTTGGTCTAGATGTGTGAGGAAATGAGGGATCCATCCTCCTCAAATTTTCCTTATGGGAATTTACATGTAAATGTGTGAGGAAATGAGGGATTCGGGAGGAAATGAGGTCCCAGAAACCCTGCCCTCCTCCTACTTATCTCTATTCGCAATAGAACATGACAATGTCAAAAATATGAGTATAAATGGTACAATAAATGAATTTGGAGCAAAACAGGCAAGGAACGAGAATTTTTAAATTTAATTTTAAATGTCTGCTATTTCATGTAGCCTTCCTGTATCAAATTTTGAGGTGTAAATAATTTTTTGCGGCGTATAAATATGTAGTATTGAATACAATTAATTTATAAGTTTTGAGTTTGTCATTTGATTGTAAATACCGCACCTGATTAATATACAATGTGATTAATTATATGCTGCTTTCTTTTCGAAAGGTACTTGTTACGGGCATGTTTGACACTACGACACCAGGGGACAAAAGGATTGATATCTTTAAGTTGACTAGCTCTAGTCGGCGAGGGGTGGGTCTGACACAAGTCGTAGTTTGGGTGTCTAACAGCCCAAATCCGTAGTAAGCGGTAAACAGTATAGATTAGAGATAGGTTTTAACGATAACAAAATCGGGTGGGCACCACCAGTAATGACACAATGCTAGCTATAATCATAAGAACCTCGTTACTGGTCGAGAAAGCTTTTTAGCACTTGGTAGTAATAATTAAGGAAAAATAAAGGGTAACTCACGGTGTAGAATGCTCTGATTTGCCCTACTTGCACATGCAATCTTAAGTGAAATGATACACCTTATCTTCGGTTGCTGGCTCTATTTCTACACATAGCTGTAAGGATTACATTAATTGACACAGATATATATATATATATATATACATTTGAACAAACATACGGCGCCGACTAGTACGCCTTAAATGCAACAAATATAAACAATAACTTACTATTAAATCGACGTTCGCACTGGCCAGAGCTATCAAAATAAACTCTTATATACAACTTATATTTTTAAACAAAGTAGGGATGGATGTACCTGAATCTCACGCTGATGTGGCTAATCAATTTGACGACGTAGGGTATGAACTGGAACCCGAAGTATCATGCGTTTGATCCGGATGCATGCAAAACCTGCTGTATCTAGGTGGATACTAAACGTAGGACTAGTTGAATAGGTTTGCTTTATACATATTATGGACTTGCGTCCACGGAACAATTACACCACGGCTATATTACCTTGAAAAGGCTCGTAGCTTTACAGCTATAAATGCTAACAGTGCGCGCACATCTATTTCTATCCCACGTGGCTGACGGGGCAGAGAGGATAGAGTGAATATACGACACAGCGCACTTTTCTAATGTTGGCTCCACTGACACCGATTGTCAACAACAACGTATAGCTTTGGGGAACAAAATAGCTCAGTGCCAACGTGCGGAACTAGTCTGATCACTAAGTAAAAATAGTAACAGTTCAACGCTTACCTTGTGGGGTAAATCAAACCACTGTACATAGTGAGGAGTCGTGTACGTTTTAACAAACTACCAACAAGCGTCATTACGGGGTGTGTGCTGTTCCCAAATAGATTGGACAATTACGGCTTACGGCATACGTAATTTAAAGGTGCTTTCTTTCTCGTCCAAATTAGAAATTCCCAATATGGATTTGTATTCTATATATATATGAATATAGATAACGGCAAATAAAAGTGGACAATGAGTAGACCTGCAACAAATAGATTAACACACCCGCACCATAAAATAACACAAAAACTCTGACGTTACTTAATGTCAATCCCTCGCCTGCTTTTAAAAATTAATATTAGAAGTGCGTCATTTACTACGCTTGCTATACGATTATAATATAATGAATGGTTATACCAACGGAACGTTACATACTATAATTAGAAAATACGTAAAAATAAAAGCCAATAATAAATCTTAAAGAAGATCTACATTAAAAATTTTGCGGACTGGTCCAAAAATCGTAGTTACGCAACTGCATCACGCAATTGGATTTAGGGGTTTTAATGCCAATAAAAGGTGTATTTTTGAGACCGATTCGAAAACGTTCAAAGAACGCATTTGGAAAAAAGATGAGTTTAGGGTCTTTTAACTTATCAGGGTAGAATAGCTAGAGCAATTAACTGTACAGTTGCAGTATATCAAAGCGTTCTGATTGATCTCCATTTGATGTGTCAGTTTTGGTCAACAATTAAACTTGAACTCATAACTCTTTAAAAAAATATTTAATTCGGGTACATTTACTTTTATATTAAAAGTCCTAGTGGGTTTAGTGAAAGTGGCTACAGGGTGAAATCCCTTAAATTTTGCAGCACTCACTTATTATACCGTATTTCATTTAACTAGCGTCAAAGTAAGCACGTGGTTTTCATAGGATTCTAATTTAATTTCAGGCTCAAGAACATTTTCGCTGAACATAGAATTAGTTATTATCCGATTATTTGCAAAACAGCGTGGCATTCCCTCTACTTTACGCTTTATTACATAATACACTACTCTCGGTATTACTTCTTTGTTATAAACGCAAGCTTATTGTGCTCTGGGTTTAACAGCCCACACACTAAGCGTTATTGTAACTTTCAGTGTTCAGTATAATACTTTAAAAAATTTTCTTCAAATTAATAGGACTACCGTTAATTTATAGGTAACACAACTGATATTTACTATGTCCACGATTGGTTCTTGTAATTAGAGTAGTTAGCGCTTGAATGCGTTTTATGTGACGCTATCAAGAATGAACCGATCTGATTCTTTCGAGTTACAGATACAAGCCACTTGGTATAGAAAAATGAGAAGAGGGAACACAAAATTGCGCATGAGAGAATAAGGGTTTAACTGTATTCGATTACAGAACGGGACAAGCGGTAACCGCCTGCGTCATTTCAATTGGATATGAAAATTGTTATATATTGTAGTTGAAAACTTTTGAAACGCATTTTAAGCTTCTTTATTTCTATTATTCGTAATAGCAGTTTATCTAGAGCACAGGAAAGTTTGCGTTCATACATTCATAAACATCAAATTGCCATGCGGCATTGTAAAGTTTTGCTTTGGGTTAATGAGAATGTGGTATTAAGTCAGATAATTGCCGGGAGATATTGATCTGATGCGCTGCTGGTGTGGTGGCCGATAGGCTGACGGAAACAGCAATTAATAACAAAGGAGTTATTGGATCTGTACATTAACTGTAATAGTGCATTAAAGCTTTGCGCAATGAAATCCTTTCGAATTTATCTACCGATTTCAGGCTTTATTGCTTCTTTGGCAAAGCGAGTGCTGCTATCCGAAACGCGGCATGCATGATCTGCACACTGACACTATGAATAGCCCAATTCAAGAGGACAGTGGAGAGAAAGAATCGATGTCTTTTACTGTATGTCAAAAACTTTCATGGCATAACGCATTCATTGATAAAGTAAATGCTGTTAGTGCAGTTCTATAGAGAACCTTTATGTAAAAGCATATGCTAAGAACGATAAATTAAGAGAAATGGAAACCGCTCTATCAAAAATCCGGAAGTAACACAGCTACAGCTTGTTTATATGACCAATGGGGCATTGTACCTGAGAAGGTTAATATTCTACTTATACAACACATGTAACAATTACGATTAAATATTTTTATACAATTATCGACCGCTTTTTAACTGAATTGTAATCTCGAATACAAATAAATGCTTGCAGACGCGAATTAAGTGGGATCTAACAGCTATATTTCTTGACTCAGCATTATTATATATATTTTCACATCTATTTACTATTATTCTGTGAATGTCAAAATATCCGTACCTTAAGGGTAAATTTTGCTATTCTCCATTTGTCAGAAAATCCTCTTCGTGATAAAAATTGGTGCATTGGTCAAAACTTTAACCAAAGTTACCAAGATTCTAAATTTCCAAACCTTTTTCGGAGAGAGTAAGTAAAAGAAATTTTGATCTAGGGAAAAACACTAATTTTTTTTATATTCTTAAACAAGTTTATGCATAAAAGTGGTTTAGAGTAAAAAGAAGACAAACAAATGACCTGTTACCTACTTAACACTGGCGGATTTTCTAAGAACATACTACACCCAGTGCTAAACGAGGAAGTTGGTTGACGGAAACCAATACGTTTCTAACTAAATATTAATGGATAATTTTGCCTGGTATGGGGAAAGTAATTCGAGCATAGGGAACAAAAATCAATAGAAATTGTTGGCTATTTTGCAAAAAGAAAAACCCTTGACCGGTTTCGCTGCTCTTGCAGCTCATCAAGCGGACGCATCTTTTCTTGCAAAACAACCAACTAAGTTATGGAATTATACACAAATCAAGGTGTACTCGTAATTCAAAATGTATCTCATGCGCCCTCTATAGTCGAATATAAACAACAAATATCGATGACTGTCTCCAGTCTTTAACATGATATTATGGATGGCATTGCTTGACAAAATTTTAATAGCGAGTCAAAAAACAAGATCGAAAAGTAAATAAACAAATAACCTGTTACCTATATTTTGCACTATAAATACACCTTGATTTGTATATAGTTCTAGAACTTAGTTGGTTGCTTTGCAAAAATAAGTGCGCCCGTCTGATGAGCTGCAAGAATAGAGAGACCGGTCACTGGCTTTTATTTTTGCAAAATAAATAACAATTTATATTAATTTGCGTTCTCTATGCTCGAAATACGTTCCCCATGCCGGCAAAATTATTCATTAATATTTAGTTGGAAACGACCAACTTCTTCGTTTAGCACTGGATGCAGTATCATCTTAGAAGATCGGCCAGAGTTAAGTAGTTTACAGGTCGTTTGTTTACTTCCTTTTTCATCTTGTTTTTTGATTGACTATTAAAATTTTGTCTGGCAATGCCATCTACACTATCATTTTGGGGACTGCAAAACAGTCATGGATATTTAGTTGCTTATATTCGAGTATAGAGGGCGCATAAAATACATTTTCCATTATAAATACACCTTGAATTGTGTATAATTAGAGAAATTGGTTGTTTTACAAAAAGAGGTGCGTCCGTCTGATGAGCTATAAGAACAGCGAAACCGATCACGGACTTCTCTTTTTGCAAAATAATCAACAATTTATATTGATTTTCGTTCTCTATGCTCGAATTACTTTCCCCATGTCAGGCAAAATTGTTCATTGATGGTTTAGAGTAGTCAATGTTAGATTTGAAATAATAGTCGTCTACATAATAAGATATTGCTTTTTGAAAGTGTGTTTTTTCTGCATTACAATTAATACAATAACTCGCTTACAAACAAGGATTTCGTCAACCTAATACAATTTTAGGGCAAAATTTCTTTCAATTTATTATTTTCTAATGTTATCAATATTTCATTAAAATGTTAACATTTTCTAGGTGGCGAAAATCTTTGGACAGAATTCTATTGATTCGAAAAGTATTTTTGGCAGACTCGACTGAATTACAGAAGGTCTTCCAAAAATCTCTCTGTCGTCTTCTGATTTCGGTTTTGTATTGTATTAGGTGGCTTTTGTAAGCCTCCCAGTCAACTATACTCCTAGTGTTTTCTACCTTATTGAACAACTTGCCAACTGTTTTCTTTAGCCTCTAAAGCTCATCACGCCACCATAGAGTGGGAGATCGCGTAAAAGCTGTCCTTACCGAGCATGTTTGCTCAAAAGATTCTATAATAAAAGTCTGTAGAAAATTAGAATCTCTTTGCAGCTTCTTCTTTATGATGGTGGGATTAATAACGCCTTGCTGTGTCAAAAGCCGCACAGCAAACGTCCACAAACCCCGACTTGTTGATGGTTTTTGGATTCCTGTATTTTTAGCAGACAACTTCTACTGCCTTTATTCTGAAATTCAACCATCTATAATCAGATAGGGTCGCCTTTGGCGACACCTGCCAGTTTACAATATGTTTAGATGTCTGCCGAAGCAAACGTGATGTCGATTACTGTCTGGTAGCGAGATGTCACAAATGTAGGTTCTCTTTCCCAGTTCAAAATCTCCAAACGTTTACTCAGAATATATTCTACTAACACCCTTTCACAAAGGTTAGTGTCAGAACTACCGTGCGTTAGAGTCACTTCCTATAATAAGGTGCTTTCCTTGACTATCACAATGATCGATGACCGTCATCAACTCCAGAGATGGGGGGTTATAACTCAATCGAAAAGTATGCCGAAATCAGAATGATCTCAGTAATTGCACCTATCTTGCAGTCAATCTAAACGGCTGTAACATCACGGCCACTCAGTTGTGGCAGAAAGAAAGCGTTTATGTGTATGTAGATGTAGATACATACCCTAGGTTTAGATTGATTTCTTGCAGCGAAGATAGATCTATTGAGGCTGCCCCGTCCAGAAACCACAGTGTGAGCCACCCAAGGTTCCCGAATGAGGGCAATACCCTGCTTGCTACTCAGGTGTCAGTTTAGAGTGCTAGCAGCCACCCGGCAGTGTTGCAAGTTTGCCTGTAAAATGTCAAGTCCCGCCGTTGTCCTACCAAAGCATGTACTTTAAATGCTACTGGTTGGACTATCCAGTGAAGCTTTGCTGCACTCCTCTGCCAGCCACTTCACTAAAAGAAGGTCTGGGTCAGTTGTTTTTAGCGTAACAGATGTGGTTGTTGATGGATGAGCTGCATAAGCATGTAACATGCCAGTTTTCCACTGGTCATGTTTCAGTTTTTTAATTATTTCTTTAAGTATTTCTCCTTTTTTTTTCTTTATAGATTAAAGAAAGTTCTCTTTTATTTATCTTCATGTACCGTATTGTGCATATTTAAAGTATGAACTATATTTAGGTTGTGTTATGTCATAACACGAATTCCTAATTTTCATCCATGTAAATACTTAATTTTCGCTTAAAATAAATGTACCTCTAATTATGCCACAAGTTATTTGGGTTATTACTTCGAAAGGAAGTAATAAAAGTAACCGCTATGTTATTGGTAGGTATTATCCAGTAACACAAATGAGGTATCTTTGAATCAACAATTAGTAAAAGATTTACCTTAACGTTAGTTTCCTCCCTGTATTACCGGCCGATCGATATTTAGTTGTCTGCGCATAGCAGGATTTTTATTCAAATCCGGTTGTGAGATATCGCGCCATTTGTTCCTCAAGATGCCCGGTCTTCACATGGTATGTATTAAAGTCCTACGCTGTTATAATATTTTAACAAAAATAATTTTATTGAAATACGTGATGTTACAGTTTATAGTTTTGTCGTTAAATAACCCATCGATTGGTTTAAAGATGGTAAGGATTGTTATAGATAAAATCTGTGACAATTTGAATGCACCTCGTGAACCTCCGGGTACTTAAACAAAATTTGTATTGTAGGGTCCTTTCGAGAGGTCAAAGTGTGCAGGCTTGGAGGTATGATTATTCGCTTTGATTTTCGCTAGTTTAATGTAAAAGTACCTCCGCTATATTATCGCAAGAAGATGCCTCTGGAATCTTAAGTCGTTATTAAATTGTATACCGTACAAGGCCATCAAAATAACATTGCAGGGGATTCTATTATTTGGGATTTGGCGTTTTACCTTACAACTACAATACAAATGAAATTGGTGTTTTGTTACCTTTAAAACTTATCTACTTTGGATGGCAGATGTTTTGTTCCTTATATGAATCGACCCAACTACCAGATTTGAATATGGCTCACAAACCACCTGTCTGAGTTTTTAATTTGGGGCGCAATATAAAGCAACAGGTACCTTTCTTAACAAACTGTATTTAAGGAAATACACAGGTACCTGTTGTATATTTAAGTTTTCTTATGAGATTATTTTACACAAGAAAAATTGAATTAAAAGCTTTGTTACTGTACTTGGACTTTTTTAGTTGTCTGTATGTGGACTTTTGTTAAATTTACATAGTTCCGTTTCAACGTAACATATGTTCAAAAAATCTTAAGTAAAGAATTTATATAACGAAAGTGTACGCCTTAGGTTTCATGAAACTGGAGGTTTAATTACTTTTATTGCTCTTTGTTTTTGTTAAAGTAATAAAAATTTCCTTAAGTATTTAACACAAGATAGGTACATATGTGTTTTTGAAATGTTAATAACTAAACTGATTTCCTCTTATTTGTTGCTTATAATAATAGTAGCATATCTGTAACTGTGAAGTTCCTTACACGTAGGTAAAACGGAAATTTATTTATGTTTGAAGGTTCACTCAAATATAGTAAAATTAAAATTGTTTTTAATAATAGTAACAACAAAGTTAGATAAACTAATTCAACCTAATATTTTACCTAATTGTATATTTTGTTTCGAATTGAAGTTATTTTGTAATATAGCCGAGATACTTGATTTATATTCTCTCAGTTTAATTGTTGATACCCCCACGATTTCCTTCCTGAGATTTATAAGTCCATGCAGCCTCCGAAGCCCATAAAGGTCGATGCCAGCTGCACCGAAATATACTCTATATTTCGTCGTGCGATTACTTTTTTATAACACCGGGAAAAAAGTAAGGCACAAGCATCCGGACAATACGGCCGCAGCTGTACTGGAGATTCAGGTTGCTGTTGCTGCTGCTCGAGAGTAGAATGGTCTTCCTCAACAACATCCCGGGCCTTGTGAATTTTAATATTTAGAGAAGAGAGCTTGTAGTGCAGCTTCTCTCTTGCTTTCTACGATTCCTTTAACGTCCTTGCCAACGCCGTAGAGTACCAGCTTCACTGAGGTTAGTCCCTAGTGGCTGTGTGGAAGACGTACCACTTGGAAGCGTCAGCCCAAGGGTTCTGCACATACACACGCCTTTTGGACGACATCCATGTTTTTCGGAGGACCTGGAATCCAGAGTGCCGCCGTCAAAAGCTTAGGTAAAAGTTCCATCTGAACGACTGCAATGCGTGTAGCCTCCCATGGTTGTGGGAGGATACCAACCGCCTCCGCTATTCACTTCAGGAGGTGATCGTCTTCGCACCAAATCCGAAAGATCTCGCACGAGTACACCTATCTCCTAAAGGCTGGCGTAGTGCTATTTACGGTAAGGGCAAACAGATGGTCGTCCAGCGCATTTTCAACTGATGATTGCACGACCACATCTTGGGTCTTGGCGATTTTGTCCCAAGGATTGTTACTGTCGATCACGGCCATGTGGAGGTGCCTTCGGTTGCCTCCACAAAGCCACCACCGGGAGCCACAGTCACAGTAGAGCTACTTTTTCACTCCCTTTTTTGTGGCCTTGCCAACGGAGGGGTATCACCGGACCTGGTCCTCTTATTACTTACCTACATGTCATTTTCCAATACTCCACCTCAAGGTACTACATTGGCCAGGAAGCGAGTTTTTTTACCTGGAAAATTTGGAATTTTGTCGAATCCTTGCTGTTCCAAGCATGGTAGGTTTTAACGTGTGTGACAACACTCACACACGGGACCTCCTTTTTACCTCTCATTCAAACGAGGGTGTATTTTTGTGAAAAATGCTCGCTTAACATTTTTCAAACGGACCGTGTCAGGATTCAAACCCCGGACCATGGGCGTAGTAGTTACACACATACCAACTACGCCATGGAACCGCATTCTTATTACTTACCACCTTTTTGGCCTCAACTGGCCTAGGGGTGGGAGTGAATGGTGTGGAAGTGTTGGTTGTGTGACGGGCAGCAAATTGCGCCAGGAGTGGGTTAGTCGTGGGTTTAGCTTTATCCCAGCCAGTTCCAGCGGGTCCTGCAACGTATTTCGAAGGGTGTCCGAGGGTGCGCCCTCTGGATTAACTACACTGGTTAAATCAATGCTAAACCAAATGCTTCACCTTCCTAACTCCCCACCACTACAAAGCCCAAATGGGACGCCAAAACTGACATCAGGGCTACCAAGAAGATATAGCTCTTTTGGAATGGGTACGTGTGAGCCCGCATACCACTTTGTGACGGCACACGTGTAGGATGTGCCACACGACCGTAGTACAGGCTGCCAGTCCCTCAACACCAAGAACGTATCCAGTCGATGGTTTGATCCGACGACACAGCCGATTCATCGACATGGGTTAGTCTCCATCCTCGTCTATGTAAAATCCTAGCCAAAGTGGTGTGTTGCCAGACTGCAAAAAAACTGATCCCGTCTCAGGTGTAGTCCAACCACCAGAATCCCATCATTCAAACGACATGGGTCGCCACGCACGGTCCAAACACGATGTGGCATTACCTTGGTCAGACCCAGCCCGTCCAAGCCGCATTAGAGTTATTGGTAGTTTCGTCCACGATGTGGGATTAGCCTAACCATCATCATGCAAAGTTTAGTCCGCGCTGACGCAAACTCATTCCCCCGGTATGTTGTGGTGTTTAAGCCACTTAACGCTCTGGATGCACACGAGCGCTAGGCTTATTCTGCCACAAAGCTCGATGGCAGCGTCGATTGCTTTATCGGTACACCCCACACTTCCCCCTGCCGCCTGGTGACGCGCCCGATGGGTAACTACCAACCACATGGAAATATAGCATGAATATTTACAGGATTAACAGGAGGACGTGTTAATGAGCACAAACAAGAACAAACATACATGTATTTCTATTATCTGTAAAGCAAATTAATTCGGTTAATGCAAGTATGGATATTTACGGGATTAACGATAAGCGTGTTAATCAACACAAACGATAACAAGCGGTTGTATATCCTTATTTATAATAAAAGCACAAACATACTGGTAACAACCGCATTGAGGACACACGCAGTATGAACAGGATTAACACAAATGCGGATTAATTAGTACACATAAAGAATATGCTGAGTTAATTAAGGCATATGCACTATAAATACAAGATGAGCATTAGGAGTGTTAATGAGAAAAAGAAGAACGAACAGGAAATAGAGTGGATTCTATTTTGCAATAAATATACATATATAAACTTAACCTAAGAAAATGTTATTATTTACTTAATAAAAAATTATTATTAGCGAAAAAAAATACAGGCACCCAGTAAGCGCCTGTCGGTCCATGGTTCATTGTGGTACACTTGAACTACGTGTATCCGCTGACAAGACCTGGCTGACTCATGGCGTCGTCGAGGTGGTATTCTGGATCTCCAGGTGTACGCAAGTAAGGATGGGATTTGAATGCAATTACTAACCATATAAAAGAATAGATTCTCTGGATATCCCTAGGATATCAATCACTGGTTGTTTAATGAAGGTGTGCTGTTGGCGTAACAATTGCCGATGGTGTAGTGTTCAAACCGTGATAACAATCACCGGCAGTGTGATGAGTAACTAAATGTGTGTTTAACCACGATAACACTCACTAGTGGTGTGAAGTGTGATTTAATTAAAGTAAGTTTGTACGTAGCGCAATACAAGACTTTTGTTTACCAATCACAAGAGTGCTAGTAAGTACTATTCCTTGGATGAAAATCAACAAGGACTTAATATCTTTTCGATTCGGAGCGGTCTGCGTGTTTACCCTTTCTGATTGCAGGTAACAAACTAATTGGTGAAATTTTTAAATTAAGATACTTAGTAAGTACAAGCTTACGTTCATTTTATTCAATAGAAGCTATAACGGTTGCAATAATGTATGAAACTTGAAAACAAGAGTACACGAGTGTTGAAAAATCACAACGATCAATAAAGCTTTTAAGTTTTGTCATGTCTTTCTTCTTCCTGCAAATACCTTGTTGTTAACAAAATCCTCTCTTGACATTTCTAATGAAAGAAGTAATAAGTCTAATATGAAACGACAATAAATTGGGGGGTGCATAAATTAATAATGTTAGTACATAGTGTAATGGCAATAATTTAAATGTAATCCAGAATTGGGGAAGATAAATTTTAATGGAAGCGTCGATGTGAAGAAATAGACCAGGTCAGATTTTTAGTTATAAGACATTTTGTTTTCCTATATATTTTTTTATTTTGAATATTGAATTTGCTTAATATAATATGCTTGTGAAGAAGTCAACAAAAGAAGTTGCATAAGTATAAAGTGAGTAATATGATAACAGGTTTAGAATATTCTACACTTCGTTGATAAAGATAATAGGTTTTTTTGGTGACTTTGGGTTTTGAGTAAATAGTATATGATTGTTAATAAATGAGATTTATAACATTAACTAATTGAAAAGTGTATTTCATATAATTGACAAAAGCTGTACATAATATATTGGTTTCATTATATAAATCGAAATTAACTGAATTTTATAATTCCAAATAAATGCTAGCCGAGGTCATAAGATCTAAATAGGAGGAGCTACGAGTTGAATAGGAAATTGATAACACGCAAGGCGGTAACGTATCGAATTTTGCTATTGGCAGACAAGGTTGTTTCAAGATAAAATCCAGTTAAGTTGATAGAAATATTAATAAGACAGCCGGAGGAGGAGATAATTACAATCTTGTTTATTTATAGTAGATATTAAAATGGTCGTCCAAATAATGGAACGCGAATAATTTAGAGAGAGCATAGCAAATTAATATAACAGCCCAACGAAGGGGCTCGAGAATTCCAGTTCATAGCAATATATATATATATATATATATATATATGTATATTGCTGTGGATCGTGGGGTCAGTCTCTGGTTTTCCCTAAAACCTATTCAAATTCTAACGTTGGGCCGTCATAAGATTGCTGTGATCGGACTTATGGGTTTGACATCGCCCGTGTCAAAACTGATTTTCAAAAAAATAATAAAAAAAATTTATAAAAATATTCTTACCCGTTTATTCTGCTGCAACAATCTTTAGCAGCTTCCCTGGCTAGCTCAGCTGTGTCTCTTCTCGGATACCTAAATTTACAATCATTCTTTCTTCCTACTCACACATTATTCAATAAAATCACCAAATAATACAACAACCATACAATCTTTATTTACCGCTAGTTACAAACAATTATTCACAGATATATACAGTTTGGTACACTAATTACAACTCAATAAGTGATATTTTGGTAAAGTCCAGGTTTTAAATTTTTAATTGCAAACACATTTAATACAACAGGAGTAAATGGGCCCCAAATAATACCCTATATTTATTTACACACTGGAGTATGGTGAGCTCATAATAACCCAGTTTATTAATGTATGCTTTTTATCTTGCATAAAATTACTACAAAATTAATAAACCCATGTACCCTTAACAATCGAATTTAAATTCATAATAAAATTTAGTAAGCTTTACATACACCTTTTTTCAATATTTAAAATTCCCCAATAGTTGTCAAGTACACGTATCTTTTCCGATACGTTAAATAACCATAAATAACCCCCAAAGTTCACTCACACATTACAAATAATTCCAGCAGTTTATCAAATAACAGCAAATTCAAATGAGTTACCTGGAAAATGTTTCAAACCTCCAACTCCTTTGATGATGCTCTAGTAGCCCATGACTTCGTGACTATGCGCTCTAATCCACCAGATATTTATAGATGATAACCTCAGTATACGCCGAGCTCCTTGCTACCAATTACCATTCCATCCCAGCATTCAAATTCACGTATATTATACTTTTGTTTACTGCTTTATTAGCTTGTCATGGTATTAGTTAGACCTCGGTTAATTTAATTCACTGGACACTACTCACGTTACTAACTATAAAGCCTCAACTTACCACGTTACAAGTGCTAATACTACGTTTACTAAACTATGAAATTTTTTTCAATACTCACAAGACTTTACTCTTAACGTCGGTTTATTGTTACTAGTAGTCTAAAGCGATGAAAATACAAAGAGGCGATGAGAATACAAAGAGAGCCCTATTAATTTTTTTAAAGTATTTATACTGTTCAAAATGCCCCTTTAGGCCACATTTCACGCGAAATACTTCTTTTAAAATAATAATTCTGCAAATTTTGATATAACCGCTTTAAAGCTTCTAGAAATTCACCGCGTGGACGCGCTATATAGTCCGAAAAATCGCAACAACCTTTCGCGTGTTCGTCCGTTGTAAAACTACTTGTTTCAACCAATGATACCGTTCTGTGTCGTCCTAGAACTCCGCCTGTAATATTTTTATCCCTGTCTTATGCATATTTGATGTCGCGTTCCAAACCCCACTTGAGTTATAGAAAATGGATATTGCTGACAGCGTCTCATGACTCCGCGTGGATACAAACGAGAGTTTTGAAACCAATGCTTTTATATCCGTCTCTATCTGTAGCATAGTACTGATCGTGCATCCCTTCCGCTCTTTAAAAATTTTTGTTAGTTTGTTATTCGAAGCCACTGACGGTTGGAAATATATTCCATGAAGCCCGCTTTATAATGTTGATAAATTCAAAGAAGGTAACCTTTTAAACATGCAAGTGTTCTTAATTATTGACCGTTTAAACAACAATTCTAGGAGCTTATATTTTACGGTATTCGATACAACTGACGGTTGTTTGTCTGTTACCAAGAACCTTTTGCCTTGGGATTATCGATTTTCTATACCCTGGTGTATATTCCAATGCTATTACATGTTGAATTAAAGTAAATGAAATTAATTATGCGTTTCTATTTGGTTTTTAAAACTGGTTTTCTATATGAACCTATTACTTTTAAATCATTAATAATAATAAATAATAATAAATTTTGCGCGTAAATAAATTGTTCGTTTCTCTATACAGTGTGTGCAAGTTTTGCACACTTACCCACCTTTATTGCTTCTCTTTCCGTTAATGCACTGTAAGATAACTGTTTCAATTTTACTTTGATTAATTCTACACGCTTACACCAATTGACGAAACACAAAATTGATTTTAAAATATTGGCTCAAAATACCACTAGACTTGTTGCTGATTCGGGGTAAATTAATGTAACCGGATCTATTAAATTAAAAATTTATATAGAATATCTTGAACGTGACGTCAGATCTTTAGTTGTACCTACTTTAACCTATTCCTGTCTTTTGAAAGATGATTTTTGTAACTTTTTAACTTATTACTAAACTTTTTGAATTTTACCTGGCAAGCTAGCCTCAAACAAAATGATCCTCCTATGGGAATTGCAAATAAAATTTCTCTTACCGAACAACAAAACATTTTTTTAGAAAAAATCCCATGGATGAATTATGTGAACTATATACTTATGAGTTAGGGTGCGTTGCAACTATATCTCAAGAAATTTTTACTGCCGATTCAAATGATTAAGTCTGGTGTTATCTCAACGAGTTCTTCTCCCTGCAGTAGCTCTATTTTGATAGTTAGTAAGAAAACTGTAAAATAACGTGTTTATTTTGACAACCGTTAATTTAAATTCCGTTACGATGCCTCATAGCTATCCTTTACCAGGTACCGACTCTATTTTAAGCCGCTTACGTAATATTAGATACTTATCATCAATAGATCTTAAACAAGCTTTTAATTAAATACCTTTGTAGGAATTCTCTAGTAATGAAGCTAACTGCTTTTTGCGTATCTGGAAGAGTATAAATTTAACTTTTTACCGTTTGGTTTATCTAATGCTCCCGAAACACTTCAACGTACCATGTACTAAACATTGGGTCAAATGATGCACCACAAACGCGCTTTTGTTAATCTTGATGATAATACAGTGATCTCTAATACCTTTGAAAAACCTATCTTAACTTTAGATCAAATAACTGATTGTCTAAGTAATGTTGATTTTAAAGTCAACAGAGATAAATGTAACTTTTGTTGTTTCTTCCTTTTCTAGCATTTATTGTGGAAAAGAACTGCTTACGAACTGACTCAAATAAAGTAAATATCACCAATTTTAAAATACCTAAAAACTTCACCGAAACTAAACTCTTAATCGGAATGAGATTCTATTATCGTATTTTTCAACCTAACCTATATACAATATCTGACACAATTACAGTTTTAATTAAAAATTAAAAAAATGGCAATCTATTGATTGGAGATCCGACCCACAAAAAAATCTTCAAAGAATTAAACGCTTTAATCACTTCTGCTCTTATTTTAATTTCATCAAATTTCGACGAAACATTTTGTATTCAAACTACAGGTCACTTACTTGCAAAGGTGCCACTACATTTTAAGACAAAGTGGTCTACTAGTCCATAGGCGTAATCTACTAAAATAACGCTCGGACCTAACATTTGAAATTACGAGTTCTATAGATATGGTATTAAAAAGACACAAGCATCTACCCTAAAGGATCAACATACAAGAATGAAGAAAATTATGAAATAAATTTCAAAAGACTAAACAAACACGTTAATCTCTCCGAATATGTAATAAAACCTGTAAGAGAGTAAGTCCTTTTTCAGAACTTTCATTGATGAAACTGAAGCACAACTGCGCATGCCAAACCATCGGTCGAATTGACAAGCATCGACTAATAACATAACGTTCCCTAACATCAAATTACTATAGGTAAAAACAATAATTGGAGAATTAAGAGGCTAGAGTAAAACCATTGAATACAAAATTACTGAAATCTTTCTAGGTTTTCTGATGTCTCCCAGAATCCACAACCAATTCATAAACATATTATTCCAAACAGGAAAGTATATTTGTACAATAGAAACAACATCTAAACAATACACTAGGAATGTAAACTGTGTAATTATGGTGAAACCTTCTCTGAAGAATTTTTATAACCTACACTTATCAATGTCTGCTCACGCTTGAAGTTTATAAAATTGAAGTATCATTTCTATGATTATTTTAATGTTTACATAACAACTGTTAAGAACTTACTATTAAATAAATAAAAAATAAAGTTTGTGCAAGTGTAATATTTATTACCGCGTGCTATAACACAAACTTTGAAAATGATTGGTTAGTAAACTATCACACAAAAATACTAATTACATACCCTAATCCAGCGTTTCTCAATCTTTTTTGGCCCGCGGACCAGTAGATTTGTTAAAAAAAAATTGCGGACCAGTGATATTTTCTTAACAACAAATTTTTATTATAAAGAACTATCGCGCAAGTTAGTTGTAACATTTTGCTTACAGTAATATTTAAATGTATAGGTATATAATTATACATATGTACATATAATAACAATAAGTAGGTAAGTATATAAAACTTTAATAAAAATGACAGAGTTATAAAAAAAAAATCACAAACCCATGAATGTAGGAACAAAACAAAAATATCATTCTTACAATTACCAACAAATTAAATCAATGAACAAACCTTAAGCAAGATTAGAACAAAAAACCAGAAATTATAAAAATAATCAAAGCGCATTGTATATGAATATATTGTTAATGAGAAGATTGCTGCTGCTCTTCTTCAATCAACTTGTCAATTGTTGGTTCCAAATTAGACAAGCTAAGTCGGAGCGGTGAAATAACAGAGAGCCGATTTCTAAATTTATTTTTTATAACTGTCATAGAAGAAAATCCCGATTCACATAAGTATGTAGTTGCGAAGGGAGTAACATTTTCATGGCTTTGTCGTATAGAGATGGATATTCATTTTCAACTTGATCCAAAATTTATCAATAGACATTGTTGAAAAACTAGCTTTTAACATAATATCTGCACTAATTTCAAGGAGCGACTCATATTCTCTGTCATTTAAATTTAACTGACTACTGTCATATGTTAAAAAAGGGTTTGTTATCCACATTTCTTTCACACGTGGTTTTTCAGATGGGAAATATTTTGCGAAACTAATATTTAATGATTGTAAGTGTTGCCCAATGATTGTATTTAATTTTGATAAGTTTATACTTTGTTGCAAATTAACAAAATCAAAATAATTATTAAAAATATCAATATTATTTGTATTTACTTTATCCACCCAAAATTAATTTTTTCTTAAATCCATCTATTTTATTAAATAAATGAAACGCATTTATGGAAGCGCCTTGTAAACTTAAATTTAAATCGTTGATATATGAAAATATATCACTTAAATATGCTAGTTTTGCAACCCATTCTACATCAGACAAATGCATGCTTAAAGGATTATTTTGTCTCTTAAAAATATTTCTACTTCCATCCTTAATTCAAAAGTCTGGTTAAAATTTTACCCGCGAGAGCCATCGAACTTCTGTATGAAGTAATAATTGCTCATGTTCGGCACCAACCTCCTGACAAAATATTGCGAATAATCTGCAATTTAAATCGCTTTTTAATAAAATTAATAATTTTATAGATGCCGCTAAAACCTCATTTAATTCTGTGGATAAATTTTTCGCAGCTAAATGTTGTCTGTGTATTATACAGTGGGTCATCAATAAATCAGAATTTGCTGCTTGCTGAATTCTTTTAGTAACACCAGAATGTCTGCCAACCATACTAGCCGCCCCATCGGTACATACACCTACGCAATTTTTCCATTGTAAAGAATGTTTAATAATATAAGAATTAAGTGCGTTAAAATCTCATCACTTGTTGTATATGAAACCAATTCTATACAACACAAGAATTCTTCTTTTATTTCCTCCAAAATAAAATCGATATATCTAACGTAGCAAATTAATATAGCTTTTTGGGAAATATCGCATGATTCATCAATTTGTATAGCAAAAAGTGTTGATTCCTTTATCTTTTGAATTAACTGATATTCCAAATTCTCTGATAATTTTCAATTCTTCTTCTCATAGTATCATTAGATAAGGGAATCGATTTGATTTTATCAACAGCAGCTTGTCCAAACATCTCCAAACAAACGTCTATTAAAACTGGTTTTATTAAATTTTCCCCGGTGGTGAATGATTTTTTGGTTTTAGCAATTCGGAGGGCAACTAAGTACGAGCATTTTAGTAGTGACTTATTCGAAATAAAATTTTGTTTAAATGCTTTTGTTTGCAATTCGAACTCTTGTTTTTTACGCTCAAAATATTCACGCGATTTATTTTCCAGCTCAGAATGTATAGCCTTCAGATGTCGTAACATTTTAGATGGTTTCATAGCATCATTTACTAGAACTTCATGGCAAATGATACACATCGGACGTACATCTTCTTCCGTAGATTTGGGCCAAAGAATAAAACCATATTTTAAATATTCAGGGTTGTAGCGTCTGATAATTAGTTTCGTCTTTTTTGCTGGCGGAAGTTCTGCTTTGCGGTCATTTTTTTGAGACGTTGAACCGGTATTCAAAAAATTAAACAGCGTGCCTTGTTTACGGTTCATGTTACTAAGGGTTAAAAATATTTTTTATTAGTGTCTATATAAGAACATCCGTACCTCGCTTTGCGTCGTTTCGTTTTGCGTTTTTTCGAAGTTGCGTCGCTGCTTAATTAGTACTAATTTTCATAGCGCGTCGTTAGATTTCCGATATTACGTTGTTGTTACGTTGTTGTAGGTTCCAGTTTTTATTATTTATTTTTTTTTTTGAAATGGTTTGAATTTTTCTGTTTTCTAAAAGATTGCACTACTTTGGTTTCTAGGAAATTGGGCCATGCCATCAAAACTCCCCTTTTTAACTAAAAGTCAACGCAAAGCGAGGTGTGGGTGTCTATAATCTATTAATAATGAGTAAACTTACCTTTATATTAGTTCAATCCAGTTAAATATATGTATAATTATTATAATGTTTCGTTTAATTAACAATAAATTAAAGATGCTCCCAGACCACAACACAATTTAATTTAAAGCTGCTTCTGTTTCTGTCGCCAATAGAGCCAGTGTCTGCGCGCCGCGCTTTCGCGATTGCCTCGCACGTGACGGTAGCCCGCCCGCAGTGGTCCCTTTCACACACATTCACATCATGCAACAAAAGTACAGCTTCTATGAAAAATGTTCTGTACATTCGTTACTTCCAATTTTAGGAATTACATGGGATTTCGGGAATTTGTCTTCCGTGTCGTACTGAGTACTGATCATAAATTACGTAGATCTAAATTAAGTAAATTTTTTTCGTGGATAGGGAAAATGTCAGCGGACCAGCAAAATTTCTCCGCGGACCACCAATGGTCCGTCGGACCAGCGGTTGAGAATAGCAGCCCTAATCTAGTGACATTATAATTTGAATAAGGGCCGCTATACTTGCGGCCACGTCCCCAATGCTCCACTCGAAGGTACTACATTGGGTTTAAACGCAAAAATAAACGAGCTTTTAATTTATTCTGACTATCAATCCACCCTAAATAAAAATGTAACAGACTGAATCGAAAACTAAAAACAGGGTTTACATAATGGTATCCCTAGCGTTGACTTTGGAGTGTGCCCGATCAACAAGACGAGCAAAAATGAGAGGGGGGGAGGGATCCGTAATACCGGATAGCAGATGCTGGCTCTGCTTACCAGTGCGACCTGAAGGGTCGACTTAAAACTATCCAAATCTAGCTAGCTAATTTAAAATGGATTCAAATTTCTAAGCATTTGCCAAATGTATTAATAGTGAATCCAGCTATTTTGTCTGCTTTATAAATTTACAAATTCGTCCTTCCTGATCTAAGTATTTTATCCTAAATTTGTCCCTAACGTTCCCTTTCATTCCCTAACTGACGTATTATATATTCAATCTTCTTTTCTATATATACTGCGACCAAAAATTGGCAACAGAACGTCAAACAAATTAAATCGAGCCACACCTAATATAGTGACATTATAATTTGAATTAGGGCCGCTATACTTGCGGCCACGTCTCCAATGCTCCACCCGGAGGTACTACATTGGGTTTAAACGCGAAAAATAGTCGTGCTCCTAATTTATTCTTACTTCATAGTTGACTCCTAATATAGTGACAGCATAAATTGCTAAAACGGACTGTCACGGGGGTGCAGCTGGTAACCGGGCATAAGGCCTACCTGTTACGGTTCGGTTTGTGCACCGACGATGCGGAAAGCGCCGGGCAGGTACTATTTGGCTGCCTAATCAAGACGGGTAACAGAGCGTTGGTGAACAGGAAACTAACTGTCGAGGAGCTAGAATAATAACTTGTATAAAGTCCAGGGAGTGGCTAACACAAAGGCGTTCTGGGTAGCTTTAAATAATTTTGCTCGAGGGATTGAGGACTGGACGTCGAGAACCGGCTGTAAACCAAGAAGTAGTGTAGTCTAGACTCGACGTAAACTTATTTTGTGACACGAGTTAGATTTTGGGCCTCTTGGAGCTTCTTTTTAAAAAGGTTTTCTTTCAAAAACTCTTCTATCAATTTTAAATAAAAAAAAATTAGAAATGATTTCAATAAAAGGTACGTTATGTTCATTAACGTATTAAAATCAAAAATAATCAAAGTTATTATTCACTAACTAAATTAATTAAAACTAGGATGAGTAACTTGAACAACCAACAATGTTAAAGTTGTACAGCTCGAGACTAACTGGCCACATTGGGCTCTTGAGGGTAATTATGCTATCCCTGCTCTTAAATCACTTGTGGGAAATGTCTGCTATTTCTTGATACAATACAATGCATTACATTTTAATAATCTTAATTCTAACAATTGGTTTCTTATACTCTATTGTGACCTGAATCTGCAGTGTCATATTACATATGAAATACAAAGTAACTGTTTCCGTTCTCATGTCTGCTTTATGTACTTCCATTAACCTTTTATAATGCAACAACTTAACGATCTATTTCTTAAGACTTAGTAGTTTCATTTAAATATACATATTATTAACTTGGAAGATTTGTAACTCGCGATATAGCTTAATCTGTTCAACCAAAAATCAAGAACCAGAACAAAATATGAAAAACAAAAACAAACGATCTAATGATCTCAGTATTAACGATGAATTTAACACTAAACCAATCACTGTCTTAGCTAAAACGCCCGGAATAAAACATTTTATTTATCAATTAATTAATTTCTAAGCACGATTTATTTGAAACATTTTTCTTAGCCTCCACACCAAGTGTAGTACTTTCAAGTAAAGCATCGGGGACGTGGCCGCAAGTGTAGCATCCCTTACTCACTCTATTATACTGCACTTGAGAATGAAAGGTATAAATAGTAAATAACCATGGGATAACTATTTGTGATCTAAGATAGGCAATAATGGTTTTAGAAGAATTAAAACTTGTTAACTTTTAATATTTTGTGTAAAGCAACCAAAAATAATAAGAGTATTACCCAATAAAGTATTTCTATTTCTCAAATAAGATTAAACTTTGATCTTCAATTACAGATTTAAATCAAATATATAGAAGGACGATCCAAAACTGTCCAACCTTAAGTTGAAATAATGGCTGAAGTCATTTATTTAATTCAATTCTTAACATATAAAAAGCATATTTTGTTTGTATGAGCCCTAGTAGCTTTCTGATCTGAATACTTTACAGATGGTTAATAAAATTTTAAAATTCTTAAAGTATATATAAAAACATTAATAAATTATTTGATTTAAACACTTTGGGCTTGGAAATAAATCGTGTTATTCAAAATTGGAGGCAAACTTCTTACCGACCATTAACGAAGAGATCGATTTCAGAAGTAATTAAAACTCATTTTACCACTTTCGTAGTATGATTCTTAAATTGCATGCCTTTTGCAAGAACTTAAACATTGTTTCGAGATTTAAAGAAGACGCACAAATCTCATTAATTTTCGTTTTCGGCGAACGTTAATTTTGGACACAAGCGTAAAAAAACACCTTTTCTACTTTGCTTAAAACGACTCACAAGTGTTTATAATACGAAGTTTCAGCGCCTGCATATCACATAATCCGCGATGTGCGCGAGTATAGCTTGAAAATTTATAATCTATTTCTGCTAATAATAGGAATTTAAACTATATGAAGTAATTAAATACGATGAGTAAATCAAAGATATTGCGATTTAGAGGGTACAACAAATAAACTAACTACAAAGTGCCTTACCTTGTAAATATTTAAAATACTTAGATGCATTTGTTCCAAGTTCTTAATAGATATTAGGATTATTTATCCTAAATATAGCCAACTGCCCCGAAACATGGTTTATATTTCATTGGCTCGTTGTTAGTTGTTACTTGTTACAATTACATATAAGATAATACCGTTCACAGATATGTCAATAATACAGATTTTTTCTTGAAAAATGGAACATAAAAATTCTAGTGTACATATTTACATTCAGCACATGTTTATTAATACAAAATATAATAATAAAACAGACAATACAATACACAACGAGATATCTTACATGAAAGGGGTAAAACTTGACAATAAATTTGAAAGCGTTACAAAAATGTCGTAATACTTTCATACATATAAACTAATTTTCTTTGGGCGTCTTTTAGGAGTAAATTTAGATGCAATATCTGCAACATCAAAGCTGCCACAAATATCATTTTCTGCGCTTATGATACATAAACCTGTAAGTCTATCTTGGCTAGTTGTTGAACCTAAATGATTTTGTTATTTTTAATTTTGAGAAGCAGGTCTTCTCACTAGCAACAGCAATTAATGAAGCTAAAAGAATTCTTATAGCAATAAATTAATTTGGAAACGGTAAATGCAGCTTATTAGAAGATAAAAATATTCTTATTTCACGAGCTTGCTTGTTGTGAGTATCTTTTGCACCGAATTTTCAATTTATGGTAAAAAACGTGAATAAAACATGTTTTCAAAGATTCATAATATGATAAAACCGCCAATTTATTTAGCTTAGAAATATCCAACAAATGCCTCATTATTGCGTTTGAGTTGCTCAAACCTTTCATCAAGCTTTGAAGTAGTCGTGTTCAATATTGCGTAATAAAACTTAATTTTAAAAGGTTTTTGAGGATCACTTAAGGTCTCAGCTATACTTTCATGATGGAACATTCTCATTTTGCACAAGGTCTAATTGTACTGAAAGTGGAAATACAAGATTACAATCATCGCATCAGCAACAATTTGCTTCGTTGAATATATTGTAAAATTTGACTTCAGATAAACATTTTGTTCAATATTTGTGCGTTTGCAGTAACACTAATGCAGTTTTTGATGATTTTACTTCCGAATCTTAGGTAATCTTAATAAATATGTTAACTTTGCTAATACGTTGTGCGGTACAATATCTGAAAATATAAAATTAATTAATTTAATTTCTCACAATAAGGAACTAATTGTAATTATTGTATCAGAATTAAATGTAATATCTAAATACAGGATACACAAAGGGTCGTATAATGTATTCTAAATCATGTCGAAGAACTCATTTGTAGCATTTACCCAACCTCTGTTTTTAGTATTAGAAAGTGGCTTTAACGTAAGTTAAAAATTTTATTTGTTAAGATTTCCTAAACTATGGTAGTTGCCTATAAGAAAAAGGGTTTACTCGTACACTTTTGCAAAGGTTTGTAATTTTTGAATATGCTCTAGCTTCTTTACCGTTAACAAATAAATTTAAAGTGTATGCTGCGCAAGGCGCAAAAAAGACAGATGGTTTGTTTCTATAATTTTTATTAAGACTAATTTTGCAATCTTTAGTATTTGCATAATTGTCATAGTTTTTGACAACTCACTTAACCAACATCAAGATTATATGATTTTAAGATATTGAATCTAGCACTTGCTAATTCTAGAATTGTTGAATCTTATATACCTAGTAGTATAGCTATGGAGAAGCTGGAACATGCAGAAACCTCCCGTATCTATGAAAACTGCCGCGTAATTGCAGGAGAGATGTTAGTCATTGTTAATACAAAGATGAAAAGGTTCTTCGACAACCTCTTAAATAGATTACCCTTTGAATTGCACCTTCTTGGTGATAACTTTTGTGGCCCTATTACGGTTCAAATCGCGGAGACCAGGATATTACTTTACGAGACAAAGTGTGCAAAGAGCACGACACGGCGTATTCGTAGCACAAAGATATAGAAAATAGGCACGAATCCGACAAGGTTTTGCAAGAAGCGGCTTGGAAGCAAGTCAAGGACAATAATTCTAAGTGAAACAAAATACTCACCGCATTTGGCGTAAGTGCAGCAATAAATGCGAATCGCAAACTAAGAATATAAATAGATAAGAAAATAACTACGGGACCGGGGCGTTGACGACGACGATATACGCAAAAATCCAAAGCTTTTAGCCTAAAGGAGGAATGGAGGTGGATTGATAATCAATTCAATTGTATCGGAATACAACGATATGGTACATTCCACCACTATAAAGAAACCCATAGATGTAACTGCAAAAACACTTCTGAAAGTGTACAATAAGTTAAAACTGGCAACTAGTAAACGTCGTTACTCCATGGGCAACTTTGTACCAAAATCAAAATATAGAAGTATTTTGTCTAAGGGATTTAATGCAAACTAAAGCGAAGAAACGTTTAAAATGTACAAAGTGGTTCGAGCAAATCCGACTACTTACTTGCTTGTTGATATATATGGTAACCAGATATTGGGGAAGCTTTATCTGTCTGAACTGCAGAAAACTAGCGTTCAAATATTTACCTCAGTAAGAAAATACTAATGCAAAAAACTCCCAAATTCTCGTCAAATAATTGGGTTTCAGGGAGCCTCCAGTAATTCAAAAATCGGCCGTTGTATAAATATTTTATATTAAGAAAAATAATCCATTCTGAGCGGACTTGTACCTTGACGACATTCTAAAATACTAGAACAGGTAAAATGGCTTGCGCGTTTCAATGAGTGAGGAACCAGACTAAGACAGGTCCCCGAAAAAGGGCAGCAGATTTTTCGGTACTTAGAGTGGCAGAGACCATAGGGGTCGGTTTGGCATTCTAAGACACACTACTGCTATGTGGAAGGCAACGGGAAACCACCACATTATCTCCCAAGTACACTGCGTACTCAAATAGATATTAATGATGATGGCATTCTCTGGGGTAAAAAATTGCGGAGGTAAAATAGTCCCCCATTCGGATCTCCGGAAGAGGACTACTTCGAGGGATATGCTCCGAAAATATACAAAAGATCCGTGAACATTCTGCAAGGCGGAGCGTGGAATGTCAGAAGTATGAAACAAGTAGGTAAGCTAGAGAACATGAAACGCGAAATGGAAAGGTTTGCACTAGACATAGTAAGAATCAGCAAAGTCCGCTGGCCAGAGGCGGGGGATTTTTGGATTGGAGACCTTAGGGTAATTCATACAGGACCCGAGCAAGGAAATTCGAGTGTGGGGATAGTTATGCAAAAAAAGATGAGACGACGTGTAGAAAACTACTTACAAAGGAACGAAAGAGTACTCATGGTTAGATTTGATTCTAAACCAGTACATACAGTAATAATGCAAGTATACATACCCACCTCTAGCTACAGTGAGGAAGAGGTAGAGGCAATCTACAAAGATATCAAAAACCTACTAAGATACGTAAAAGGACATGAAAATTTAATAATTACGGGAAATTTTAATGCAGTGGTAAGTGAGTTTAGTGAACGAGCGATAGTAGGTTTATTTAGTTTAGGCACGAGAAATGACAGGAGAAATAGGCTGGTAGAATTTTGCGACAAGAACAACTTAACCCTAACAAATACATTATTTTAACATCATGCTAGAAGACGATACACGTGGAAGACGCCAGGAGATATAAAAAGATATCAAATAGATTACATTATTGATAGACAACGGTTTAGAAATCAAGTAAAAAAATGTAGAAGCTACCCGGAAGCAGATATAGACACAGACCATAACATCGTAATTATGAAGGCCGCACTTAAGTTAAAAAATCTGAAAAAAAGGAATGGAAAAAAGCACATTGACTTTGAGAAGCTAAAAGATAAAGATATCCATTAAAGATTTGAAAAAAAGTCAAATGAATTGATGAAAGATATCGCGAAAATTTCTGATACTAAAGAAGTAGAAACAGAATGGAATAACATTAAATCCAACCTAGACATGGCGGCCAAAGATATTCTGGGGTATACACAAAAAGAAAATAAGAAACCATGGATAACAAAAGATATCCTAAATTTAATAGAAGAAAGACGAAAATACAAAAATAGATCAGACAAAACAGGAAAACAAAGATACAAATCCATAAAATGGAAAATTATTTGCAAATGCAGGAAAGCTACAGAACAATGGATTGATGAAAAGTGCAAAGAGGTACAAACTAAGATGAAAAGAGGAAAGACAGACGAAGCATACAAATTAATTAGAATGATTTTTCGGAATATAAAGCCATATAGCAAAAATATAAGGGACGCAGGAGAAAACGTCATTATAGAGAATGTAGAGAAAGTAGCTAGATGGCAGGAATAAATAAGGAATTTATATTCAGGAGAGAAACTAACAGCATTAGAACAGGAATCAGACATTGAAAATGCTGACTTGGGATATTCTATACTTAGAGATGAGTTTGAATTAGCATTAAAGGGTCTGAAAAATGGTAAGGCACCGGGTACAGATAAGGTATAAGCAGAAACTCTTAAAGTCGCTGGACAAGCAGTAACAGAACGTCTCTTCCGACTTGTAAGCTATATGTATGAAACAGTCGAGATATCCAAAAATTTCAAACGTAACATCATAGTAACTATACCAAAAAAAAGACGCGCGGATAGATGTGAAAATTTTCGAACAATGCGTTTGATAGCACACGTTTCAAAAATATAAACTAGAATTGTACAAAGACAAATGGAAAAACGAGCTGAAGAAATAATGCGAGAAGATCAATTTGGGTTTAGGCGCAACAGGGGAACACGGGAGGCTATTTTAGCTCTGAGGGTGATAATAGAGAAAACAATAAAGAAGGGAGAAGGCGTATATATAGGGTTTGTAGATCTAGAAAAACCATTCGATGGAAAAAATGTTTGAAATACTCAAAAAGATTGGAATGAGTTTTAAGGACAGACGGATAGTACATAGCTTATACAAAGGCAAACGGCGGTAATAGAATTAGAGCAAGAAGGTAGAAAAGTAAATATTAGAAAGGGGTGAGACAGAGATGTGCCTTATCCCCGTTAATTTTTAATTTGTACATAGAAGAGGCAGTAAACACTGTCAAATGCAGGAAGACATTTGGAATTAAAATGCAAGAACACAAAATTGATATGTTTAGATTTGCAGATGATATAGCGGTATTAGCATCTAGCAAAGAAGAGTAAGAAGCTGCTCTTAATGATATGGAAACAGTTTTAACGGAGAGATATGGTATGAAAAATAACAAAAATAAAACTATAGTTCTAGTATGTAAAAGAGGGGAAGATAAATCGAAAACAAGAATTCAAATAGGTAACGAGAACTTACAAGAGATTAAGGATTTCTGCTACCTAGGAAGTCAAATAACGCAAGATGGGAACAGCACAAAAGATATAAAACAAAGATTAGCACAAGGTCGTGCTACATTTAACAAGAAAAAGCAACTACTGTGCTCAAAGACCACAAACATAGAAACAAGGAAAAGATTTCTTAAAACATATGTAAAGCACAGCACTGTATGGCTCTGAAGCCTGGACAGTAGGAGAAGCAGATAAGAAATGTGGTGCTACAGACGTATAATGAAAATAAAATGGGCAGACAAAGTTAAAAACAAAGAGCTACTACAAATGGTAGGGGAAGAAGAAGTATGTGGAGAAGAGTAAAAAATTGGAGGGATAGGATAATAGGCCACATACTAAGGCATGAGGGAATAGTGTGGAATATATTAGAAGCAGAGATAGGAAAAAAGAGAAGTATAGGTAGACCTAGGTTAGACTACTGCACACAGATAGTGTAAGACGTAGGCTGTCAGAATTTCAGAGACATGTGTAGGCTAGCTCAGAATAGAAATCAGTAGAGGTACGCTTCCAACCAGACGCAAGATGGAAAAACTAATGACAAAAATAATAACTGCACTTAAACATGGTGATTACTATAAACAACTACAGATTTTGGTTTTGCAATACTTTTCAACTATTGTTAATTGTGCCAAAGCATTTACTAGAAAACTATTAATACGGCAAATGTCTAAGTGTTGGGGGGATCCTAGGCAGCCACAGGCTGCTTAACCCCCTTCACACACCACTGAATCTTGGTAAAATAGGGCATATAACTAGAAAACAATAGAAGGAATCGAGCTGTATATAGGCTGTTGTGAGAATTGCAGGAAACTGGGTACTAGCTCAGTACATAAATAAGCTGAGGTACAAGTCCAACCAGCTTCAAGACGTAAAACCCAATAATGAAAAAATAAGTGCTCTTAAATCTGATGATTATTATGAACAACTACAGGTGTTGGTTGTAAAATATTTTCAGCTAATGTTTTATCAATATAAAGTGACAATTTCCTCCCTGTACGACACGTTATGTATGGAATTGACCCTATGCAAATTTAAACGGATACTATTTTGGCCGCGTTTCATAACCACGCTGTTTTATTAAAGCATCAAGTTAGCGATCGAAAACGATTTATTGAATTTTTCAGTGAACTTGACCTTTTTTATTACCTCACTATCGCTACCTTCTATTTTTGAAGAGTATATTTTTGATCGAAGACTCACAAAGTGCTCTAATAAAGGGCCTCTTGTTATGTCTTTGATTAAACCACTGACTACTTTATTTACAAGAGCAATTTTATAAATTTTACCGGGATTATATGCACTAGTATTAAATTTTTTTTTCCATTTCGAATGGACCTGCACCTTGCTGAAGTTCTAAATTACTGTAACAGGTGAAATGGCTTGCGTGTTCTAATGAGCTATAGAGCCAAACTACAGGTCCAACCAAAGTAGTAGGGTCGTTAGTGAGCAACCAGACTAAGACAGGTCCCCGAAAGAGGGAAGCGGCTCTTTCGGTACTTAGATTGGCAGAGATCGTAGGGGTCGGTATGGCAGTCTAGCACACACTACCGCGATGTGGAAGACAACGGAAAACCACCACATTATCTCCCAAGTACACAGCGTACTTAAAATGTTTAAACATGATGGCATTCTCTGGGGTAAAAGATTCCGGAGTTAAAATAGTCCCTCATTCGGATCTCCGGTAGGGGACTACTTTGGAAGATGCGATCGGAAAGTTAGAAGTATGAAGCAAGTAGGTAAGCTAGAAAACCTAAAAATCGAAATGAATAGGTTATCACTAGACATAGTAGGGATCAGCAAAGTTCGTTGGTCAGAGGCGGGAGATTTTTGGAGGGGAGACCTCAGGGTAATTCATACAGCAGCAGAGGAAGGAAATTTGGGTATGAGGATAGTTATGCGGAAAAAGATAAGATACTGTGTAGATAATTACTTACAAAAGAACGAAAGAGTACTCAGGATTAGATTAGAATCTAAACCGGTAAACACAGTAATAATACAAGTATACATGCCCACCTCTAGCTACAGTGACGAAGAAGTAGAAGCCATCTACAAAGATATCGAAGACATATTAAGATACGTAAAAAGACATGAAAATTTAGTAATTACGGGGGATTTTAATGCCGTGGTAGGTGAGGGTAGGGAAGGAGTGGTAGTAGGTTTATTTGGTTTAGGCACTAGAAACGACAGAGGAAACAGGCTGGTAGAATTTTGCGACAAGAACAATTTAATCATTACAAACACATTATTTCAACATCATGCTAGAAGACGATTTACGTGGAAGATGCCAGGAGATATAGGAAGATATCAAATAGATTACATTCTTGTTAGACAACGGTTTAGAAATCAGGTAAAAGACTGTAGAAGCTACCCAGAAGCAGATATAGATACTGACCACAACATCGTAATTATGAAGGCCGCACTTAAATTTAAGAATGTGAAAAAAAGAAACGGAAAAAGGTACTTGGATTTAAAGAAACTAAAAGATAAAGATATTTAAGAAAGATTCGAAAAAAGTCAAATCAATTGCTCAAAGATATCGGGAAAATATCTGATACTAAGGAAGTAGAAACAGAATGGAATAACATTAAATCCAGCCTAGACATGGCGGCCAGAGATATTCTGGGGTATACACAAAAAGAAAATAATAAACCATGGATAACAAAGGATATCCTGAATTTAATAGAAGAAAGACGAAAATACAAAAATAAATCAGACGAAACAGGAAAACAGAGATACAAAGCCATAAAATGGGAATTTATTCGAAAATGCAGGAAAGCTAAAGAACAATGGATTGATGAAAAGTGCAAAGAGGTACAAACGAAGATGCAAATAAGAAAAACAGACGAAGCATACAAATTAATTAAAATGAATTTTAGGGATATAAAACCGTACAGCAAAAATATAAGGGACGCGCAAGCAAACGTCATCATAGAAAACGTAGATGGCAAGAACATATAGGGAATTTATATGCAGGAGAGCAACTAACTGAATTAGAACAGGAATCAGACATTGAAAATGATGACTTGGGATATCCTATACTTAGAGACGAGTTTGAATTAGCATTAAAAAGTCTGAAAAATGGTAAGGCGCCTGGTACAGATAAGGTGCAAGCAGAAACTCTAAAAGCCGCTGGACAAGCAGTAACAGAACGTCTCTTTCAACTTGTAAGCTATATGTATGAGACAGGCGATATACCCAAAGATTTCAAACGTAGCATCATAGTAACTATACCAAAAAAGAAAGGCGCGGATAGATGTGAAGATTTTCGCACAATAAGTTTGACAGCAGACGTGTCAACAATATTAACTAGAATTTTGCAAAGACGAATGGAAAAACGGGCGGAAGAAATACTGTGAGGGATAGACGAATAGTACATAGCTTATACAAAGAGCAAACAGCAGTAATAGAAATAGAGCAAGAACCTAGAGAATTAAACATTAGGAAAGGGGTGAGACAGGGATGTGCCTTATCCCCATTGATTTTTAACTTGCACATAGAAGAGGCAATGAATACTGTCAAATGCAGGAAGACATTTGGAATTACTATGCAGGGACAAAAAATTGATATGCTTAGATTTGCAGATGATATAGTGGTATTACCGTCTAGCAAGAAAAAGTTAGAAGCTGCTCTTAATGAAATGGAAACGGTTCTAACAGAGAGATACGGTATGAGAATTAACAAAACTAAAAATAAAGCTCTAGTATGCAAATGTGAGGAAAATAAATCAAAAACAAGAATACAAGTATGTAACACGAACTTACAAGAGGTTAAGGATTTCTGCTACCTAGGATGCCAAATAACGCAAGATGGGAAAAGCACAAAAGATATAAAACAAAGATTAGCACACGGTCGTGCTACATTTAACAAGAAAAAGCAACTACTGTGCTCAAAGACCACAAACATAGAAACAAGGAAAAGATTGCTTAAAACATATGTGTGGAGCACAGCACTGTACGGCTGTGAAGCCTGGACAGTAGGAGAAGCGGACAAGAAAAAGGTAGAAGTCTTTGAAATGTGGTGCTACAGACGCATGATGAAGATATCATGGACAGACAAAGTTAAGAACGAAGAGGTGCTAAAAATGGTAGGGGAAGAAAGAAGTATGTGGAAAACGGTAAACAATAGGAGAGATAGGATGATAAGCCACATACTACGGCATGAGGGAATAGTGCGGAATATATTAGAAGCAGAGATAGGAAAAAAGAGAAGAAGAGGCAGACCTAGGTTAGACTACTGCACACAGATAGTAAAAGATGTGGACTGTGGGGGTTTCATGGAGATGTGTAGGCTGGCCCAGAATAGAAATCAATGGAGGTACGCATCCAACCAATCCCAAGATGGATAAACTAATGACGAAAAAATAACTGTGCTTAAACATGATGATTATTATAAGTAACTACAAGAATTGGTTGGGCAATATTCTCGAATAATGTTAAGTGTGTGAAAGGATTTACTGGAAAATCATTATTTCGGCTAATGTCTAAGTGTTGGGGGATCTTGGTAGCCACAGGTTGCTTAACCACCTCCACTGGATCTCGGTGAAATAGGGTATAAAATTAGAAAACATTAGAAGAGGAACGAGCGAGCTGTATACACATGCTGTGTTAGAATTTCAGGGAACTATGTAGGCTAGCTCAGAATATAAATAAGTGCAGGTACGTGTCCAACCAGTTTTGAGACAGAAAATCCAATGACGAAAAAATAAGCGCAGATAGATCTGATGATTAGTATAAACAACTAGTTGTTGGTTGCCAAATATCTGCCACTAATGTTGACTGTGCGAAAAGATATATTGGAAAATATATTAAATCGGTAAATGGTTAAGTGTTGGGGGAACTTGGCAGCCAGAGGCTGCTTACCTTCCTTCACAACCACTGAAGATCGGAGAAATAGGGTATATAATTGTAAAACAATAGAAGGTGACCGAACTGCATCTAACAAGAAAGAACGGCGCCTATGAGGAAAGACAACAAACATAGAACAAGAAGGAAATTGTTGAAAGCATATGTGTGGAGCACAGAACAATATGCCTATGAAATACGGCCAGGCTGAAACGCAGACAGAAAAACGGTAGCAGCCTTTTGAAATGCTGTGCTCCAGATGTATGCCGACGACAGCATGGACAGACAAACATAATAGCAAATGGGTTATAGAGATAGTAGGGAACGGGGATATCTGGGGAAAAAGATAAGAGAAATAAAAGGGTAGAATACGTTCTAAGGCATTTTTGGGGAATATTATAGAATATTATACAAGCAGAGATAAGAAAAAAGAGGTAGATGTAGACCTAGATCAGATAGTGATAGATGCAGACTGTGCAAATTTCGGGGAAATCTGTAGGTTAGTTCAGAATAGGAAACATTGATGGTACGCGTCTAACCAGTTCCAGAACTGAAGACCGAATGATGATATTAAATTTTTATAACTTGGCCTTTATACAGTTTTTTTAGAAATCACTGCATGTCACACTATAGAAAAGACTATCGGTTTTCATGATCCATAAATCACAATTAATTGCAAAATTTGCTTTCATGAAATTTGTTGTATCTGCTTTCGGTATGGGGCTGTCCAAATTTTTCAAATTTAATATTTCTGTAAAATGCGGATATGATGCTGTACGTTTAGCGTTTTTACCTGTTGCGGGCTTAATTATTTCTGCTAAAACTCTCCAATGGAAATAGGAGACGTCCAAATTCTGAATATGTAAACAAGCCTCTATGTTTTGAATAGCAAGAGGAAGAGATATGAAATAAGTCGCATGAAAAATATCGTAGCATTTATTGATATTCACGTTAAGGAATAACATTTTAGAAAGTGTAAATCCTGAGCTTAAGAAGAGTCATGTTCTATTTTAGTCAATAAACGTGTTAAAACATTGTCTGCAAACCAATCGTTAAAATTCGGTTAATCATTGAAACAAATTAAAGAGTTGAGCGTAAATAAATATTTTATTTGAGATTCAGTTTCAGTGCTTGCACCTGAAAATTTTAAAAAAACGTTCGCCAACACGACATTAATTTTAAATTTTACTGTGTGACATTTAAAATCATATACAATTTGAATAGAATTAATTTTTTACACTCTTCGAGAAATGCACCAAGGTCTTTATGAGCAACGTTAATAATTTGGGCGGTTTGAATTCTTCAGTTAAATGGAGACGTGATTGTTTTCCACATTACTTCAGCAAGTTGAGGGTTTGGGATCCATTTGAGCTGTTGCTACGGAACATTCAATTACAGTTTTTTTTAATAAATTTTGAAAAACATATTATATTCTTTCGTATGTCAGAAAGTTTTAAAAAAGCGCTAATAACTAACCGAGAGTAAATTTTGTTTTCCCGTCTTTAAAACTGAATCAATATCGTGATATGTGCTTTTTAAATTCGTAGTCAATTACGAAATACTTTAGTCTTACGACACTTCCTCAAAATTGCACGCACTTTTCAGTATAGTTGAGACATTTGATTACAACACATAGACGCGTCCACATCCATTCTGTTGGTCGACATTTTCGTATTTCAACATCAACTTTGTATACATTGAGCCGTATAATTCTTTGGGGATACCTCTTTGGGAGAATCTCACGACCATAAAATAGCTTCTAATTCCGCGTACAGTGCCTGTTTTACACGAATGACAAACATGCACTTAAAATTTTTGAATACAATGACATTCCATAAACTATTATTCGAATCTGTCGTTTTAGAAGACTTTCAAGAAAAGATATTTGTCTTTCTGTAGTAACAGCTAGAGGTATAATTTTCAGCACCTTCATATTTGCCCAGCCTTCGGTTATTACAAATCTGCATACAATTAACAAATTTAGATACAAATATATTCAAGTTCTAAGTACAATATTACATTCTAATTGTTAGGAAACAGCGAAAACAATCAAAACAATAATTATGATGGTTTTTGGTTGATGCCAACTTTAATAATGTACAATCACCACTGGCTTGCATTAGAACCATTCTTAGTTGTAGATCTTAATAGCCTTTTCCAAATAATTAAATCTTGCTCGTTTTGGAGCTTTATTCACGTGCTCCAATCCCAACCAAGGTTTTGCATTAGCATTGGTGGTAGAATTACCTCTAAAATCTTTCAAATTCATAAGAAAATCATCTTCGTCTATAATAATATCATCGATTGCTTCCCGGCCGTAATTACGTAACTCAAAAGTCTTTTCTTTCATACATTCTACGTCAGTATAACAAAACGCCTTTTCGTCAAGATGATTATACTTTAATTACATTAAATACCTGTCCAAACTAAACTACATGCAAAAAAAGGGAGCACGTACTCCAATCAGAAAATCATTACTATATTTGTAGGCTTTTAAATACCTTGGTTATACTTTGCTAGCAGTCCTATAAAAATTACTAGGACATTTAGAAATTAACTGATCTCTCCTAAATCAAGTAATTCCTAACTTTAGAAGCTCTAAAATGTTTTAAACGTAACTGCTTCATCTGTATCTTCTTATTCGTAGGTACACCCTTGCTCATATGGCATGTAAATTATCAAGACGATAAAACCGAGTGAGAGAGAAAAGGATGCCCTCTGAAGAAATTAAATTATAATTTATATACACATACATATACATAAAAAGTCCATACAAGTTACAATATGAATTTAAAGAATGATTACCAATTTGTTAGGGGCTGGGGTGTGGAGGAGGAGAGCTTTTTTTATGTTACACTTGAGATTGTCCACTTAGGGCCTTCGATGCCAAGACCTTTGCTTGCTGTATATAGCAGAAAGCGAAGCCTGTGGCTAGGTTAGGTTTGACTTTAAATAGCGAATTCAATATTAGTCTTTTTTTAAAGAAATATCAACTACTTACCAATTTCAAAATTTTTTAAATATATCAAGCATAAGTTTTCATTCTCCTTTAACTTTACAATGTCACCATTATCAATAACTTCGGTGACCTTTTTTGGTAGAATCACCGTGACGTTGTTCTATAATTCGTCAATGATCAGTCGTTACTTTTTTTTTAAAGTACATTCTTGATATGCATCACTTTATACAGATAGTTTATCAGTCTCGCAATTTTATAGTTTGTTTCTTCTAAATGCGGCTGATGGAACTAATTTTGTTTATTAAATCCCTAAGTTTATACTTTGCCGAAAATAATGAAATAAACCGCTTAAAAAAATTAATTTAAAAAACCTTCCCGACTGAGTTTTGCATTTGTTTTTAAATCCAACAACTAAGAGTAGAAACTTCTGCATAAAATTACATATACTTGCAGAGGACACGGCGACGGCGTGGACACATCGAACTTTTAAATTCTTCGTCAAATTCAGCCAACTATGCCTCCTAGAACCGCATTTTTTTGGACATCATCCTGCGCTAACGCGAGCGAGCGAGCAAGCGCGAAATTCACATACACACACAAACTTGGACTTTTTATTAGCACTTTTTTAAAACCACCCCACACACACACACAGATACACCTATATGCTCACAACACATATATACTATTTTTCCGAAACAATTACTATTAAGCATTGTGCGTTCTTTTAAGACCCGTGAAGATGTTCAAGCTTTTTGGGTTTGGTGCAATTTGAGAAGTGCCCTTAAATTTAATAAAATGGACAATAGCTGGTTTTGTAATTAATTTCTTTGCCGATGATATGTAAGAAGTTCTCCTTTAATTATTAGTAATATTCTTTATTTGCCTTGTTAAGTGAGGACGATAATAAAATGATTAGGTAATGTTGAAGCAGCTGTTGGCTGTAATGGCGTTTTAGATACAAGTGGAACTTCAAGTATGCGTCTGATTATTGAATGAATCAGAATTTAAGTTTGATCTTTCATCATTACTGCTTTGTAAAGTAGTTTCAACGCTTAACATTTATTTCAATTAATAAAGTAAGCGCATTTTAGCTAAAATTTTATTTATGATCTGAATTAGGACGAATATCTTGGTGCAGATTTAATACTTCATTTAGTTGAAGTAGTTTATAAATTTAGGTATTAAGTTAAGTTTTCAAAGTTTTGAAATTTCATTCAAAACTGCTTGTTAGTTGTTTAAAAAATTAGATTGTTAGTTCGTTGACTATTTCAAAGAATCAGTTCTTTTCCTGCAGAAATTGTTTTTGGTTAACTAATTTGTTTGTTTTGTTTAATATAATAATGAGTTAAAAACTCTTAAGATAATTTGGGAAGCATATTTTTGAAATGATTACTTTTCTTACCTACCAGGTTTATAACAAATGAATGGTTAACACAAATAGTGTACTATTATCTTTAGGTTAACTTTAAGTATTTTAGAATTTTATTAACCGTCTGTAAAGTATTCAGATATGAAAGCTAATAGGGCTCGTAGATATGATATGCACGTCAATAATGTTATTAGTTAAATTAAGATGATATAGTGGTGTTAGCATTTAGCAAGGAAGAACTAAAAGCAGTTCTTAATTAAATAGATACAGTACTAACAAAGAGATACAGTATGAGAATTAACATAAAAAAAACTAAGCTACTAGTATGTAAGGGAGAGAAAAATAAACATAAACCATAATAAAAGATAGGAAATGAGAATTTACAAGAATTTAAGAATTTCTGATGTCTAGGAAGCCGAATAACGCAAGATGAAAAAGTGCAAAGGATATAAAAAAGAGATTAGCACAAAGCCGTGTTACATTTAACAAGAAAACGCAGCTGCTATGTTAAAATACAACAAACATAGGAACTAGGAAAAATTGTTGAAAGTATATGTGTAGAGCACAGCACTGTACAGCTGTGAAACGTGGACGGTATGAGATGGGGACAGGAAAAAGATAGAAGCCCTTGAATTGTGGTGCTACAGATGTATGATGAAGACATCAATATCAGACAAACTTAGAAACAAAGGGGTTCTAGAAATAGTAGTGGAAGAAAGAATTATGCGGAAGACAGTGATAAAAAAATAGGAAAGATAGGATAATAGGACACTTTTTAAAGCGTGAAAGAATAATGATAACTAGGGAAAGAAAAACCAGAAGTAGAGATACAACTAGGTGATACTATTGCACACGGATAGTGAAACATGCAGGTTGTGGGAATATCCAGTAAATGTGTAGGTTATTTCAGAATAGGAAACAATGGAAGCCCGCATCCAACCATTTCCAAGACTGAAGTCCTAATGACGATGAAACTCATAAATATCGCAAATCTGCAATTGTCAACTGCAGATACTGATGAAATAATTGTAACCAATATATAACATATACGGCACTAATAATGGTTCCATTTAGTATTTTGTTGCTCTAGTATTATGGAAATTAAATCTTTATGTTGAATATTTATTTATTTATTTTTTTATTTAACGCATTTATTATTTAAAATAGTTTCGTACAAACGAGATTAGGGCTATAAAGACCTTTCTTACACCTAACTTGACGCCTAGATACTAAAATAAACCAAAATGAAGAAAAAATGCTTACAATAATAATAATCTTAAAATTATCAGATGAAGTAATATAAAGTATTTCCTTAGAAATCTAGATAATGATTAAACTTGGAAGTAACAAGCTTCACACACACACATACATGCGCACGCGCATACACACACACATACACACACACACACCATATACACACACACGCACATCCTCATTCACCATACACAAAGTAAGCTAAGAAATATAGAGACTCACTACAACTACACGGCTATTGTATGTGTTTTGTTTTCTACGATCTTAACAGATACTTTTGATAGAGTGTACGAAAAGTTGAAATGAAAGATGCTTTCCGAATTTCCGGCAAGATAGAATTCCAAAGAAGTGTGTTTGCAACAAGAAAGGTTGAATTGGTATTGATATTAGGTTCTTCTGTCTTGTAACATACTGCCGGTTTAATAAAGGTAAGTAATAAGAGTTCAAATAGTATGAGGAGCAATTTTTCAGTAATTTAAAAACCAGACATGCAAGGCGAGGTTTATGTCTTAAGCCAATCAAGATTTATGTACTAAGAGGATACCCTATCTGAGTATTTCTAGTTAAAAATAAAGCGAATGCAGCTGTTTTGCGCTTGCTGTAAGCGTGCTTGAAGTGCTGTCGATAAGTTTGTATATATTGCATCACAATAGTCGAAATACGGAAAGATTAAAGACTGAACTAATGTTTTCTTACGTTCCATCGGTAGAAACCGCTTGAGACGTTTAAGCGAATGCAAGGAGAATGCTGTTTTCTTACAATGGCTTGAAATCTGTTCTTTCCATAATAAGGTAAAGTCTATTAGTATGTCTAAATTTTTGACCGTAGATAAGAGATATAATGGAACTTTCCCATAAGCACTGAAGGTAAATTGGCATTAGAAATTTTACTTAGCATATTTTGTGTGCTTATAACCAAACCTTGACATTTATCAAGATTAATAGAAAATAGGTTTTCGTTATTCCATTGGTAAATTCTCTCCAAGTACGCGTTAATATTATTAAATGATTGAATTAAATCAGTGGGCTTAAAATGATAATAAATTTGCAAATCGTCAGCATAGCAATGATATTTACAAAACTTCAGGTTGGTCGATACGTCCTGTATATACAGGCTGAACAAAAGTGGTCCCAGCACACTCCCCTGAGAAACCCCCGCAACTATAGTAGTTGTATCTGAAATTCTTCCGGAGTCGTCTACTACTTGCTGATTGCGATTAGTTATATAAGGTTTAATCCATTCTAATGCTTTATCAGAAAAGTTAAGTTTACTTAAAGGAATATCAAAATCAACATTGTTGAAAGCTGAGCTAAAAACCAAAAGTATAAGAACTGTTAATTGTTGAGTGTCCATGGCTCGTCGAAAATTATCAACCGCCAGTAACGCAGCTGTACACGTACTACGCATCGCACGCAACCCGGATTGATGAACGTCATACAGATTATTTGTTCTGAAAAATTCCGATATTGGATTAAGTGCTACGTATTAGATTGCTTTAGATAATGCTGGTAAAGTATCTATAGGGCAATATTCCGAGGAAGTAGTTGGATTAGATGTTTTCGGTAATGGTCTAACAAGGGAGTGTTTTCAAAGTGTTGGAAAGCAACTAGATCTAAACGAAGTACTAACGATTGGGGTAAATTTTCTATAATAGATGAGCATATAAAGTTAAACATCGACCAAGAGATTTAGTCGCAACCTTCTGCTTTAGATTTAATATGTTGGATGGTTTCCAGGACAGTATCGTCAGATACTTGGGCAAACACGAGTTGCTACCAATTTGGTTGCAATTTCAAAGGTAATGTGTGTACTGTATCCCACTTTTCTGTATCATTACAACAAAGCACCGAGGCAAAATGTTGATTTAAAATATTGAAATTCATATTAATAGGGGCGTTTATTGTGGAGTTTCCAACAACCGTTTGTTTTAAAATTTCTATGTGCACCATTATTAGTGGACAGGCTGAAAAGGAGCATAATTTTGAATTCCTGATTAACTGTTTTGTTTTGATACGCAGACGTTTGTAGCTTTGGAGATTTTCAGTAGTCTTAAACTTTTTGTATTAAGAAAGTGAAGCGTTCCGAACGCGTCGCATACCTTGTATTTGTGGAGTAAACTATGGCGTCCTCGCTCTGGTTACTCTAAATTTTTTAATGGGAGCATGAATGAGGTAGACTGTAACAAGTAATTTATAAAATATTGTCAACTTAGTATTAACATCGAATACTTCGTTAATTTTACGCCAAGCTGCACGTTCGGCATCAACATTAAGCAGCTCTAAATTAATATCTTTAAGATTGCCACATCATCATCATTGGGTCTTCAGTCCTGAAACTGGTTAGACGCGTACCAATATTGTTTCCTATTCTGAACTAATCTACAGATTTCCCCGAAATTTGCACAGTCTGCATCTATCACTATCTGATCTAGGTCTACATCTACCTCTTTTTTCCTATCTCTGCTTGTCATATATCCCATACTATTCCCCAAAAATGCATTAGAACGTATTCTGCCCTTCTATTTCTCATATTTTTTTCCCAAAGATATCCTTGTTCTCTTATTGTTTCTATAACCTATTTGTTATTACCTTTGTCTGTCCATCCTCATACATCTGAAGCACGGCATTTCAAAGGCTGTTACTGTTCTTCTGTCTGCTTTTCAGACTGCTCGTATTGCATAGGCATACTGTCTGTGCTGTGCTACACACATACGCTTTTAACAACTTTTTGTTCTATATTTGTTGTCTTTCATCATAGGCGCCGTTCTTTCTTGTTAGATGCAGTTCGGTCCCCTTCTATTGTTTTACAATTATATACCCTATTTCTCCGACATTCAGTGGTTGCGAAGGGGGGTAAGCAGCCTATGGCTGACAAATTCCCCCAGCACTTGAACATTTACTGATTTAATATTTCTTCCAATATATCTTTTCGCACAGTCAACATTAGTTGCAGATATTTAACAACAAACAACGAATTGTTTATACTAATCATCAGATTTATCTGCGCTCATTTTTTCGTCATTGGGTTTCCCGTCTCAAAACTGGATGGACATGTACCTGCACTTATTTATTTTCTAAATTAACCTACATAGCTCGCTGAAATTCTCACACAGCAATACAGCTCGGTTGCCCTTATATTGTTTTCTAATATTATGCCGTATTTCACTGAGATTTATTGAAGGGGGTTAAGCAACCTGTGGCTGCCAAGATGCCCCAACACCTAGACATTTGCCGAAATAATAGTTTTCCAGTAAATGCTTTCACGCAATTACCATAATTCGAGATTATTGCCCATCCAATGCTTGTAGTTGCTTATAAAAAATATTATTTTTCTTCTATTGCTTTCTAATATTATGACCTATTTCACTAAGTTTTATTGAAGGGGATTAAGCAACCTGTGGCTGCCAAGATCCCCCAACTCTTAGACATTTGCCGAAATAATAGTTTTCCAGTAAATGCTTTAACGCAATTACCATTATTCGAGAATATTGCCCATCCAATGCCTGTAGTTGCTTATAATAAATATCGTGTTTCTTCTATTGTTTTCTAATATTATGCCCTATTTCACTAAGATTTATTGAAGGGGGTTAAGCAACCTGTGGCTGTCAAGATCCACCAACACTTAGACATTTGCTGAAATAATAGTTTTCCAGTGAATGCTTTCACGCAATTACCATAATTCGAGAATATTGCCCATCCAATGCTTGTAGTTGCTTATAATAAATATCGTGTTTCTTCTATTGTTTTCTAATATTATGCCCTATTTCACTGAGATTTATCGAAAGGGGTTAAGCAACCTGTGCCTGCCAAGATCCCCCAACACTTAGAAATTTGCTGAAATTTTCCAGTGAATGCTTTCACGGAATTACCATAATTCGAGAATATTGCCCATCCAATGCTTGTAGTTGCTTATAATAAATATCATGTTTCTTCTATTGTTTTCTAATATTATGACCTATTTCACTGAGATTTATTGAAGGGGGTTAAGCAACCTGTGGCTGCCAAGATCCCCCAACACTTAGATATTTGCTGAAATAATAGTTTTCTAGTGAATGCTTTCACGCAATTACCATAATTCGAGAATATTGCCCATCCAATGCTTGTAGTTGCTTATTATAAATATCGTGTTTCATCTATTGTTTTCTAATATTATGACCTATTTCACTGAGATTTATTGAAAGGGGTTAAGCAACCTGTGGCTGCCAAGGTCCCCCAACACTTAGACATTTGCTGAAATAATAGTTTCCCAGTAAATGCTTTCACGCAATTACCATAATTCGAGAATATTGCCCATCCAATGCTAGTAGTTGCTTATAATAAATATCATGTTTCTTCTATTGTTTTCTAATATTATGACCTATTTCACTGAGATTTATTGAAGGGGGTTAAGCAACCTGTGGCTGCCAAGATCCCCGAACACTTAGACATTTGCCGAAATAATAGTTTTCCAGTAAATGCTTTCACCCAATTACCATTATTCGAGAATATTGCACATCCAATGCTTGTAGTTGCTTATAATAAATATCATGTTTCTTCTATTGTTTTCTAACATTATGCCCTATTTTACTGAGGTTTATTGAATGAGGTTAAGCAAATCGTGGCTGCCAAGATCCCCCAACACTTAGACATTTGCCGAAATAATAGTTTTGCAGTAAATGCTTTCACGCAATTACTATTATTCTAGAATATTGCCCATCCAATGCTTGTAGTTGCTTATAATAAATATCGTGTTTCTTCTATTGTTTTCTAATATTTTGCCCTATTTCACTGAGATTTATTGAAGGGGGTTAAGCAACCTGTCGCTGCCAAGATCCCCCAACATTTAGACATTTGCTGAAATAATAGTTTTCCAGTGAATGCTTTCACGCAATTACCATAATTCGAGAATATTGCCCATCCAATGCTTGTAGTTGCTTATAATAAATATCGTGTTTCTTCTATTGTTTTCTAATATTATGCCCTATTTCACTGAGATTTATCGAAAGGGGTTAAGCAACCTGTGCCTGCCAAGATCCCCCAACACTTAGAAATTTGCTGAAATTTTCCAGTGAATGCTTTCACGGAATTACCATAATTCGAGAATATTGCCCATCCAATGCTTGTAGTTGCTTATAATAAATATCATGTTTCTTCTATTGTTTTCTAATATTATGACCTATTTCACTGAGATTTATTGAAGGGGGTTAAGCAACCTGTGGCTGCCAAGATCCCCCAACACTTAGATATTTGCTGAAATAATAGTTTTCTAGTGAATGCTTTCACGCAATTACCATAATTCGAGAATATTGCCCATCCAATGCTTGTAGTTGCTTATTATAAATATCGTGTTTCATCTATTGTTTTCTAATATTATGACCTATTTCACTGAGATTTATTGAAAGGGGTTAAGCAACCTGTGGCTGCCAAGGTCCCCCAACACTTAGACATTTGCTGAAATAATAGTTTCCCAGTAAATGCTTTCACGCAATTACCATAATTCGAGAATATTGCCCATCCAATGCTAGTAGTTGCTTATAATAAATATCATGTTTCTTCTATTGTTTTCTAATATTATGACCTATTTCACTGAGATTTATTGAAGGGGGTTAAGCAACCTGTGGCTGCCAAGATCCCCGAACACTTAGACATTTGCCGAAATAATAGTTTTCCAGTAAATGCTTTCACCCAATTACCATTATTCGAGAATATTGCACATCCAATGCTTGTAGTTGCTTATAATAAATATCATGTTTCTTCTATTGTTTTCTAACATTATGCCCTATTTTACTGAGGTTTATTGAAGGAGGTTAAGCAAATCGTGGCTGCCAAGATCCCCCAACACTTAGACATTTGCCGAAATAATAGTTTTGCAGTAAATGCTTTCACGCAATTACTATTATTCTAGAATATTGCCCATCCAATGCTTGTAGTTGCTTATAATAAATATCGTGTTTCTTCTATTGTTTTCTAATATTTTGCCCTATTTCACTGAGATTTATTGAAGGGGGTTAAGCAACCTGTCGCTGCCAAGATCCCCCAACATTTAGACATTCGCTGAAATAATAGTTTTCCAGTGAATGCTTTTACGCAATTACCATAATTCGAGAATATTGCCCATCCAATGCATGTAGTTGATTATAATAAATATCATGTTTCTGCTATTGTTTTCTAATATTATGACCTATTTCACTGAGATTTATTGAAGGGAGTTAAGCAACCTGTGCCTGCCAAGATCCCCCAACACTTAGACATTTGCCGAAATAATAGTTTTCCAGTAAATGCTTTCACGCAATTACTATTATTCTAGAAAATTGCCCATCCAATGCTTGTAGTTGCTTATAATAAATATCTAGTTTCTTCTATTGTTTTCTAATATTTTGCCCTATTTCACTAAGATTTATTGAAGGGGGTTAAGCAACCTGTCGCTGCCAAGGTCTCCCAACACTTAGACATTTGCTGAATTAATGGTTTTCCAGTGAATGCTTTCACGCAATTACCATAATTCGAGAATATTGCCCATCCAATGCTTGTAGTTGCTTATAATAAATATCATGTTCCTTCTATTGTTTTCTAATATTATGACCTGTTGGCGCCATTAAAGGTAATTTTAGTAAAAGTAGAAATGTTAACATTTGTATATAGTTTAGTTATCTAGTTGATAACTCGCAGATGTTGATAGTCAAGGTACATATTTAGTTGCTATTCGGACTTTGCTTTGAATGGTGTTGTTTCCAATATATAATATAAAACTTGTGTAGCCGTTCCAATATCAGCAGCCGTCTGTCGAATTCGTCCGCCGCCACCAATAGCTGTATTGATGAAGGGTGCCCTTTTTGAATCTAGTAGAAGAGTGGTTTCCTGTTTATCTTCTGCAGTCGATGCTGAATTGGTAAGTGCTTTTGTCTTGCACTTGCTTTATTTATGTATTTGGAACTTCCGCTAAAATTATTTATCAAAATCAGTTTGTACTACCGCTTTACGCTCACCATGGGTCCTTCGAGCCGGATGTTCAGTTTTTATTTGTGATAAAAATAATTATTCTATGATAATATATGATACAATTTTGTTGAATTTCAACATCTGCGAGTCTTGTTGAGTTGTTGTGAAAACGCCTTAAATTTGCGATAAGTAAACTATTGAGATTAGAGGTAATCTTTAAACTAATTTGTTTAGGTTTTGATATTTAATTAATAAAAGATTATACAATGAGTCATTTAGAACTTAGTTCGTGTGTAACTAAAAGGGAGAAATATTTTGCTAGAATTCAAGCACTTTACGACGTAGGAAACAGATGTATTTTGTTATTAAAAAAGGAACAATCATACGCACCAGAATTAGATAGTTTCATTTCGCGTTTCAATAGAATGGAAGATGATTTAGATGATTTTGAACGCATAAATGATAAAATAGGAATTTTAAATTTTAAGGTAGAAGAAAGGGAACGCATTGACGTTAATCAACCTTTAGTAGCCTATGATGAACTTTACTTTAGTATAAAAACGCAAGCTCGTAAATTAAACGTTCAAATGCGATCGACAATTGAAGGGCAAACCTCCGCCGCCACTTCGTCTAATTTAGTAAATATTGAATCTCACTCGGCAAAATTACCGAAAATAGAAATTGAACCGTTTGATGGGGTAAAAATAAGCGATTGGCCGAACTTCTACTCTCTTTTTACGTCACTGATTCATGAAAATAAATCACTTTCAAAGGTGGAAAAATTAACGTATTTAAGAAGCTTATTAAAACAACACGCATTATCACTTATTGAATCCTTATCAATATCAGATCAGAATTACGATATTGCAATGCAAACTTTAATAAAACGCTTTCAAAATAAACGTTTACTAGCTTTAAATTATTTAGATAAAATATTTTCATTTCGTACACTGTTTGAAGACTCCTCGAGATCATTAAATTCGTTTGTTGAAGTATTTAGTACGAATTTAAACGCTTTAAAGGCACTGCAAATTCCTGATTTATTTGACTTTACTATTTTATACGCTGGTTTACGATCCCTGTCGCCTACCTCACGCAAAGAATTTGAATTCAAATGTTCTGATATGGATATTCCTAAATGTAACGACTTGATCAAATTTGTAGAAGATAGAATTAAAGTTGTTGAATTAACGCATTCAAACGCCAGGTCCGCGCCTCCGCAATCATGTAAGCCTGTTCTTGCAATTACTAAATCAAATAAGGGACATTTTAGCAATCCACGCAATTCATTGCTGTCTATCGCTTCCAATAAATCTGACATTACAAGAGGACATCCTGGATGCCCCTTATGCAATTCATCACATAAAATCTACGCATGTGAAAAGTTTAAGGAGTATCCCATTTCTCAACGTCATGATGTTGTAAAGAAATTTGCATTATGTTTTAATTGTTTAGGTTTCCATAGATTGTCTGTATGTAGATCTCAGTCAAAATGTGTACATTGTGGAAATCCCAGGCATCATAGTTTATTGCACATGATTAATGATAATAAAAATCGTTCCTCATTAAATACTATACGAGATTGCCAAAATAGTGTTTCACTGAAAGATGAGAATAATATCGTAGTGGCTGAATCAAATTCTGCACTGCAGACATTGTCCTGCTCTGTTACCGAAAATGTTTCGATGAACAATTGTTCAATATTGTTAAGTACCGCTATTATTGGGATGTATGGTGCAAGTGGTTATGTAATTCCTATTCGTGCCGTAATTGATAGTGGTTCCCAAGTTAGTCTGATTACCAATGCTTGTGTACAAAAATTAGGTTTGGTACGATACAGAAATCATATCGCGTTGAAGGGGGTGTCTAATATCGCTATTGAGAAAAATAGAGGTTTTGTTAATTGTTCGATTACACTATTAAATAATTCAAATATCCAACTTTATACAAATGCTCTAATAGTTGATCAAATTTGTAGCGACCAACCTAATGTACCCTTAGTTTCAGATGTAAGGAATCGCTTTTCTGATATCAGTCTAGCTGATCCTTATTTCGATAAAAGGCCTCCTATTGATTGTTTATTGGGCGCTGATTTATATACTGAAATTATGGCAGACTCTCATTCTATTATTAAGGGACAACCAAGTGCTATTTCTACAATTTTTGGATGGGTTCTGTGTGGCAAAGTGCCTCAACCCCTCTCACTGTCACTCAGTAACAAATCTGATCATACTTCGCTTTTTTTATGTTGTGAATCATTAGACACTTCTCTTCGCAAATTTTGGGAAGTTGAAGAGGTCAACCGCCCTCTGCCGGTTAATCCTGAAGATTCTATAATTGAATCGCAGTTTATAAAGAATTGTTCACGTGATCCTTCAGGACGATATACTGTTAGTCTTCCTTTTCTTGAGGAAAATCCCATTCTACCTGATACTAGTATGTACGCTCAAAAACGCTTAATTAATTTGGAGAAACACTTACAACGCCAACCTTCACTTTATATTGAATATCGCAATTTTATGGATCAATACATAAACTTAGGTCATATGAATATCGCTTCCTCACATTCTAATTATATTATTCCACATCACTGCGTAGAAAAGCAGGCTAGTAGTACCACCAAAATTAGAACGGTTTTCGACACGTCGTTTCGCCCCACCTTAAACAGTAAATCTCTTAATGATTTTCTTCTACCAGGTCCTAAATTGCAACGTGATATAACAGACATCATTTGCAATTTTCGACTTCACGCTGTAGTCGTTTGTTGAGATGTTCAACAAATGTACCGCCAAATATTAATAAACAAAGATCAACGTAAATTTCAACACATTTACTACCGCACTGAACCCGACGGTGACATTCAAGATTACGAATTAAATACGGTCACCTTCGGCGTGTCAACCGCACCCTATTTAGCGCAAAGGGTGCTTCATCAATTGGTTGAAGATGAAGGTCAACAATTTCCTTTAGCTTCAAAAGCAATAATGCAACAAACTTATGTGTAGATACCATTCAAGAAGCATTACAATTACAAACGCAGTTAATAGACATTTTTAAACTAGGAGGTTTTAGTTTACGAAAATGGATTAGCAATCATCAATCTGTTCTTGAGGATGTACCCATTGATTATCGCAATCACGATTTAATTTTAAATACAGAAGATAATTCTGTTAAGATCCTCGGTGTTCAATATGAACCACGCGAAGATTGTTTTTCGTATCGTATAAATTCGAATTTGAGTGTTATGACTAAAAGAAGTATGCTATCTGAAATTGCAAAATTTTATGACCCTTTAGGGTGGCTTACGCCAGTTACCTTTACTCAAAATCACTGATTCAAAGCGTATGGTTATTAGGATTAAACTGGGATGAGCCGCTTCCAACTAAAATTCATGAAGAATGGAAACAATTCGTTATTGATTTAGCCTTGTTAACTGAAATTAGAATTTCTCGTCATATCGATTTTAAGTTAGCACTTTCTCGTCAAGTGATCGGATTTTGTGATGGTTTGTCAAAGGGATATGGAGCGGTCATATATATCCGTTGCGAATTTCAAAATTATATTAATATTTATTTGCTTAAAGCAAAAAGTCGTATAGCCCCGCTTAAAACTTTAAGTATTCCTCGCTTGGAATTATCTGCTGCAGTTCTTTTAAGTCGTCTATTAAACTCCGTCGAATGTTTTATAAAACAAATCGAACCATGCTCCGTTCATTTATTTACGGATTCGTCAGTTGTACTTGCTTGGTTACGTACACCGCCTCATACCTTAAAAACTTTTGTGTCTAATAGAATTGTTAAAATTTTAGAAACTTCTCTGCCTACTTATTGGCATCATGTTTCAACACAAGACAATCCTAGTGATTGTGCAAGTAGGGGTTTACAACCCAAATTCTTATCGCAATTTACCTTCTGGTGGAAGGGCCTTCGTCTTTTGTATACGCTCTTTAGTATCTGGAACTTAAATTCTTGCAGTCCCCTACAGGATAATTTAGTACCAGAATTAAAGTCTGAAACGCTTATTGTCACCACCGCTAAAATATTGCCTCTATTAGAATTAATAAATAAATGTTCAAGTTTTAGTAAATTGCAAAGAAGTATTGCTTTTGTATTGAGATTTTGTTTTAATTCACGATGTAAAATATTACAACTTCCACGACGTACTGGTCCGCTTTCTCCGATTGAATTACAAAATGCTAGGTATCTATGCATAAAAGAAGTACAGGCATTCTATTATTCTAATGAAATACACCAAGTAAAAACGAATCAGTTGTGTTCTCCTTCGCTACAAAAGTAAACTCCGTTTCTAGATAATCAAAACTTGCTCAGGGTGGGCGGTCGTCTTGTGAATACGACTTTCCCCTATCACGCCAAGCTTCCCATATTAATTCCCAGAGATTCCCATCTGGCGGTCTTAATATGCGATTATACACATAAAATAACGTTGCACGGAGGTCCGCGTCTAATGCAATCTCTCATTCAATGTCAATATTGGATTCCCGGAATTCGTCAATTCATACGTCATCGTATTTATAAATGCATGCGCTGTTATAGATTAAAGGCTCAAACCTGTGAACCGCAAATGGCAAATTTGCCAAAAGCTAGAGTTCAGCAATCGCGTCCGTTCTGGAATACGGGGATTGATTTTGCTGGACCTCGGACAATCAAAGAAAGTCACAGAAGAAATGCTCCGCAATCAAAAGGTTATTTGGCCATATTCGTTTGTCTAGCTACCAAGGCGGTACATCTAGAATTCGTATCGGGTCTATCCACCCCTGCATTTCTTGCTGCCTTAGATAGATTTGTTGCTCGCAGAGGTTTGTGCCACGAAATATTTTGTGATTGTGGCACTAATTTTAAGGGCGCGTCCAATTATTTCGCCGATGTTTATAGAATGTTAAAGGACTCTAATACCGCTATCGCTGATCACGTTTCTACTATCAGAATAAAGTGGAACTTTAACCCACCATCTGCTCCGCACTTTGGGGGTTATGGGAATCGGGTGTCAATCCGCTAAGCATCATTTGCACAGAGTCTTAGATCCTAGGATCCTTACTTTTGAAGAAATGAGTACTATTATTACCCGCGTAGAGGCAATAATGAACAGTCGTCCGCTAGGTTCTATTTTATCAGATCCAATTGAAGGTACGGATTACCTCACTCCGGGTCATTTTTTAATTGGATCCCCTTTGTTAGCACCCCCAGAAATGGATTTTGAAAGGGTTAAATTAAGCGGTGTGGATCGCTACCATTTACTTCAACAAGCTACCCAGTCATTCTGGCGCAAATGGTCAAGCGAGTATTTACACACGCTAATGCCGCGACTAAAATGGTATGCAAATCAACCAAATATAAAAATTGGTGATATTGTTCTATTAAAGGTTAGTGACACGCCCCCGTTGTCCTGGCCACTTGGCAAAATTCTTGAGATTTATCCTAGCAAGGATGGCAGAGTTAGAGTTGCCAAAATTAAAACTAGCACAGGAGTTTATGTCAGACCTCTATGTAAAATGGCAACCCTACCGCTGTTAGATTCTGAATAACAATTTTTTTTTTATTCTTTTACTCAAAGTTAGTTTACATATTTGTTTGGAGTCATTATATTATAGTTAAGTTAATTTGTGTTTTTTGCTTTTGTATTTTTTATCAAAACATTGTTTTGGGTGGGCGGTATGTTGGCGCCATTAAAGGTAATTTTAGTAAAAGTAGAAATGCTAACATTTGTATATAGTTTATTTATCTAGTTGATAACTCGCAGATGTTGAAAGTCAAGGTACATATTTAGTTGCTATTCGGACTTTGCTTTGAAAGGTGTTGTTTCCAATATATAATATAAAACTTGTGTCGCCGTTCCAATATCAGCAGCCGTCTGTCGAATTCGTCCGCCGCCACCAATAGCTATATTGATGAAGGGTGCCCTTTTTGAATCTAGTAGAAGAGTGGTTTCCTGTTGATCTTCTGCAGTCGATGCTGAATTGGTAAGTACTTTTGTCTTGCACTTGCTTTATTTATGTATTTGGAACTTCCGCTAAAATTATTTATCAAAATCAGTTTGTACTACCGCTTCACGCTCGCCATGACCTATTTCACTGAGATTTATTGAAGGGGGTTAAGCAACCTGTGGCTGCCAAAATTTCCGAACACTTAGACATTTGCCGAAATAATGGTTTTCCAGTAAATGCTTTCACGCAATTACCATTATTCGAGAATATTGCCCATCCAATGCATGTAGTTGCTTATAGTAAATATCGTATTTTGTTACGGGCCAATTCAGCACTACGACACCAAGGGACGGATCGGGATCCGTAAGCGGCCTAGATCTAGCCGGTGAGAGGTAGGTCAGACAAAAGTCATAGATTGGGATTGCTAAATGCCCTAAGATTACAATTATAATTAGATGTGAAGTCGGTAAAACGTCAAAAATCGGGTGGGCACCACCAGTAATGTCACAATGCTAGATGACAAAAGGAAAATCTCATCACTGGTCGGTAGACTCCTTGCAGCTCAATATTTAACATAAAATCCTCAAAAAACCTCGCAGAGTAGAGAGGTTGAATTCACCCTACTAACATAAACTTCTTACTAAAATAATGCACGTAGACAACTTTACTTAATTCTATTAACAAATTCCAACGACTGAAATAAATACATGGGTTGGTTACATAAACAAATATGGCACATACATATATGAACAAGTAAATGTAAACATTACCACAAGTAATATTGTCGATAAAGTAAATGGCATACAATTATTATTACTATAAGGTGTACTGGCCAGTAAAGCAATGTGTAATAAAATTAAGGTGGAGTTGAGTGCACAGGACACCCCCACTTGCTCTACTTACACAGTAACTAATAAAATATTTGAAACGTAATGCGTAGGACGCCGTGTGCATGCAACCCGACGCTACTAACTTAACGGCAACAATAACTTTCAATTCAAAATGTAAATTGTAATCTTAATCCAGCAAATATGTAATCATAATAATTTTGCATAAATGAAAGTGTCAGTACAACTGTCTTAAATATTACGTTAATTGGGAATAATATGGTTTAACTATTTATACTAGTTAAAGGTGTTTGTTGTTCACGACAACGGTAAAGTATCAATAAAGCGCACACACTTTAGAACTCGGTGATAAGGGATTAACACAACTTCATGTACGGGTTGTGCTTAGTTTAATTACACAAACATTCAATTATAATCGCCGTATTTGGGGCTGCACTGTAAAATCTACGAATACAGTCACTTACCTTGTAAGGTGGATTGTACCAGTCAACACTGTGAGGTGTCGAGTTTTCTACATTCAAACACGTGACAATTAATCTATTACTTGATCCCCAACAACTGGGTTATATTACGGGCCTACCGCAACCGTAACGAGATTTCCATTCATCCTCCAGACAGTAACTCCCAAATTCATTGGCATTAATTAATACTTCTAAAACGTAAACAACAAAAGAGGATGCCTCAACCTACAACAGAATGATTAACCACGTGCAGCACGTGACGCTATTAGCGAAGATCAACAATCAAAACTCGGTACTTGTATTATAACTTCCCCTGAACCTCCAAAATAAACTATCGATTAACTATGATATTGTAACTACATATTTCATGTAAGAACTGAATAAATCCGCTCTAAGCGATTTGTTTTATATCACAAAACTCAACTTGACAAAACTACCTCATAAACGTCACAGACCTCCACCTTTTTGATTACCTTTAAAAAAAAACACTGTCGAAATTATGAAGGGATGTGCGGACAATGAGCTCTTTGTTATATTTTAAACTGATGAATCATTTACACAAACTAAGGGACATTATATACATATTTCTCTAATATAAGGTAACAAAATAAACGGAACGTTACACCTCCCCCACTCGAAGACGAAAATCTCATTTTCGACTTAAGAAAACGGAAATTTAAACCTAAAGAAAACGAAACTAACTAAACAACACAAAAAAAACAAAATCGAAACACACTATTAACTAATCGGGATGGTGTTTAAGAACTTTGGCGTGCCATACACCTTTAGACATGCCAGTCGAATCGGACAACTCATATGTCGAATAAGACACTTTTTTACGAATAATAAAGGGCCCAACAGATTTAGGGGCTAATTTCGCGGTAAAATGTTTCGACGCGTCAGACAAAACATAATTCCTTCTCCACACGGAATCACCAACTTCAAAATCTGCGGGACGACTTCGTAAATCATATTTGATTTTTGCGCGATCATATGCCACTTTAAGTCTCTTGACAATATCATCGTAAATTTTCTGCATCGCAGCAGAACGCGATAGGAGATCTTTTCGATCAGCAAAATCAACACCATTTAAATCACGAGAATTATCAGGCACATCGGGACTTCCTTTAAGATTCATCTCACGACCAAAATTAGCAAAATATGGCGACATACCGGTAACTTCTTGAATAGCAGTACGTACGGTGCAAGCTACTTTAGGTAAATAACGATCCCAATCTTTGTGATGATCTTTCATATACGACGACAACATGGTTTTCAAAATTCTATGTACTCTCTCGACCGGATTTGCTTGAGGATGATAATAAGCATTAAATATTATCTGAATTTTATACGAGGATGCCAACTTGCTGAATTCCTTAGAACGAAACTGAACACCATTATCGGTAAGTAAATATTGCGGAACACCAAACACTAAAATAACATTTTCTTCAAGACGTTGCACCACAGCTGAAGCTGTAGCAGAACGTAACGGGAAAAACAATGAAAATTTCGTAAAACAATCGGTAACTGACAAAATATAGCAATAACCTCTAGAAGAACGCGTTAACGGACCTATAATATCACAAGATACCATCTGCCAAGGTTTCTTATCAATGGGGTGCCTGGACATCAGACCTGCAGGTTTCTTCTGCTCAGGCTTTTGCTCTAAACACACTTTACAATGGTTCACATAACGAGTAACATCAGCTTTCATTTTCGGCCAATAATATAAACGAGAAATACGACTAAAGGTCTTAAAAATACCTAGATGACCTAAAGTAGGCTCATCATGAAACTTTACTAAAAGATCTTTACGACGAAATTTCGGGACAACTTCTCTCCAACAATCATCTTCTTCAGAAACATCCGGATAATCAACTTTCATCCGCTTATACAAAGTATCACCAACAATTTTCCAACTATTATAGACAATCGGTTTAGTCTGCACAAGCTTACACATACGATTATACCAGCGATCAATTTTCGAATTTACCGGAGGCTCCATCTCTTCACGCTCCTCCACAACCACATTGACAACATTAACCTAAGGCACGGAACAAGATAACGCATCAGGTACATAACGGTCTTTACTCTTCCTATGTAAAATCTCAAAATCATGCTGCTGTAACCTAATAGCCCATCTGGCTAATCTACCTGATGGCTCTTTCAAATTATTTAACCAGACTAGAGAATGATGGTCCGTAATAACGGTAAACCTAGCGCCTTCAAGATACGGACGTAACCTCTCAATAGGCCAAATCACGGCTAAACATTCACGCTCGGTAACGGAAAATTTTTTTTCAGCTTTAGTAAGAGAACGACTAGTATAACATACAACATATTCTTGACCATCCTTAGTTTGATTAGGACTGCGCCTAAGCCATAACCAGAAGCATCTGTTTGTACACAAAACGGTAAGTCAAAATCAGGACATCTAACTATAGGGGCGGAAATCAAATGGTTCTTAATAGTAGTAAACGCAACATTACAAATTTCGGACCAGTCAAATTTAAAATTTATTTCTTAACAAAGCCGTTAACGGGGCGACAATTGACGAAAAATTCGGAATAAAACGTCTATACCACGAAGCCATACCTACAATTCTCCTAACTTCGCTAACAGACTTCGGTGGCGGTATGTTCAGAATAGCGGTAACTTTTTCAGGATCAGGGAGTAACCCCTTACTATTCACAATGTATCCAAGATACTTAAGTTCAGGTTTGCAAAAATGACACTTCTCACGACCTAACGTCAGACCAGCATTACTTAAACGAGTAAATACTTCTTGTAGCATTTCGATATGTCATTCAAAATCAGGTGTACATAGGATTATATCGTCCTAATAAACGAAAACGTAGGGTTTCAACTCGGGACCTAACACGGTATCTATTAAACGTTGCCACGTAGCCGGAGCATTATGTAATCCGAACGGTAAACGACAAAATTTAAATAAACCACGGTTTGGTACCGTAAAAGCTGTATACTGACGGGATTCCTTAGCACAGCTTAACAGCTTAACGGCAACAATAACTTTTAATTCAAAATGTAAATTGTGATCTTAATCCAGCAAATATGTAATCATAATAATTTTGCATAAATGGAAGTGTCAGTACAACTGTCTTAAATATTAAGTTAATTGGGAATAATATGGTTTAACTATTTATACTAGTTAAAGGTGATTGTTGTTCACGACAACGGTAAAGTATCAATAAAGCGCACACACTTTAGGACTCGGGGATAAGGGATTAACACAACTTCATGTACGGGTTGTGCTTAGTTTAATTACACAAACATTCAATTATAATCGACGTATTTGGGGCTGCACTGTAAAATCTACAAATACAGTCACTTACCTTGTATGGTGGATTGTACCAGTCAACACTGTGAGGTGTCGAGTTTTCTACTTTCAAACACGTGACAATTAATCTATTATTTGATCCCCAACAACTGGGTTATATTACGGGCCTACCGCAACCGAAACGAGATTTCTATTCATCCTCCAGATAGTAACTCCCAAATTCATTGGCATTAATTAATACTTCTAAAACGTAAACAACAAAAGAGGATGCCTCAACCTACAACAGAATAATTAACCACGTGCAGCACGTGACGCTATTAGCGAAGATCAACAATCAAAACTCGGCACTTGTATTATAACTTCCCCTAAACCACCAAAATAAACGATCGATTAACTATAATATTGTAACTACATATTTCATGTAAGAACTGAATAAATCCGCTCTAAGCGTTTTTTTATATCACAAAACTCAACTTGACAAAACTACCTCATAATCGTCACAGACCTCCACTTTTTTGATTACCTTAAAAAAAACACTGTCGAAATTATGAAGGGATGTGCGGGCAATGCGCTCTTTGTTATATTTTAAACTGATGAATTATTTACACAAACTAAGGGACATTATATACATATTTCTCTAATATAATGTAACAAAATAAACGGAACGTTACAATTTCTTCTATTGTTTTCTAATATTATGCCCTATTTCACTGAGATTTATTGAAGGGGGTTAAGCAACCTGTGGCTGACAAGATCCCCCAACACTTAGACATTTGCCGAAATAATAGTTTTCCAGTAAATGCTTTCACGCAATTACCATTATTCGAGAATAATGCCCATGTAATGCTTGTAGTTGCTTATAATAAATATCATGTTTAAGTGCAGTTACTTTCTTCGTCATTAATTTATCCATCTTGAGACTGGTTGGATGTGTACCTCCATTGATATCTATTCTGAGCTAGCCTACACATTTCCATGAAACTCCTGCAGGCTACATCTTTCACTATCTGTGTGCAGTAGTCTAACCTAGGTCTACCTCTTCTTCTCTTTTTTCCTATCTCTGCTTCTAGTGTATTCCGCACTATTCCCTCATGCCGCAGTATGTGGCCTATCATCCTATTTCTCCTATTTTTTACCGTTTTCCACATATTTCTTTCTTCCCCTACCATTTTTAGTACCTCTTCGTTCCTAACTTTGTCTGTCCATGATATCTTCATCAATTGTCTGTAGCACCTCATTTCAAAGGCTTCTACCTTTTTCTTGTCCGCTTCTCCTACTGTCCAGGTTTCACAGCCGTACAGTGCTGTGCTCCACACATATGTTTTAAGCAATCTTTTCCTTGTTTCTATGTTTGTGGTCTTTGAGCACAGTAGTTGCTTTTTCTTGCTAAATGTAGCACGACCTTGTGCTAATCTTTGTTTTATATCTTTTGCGCTTTTCCCATCTTGCGTTATCTGGCTTCCTAGGTAGCAGAAATCCTTAAGCTCTTGTAAGTTCGTGTTACATATTTGTATTCTTGTTTTTGATTTATTTTTGCCTCCTTTGCATACTAGTACTTTAGTTTTACTTTTGTTAATTTTCATACCGTATCTCTCTGTTAGAACCGTTTCCATTTCATTGAGAGCAGCTTCTAACTCTTCCTTGCTAGATGCTAATACCGCTATATCATCTGCAAATCTAAGCATATCAATTTATTGTCCCTGCATAATAATTCCAAATGTCTTCCTGCATTTGACAGTATTCCTTGCCTCTTCAATGTACAAGTTAAAAATTAATGGAGATAGGGAACATCCCTGTCTCATCCCTTTCCTGATGTTTACTTCTCTGCGTTCCTGCTCTAATTCTATTACTCCTGTTTGCTCTTTGTATAAGCTATGTACTATCCGTTTATCCCTATAACTCATTCCAATCTTTTGAGTATTTCCAACATTTTTTTGCATTTTACATTGTCAAATGCTTTTTCCAGATCTACAAACCCTATATACACGCTTTCCCTTTTTTCTATTGTTTTCTCCATTATCACCCTCAGAGCTAAGATAGCCTCTCGTGTTCCCCTGTTTTGCCTAAACCCAAATTGGTCTTCTCCTAGTATTTCTTCAGCCCGTTTTTCCATTTTTCTTTGTACAATTCTAGTTAATATTTTTGATACGTGTGCTGTCATACTTATTGTTCGAAAATTTTCATATCTATCTGCGCCTTTCCTTTTTGGTATGGTTACTATGATGTTATGTTTGAAATCTTTGGGGTATCTCACCTGTTTCATACATATAGCTTAAAAGTTGGAAGAGACGTTCTGTTACTGCTTGACCAGCGGCTTTTAGAGTATCCGCTTGCACCTTATTTGTACCCGGCGCCTTACCATTTTTCAGACCCTTTAATGCTAATTCAAATTCATCTCTAAGTATAGAATATCCCAAGTCATCATTTTCAATGTCTGATCCCTTTTCTAATGCAGTTAGTTCTTCTCCTGCATATAAATTCCCTATATATTCTTGCCATCTTTGTATCTTTGTTTTCCTGTTTTGTCTGATCTATTTTTGTATTTTCGTCTTTCTTCTATTAAATTTAGGATATCTTTTGTTATCCATGGTTTCTTATTTTCTTTTTGTGTATACCCCAGAATATCTCTGTCCGCCATGTCGAGGCTGGATTTAATGTTATTCCATTCTGTTTCTACTTCCTTAGTATCAGATATTTTAAGTGAAAGTTTAGGAAAAATAGAACCTATTAATCTGTTAGTTTTAAATAATGATTCCTTACAATATTCTCGTCCGACAAATGCTAATGAGAATCACTTTCATTTTACTTAAATTAAGGATAAGTCAAAATTATTTGCAAAACAGTTGTCTTCACATTACCATAAAAATTTTTGTTATAGATGTTTAAATAATTTTAGTACAACAGCATTACTTAAGCATCAATCGAATCATTGCGAAAAACAGAATACTTGCTCAATAAGATTACCCGAAGAATCTGAAAAGTATCTAAAATTTAAACATTTCCACTACCAAGAAAAGGTATCATTTGCAGTTTATGCAGATCTCGAAAGTATATTAGAACCATGCAGTAAGCCGGAGGTAGTATTAAACACAGTCCGTTACCAAAGGCATATACACTTTAGAGTAGCGTACTATTTGAAATGCTCGTATGATAATAAATATTCCAAATTTCAATTGTATCGTGGAAAGAGTTGTATAGAATGGTTTGTTGCTCAACTGAAACTGATTTCAGAAACGACGAATAAAATTTTCTGTAACCCAAAACCTATGAATCCTTTACAGAAGAACAAAAGTCCGCATTTAAATTTGCCCTTCACTATCACATTTGCAATAAACCTTTTAGTATAGATGATATTAGAGTTCGCGATCACTGTCACTTTACAGGTGTATTTCGAGAAGCGGCTCATCAAGATTGCAACATCAATTATCATAATTCTTATATGATACTAGTAGTTTTTCATAACTTATCAGGCTACGATTCGCATTTTATTATTAAAAAAATCGCGTTAAGGTTTTCATGTTCGTTGAGAATTCTACCAATAAATAAGGAAAAATACTTATCTTTTAAAAAATATGTAAAAGGTACGAAAGTTAGTTTTAGATTTATCGAATCATTCAGGTTTATGGCATCTAGCATCGAAAAATTAGCTTCCTACTTAGATGATAATAAAAAATCCATCACCAGGGAATATTGTAACACTTATAATGAGTTTCGGTTACTTACGCGTAAAGGCAAATTTCCCTATGATTACATTAACTCTTGGAATAGGCTCAATGAAACCGATTTACCCTGTAAAACAGCATTCTTTAATCGTTTGCGCAACGAAGAAGTCTCAGATGAAGACTACAATCATGCTAAACACGTTTGGCAAACATTTAGTATAAAAACACTAGGGGACTATTCAGATCTATATTTAAAAACAGATGTACTGCTCTTGACTGACATATTTGAAAACTTTAGAAAAAGTTGCATGTTCACGTATAAGTTAGATCCACTTCACTACTTTACGGCTCCTGATTTAGCTCTAGATGCAATGTTAAAAACGACGAACGTTGAACTCGAGTTGCTTACTGATATTAAAAAAATAATGTTTTTAGAACGGGGAATTCGTGGTGGTGTTTCTTAATGTTCGAATAGATATGCCAAAGCAAATAACAAATATATGAATGCAGATTATGATCCGAATTTCGATTCTAAATATTTAAGGTATTTTGATGTTAATAATTTATAAGGGGCTGCAATGTCTGAATATCTTCCATATGGAGAATTTGAATTTTTAGATGACACCAATCCAGATATAGTACGTTTAGACATACTTAATATTCCCGATGATTCTGATGTAGGATATATTTTTGAATGCGATTTACACTACCCAGTATCTTTACATGAAATTTACAGTGACTTACCGTTGGCACCTGAACATATGATACCACCAGTACCTTCTAATAAATCAAACCTAAAGAAATTACTTACAACTTTATATCAAAAACTCAACTATATTATTCACTACAAGAATTTACAAATGTATTTAAGCTACGGTTTAGAACTGAAAAAGATTCATAAGGTTCTTCGGTTTAAACAAGCTTCTTGGTTAAAAGAATACATTGGTTTGAATACGAAATTAAGACAACAGTCAAGAAACAGTTTCCATATATGCTTTTATAAAAATATGATAAATTCGGTTTATGGAAAAATGATAGAAAACGTACGGAAATGGAAAGATGTGAAATTAGTGACCAAATGGGAAGGACGGTTTAAAGCTCGTAGTTACATAGCGAAACCTAATTTTCACAGTTGCACTGTGTTAGACAAAGATCTTGTCTTAATAGAAATGAATAAATTAGGGGTTTATTTAAACAAACCCATTTATGCAGGTTTCTGTATTCTAGATATTTCAAAAACCTATTTATATGAATTTCGCTATAGTTATATAAAATCGCAATTTGCTAACAAAGCAAAGCTACTGTACACGGATACGGATAGCTTGATATACGAGTTTAGAATTGAAGATATTTACTCTTATATCAAACAAGATATTCATAGATTTGATACATCCGATTACGACCCCCATAACAAATATCATATCCCATAATTAAATAAAAAGGTTCCTGGTATTATGAAAGATGAAAGCAATGGTAATATCATGCTAGAGTTTGTAAAACTTAGATCTAAAATGTACACTTACAGAGTTTAGTATAGGGTAATAAAAAAGTCAAAAGGATCTTCCTTAGCAAGTATTAAGCAAATTTCTTTTGATGATTATAAGAAAGCTTTGTTTTATAAACAGACTGTACAGAAACAGCAATATTAATCAGATCAGTCTAACATGATGTGTTTACTATTAAACAAAACAAAATTGTTCTTACTCCAAGTGATGATGATGATGATGTTACAGTGTTTTATAGTGTGGTTAAAATTTGTTGAACTACAGTAAGGGCTGTTATCATTTGGTTAAATATTGTGTTAAATCTGATTAAATCTCGCATTCCTAACATTGTGGTTTGCATGTTTCTTTCAAGGGTTAGTATTCTATTGGTTATACTGTCTTGATTGTTTACTAGCTTTCTTAGTGTATCATTAAATTTTTTGATGGTTAATTGAGTTAAAGCTATTTGATTTTTAACAATTGTTTTTATGTCGTTTTGATTTTCAATTAAGTATTGTATGGCGTTGTTATATCGTTCTGCATTTTGGTTGTCTAAGGTGCCTGTGATAGCTTTTATGATATTACCTAATCTGTCAATAAGTCCTTTCTTTCGTCTTGTAATTTGATCTGTTGGCATTAATCTATTAAATGTATCGTTTGTGTTCTTAAAGATATTTTCCATTATACTGTTATAATTAAGCATTTCTATCGCGTATTCTTTTCCGAATTTGGCTGTGTCCATTGATTGTTTCAGTCTGTAATAATTGTCTCTAATTATATAAAATTCTTGTTTTAATTCTGTTAGGTCAAATTTCTGTGCGAATGTTCAATATTCTATTGTATTTTGCATACTTCCCAATTTTACTGGTAGTATACCGGGGTTGTACTTAATGTCCTCGACTAATGTGTTGTTACGCTCCCTTTCTGTATAGCGTACTTAAAATACATCGTTTTGTATAGCTGGTTGATTTACATTAATAAATAAATTGAATTATTCGTCTTATAAATTTTGGTTCCTTAAGTTATTTATCGAAGCCGAGATAAGAGGCGCTCAGATGTTATGGTAACAACTATTTTATATCTACAGATTAGCGTAGTTTTGCAGTTGTTCTTTGTTCATAGATGTTAATTACGTTGAAAATACGGCTTCTTTTGCTTTGACAATTTGAGTTATAGATTAACTGCAAAGTGTAGTTCTGATTGCATTGAATGAAGGATGCTTTATATGCAAACGTGTTTTACACAACCACACGTGCGGTTACCGATTGTGTTTCTTAGTTGAGTTTTCTTTTGAAATAACGTGCGTTACGGAACATTTGACGGACTTAATTAATGTTTACACGTTTTTACTAATTGTGGTTTTAGTTGTTTTTCTTGTGGGAAAAACGTTGTAGAACTTGTGAAACTTGACCGATTCTTTCTTTAGGATTAATGTGTGCGATCTCGTTTCGTTACCTGTTTTTATCAGGGCAGTGCATACTTTGGATTATCCAAATGCAGTTTTAAGCTTGGGGTTTGGTTCTAAAATGATGATACAGTTGTAGCAGGTTTAGTAAATGAAAAAAAGTTGCTTCTTATAAATATGTATCTCATTCACATGTAAATACAGTTGATACTGTAGTTCTGAATTTTTTACTACCAAAGAATCTAAAATAGATCATTACTTGTGCAAATTTCGTTATGCAAAAGCATTAGATTTTTCTTTGTTACCATATGTAGCAAATAAAACACCTCGCGTTACTGTTAGTTTAATGCAAGAACTTATCAGATGACAGGCATTACATCGTGCCTTGAAAGCCCGTGATTTTAAATTCTAAATTTTTACTACAATTTTTGCGATTTGTGTTACAAAATATTTCGAAATTATTGTCTCAGGAAATAGAATTAACAAGAAATTTATCAATGCTACATGGTTCAATCAATATGATGATGTCTGCTTAACACCAGTGAAACGCGTAGGTGTGAGTTAGTGTAAAGTGTAAGCAATTCCATCTACACCCTCACAGTCGGTGCAGTGCTTCGTTAGTGTAGGACATCGTGAATCCCCCACTCCAATTACAAGGAAGCGTTACTGAAGGACTTTCTGTAAGTTGAACTATTTCCTACTTAGTATTACTTTAAATTGTTTTGCCATATCTTCGTCGTTCTGAGACCTTTTTGCAATAGAACTGCATGCTTTTAAAAAAAAAAGAAAAAAAAAAAATACTACTAGATTACTCATATCAATTGTGTCTTATCTTTTTATCTTGTATTAACAGTTTGTCTGATTTATGTTTAATTGGTGTGTGAGGAAACGTTTCTGCTACTCCCCAATATTACCTCACTTTGTAATCAAAATATTTTTTGTAATGCTTTTATCGTGATTATAATATATAGTTTTTTTACAAAACAGTTTTCTTACATCTACAAAGTAATGAATAATTTATGCTTAACCTTTTGTTTTTCAGGTTTGCTTAATTATTTTTCTTACAGGTACTGTCACTAACTCCTTACCGCCGTATACATTATATGTCAGTTTGCTTCCTACAACCCCCCCTAATCTCCGATTGAGCCCGGTCATTCCGTGATCTCTTGTTGTTATGCACGGCTACAAGAACAACGTAGCATAAATTTGGCATAACGTGGCCAACACAAGAATTACGTAACATAAATTTGAACGCCCTGACGTGGGGCTCGATTTTTTTTTATTTGCTCCCGTTTTTTGATTTGCTTCCGATTTTTTCTGATTTGCTCTCGATTTTTTCTGATTTGCTCTCGATTTTTTTTTAATTGCTCTCGATTTTTTTTTATTGCCTCGATTTTTTTTGATTTGGCCTCGATTTTTTTTTATTTGCTCCCGTTTTTTTGATTTGCTTCCGATTTTTTTCTGATTTGGTCTTGATTTTTTCTAAATTTTTTTTTATATAACCTTGATTTTTTTTCTCTTGGCATTGACCTTCTTTTTGTGTATCGGCTCGATTTTCTTTTCTGCCCATATTATCTGGCTTTAATTATTTTGGTGTTGTCTTGAATTTTTTTTCTTCTTTCTTTGCTATATAAAATTCCTTGATTTTTTTTTTGTTTTGTGAATTATCAGAGTTGTGTTTTCGCTGGTAATTTGGTTTTGGAAAACACTGGGCCCAAGTTTTCTTTTACACCACCTTTTTTCCTTTTCTTCACGTCACCTTCGCTACCTCACTTAAATATAATCTTAATGTCCCCAAATCTAGATCTGTTGTCCTTTTGGCGACGCAAACGCCGCAAATTTTGACCGTAATCCACTCGTCTCCCTACGTTATACGATTCTTCCATCTCATTAACTTTATCTGTGATATTTTACATATTTCGTAGTATTGTGTGGTGACTTTTATTTTTTTCTTCTTCTACTTTTTCTGGGTTTTTTCTTCATTCCACATTCCTGTCCATTTTTTGTTTCCTGACTGGTTTTCATTGCGGTTAGTTGATGTACTGACTTCGATCACTCGTTCTATCTGTTCCTGTGGTGGTTGCTCTTTAGGCATACTTTTTTTCCTTTAGGAAACCCGACTTAGTCGACTTTAGGGTCTATTAGCAGTTGGTACTACAGTTGAAGCATTTCGTTACTTTTCCCAGTTTTCCGTTTCTCGTTCCCTAGCTTACTTGAGGCTTGACACTTGTGTCTTATGTTGGCTATTGCTGTGGGTTTTCTTCCTCGCTACTTTTCTTTTCTTTTGGTTTCTGCGAGCGAAATCAATTTCTTGAGGTTGGGAACTGTGCTGTTTCTTTTCTAAAGAGACATCCGTCGTTTGACGACTTTGGCAGCGTTTATGCCTTTACACCTTAGTCCTCTTCGATTGCTACTACTTACCTATCTTCCCCTGCGGATTTCTTGACTTTTAATTTTGTCCGACATTTTGGTCCTTCGAGCCGAAAAATTTTTTTCTTTTTTTTGTGTGTTGGTTCTGCTTGGATTGTTATAGTTTTTCGTTTTCCTTGTCGAGTCCGGTTGTTGTTAACGTCGTTCGTCCTCTGCTTCTCGTTTCCCCGACCTTTTAATTTTGTTGGGGAATTTGTTACGCCCTTCCTGTATAGCGTACTTGAAATACATCGTTTTGTATAGTTGGTGGTATAAAGTTCGATGTACATTAATAAATAAATAATTATTCGTCTTTATGCTATCTATTGAAGTGGAGATAAGAGGCGCTCAGATGTTATGTTAATGAAGTCGAGTTTATATAGACGATAAGCATTTATAATAGAGCGAGTTTATTAAACAGATTAGGTAGTTTTAGTAGTTGTTCGTTGTTTCTTAAATTAATGAATTGTAAATTGGGTTGTTCTTGTCTAACCGCTGTAATTAATGAGTAGATATGAGTGCTGCTTTTATATAAATGATGTTCCTTATGTGGATATACGAGTTTATTAAACAGAAGAGTCGATAAGCGATTGTAATAGCAAGCAGTTTGTTTTTGGTTCCTATATATAAATTGCGTTGAAAGTACTGTTGCCCGTGTTTTTGCTTTTGAGAATAGTGAGAATTGCATGCGGTATAAATTTTCGAATTGTTTTTACGGAACATTGACTTTATTGATACGCGTGTTTTACTAATGATGTTTTTGTTTTATATCTTTGCGCTTTTCCCATCTTGCGTTATCTGGCTTCCTAGGTAGCAGAAATCCTTAAGCTCTTGTAAGTTCGTGTTACATATTTGTATTCTTGTTTTTGATTTATTTTTGCCTCCTTTGCATACTAGTACTTTAGTTTTACTTTTGTTAATTTTCATACCGTATCTCTCTGTTAGAACCGTTTCCATTTCATTGAGAGCAGCTTCTAACTCTTCCTTGCTAGATGCTAATACCGCTATATCATCTGCAAATCTAAGCATATCAATTTATTGTCCCTGCATAATAATTCCAAATGTCTTCCTGCATTTGACAGTATTCCTTGCCTCTTCAATGTACAAGTTAAAAATTAATGGAGATAGGGAACATCCCTGTCTCATCCCTTTCCTGATGTTTACTTCTCTGCGTTCCTGCTCTAATTCTATTACTCCTGTTTGCTCTTTGTATAAGCTATGTACTATCCGTTTATCCCTATAACTCATTCCAATCTTTTGAGTATTTCCAACATTTTTTTGCATTTTACATTGTCAAATGCTTTTTCCAGATCTACAAACCCTATATACACGCTTTCCCTTTTTTCTATTGTTTTCTCCATTATCACCCTCAGAGCTAAGATAGCCTCTCGTGTTCCCCTGTTTTGCCTAAACCCAAATTGGTCTTCTCCTAGTATTTCTTCAGCCCGTTTTTCCATTTTTCTTTGTACAATTCTAGTTAATATTTTTGATACGTGTGCTGTCATACTTATTGTTCGAAAATTTTCATATCTATCTGCGCCTTTCCTTTTTGGTATGGTTACTATGATGTTATGTTTGAAATCTTTGGGGTATCTCACCTGTTTCATACATATAGCTTAAAAGTTGGAAGAGACGTTCTGTTACTGCTTGACCAGCGGCTTTTAGAGTATCCGCTTGCACCTTATTTGTACCCGGCGCCTTACCATTTTTCAGACCCTTTAATGCTAATTCAAATTCATCTCTAAGTATAGAATATCCCAAGTCATCATTTTCAATGTCTGATCCCTTTTCTAATGCAGTTAGTTCTTCTCCTGCATATAAATTCCCTATATATTCTTGCCATCTTTGTATCTTTGTTTTCCTGTTTTGTCTGATCTATTTTTGTATTTTCGTCTTTCTTCTATTAAATTTAGGATATCTTTTGTTATCCATGGTTTCTTATTTTCTTTTTGTGTATACCCCAGAATATCTCTGTCCGCCATGTCGAGGCTGGATTTAATGTTATTCCATTCTGTTTCTACTTCCTTAGTATCAGATATTTTAAGTGAAAGTTTAGGAAAAATAGAACCTATTAATCTGTTAGTTTTAAATAATGATTCCTTACAATATTCTCGTCCGACAAATGCTAATGAGAATCACTTTCATTTTACTTAAATTAAGGATAAGTCAAAATTATTTGCAAAACAGTTGTCTTCACATTACCATAAAAAAATTTTTTGTTATAGATGTTTAAATAATTTTAGTACAACAGCATTACTTAAGCATCAATCGAATCATTGCGAAAAACAGAATACTTGCTCAATAAGATTACCCGAAGAATCTGAAAAGTATCTAAAATTTAAACATTTCCACTACCAAGAAAAGGTATCATTTGCAGTTTATGCAGATCTCGAAAGTATATTAGAACCATGCAGTAAGCCGGAGGTAGTATTAAACACAGTCCGTTACCAAAGGCATATACACTTTAGAGTAGCGTACTATTTGAAATGCTCGTATGATAATAAATATTCCAAATTTCAATTGTATCGTGGAAAGAGTTGTATAGAATGGTTTGTTGCTCAACTGAAACTGATTTCAGAAACGACGAATAAAATTTTCTGTAACCCAAAACCTATGAATCCTTTACAGAAGAACAAAAGTCCGCATTTAAATTTGCCCTTCACTATCACATTTGCAATAAACCTTTTAGTATAGATGATATTAGAGTTCGCGATCACTGTCACTTTACAGGTGTATTTCGAGAAGCGGCTCATCAAGATTGCAACATCAATTATCATAATTCTTATATGATACTAGTAGTTTTTCATAACTTATCAGGCTACGATTCGCATTTTATTATTAAAAAAATCGCGTTAAGGTTTTCATGTTCGTTGAGAATTCTACCAATAAATAAGGAAAAATACTTATCTTTTAAAAAATATGTAAAAGGTACGAAAGTTAGTTTTAGATTTATCGAATCATTCAGGTTTATGGCATCTAGCATCGAAAAATTAGCTTCCTACTTAGATGATAATAAAAAATCCATCACCAGGGAATATTGTAACACTTATAATGAGTTTCGGTTACTTACGCGTAAAGGCAAATTTCCCTATGATTACATTAACTCTTGGAATAGGCTCAATGAAACCGATTTACCCTGTAAAACAGCATTCTTTAATCGTTTGCGCAACGAAGAAGTCTCAGATGAAGACTACAATCATGCTAAACACGTTTGGCAAACATTTAGTATAAAAACACTAGGGGACTATTCAGATCTATATTTAAAAACAGATGTACTGCTCTTGACTGACATATTTGAAAACTTTAGAAAAAGTTGCATGTTCACGTATAAGTTAGATCCACTTCACTACTTTACGGCTCCTGATTTAGCTCTAGATGCAATGTTAAAAACGACGAACGTTGAACTCGAGTTGCTTACTGATATTAAAAAAATAATGTTTTTAGAACGGGGAATTCGTGGTGGTGTTTCTTAATGTTCGAATAGATATGCCAAAGCAAATAACAAATATATGAATGCAGATTATGATCCGAATTTCGATTCTAAATATTTAAGGTATTTTGATGTTAATAATTTATAAGGGGCTGCAATGTCTGAATATCTTCCATATGGAGAATTTCAATTTTTAGATGACACCAATCCAGATATAGTACGTTTAGACATACTTAATATTCCCGATGATTCTGATGTAGGATATATTTTTGAATGCGATTTACACTACCCAGTATCTTTACATGAAATTTACAGTGACTTACCGTTGGCACCTGAACATATGATACCACCAGTACCTTCTAATAAATCAAACCTAAAGAAATTACTTACAACTTTATATCAAAAACTCAACTATATTATTCACTACAAGAATTTACAAATGTATTTAAGCTACGGTTTAGAACTGAAAAAGATTCATAAGGTTCTTCGGTTTAAACAAGCTTCTTGGTTAAAAGAATACATTGGTTTGAATACGAAATTAAGACAACAGTCAAGAAACAGTTTCCATATATGCTTTTATAAAAATATGATAAATTCGGTTTATGGAAAAATGATAGAAAACGTACGGAAATGGAAAGATGTGAAATTAGTGACCAAATGGGAAGGACGGTTTAAAGCTCGTAGTTACATAGCGAAACCTAATTTTCACAGTTGCACTGTGTTAGACAAAGATCTTGTCTTAATAGAAATGAATAAATTAGGGGTTTATTTAAACAAACCCATTTATGCAGGTTTCTGTATTCTAGATATTTCAAAAACCTATTTATATGAATTTCGCTATAGTTATATAAAATCGCAATTTGCTAACAAAGCAAAGCTACTGTACACGGATACGGATAGCTTGATATACGAGTTTAGAATTGAAGATATTTACTCTTATATCAAACAAGATATTCATAGATTTGATACATCCGATTACGACCCCCATAACAAATATCATATCCCATAATTAAATAAAAGGTTCCTGGTATTATGAAAGATGAAAGCAATGGTAATATCATGCTAGAGTTTGTAAAACTTAGATCTAAAATGTACACTTACAGAGTTTAGTATAGGGTAATAAAAAGTCAAAAGGATCTTCCTTAGCAAGTATTAAGCAAATTTCTTTTGATGATTATAAGAAAGCTTTGTTTTATAAACAGACTGTACAGAAACAGCAATATTAATCAGATCAGTCTAACATGATGTGTTTACTATTAAACAAAACAAAATTGTTCTTACTCCAAGTGATGATGATGATGATGTTACAGTGTTTTATAGTGTGGTTAAAATTTGTTGAACTACAGTAAGGGCTGTTATCATTTGGTTAAATATTGTGTTAAATCTGATTAAATCTCGCATTCCTAACATTGTGGTTTGCATGTTTCTTTCAAGGGTTAGTATTCTATTGGTTATACTGTCTTGATTGTTTACTAGCTTTCTTAGTGTATCATTAAATTTTTTGATGGTTAATTGAGTTAAAGCTATTTGATTTTTAACAATTGTTTTTATGTCGTTTTGATTTTCAATTAAGTATTGTATGGCGTTGTTATATCGTTCTGCATTTTGGTTGTCTAAGGTGCCTGTGATAGCTTTTATGATATTACCTAATCTGTCAATAAGTCCTTTCTTTCGTCTTGTAATTTGATCTGTTGGCATTAATCTATTAAATGTATCGTTTGTGTTCTTAAAGATATTTTCCATTATACTGTTATAATTAAGCATTTCTATCGCGTATTCTTTTCCGAATTTGGCTGTGTCCATTGATTGTTTCAGTCTGTAATAATTGTCTCTAATTATATAAAATTCTTGTTTTAATTCTGTTAGGTCAAATTTCTGTGCGAATGTTCAATATTCTATTGTATTTTGCATACTTCCCAATTTTACTGGTAGTATACCGGGGTTGTACTTAATGTCCTCGACTAATGTGTTGTTACGCTCCCTTTCTGTATAGCGTACTTAAAATACATCGTTTTGTATAGCTGGTTGATTTACATTAATAAATAAATTGAATTATTCGTCTTATAAATTTTGGTTCCTTAAGTTATTTATCGAAGCCGAGATAAGAGGCGCTCAGATGTTATGGTAACAACTATTTTATATCTACAGATTAGCGTAGTTTTGCAGTTGTTCTTTGTTCATAGATGTTAATTACGTTGAAAATACGGCTTCTTTTGCTTTGACAATTTGAGTTATAGATTAACTGCAAAGTGTAGTTCTGATTGCATTGAATGAAGGATGCTTTATATGCAAACGTGTTTTACACAACCACACGTGCGGTTACCGATTGTGTTTCTTAGTTGAGTTTTTCTTTTGAAATAACGTGCGTTACGGAACATTTGACGGACTTAATTAATGTTTACACGTTTTTACTAATTGTGGTTTTAGTTGTTTTTTCTTGTGGGAAAAACGTTGTAGAACTTGTGAAACTTGACCGATTCTTTCTTTAGGATTAATGTGTGTGCGATCTCGTTTCGTTACCTGTTTTTATCAGGGCAGTGCATACTTTGGATTATCCAAATGCAGTTTTAAGCTTGGGGTTTGGTTCTAAAAATGATGATACAGTTGTAGCAGGTTTAGTAAATGAAAAAAAAAGATTGCTTCTTATAAATATGTATCTCATTCACATGTAAATACAGTTGATACTGTAGTTCTGAATTTTTTACTACCAAAGAATCTAAAATAGATCATTACTTGTGCAAATTTCGTTATGCAAAAGCATTAGATTTTTCTTTGTTACCATATGTAGCAAATAAAACACCTCGCGTTACTGTTAGTTTAATGCAAGAACTTATCAGATGACAGGCATTACATCGTGCCTTGAAAGCCCGTGATTTTAAATTCTAAATTTTTACTACAATTTTTGCGATTTGTGTTACAAAATATTTCGAAATTATTGTCTCAGGAAATAGAATTAACAAGAAATTTATCAATGCTACATGGTTCAATCAATATGATGATGTCTGCTGCTAACACCAGTGAAACGCGTAGGTGTGAGTTAGTGTAAAGTGTAAGCAATTCCATCTACACCCTCACAGTCGGTGCAGTGCTTCGTTAGTGTAGGACATCGTGAATCCCCCACTCCAATTACAAGGAAGCGTTACTGAAGGACTTTCTGTAAGTTGAACTATTTCCTACTTAGTATTACTTTAAATTGTTTTGCCATATCTTCGTCGTTCTGAGACCTTTTTGCAATAGAACTGCATGCTTTTAAAAAAAAAAAAGAAAGAAAAAAAATAATACTACTAGATTACTCATATCAATTGTGTCTTATCTTTTTATCTTGTATTAACAGTTTGTCTGATTTATGTTTAATTGGTGTGTGAGGAAACGTTTCTGCTACTCCCCAATATTACCTCACTTTGTAATCAAAATATTTTTTGTAATGCTTTTATCGTGATTATAATATATAGTTTTTTTACAAAACAGTTTTCTTACATCTACAAAGTAATGAATAATTTATGCTTAACCTTTTGTTTTTCAGGTTTGCTTAATTATTTTTCTTACAGGTACTGTCACTAACTCCTTACCGCCGTATACATTATATGTCAGTTTGCTTCCTACAACCCCCCCTAATCTCCGATTGAGCCCGGTCATTCCGTGATCTCTTGTTGTTATGCACGGCTACAAGAACAACGTAGCATAAATTTGGCGCCCAACGTGGCCAACACAAGAATTACGTAACATAAATTTGAACGCCCTGACGTGGGGCTCGATTTTTTATTTGCTCCCGTTTTTTGATTTGCTTCCGATTTTTTCTGATTTGCTCTCGATTTTTCTGATTTGCTCTCGATTTTTTTAATTGCTCTCGATTTTTTTTATTGCCTCGATTTTTTTTGATTTGGCCTCGATTTTTTTTTATTTGCTCCCGTTTTTTTGATTTGCTTCCGATTTTTTTCTGATTTGGTCTTGATTTTTTCTAAATTTTTTTTTATATAACCTTGATTTTTTTTCTCTTGGCATTGACCTTCTTTTTGTGTATCGGCTCGATTTTCTTTTCTGCCCATATTATCTGGCTTTAATTATTTTGGTGTTGTCTTGAATTTTTTTTCTTCTTTCTTTGCTATATAAAATTCCTTGATTTTTTTTTTGTTTTGTGAATTATCAGAGTTGTGTTTTCGCTGGTAATTTGGTTTTGGAAAACACTGGCGCCCAAGTTTTCTTTACACCACCTTTTTTTTCCTTTTCTTCACGTCACCTTCGCTACCTCACTTAAATATAATCTTAATGTCCCCAAATCTAGATCTGTTGTCCTTTTGGCGACGCAAACGCCGCAAATTTTGACCGTAATCCACTCGTCTCCCTACGTTATACGATTCCTCCATCTCATTAACTTTATCTGTGATATTTTACATATTTCGTAGTATTGTGTGGTGACTTTTATTTTTTTCTTCTTCTACTTTTTCTGGGTTTTTTCTTCATTCCACATTCCTGTCCATTTTTTGTTTCCTGACTGGTTTTCTTTGCGGTTAGTTGATGTACTGACTTCGATCACTCGTTCTATCTGTTCCTGTGGTGGTTGCTCTTTAGGCATACTTTCTTTCCTTTAGGAAACCCGACTTAGTCGACTTTAGGGTCTATTAGCAGTTGGTACTACAGTTGAAGCATTTCGTTACTTTTCCCAGTTTTCCGTTTGTCGTTCCCTAGCTTACTTGAGGCTTGACACTTGTGTCTTATGTTGGCTATTGCTGTGGGTTTTCTTCCTCGCTACTTTTCTTTTCTTTTGGTTTCTGCGAGCGAAATCAATTTCTTGAGGTTGGGAACTGTGCTGTTTCTTTTCTAAAGAGACATCCGTCGTTTGACGACTTTGGCAGCGTTTATGCCTTTACACCTTAGTCCTCTTCGATTGCTACTACTTACCTATCTTCCCCTGCGGATTTCTTGACTTTTAATTTTGTCCGACATTTTGGTCCTTCGAGCCGAAAAATTTTTTTTTCTTTTTTTTGTGTGTTGGTTCTGCTTGGATTGTTATAGTTTTTTCGTTTTCCTTGTCGAGTCCGGTTGTTGTTAACGTCGTTCGTCCTCTGCTTCTCGTTCCCTACCCCGACCTTTTAATTTTGTTGGGGGGGAATTTGTTACGCTCCTTCCTGTATAGCGTACTTGAAATACATCGTTTTGTATAGTTGGTGGTATAAAGTTCGATGTACATTAATAAATAAATAATTATTCGTCTTTATGCTATCTATTGAAGTGGAGATAAGAGGCGCTCAGATGTTATGTTAATGAAGTCGAGTTTATATAGACGATAAGCATTTATAATAGAGCGAGTTTATTAAACAGATTAGCGTAGTTTTAGTAGTTGTTCGTTGTTTCTTAAATTAATGAATTGTAAATTGGGTTGTTCTTGTCTAACCGCTGTAATTAATGAGTAGATATGAGTGCTGCTTTTATATAAATGATGTTCCTTATGTGGATATACGAGTTTATTAAACAGAAGAGTCGATAAGCGATTGTAATAGCAAGCAGTTTGTTTTTGGTTCCTATATATAAATTGCGTTGAAAGTACTGTTGCCCGTGTTTTTGCTTTTGAGAATAGTGAGAATTGCATGCGGTATAAATTTTCGAATTGTTTTCACGGAACATTGACTTTATTGATACGCGTGTTTTACTAATGATGTTTTTTTGGTTGTTTCTCTTGTGGAAATAAAGTGGTATAACTTGTTAAACTCGACGGCACGTGTTCTTACGGAACAATTGACGGACTTACGGAGTGTTTACATGTACTTTTAATTGTGGGTTTTTTAGTGCATACTTTAGATTGTTTAAATACAGTTTTAAGCTTGGGTCTTGTTTCTGAAAATGATGATACAGTTGTAGCAGATAAAACACCCCGTGTTAACAGTAGCTTAATGCAAGAACTTGTCAGATGACCTGCATTGCAGCGTGCCTTGAGGGTCCGTGACTCTGAATTCTAAATTTTTATTACAATTTTTGCGATTTGTGTTGCAAAATATTTTCGAAATTGTTTTCTCAGAAAATAGAATTAACAAGAAAGTTATCAATGCCACATGGTTCCAATCAGTATGATGATGTCTGGGGTAACACCAGTGAAGTGTGGTGAAGTGCTTCGTTAGTGTAAAATGTACTAAATTCTATCAACCCCATCACAATCAAGGGTGAAGTACTTCGTTACTGCAAGACTTTCTGTAAGTGAACTATTTACTACTTGTTTTCTTTCTTTAAATATCTATCCGTTTGTTTTGCAATATTCTTTGTCGTGTTGATACCTTTAACAATAGAAGTGCAGACTATTGGAAAAAAAAGAGAAAACAAAAAAAAACTAATACTACTAGATTACTCATGTCAATTGTGTCTTATCTATTTATCTTTTGTTAAAATTTTTGTCTTGATTTATGTTAATTGGTGTGTGAGGAAACGTTTCTGCTGCTCCCCAATATTACCTCATTTTGTATTAAAAGTTTTGTACTGCTTTTACCGTTGCTACATTATATAGATTATCCAACCGTTTTTTTTACATTCTTTTATATTCTGTTACATTCTTTTTTTTTCAGGTTTACTTAACTATTGTTTTTTCTTTCAGGTTTGCTTAACTATTTTTATTGCAGGTATTGTCCCTAATTTCTTACAGCCGCGTACATTCTATGTTAGTCTACTTTCTACAACCCCCCCTAATCTCCGATTGAGCCCGGTCATTCCGTGATCTCTTGTTGTTACGCACGGCTACAAGAACAACGTAACATAAATTTGGCGCCCAACGTGCTGCACAAGAATTACGTAACAATGTTGTCGTGCGTTTTACCTGGGTGGAGGTTGACGGCAAAGGTAATGGCTGTCCATTTAAAATTACAGGTTGTCTTATATTCTTCAAGTGAATATATTTTAATGTGTCCGTTGTCTACTACGGCTACATTTTTGTCTGATCACTCTTTGATTTTAAATGAACCTAAATTTCAGGGGGCTGTTTTGTGTCTTTTGCTTTTGAAATTTTTCCTCGTAAACGGCTTGTCCTCTCGCAAATTTATTTATATCGGCATTCTTATTACAGGTTGTGATAACATGTTCTTTACCGTTATCTAATCTATTCTTTATATTGTTATAAGTTATTTTTAGTTTTCCTTACAGTCTTTAGCATACTATTTGTATACGTCTTTGTTGTAATGTATATCGTAAGGGCTACGGGAATCTGAGTCTCCTAATGTTAATTCAAGGGGTGTGAAATTAGTTGATAAGTAAATCGTGTTGTTGTAGGCAATTAATGTGTATGGCATTAAATTAGTTATGTGGTCTTTCTTATAGGTTAGTTTTAACAGTCTAATTTGTTCTAATAAAGTTAGATGTAATCTTTAAATTAATCCGTTTGATTTTGATTATGGAGTTCTAGGGTATTCTGTATTGTTTCATTTCTAAATTCGCAGCTATTGTTTAAAGTTATTGTTTCTGGTGTACCGTAAAATATAAGATGTTGTAAGAACCTTGGGTTACATCGATAACATTTTTTGAAGTGATGGGTATCGCTTGTCCTATTTTGGTGAGAGCGTCTACGATTGTTAGAAGGTTTGTGCTTCCACTACCAGAGTGTCTGCATGTAATTTTTGAAAAGGTTTGTCGGGTGCTTTGGTTAATATTAAGGGCATTTTTGGAAGTTACCTGTCGTATTTTGCTTTTTCGCATAATTCGCATTGGTTAATAAAATTTGTTGTTGAGTCTTTCACGTCCTTAAAGTAATATTTTCTTATAAGTTGTTTGAGGGTTTTGTTGATTCTACGATGGTTGGTTTTTCCTTGTGTTGATTTCCGATTACGTCATTTATTTTGTCTGGGTCCTCTGGGGTTATTAATTTTCTTGTACATCTAATAATTTCAGGGTCTGAGTCATTAAATAATCTAACATATAATTCTGAAAATCGTTTGTAATATTCGGTGGTGAAATAAAAGTAAAAACGCTTTTTCTCGGGGGTTTAGTCTTTTAGAGTTTTAATTATTTGTTCCTCGTTATGGTATTTGGTTATTTGGATTTGATATATTTTTTTATTATCTGTTTTTGTGTATTTTACTGGATTAGGGTTTGTTAAAACTTCGGTAACTATGAATTGATTTGGTGTTATGTCGATAGCTTCTTTTAAAATTTTATTCCTGGTTTTTGGTTCTTCTTTTTGTGTTGAGTAAATTGTGTTTATTTCTTCCGGGTCTTCTCTTATCTTTGTTTCGTCTACGTTACCTATAATTGATTCCGTTCCTATTGCGTTAAGTTGAATTCTGTTCAGTGCATCTGCGTTATTATTATAAATTCCTTTTTTGTATATAATTTCGTAATTATATTTTTCTAATCTAATGCTCCATCGTTGCAATTTTGAATTTGGTTCTTTGAGTTTGCATAGCCATACTAATGGTCTATGGTCGGTGTGTATGTAGAATTTTCATCCATAAAGATATGGTCTAAAATCATTTGTTGCCCAAATTATCGCTAATAGTTCTTTCTCAATTGTATTATCCTTTTGTTTCGTTTCGTTTAGAGTTCTAGATGCGTAGCTGGTTGATTTATCGCTACCCTCTTTTCTTTGGCTTAATACTGCGCCTAGTGCTACGTTTGATGCGTCTGTTGTTAATACATACGGTTTTGAAAAATCGGGGTATTCTAAAATGGGGTGGTTGGTAAGGATACATTTAATTTTTTCTACTGCCTTAATAAATTCTGGGGTGTGTTCAATTTTGTTACCCTTCTTTAAACAGTTTGTTAGTGGTTTGGTTATTTGTGCGTAACCTTTTATGAATTTTCGGTAATAACCACTGAGTCCTAAAAAATCCTTTAATTTCTTTATTAGTTTTGAGTAGGGAGTCATTTAGTACTGCGTTGGTTTTGTCTGGATTTGGCATAACTCTTTGTGAGGTTATTATGTGTTCTAAAAATGATACTTCTTTTTGTAAAAATTTGCGTTTGTCTAATTGGACTTTGAAATGAGTTTGTCTTAATCGTTCGAAAACTTCTCTTATCTTTCTATGTGTTCTACGAGTGATGTTGAATATACTATTGTGTCGTCCGGGTACACAAGACATTTTTCGTTGTGTATTCTTCTTAATAAAATGTTATCCATAACTCTGGCGGGTGCGTTTTTTAATCCAAACGGCACGTGTTTGTATTCATAGTGTCCTCTAGGTGTTCTAAAAGCTGTTTTAGTTGTATCCTTTTCGTCCATCTCTACTTGGTGATATCCTGAGGCGAGGTTCAACGTCGAAAAATATTGATACCTTCCTAATTTGTCTATAATCTCTGTGATATTGGGTAATGGGTACTTGTCATCTGCCGTCTTGTCGTTAAGCTTTCTATAGTCGATAAGTATTTGATATTTGCGTTTGTCTAAGGTGTCTAATTTCTTCGGGACTATTAATACGGGGCTGCTCTATGGTGAGTTTGATTGTTGGACTATACCTTGTTTTAGTAGGTCTGCTACCTGTCTATCTGCTCCTTCTTAGCTTGCCTGTGGTAGTCTATATGCTTTGGTAAAGATTGGTTTGTCGTCTGTTAATTCTATTTGATATCTAACGGTGTTGGTAAAAGTTAGCGGTGTTAATTCGCATAGAAATATATCTCTATATTCGAAACATAAGTTTTTGATTGGTCTCTCCTCTTTGTGATTAATGTCGTTATTAAAACGAATGTTAATTAAATTTTCTCTTAACACTCTGTCGTGTTCTGTAGGGTTAAAATTGTTTTCTGACTTTCCATATCCTTCGTCTATTTCCATCTCGCTAAAGTTTACTTCTTCTACGTCTATTGGGTTTGTCAATGATAGTTCAATAGGGTAATTATTTGAGTTGAAGACTGTCGTAGTGGTGTAATTGTCTTTTATTTGTACTAATGCTGTGAGTGTTTCTACTCCCGGATGAAATGGCATATGATTAAAATTCCTACTCCGTCTATTGAATTTACTAAAATTTTGATTTGTTTTTCTGTCCTAGGTTCGATGGTGTATTTTTGTTCGGTTTGAATATTACTATTTTGAAATTTAATGGGGATTTGTCCGTGTTTTGTTCTTCATAGTCGATTTTTTATATCGATACCTATCCATACCTATTAATCCGTCGTATTTGTCGTTGAATTCAAAGATGCAGTATTTATGTTTCATTTTTACGTTAAAAGTTTCTGGTAGGGGTATGTTTGCTATGAATTGGTGTAATGTCGTTTTGTGGGTTCTTTTTCTACAAAATCTAAATAATGTTTCTTTACGTTTCTAAGGCTATTTAAAGTTTTTGAAGATCCGGTGTCGATTAAGTATTTGAGTTCTGGGCGAGGTATTTCTGTATAAGGTAGGATTTGTTGATTAATGTTATTTAAATTAATTACGTTTGGTCGTATTTGAATCGGTCTAAATGGAAATTTGAGCAAGCGTTTTTTTCGTCGTCCTCTTCGTAATTTTCGTACGGGTCGTTACATTCGTAGTTTTCTGCATGGTTTGTTTCATTATCTTTATTGGAATTTGCGTAATTATCCGTGTCATGATTATTAAAATCTTCCACTTCTTGGTGGAATAGTTCTTCTGAGGTAAAGTTTGTTTTTGATTATAGATTAGTTTGATTTGCGATATTTTTGTGTTTTGTCTAGTGTTACCAGATGAAGGTCCATAGGGGTTGGTTTGTAATAACCGTTAGGGCTGTTATTCTTCATCGGTGTGTTTCTGATGGAGTTTGCGCCCAATGTTTCCTTTGGTTGATTCACGTTTTGGTTAAATCTTGGTGTGAATGCTGGTTTTGTAAAATTTAAATTGAATGTTTGTTTTGAAAATTGTCGGAATTGGTTGTGGAAATTTGTGTTGTTAAAGTTTGGGTTGGTAATTCGTGGTTGCTTCGTTTGTGCGTTAAATGGTGTAAATTGCGGTTGTGTGGATATTTGTCTTGCAGGTTGTATGGTTTTCATTGGTGAGTAATTTTTGTTTGCGTTTGGGTTATACAGTTGGTTTTGGTAGTACATAACGTTCTATTCTTCTACAATCATATTCATGGCTTCTTCTAAATTTTTGGGCTGTTGAAACCTGATTTTGTCCGAAACCGTTCAGGTAAGAAATTGATGTATGTGTCTAAAGCTATTTCGTCGTACATTTTCGTTTTCAATGGTCTTATGTTTTGGTCGGGTTCCTCAATTTTTAGCTTTGTCAAAATTAAACATCGTACGTCTTGACATTTCATACCGAATTGATAGGGTGATTGGTTGTTTTCCATTCTAAGGTTTATTAGACATTTGATGTTTCGTTGGTCTCCGAAATATGTAATTAGACTGCGTTTGAATTCTTCTCATTTTATCAGGTCTTCCCGACCGGCAATCACAGTTAATGCTCTGCCGGTCAGCTTGCTTGTTATTAGGCGTAAGAGTAAAACGTTGCATTTGCTGTCTCCAGGTTTGTAAAAAAAATTCAAAAATATCTTGCACGCGGTTATGAAGATTCTATTAGCGTTTACTACCGTCGTATTGCAAAATGCTCTCGAGATAAAGCTTCATGTCTGAAGTTCATGGTTGCTATAGTTTAATGGTTGTTTTCAGTATAACTCGTATGGTTTTAATATACCTAAGAGTTATTTTTCAGTTTGTACTGATACTTTCAGTTTGGATTGTTACTGTTATTTAAAGAATCGCTTTAGGTATATTTTGTGTGTAGTTATCAAACGCTTTAATTACATTAAAGAATTTCTGCTTGGTAATTGTCTTGTCAATTACTGTCGCATTGGAATGTGTATTTTTAGCTTCGCAGAGGTAATTGTTGGGATTGAGTTTTAGTATTCTGAATAGTTTTCTGCAAAATTGCGTTATAATATTTACACAATTCCGTTGCCTGTAAAGTTTTAAGTTTTCTGAAGGATGCTATTTCAGTTTGTGTGAGGAGTAATTTGTTATGTTACAATAATGAAGTGCGTAAACGTTTTTTCGTGCTAAAAGTATCTATTTATAGAGCTTTATAAAAATGTGATGGGAATCGAATTGTTTTAGTAATAATTGCTGTAATAAAATAATTGCGTTTTATTTATATATTAAAGCTTCTGACTTTGCTGAATAAATCGTTTCGTTTGTTGTAATAATTGTAGCAAATTGTGCATATAAATGAGTCTTTATAATTCCTTTGTTAAATAATAAGTTTCCTGAGTAAATTCTTTTCAGAAATGATAAATAATAGAATTGCAATAAAATTGTACATAAAGTTGTTCTTACATAAAAATTTTTTTTACTAATTGTTCATAAAAATTTTTTTACTAGCTAGTGTTGATATTCAGCTGATAATGGTTTAAGAAAATGAACTTTTTGGTACCTACAATAGTTTGTTTGCCAGTTTCATTTTTTTCCTCTTTTGCTTATGGACTTCGTCTATTTTTGCACTCTGCTCAGTTGGCTCTTTTTTTCAAATTAAGATTCAAAATTTAAGACCACCAGCTTCCTTGATTTTGGATTCTGCTAATGCCCTGTTAGAATCTTACCGCTGCGCTAGTTAGGTTTTGGGCCTCTTGGAACGCCTTTTTAGAGAGCCTTTCCAAAAAGCTTCTTCTAACAAATTTATTTTATACTGAATTACAATGATTAAATTTACAAGTACGTTATGTTCAGTAACGTTGGGGGTCGAAATTATTCTGACTTGACTTTTACTAGTTAAATAAATTAAAACTATGGTGAGTAGCTAAACTGACAACAATGTTAAAGTTGGGAAGCTCTATACTAACTGCACATCTTGGGCTTTCGCGGGTGTTTATGTTATCCTTGCCCGTCACATTGCTTGTGAGAACTGCAGAGCTAATGTCAGCTTATTTCTGTATTTAATACAATGTAACAATCTTAATTCTAATAATTGCGGTCTTATAACCTATTGTGACCTGCACCTGCAGTATCACGTTACGTTTGGAATACAATGTCTGTTTCCGTTCTCACTGTTTGAGTTGTTAAACTTTTATTAACCTTTTTATAAAGTCCCTCACTATTACAATGTTGCATCTAACTTAAGTTTTAATAATTCTTTAATTCTTAATAGTTCCATTAACTACATATATATTCTAAATTTGGGGATATGTAACTCGCGTCATATTAATTCTACATCGCAGCCGACCTTTGATTTAATAACAGGTATAAAGAAGGGCGTAGTGGAAACCTCTAAGTGATGAGTCCTAGAATACAAAGGTTATAGTACAGAAGTTATGAAATAATCAAGCGGTTAACTTTTTCAAAATTATTCAAGAATTATATTTCGTCTTTTCAGGGTCTGCAAAAAGATTGTACATTCTAACGAAACAAATACTCGATTTGAACCTAAAGCTTTTAAGAGTAGCTCTCTAAACTGTAATTTTTACGTTTTCCCTTTCTTCGACATTGAGTAACATGTAAAGTTACTATACTTTATAGACCTTAACCGAATAATATTAAATATTTTTGTTTGTAAAAAATTTAAAATTTTCATGAAGTCTAATTCTATAAAATAATACTATTTATAAACGGACACGGAAGGGATTTCAAAACTTTGTTCTTAGCTATTTATAAACATATTGTTTTAATTTTGAAAATCTCAATTTCAGAAAGCATGTCGAGTTCCACCTCGCGCTGCCTTGCGGCCTGCTATCGACACCGGTGTTTCTATATTTAAAATGCGTATAGGTACTCGAGCACTTTAACTGTGCTCAACAGATGTACTAATTTACTGTACACATGAAGGTTAAAGGTGACGAAGTTTCTAATTTTCGAATAACTGGATATTCGGAAATTCGAAATAAATAAACCGAGAGCAAATATCATGCATAAAACAATAACTGTGTAATTGTTTTCACAGCGGTAAACTCTATTGATTAGTAATGGAATATATGACATTTTTATGAGATACAATAACTCTCACAAATTACCTCTATTCAGGCACACCTTGTACCAGATATACAATGCAGAGCGTACAGAGTAAGCACAGTAATTGTTTGCGACACATCATTCAAATCTCACTCTAACAATGTTTTTTAATGGAATGGAATGAACTTCATTTAAATAATCTTTTGACAAGTTTCAGGTTATTAACACAGAAGTGTTTCAAGTTTATAGACAGACTGAAAAAACTACATTATTTTGTAAGCTTCATGCCATCTGGGGTTGACAACTGCATTAAATGTGTTGAAGGAGGCGTATGCAATATTAAAACCCACTCAGTGTACTGAATACCAAATATTAGTTTGCAATATACTTCGACAGCTTATACAAATGAAGGATGTGAAAGCAAATATTGCAATGATGTTTAGAAAGAATGCGGGCAATTCCATCTTAGTAAATTTATATGCTATGAAAATACATTTGACAAACCGGTATAGACAAGTTGCTTACACTTAAGCCTTCCTATTGTGTACTACTTCACCATCGAAAATTAGCTTAATTTGAAATTCGTCGGTTTCATGAGCTTCCTACATTTTGTAAGTGTCTTACTATTGCAGTTGACATAAAATCATTATTGCATGGAAATAGTTTTTATATACACCGAATGCATCGACGCCTTTGTAATGTTTTTAAAAAACTTAATTTGCGAGCTTAAAATACAGGTTGTTGCTAACTATAGTCAAATAAAACGCATATACACCTTTTACAGTAGCTCACGGGAAGGATTAAGTGTGTTAATTCATGTTTTTAAAACGATAACAAACATTACCACTTTAAAGGCGTCATTGTTACCCATCATTTGGCGACAGATCCTCATACGGCGTCTTCCATGATTTTCTTCACATCTAGTACATTTTTGATCATCATCCAACATGGAGATAAAATACTTATACGTTACTGTTACCGTAACATTCGGTTTGAATTGTACTTAGCCAGTATCTTTTTTTCTAGACTAAACCAATTTAAACCAACTACCCTTGGAATGGAGTTGTTCTTCGCAGTTACAAGCAAAACGCTAAGCGACGTTTTTTTGAATGATTTTATGCACTTGATCTTGACATGTAGTGTGGGTTGTTGAGGGGTAAAAATTTTTACATTTGTTGTCCTCCAGAATATATTTTATAGATTAGTGAATATTTATCTTCATATGACATGGTGATGTTATATCAGCGTGTAACATATCAAGCGCTCTTAGTTATACGTAGTTGCGGTAATCGCCCTGTAGATATAAAAATGTAGCGTATTAGATTAAGAGTGGATGAGAACCTATGAAACCGCCGGTACTCGGCTCAGCACAAGGATAGTTGAAAGATAGAAATTCAAGCGATCGGACTAGGTAACGCTTTTGCTCGGAGTGGTAGTTCGTTATTAAAAACACACAGGTATTTAATTTGTAAAGTCTGTGTACTAGACTTCATAAGACAATTAACAAACTCTAGTATTTTCGTCGCAGTGGCGGCTGATGCCGCTGGTGTAATTTTTCTAAAAAAAAGAGAATGTCATCTTTTAGTCCAGTTCTGAATGATTAAACACGTGAAAAAATCCAGCAAATGTTTCTTTTACCACCAGATCTCTAGGTGCTCCGCTCTAATCATTAATAACTTTGATATAATGGAAACAATACTCAACTGATCAATTTTGGAAATATCTGGTCGTTGTGTCCAAACTGAGTGAAAAAACGGAGCCTGTTCGAATCCATCTAATAATGTGTTTTTAATAAAATCAGAAAATAAATAAATAAATTCATTTTGATTAGCATGACTTAAGTATTTAATTTCGCCTTCGGGGTTGTCTATAAACTTTTTTAAAATAGGAACATGTAATGCCAAAATTTTGATTATAGATAAAAAGTTACTACTCTTTGCATTTCTAACTTCAACATATTCAGAATGACCTTTAAACGCCAAATTTTCCTGACTAAGAAAAAGAGAAACGTTTATTTGTCTGTGAAGAACTTGTCTCCAAAAATTTGCTTTTTTCACAATTTTTGACTCAAGTGCATTATCGACGGTAGCTTCACTTTTCCACATATCATACATAGCACATGATTCTAAATGTAATGTCAATGATTCGTGCATATTAATTTTTTTACCCGGTCCCTTCTAATCATTTATGCCATCTATCCAAGTATACAAGGTCAATTTTCTTCTAGCCGCAAATATCCAGCAAGGCGCATAATAACATATATTCAACTTTGAAGAATAGCAGAGCCACATTCTTTGAAATTCAACACCAGATGTGGATTTAATTACACAATAGTACTGATTAAACGAACTTCTTCCTTTAATATTAAATTCGTCAGCAGGAAATGGGCCCTTGGGACGACATGAGCCATACTCGAAAAGAAATTTCTTTATTTTTGAATCTATTATGGTTTTAGCGTAATATCCTCGATTAGTAGGATATTTTTAAATAGATGTAACTCATAAAAATCCTTGGCTTTCCTTATCCTCCTGGTCACGATCTAATTCGCATTGGGGTTGATTTTGCAAGGGTGCAGTCGATGAGCTTGTAGTTCTCATCATCTTTCGAAATTTCTGTTGGTGCAATTGCGATGGTGATTGTTTCAGCTGAAACAGGCACTTCAAATGAATCGGTTTTAGTTTCAATAACAGTCGACGTAGTTGCTATCCCTGAAGATTCAGTTATGGCTTTTTTTTTTCAGAAAAAAAACCTAGTTTTAGAAATTTCAGGTCGACGTCGAAAAATTCCACGATATATATTCACATCTAACGCGAGCGTCGAGCATTGCAACCAATCATTCACTTATTGTTATCACTTTCAACTACCATAAATAACTTGGTTGAGTTGTAGTATCTAACTAACTGTTTTGTATACCCTGTTTCCCGGTTTCCATTATTCATGTCTCCTACTCTACCGACACATATCTTTGTGATCACATTTGTCCTTCACGTGTTCGTTTTTATATTTTAACGATGCTTGCAGATTCCTCAATATGTGTTTAATTTTTTGTTCTGGAGCACTACTTCTTGATATTTTACAGATTATTCTGTATTTTAATATTTGGTGTTGTTATTGTTCTTAGTCAAAATATGCTTATGTTTAAGAAATTTTCCCCGTATACACCTTGTCACACGTGCTTTTAGCGTATTAGTTTATCTGCAGTTTTGTTTATCGCATAGTGCACTGTCTATTGCAACCACATTTACATGGAAATTGCTGAATTTTAATCGTTATGGGGTGACACATAGCGCATAACACTTATATCTATTTGCGGTTTTTAAATAACTAATTTTATTCCTTTTGGGGTTATAGTTTATTGCCCTGATCTAAATAACTTTCTATAAACAAAAGAATGAAAATGTAACAGTTAATTAACATAAACTGTACGTAAAATCTTAAAATTTAGTGTGAGAGCACATTTATTCCGTTGATCATCATTATTAGATCTTCAGTCCTGGAGCTGGTTTGACGCGTATTATCATTGTTTGCTATTCTGAACTAACCTACGCATTTCACTGAATCTGCATGTATCACTATCTGATCTAGGTCAACACTTACCTCCTTTTTCCTATCTCTGCTTGTAATATATCCTATACTATTCCTCAAAAGTGCCCTAGAACGAATTCTGCCCTTCTATTTCTCCAATTTTTTTTCAAACAGATATTCTTGTTCCCTTACTATTTCTATACCTATTTGTTGTTAACCTTGTCTGACCATATCTCTCATCCTCAAACATCTGAAGCACAGCATTCCAAAAGGCTACTACCGTTTTTTTGTCTACCTTTCCTACTGCTCGTATTTCATAGGCATACTGTGCTGTGCTCCACACATATGCTTTCAACAATTTCTTTTTGTTTCTATGTTTGTTGTCTTTCATCATAAGCGCTGTCTTTCTTGTTAGATGCAGTTCGGTCTCCTTCTATTGCTTTACAATTATATACCCTATTTCCCCGACATTCAGTGTTTGTGAAATGGGGTAAGCAGCCTGTGGCTGCCAAGCTCCCCCAGCACTTGAACATTTCCAGATTTAATATTTTCTCCAATATGCGCTTATTTTTTCGTCATTAGTTTTCCGTCTTGAAACTGGTTGGACACGTACCTGCACTTATTTATATTCTGAGCTAGCCTACACAGTTCCCTGAAATTCTCACACAGCCTGTACACAACTCGGTTCCCCTTCTATTGTTTTCTAATTTTGTGCCCTATTTCACCAAGATTCAGTGAAGTGGCTGCCAAGATCCCCCAACACTTAGACATTTGCCGAATTAATAGTTTTCCAGTAAATCCTTTCACACAATTAACATTATTCGAGAATATTGCCAACCAATACTTGTTCCCCACTCTCATTCTGAACTTTCGATCGCATCCTCCAAAGTAGTCCCCTCTCGGAGATCCGAATGGGGGACTATTTTAACTCCGGATTCTTTTACCCCAGAGAATGCCATCATTTTATTACAATTTAGGTACGCTGTGTACTTGGGAGAAATGTGGTGGTTTCCTGTTCCCTTCCACATCGCGGTAGTGTGTCTTAGACTGCCATACCGACCCCTATAGTCTTTGCCAATCTAAGTACCGAAAAAGCCGCTGCTCTCTTTTTGGGAGCTGTCATAGTCTGGCTCCTCACTAACGACACCACTGCTTTGGTTGGACCTGTAGTTTGGTTCTATAGCTCAATAGAACACGCAAGCCATTCACCTATTCTAGTAATCTAGAACTTCGGCAAGGTGCAGGTCCATTCGAAATGGATTTCGTCGATACTAAATTAATATTTTTTTCTTATGTGGGTTATATCTAAAGTAACGTGAGCGCGTTATATACCCTACTAGTCATAAGCGATGTATCCTTTTTGAAGTTCACAACGTTGATCTACAAAGGTTCATTACAATAAATCGTATTTGTTTTCTCAAATTAGTGGGCAAATATATTCGCTTATTTATTTTTCAGCATCCAGCAACTTCATCTGGAATTGGAATTGCATTACTATATTGCTCTCAGAGATACATGCGCAGAATTCCAATGTGCCCGTGATGCCGATGTTATGCAACCCGCTAATAAATTGTAACGATTTATAAGGTCATTGCCTAAAAAGCATTCAATTTGTTTTTACTCTCTCACTGCACCTCAATTTGGTTGGCTTGTAAAAGCTAGAGGCTAAATACGCGAAAACAAGCTTGAAACGATCTGATAGTGATCAGCAATTTTGCTGATAGGAGATTTTTTAGCATAGAAAGAGGTCTTCTTTAATGCATGGTGATAAGCTGTTGTGTCATATTCGACCTTAGATTTGTGCCGTAATAAACGCCGTAATACTATTAAGTGCATCTAAGCATAAAAGTGGTAGATCCGATTAAGCGGCCAATATCATGATTGTTAAGTATAAGAGATGGATACAGTATGGAAGTGCGCATATGTTTCGATTACCTCAAAAGGGGTATCAATAGCTGTTCGGTCTCTTTGTCGCATGTTGTCGTGTTTAATTTTAGGTCGTAAATTTGTAGTCGTAAATCTAATAGTAAAACTGTCATCCCTTGTTCCCTTATATCCTGCCGTAAAAATTCCTAGTGCATGTGTGATTAAGTGGGACTAAGGGTAGCAGTGAACAAACACTCTCTTATGGATATCGAAGCAGAACAGTCAGTTTTTCGTTCGGTAACGTAAATTGGTCATAGTGCAGCGGAATGTGAATATATTTGTTAAACCCCTAAAAAACACAGTGCAAGTGCAACGTAACACGGACTAAATCTCGCTTACAGTCCACTTAGTTGAAGGAATAAGAACTGCAGCTGAGAACAACCAAAAACCGCGGAGGTAAGTCGATATATAAATTCATAAAACCCCCCGCGCGTGAACAAATGGGCCTTTATCACCGGATTATTAATTAATTAATTAGTTCCTTTTCCTTTTCGCTCCTTACACTTTAATTTAAAAATTGTCGTAGTTTTGATTATGGTTTAAACGTGTTACGAAGAGAATAACATCCTGCTTACACATTTAATGATAGAAACATCTGGTTATAACGGTAGATCTTACAATATATTCCTTATCCTTTGTTGCAAAGATTAGTGGCTGAACAGTTTACTTTAGGTAAACTAAATTTTATGAAGGGTTATTGTATTGTAAAGCTTTACCTTATTTGTCGTTTCAAGTTCGAGAAACCATCGGGTTCATGCAACTTGTATAACAAAGGGTTGAAATTTATTTGAAACGTTAAACGCTTTGTCGGGCGAGCACTGTAATTAGTTGCATTTGTCGATTAATAATTTAATTTTGTAGATTAATTATTTGTAGCGTATTCGAATTACGCATTGTTTTTATATTAATTTTATTGTCGTTTATTAATCATTAACTTAATATGGTTATATCAATTGATAAAGCTATTCTTGAAGCTAAATTTGTAGTTAAAAGGTTGGATTATATATACAGTAAAATTAACCAACCGGAAAACGTATCGACTGCTTTAATTAGAGCATCGCTTAAAAGTGTCGAGCAAATTGAAACCCATTTCAAATCTTTTTGCAAGAATATTTTCTTTGATGAAGAAAGTGAACAATTGGATGAATTTTTGGCTCTTAGCGTGAAAATCGATGATTATCTATTAGATATTCGTATTATCGCTGCACAATGCGAATTAGATCGGGTAGAAAATAAGCCAAAGGTGGAAATTATGATTAATTCTTTTTCGCCAAATTGTGGATTTAACTTGAAACATCTTTCAGTCCCACGGTTTTCAAGACGCATTTCAGATTTTGAGAGTTATAATGCAATTTATAAGCGGTTGATTCATGATAATGTCAGTTTGTCACCCGTTGAAAAATTTTGCCATCTCGTTGATACATTAGATGAGTCGTCGCGTGCATTGATAAAACACTTGCCATTAAATGATTATGCATATGAGGAAGCATATAAAATGATTACTAATCGTTTTCAGTCTAAGAGGTTATTACTTTCAACATATTTTAATGCTCTCGAAAAATGCCCTAAGGCCAGTTCCTCAGACTCGCATGCGGAACTTCGGCAATTAATTAGTTGTTTTGATGAAAATATATTCGCGTTAAAGCAGATAAAAATAGATTTATTAGATTTCATGTTGTTTATTCTGTTATCAAAAAAATTAGATACACACATTTTAAAGCGTTTTGAATTAGGAAATAGTGACGAGATTCCCTCGTTCAAAGATTTAAGATCGTACATTGAAAAACATTGTAAAGTGTTGGAAATAAATGACATTGCTTCAGGAACATGCTTGAAATCTCGAGATTCCGTGAAACAAAGGGAAAGGCTCGTTAGCACTTCGGCTAAAAATTCTTTAGTTAGTACCACCAATGATGGTAAAAATTGTAGTTTATGTCAAGCTGTGAATTCTATTTATAGATGTAAGCAGTTTCTTGAGAAAACCCCTCAAGAAAGATTTGAGGTGGTAAAGATTAAAAATCTTTGTATTAAATGTTTAAATACTTGACATTCGATGAAAAATTGTACGTTAGATTGGTCGTGTAGAAAATGTCATCAGTCGCACAATTCGTTACTCCACTTCGATAAACGAGAAGATCGATGTCTCCACGCAGACAAACTCATCGTCAAAAGTCAGCGTCTCCTCGGAGAGCGGAGCCTAGACTTACTTCTACTAGTAGACCTAGTGAAGACAAACTGTCGTCGTCGGTTGTGTATGAACAACCTGCCACTAGCTTGTTGATTTCGACGTCATTAGAACACATAACCACGCTGTTAGCTACGGCAATGGTGTCGGTGCTTGATTATACAGGAACATTGCAATCTGTTCGTGTAATATTGAAACAAATTTTCTTACTAAGCTGACACTACTACTAATAGTGGCTTCAACTCGCCTCACACATAGGCGCTAGTGAAACGATTGCCCCAAAAGGCCTCACGTTGCCGGCACCAGTGAAACGTTTTTTCTTCCAAAAATTTCTCGATCAAAATCACCAGCCTGGCACTACTTTATTAACACCATGCTTCAAGTTAGGTGTCTGCAAAACTAAATCTTCCGACGTAACTAGGGGTCTATTCCTTGGGTAGAGCTATGAGCAATGGGGGGGTAAGTCGAAATCTGTGGGGGGTCACACTCAAACTAAAACAAACAGGCGCCACCAAGTCCAGATTAATTTATATTAATGGCATAGCAAATTTCTAAGGGCGGACGTGGAGACCCAAAGAAAAAAAGATCGCCTTCGCTGACTCAAAAACTTGTCTTAACAGAATAAGACGCTGTTCCTGTAAGGAAAAATAATAATTAAGTCACATAGAAATTGGGAACACAATTTGCGTCCTTCAAGTATACCTAAATGCATAGAGAATATTTTCTACATAATGGAATCATAAAAATTTAACTCTTACTGTCTTTTGTTTATCAGGTCTGATCAAACTAGATCAGAATAAAAAACTTTAAATGTAGATAATTAATTTACTAGAAAGAATTTTCTTTGTTTCAGTAAATAAAATTTCATGATAATTAAATAAAATAAATATGTGATATTCTTGCAAAATTGTTGTAAGGTTTAACAACTGATCCTTACTCAAATATATTACACTTCAGTGTAACTAACAATATTAAGTTTCTTTATAACCCAACCAGATCTGTGTAGGTCACTTACAAATGAATATATGAAATTTTCTCATTAATTTAACAAAATTAAAATTAGTCTGAAGTTAATAGAATCACCAAGATATTCTCTAATTTTATCAAAAGTGGCAGTACTGTAATGTTAAACATCTGTTAGCCATTATGCAATTGTTGACGGCATTGTTCAAATAAACAGGTGACGTAATAGCAGCTGTTAATTTACGTTGCAGCCATATGTAGTCACATCTTTACAAAACTAAGTGAAATCAAATTTTGATACTGGGGAAAACCAGCTAATTACAGGTAAACTGAATAACAATTTTGTACATCTAACAAACAAAACGAAATAATGTACTTTCAGAAGGAAGTACTGAGGAAATTCTTAATTCTATTACGAACCCAAATACCGGCTGTCGTCCTTGGTTGCAATGGAAACAACTTTGCAGAGCGGGGCCTGCTGTTAAATATGTTTGTTTTCCATGCTTTAATACAGATGCAAGAGCGAAGCGGATTTCTTACATTGGTTCACGGCATCTTTTATTCACAGCGTACTCCTCCGTTGTCTAATTTTATTTCAAAGTGGTCATGCGGTTTTCTAATTTATCGTTGCAATTTCTGACGTATTGTTGCTTTTCTAACGTATGGTTGCTTTTTCTAACGTATGGTTGCTTTTTCTAACGTATGGTTGCTTTTTCTAACGTATGGTTGCTTGCGCTAAATAAATTTTAAATTAGCTAATATGATAACGAATATGCAATATATGGATTAAGTACTAACCGTTACTCAGGAAGTGCTTCACCAAATTAAAGCGACCCGGAGGTCACTCGTCATTCTTTTTGAATGCATCTTCACGCTGCCCTAAACTATCGACGAGTGCGCTCGCCGCGCTCCTGCAAGGTGGGAGGATCATAAGTGTGGTTCTCGAACCTCTCACGCGCGCGCTAGTGGCTTGTGGATTTGCACCGAACTCCGAAACAAATAGACTACTAATCCTAGATATAGCAATACTATAAAATTTGATTGTTACTTGAATCTTTATATTAGTTAATAAAGGTATTTCAATATTCATGGTACGTTTAATGAGTATGTTCCTTTACTGCTAAAATAAAATTGTTACACTACCCTTTCCTAAAAGAAAAAATTTTTTAAGAAAACTCTAAATATAACAAATACAAAAAAATTTTTATAACAATACTAGCCTTTCCTACCTTCCTAACTAACTATGCAATTTTATAAATTTATTCAAATGGGGGACAAATATTTACAAATGAGTGTGTTGGTAACTACGCGTACCTGACGTCCATCGGGAGACAAAATCGGGAGTCACAATCGGTAATAATCAAAATTGTGAGGGGTCAAATTAGAAAGTCAAACACTCCACGGGACAAAAAAATTCAAATTTACAATATTTCCTGACTTGAGATTCTTACTTCTAACAAGGCTAATATTTCTTACCTATAACCAAACACTTACAACTTACTTCTAATTTCAAAAAAAACTTCACTTCCAGGAGCTCATTTAGCTCTATTTACAAAAAAACGGAATGCTTCCTCATCAAGACAGCATAACTATTCAAAACATCATCACTACACGGTGATAATCAAAAGTAAGACCCTACTAATAGGTCTATATTTAAACACCATCATCACAAAGTGATAATCAAAACAAAGGTAACCTAATCAAAAGGTTACTCATCAAATGCAAATACAAAGTATCATCGCTTCATCGTAAAGAGATGATCAAAACAAAGGTAACCCAGCCATAAGGTTACTTACAAAATTCAAATTCAAAATATTATCATCACAAAGTGATAATCAAAACAAAGGTAACCTAACCAAAAGGTTACTTACAAATCTCAAATACAAAATATCATCACTTCATCGCAAAGGGATGATCAAAACAAAGGTAACCTAACCATGAGGTTACTTATCAAATGCAAGTACAAAACTGGGCCAGTCAGGGCTGTACTATCCTACACCCTACTGAATATCCTATCACTAATTTCTAACAAACAACTGATCTCATTAGTGATGGACCAAACGGTGAGACTCACCAAGCCAACTTTGACCTTATCAAATCAAAGAACTTCTAATGGTCAAAAGGAACAAGGGAAAGAATAATCTAATATTCTCTCTACCTGGATATGTAGAAATCAGGACCAATAATCAAATAGCCCATCTACTTCTACATAGTAAGGATATCTGTCAAAGACATCCTCCAAACACATCTCTGAGCAACGCGCGAGCAAAATGTCCAGCGTGCACACTAAGGCACACCTCAAACCTACAAAACTTACAAAATCTCAAACCACTTACTTCACTTCTCAAACAAAATACTCAATATTAGTGGACCGACACTAAATCAGAATCAGAACAAAACAAAACGAACCACTACGTCATTACTTAATATCAACAAGATGATCGGACCTGAATTAATCGTCAGGATCATCATTTTCATTTGGATATGATGCATCAACTGGTTTCAAGTCCTTTACGTGCCATTTCCTGCTTTTGTCCCATCTTCGTTCTCTAACTCATATACTAAATTGGAATGTTTTTCCGAACTTTACTCATAACGAACTTAGGGGCTAACTTAGCGGAAAATTTATCACTGCACTCGAGAGGACCTTATTAGCTCTCCAAACACTTTCTCCGACTCGGAATGAAATGTCTCTTCTCCTAAGATTGTAGCGTTTACTTGAACGTTGGTAAGCTACATGCAAATTTTCACGGACATTTCCAAAATATTAAACAAAGGTTGACGATCCAAAACATACGAAGGTCTACTACTGGAGACGACATCAATATCCTCACCAGGTATAAAATTATCATTATAAGCTTTTCCACTTAACTGCCTTGAGGAGCATACACAGCATTGTACCACATCTCTTGGATCTCGTACCTTGCACACAAAACTTCAAAACATGTCCAATCAACTGTGGACCATTATCACGAATAACAAATGGTGGTATTCCGTATGCAAAAAAAATACTTTTTCTTCTAAGAACTTCTCAATCAAATGTGCTGTGGCACTTCACAAAGGTTGCAAAATCGAATATTTCGAAAACCAATCACCAACAACTAAAAGCCATCCACCTGCTTATGAATTATCAATAAAAAAACTAATCATGACAATAGCTAACAAAAAAATCAGTGTTCAGGTACACTCACACCCTACTACCAATTGAACTGTCGAAACAACTACAATGCTTCACAACGCCTAAATATGCTAGAGTGACAAACCCTCTACGAGTCTCACCTAGACTAACAATACCAAAATTTACATCAAATCAAAAAAAGGATGCAAAAAAAATCTAGAGCGCCTAACTCACCTCGAGTCTCGTCTAGACTTACGCAATGCCGAGCGACCAACTCTTCCTGAGTCTCGTCTGGACTGACATACTGCTGAGCGACCAACCACGACGACAAGTTCCGCCTAGACTAAATTGCGTTGCAATGCTGATCTAAACAAAATCTGCTAACAAAATCAAAACGTGCTTCTGCACAAGAGCAATTCTCAAATGACACGACGACAGCTCACTCCAATGTACCTTCAAGATAGAATCTCTAGCCTTATAATCAAATTTGGACAAAAATGTTCTTTATTGACTCAAACAAATCAAACAACAGGCTTATCAGCTTCTTTAGCTGACAGTCTTCCAAAAATTTTCCTCAAAACTGGTTTCTCACTCTCTACTCCCGTTCTTCTTTAAGTAGACAAACAATTCGGAATATCCGACATGAGTACAACAGCCTAAAGTTTCAATGAAATCAAACTGGTAAATCCAAATGATCTAAACCTTACAAAAATTGTCAAAACAAATTGTACTACTAAAGGTAAAAATCAAAAGATGTTTTTGGTAAAATTATTTTTGCCAAAACAATATCAAAAAAAATTTAAGGGGTCAAAACAGAATTAAAGTCAAAAGTAAATTTGACCAAATTAATTAATTGACCGTAAGGGGATTAACGTTACGACCAATCCTTTATCAAAAGCAAACAAACAAATCTAACTGTCAAATAAACTTTAAGCAAACAAATTTTGGAGCAAAATAATTTTTGGACAAATGGACTTCAAAGCAAAATAAATTTTAAGCTAACAAATTTCGATGCAAAACTATTTTTGAACAAACAAATCTCGAAGCAAAATACTTTTCGAACAAACTAATTTCGAAGCAAAATAATTTATGAATAAACAAATTTCGAAGCAAAAATAAATTTTGAACAGACTATTTCAAAGTAAAATTATTTTTGAACAAACAAGTTTCAGAGTAAAAAATAATTTTTAAACGAACGAATCTCGAAGTAAAATTAATTTTGAATAAACAAATTTCGAGGTAAATCAAATTATGAACAAACAAATTTCGAGCTAAATTAAATTATGAACGAACGAATTTCGACGAATCACTCGTTGAATAAACAAATTTCGACGCCCCTAGCGTTGAACAAACAAATTTCGACGCCCCAAACGTTGAACAAACAAATTTCGACGCCCCAAACGTTGAACAAACAAATTTCGACGCCCCAAACGTTGGGCGCTAGTGAAACAAATTTTCTTACTAAGCTGACACTACTACTAATAGTGGCTTCAACTCGCCTCACACATAGGCGCTAGTGAAACGATTGCCCCAAAAGGCCTCACGTTGCCGGCACCAGTGAAACGTTTTTCTTCCAAAATTTCTCGATCAAAATCACCAGCCTGGCACTACTTTATTAACACCATGCTTCAAGTTAGGTGTCTGCAAAACTAAATCTTCCGACGTAACTAGGGGTCTATTCCTTGGGTAGAGCTATGAGCAATGGGGGTAAGTCGAAATCTGTGGGGGTCACACTCAAACTAAAACAAACAGGCGCCACCAAGTCCAGATTAATTTATATTAATGGCATAGCAAATTTCTAAGGGCGGACGTGGAGACCCAAAGAAAAAGATCGCCTTCGCTGACTCAAAACTTGTCTTAACAGAATAAGACGCTGTTCCTGTAAGGAAAAATAATAATTAAGTCACATAGAAATTGGGAACACAATTTGCGTCCTTCAAGTATACCTAAATGCATAGAGAATATTTTCTACATAATGGAATCATAAAAATTTAACTCTTACTGTCTTTTGTTTATCAGGTCTGATCAAACCAGATCAGAATAAAAAACTTTAAATGTAGATAATTAATTTACTAGAAAGAATTTTCTTTGTTTCAGTAAATAAAATTTCATGATAATTAAATAAAATAAATATGTGATATTCTTGCAAAATTGTTGTAAGGTTTAACAACTGATCCTTACTCAAATATATTACACTTCAGTGTAACTAACAATATTAAGTTTCTTTATAACCCAACCAGATCTGTGTAGGTCACTTACAAATGAATATATGAAATTTTCTCATTAATTTAACAAAATTAAAATTAGTCTGAAGTTAATAGAATCACCAAGATATTCTCTAATTTTATCAAAAGTGGCAGTACTGTAATGTTAAACATCTGTTAGCCATTATGCAATTGTTGACGGCATTGTTCAAATAAACAGGTGACGTAATAGCAGCTGTTAATTTACGTTGCAGCCATATGTAGTCACATCTTTACAAAACTAAGTGAAATCAAATTTTGATACTGGGAAAACCAGCTTAATTACAGGTAAACTGAATAACAATTTTGTACATCTAACAAACAAAACGAAATAATGTACTTTCAGAAGGAAGTACTGAGGAAATTCTTAATTCTATTACGAACCCAAATACCGGCTGTCGTCCTTGGTTGCAATGGAAACAACTTCGCAGAGCGGGCCTGCTGTTAAATATGTTTGTTTTCCATGCTTTAATACAGATGCAAGAGCGAAGCGGATTTCTTACATTGGTTCACGGCATCTTTTATTCACAGCGTACTCCTCCGTTGTCTAATTTTATTTCAAAGTGGTCATGCGGTTTTCTAATTTATCGTTGCAATTTCTGACGTATTGTTGCTTTTCTAACGTATGGTTGCTTTTTCTAACGTATGGTTGCTTTTTCTAACGTATGGTTGCTTTTTCTAACGTATGGTTGCTTGCGCTAAATAAATTTTAAATTAGCTAATATGATAACGAATATGCAATATATGGATTAAGTACTAACCGTTACTCAGGAAGTGCTTCACCAAATTAAAGCGACCCGGAGGTCACTCGTCATTCTTTTGAATGCATCTTCACGCTGCCTAAACTATCGACGAGTGCGCTCGCCGCGCTCCTGCAAGGTGGGAGGATCATAAGTGTGGTTCTCGAACCTCTCACGCGCGCGCTAGTGGCTTGTGGATTTGCACGGAACTCCGAAACAAATAGACTACTAATCCTAGATATAGCAATACTATAAAAATTTGATTGTTACTTGAATCTTTATATTAGTTAATAAAGGTATTTCAATATTCATGGTACGTTTAATGAGTATGTTCCTTTACTGCTAAAATAAAATTGTTACAATATTAGATAACGGATCCATGGAAAGTTTTATGACTGAAAGGTGCCGTCAGAAATTAGGTTTAAAGAAACGGAAAGCCAATGTTACTGTTCAAGGACTTGGCTTGAATTCGTCGTTGGTGTCTGGTACACTATCGTGTGTAGTCAGTCCCTCGGGAGCACGGTCTCCAGCCTATGGAATTAAGTGTTATATTTACCTAACATTTGTAATCAATTACCTTCGTCGTCGATAGGGGTCAAGGAATGGTCGCATACTCGCGGTTAGGCCTTAGCTGACTCTAATCTTAATATTTCTGGTAAAATTGACATGCTGCTCGGAGCGGAAATCTTTGCTCAGGTTTTGTTGAACAAATCTCGTTGGGGTGTCGCTAACGAGCCAGTTGCTATTAAAACAACCTTTGGTTGGGTTTTAACAAGAAGGGTCGTTTCCCCGAATAGTTCTATTACGTCGTTGTTGTTTTCGTTGAGTCTTTAGACAGCGACATTCGTCGATTTTGGGAATTAGAAAAAATTTCCTTCAAAAAACACATTTCTCCTGAAGAAGAAAGGTGTGAAAATCAATTTGTGGAAAATTATAGACGTAACAAGGACGGTCGTTTTGTAGTGTCCTTGCCATTTAAAATTTCGGAACCCTCATTCGTGGGTATGAAATTAATTTGTATTAAAAGATTTTTGTCGTTAGAACGTCGTTTGCTAAAAAATCCTGAATTGTATTCGGATTATAAAAAATTTATGGAGTATTATTTGGAAAGCGGTCACATGGTTCAAGTGAAATCGCCTGAAAATTCGTCGGTTCATGAGACAATGTACTACATTCCACATCATGCTGTACATAAGCGTGATAGCACTACCACCAAATTGCGTGTGGTTTTCGATGCTTCGTGTCCCGGTCAATCTGGAAATTCGTTAAATGATAGCTTGGCTATTGGCCCTGCTCTGGCAAAAGGAGATTGCAGTTTTGTTACTGCACTTTCGTGTACATCCTATCGTAATTACAGCTGACATCCAACAAATGTATCGGCGGATTTTGGTTAAAGATACTCATCGTGATTATCAACGTATCGTCTGGAGATTTTCTCCGTCGGATCCAATTATGGACTTTAAATTAAATACTGTGACTTATGGAGTTTTGTCGTCGCCTTTTTTGGCCTTGCGTACTGTTCAAGAATTGCAAGGTTAAAATCAATTAATTTTCTTTTCGCGTCATCGGTATTGGCGAGCGATACCTATGTTGATGACTTAGTCACTGGATGCAATTCGATTGAAGCTGCAAATTAATTAATTGGTGAATTGAATAGTATTTGCACTAGTGGTAGTTTTCAATTAAGAAAATGGAGTAGTAATTGCCCGGAAGTGATGTCCAACTTGAGAGAGTCCCTGTCCAGTTCGGACGCAATTACATTTCAAGATAAAGATAGTGGTTCAATAAAAATTTTGGGCCTTTCGTAGCGCGCTCTTATAGATGCATTTTTATACAACTTAGACGTTGAAGAGCGCACTTGCACTAAGCGTAATATTTTGTCGGCTATCGCAAAAATTTTTGATCCTCTCGGTTCGATAGCACCTTTAGTACTGTTCGCTAAACGTTTAGTTCAAGATCTTTGACTTTTAGGTCTCGGTTGGGACCAAGAGCCTCCATTGGAAGTCATACAAAAATGGAAACATTTTTTGGGTGAATTGCCAGCGGTTTCAAATTTTAAGATTTCGCGTTGCATCGTATGGTCATAATTTTAAAAAGGCGGAGTTGCATGGGTTCTGCGATGTTTCTGAAGCCGGGTATGCAGCTGTCATCTATTTTCGTTCGTTTGATTTAGAAGGTAATATTACCATGTCTTTAGTATGCGCAAAATCGAAGGTTGCTCCTACTAATCGCGTTTCATTGCCCCGTCTCGAATTGTGTGCTGCCGTACTCTTGGCAGATTTAGTAGATTTCGTCAAAAATACTTATACAGATATTTTAATCCTTTAGTAATATTTTTGCGTAGTCAGATTCTACTGTTGTTTTGTCTTGGATTCGGTCTTCCTCGCATAAGTGGACATTCGTTAGCAATCGCATTTCGCAGATTCAAGAACGTATTCCTCCATCTTCGTGGTTTTATGTTAAGTCCCAGGATAACCCTGCGGATTGTGCCTCGCGTGGACTTTTGGCTTCAAACTTGGTTCATCATCTATTATGGTGGACAGGATCTTCCTGGTTAGTGCGTCGTAGCGAAGAATGGCCAGTAACGACGCTGCCAAACCTTATCGACTCATTTCAGATGGACGTCGAATATCGTACTTTGTCGTAAACAGTCGTTATGTCTGAGAATTTTTTAGATTTGTTGTTGGATAAATTTTCAAAATTTGTAGGATTATTACATGTATTCGTCATTTCATTCGTAATGTTCAATGTCCGGCAGATTTGCGTTTAAAATATTCTGATGGTTTGTCTCTAGCTCATCAGCAAGAGGCTATACATTTATTGATTAAAAGAGTTCAAACAAATGTTTTTGCCCAAGACATCGCAAATATTAAAACTGGAAAACTTGTCAGTAAACAACTTCGTAGCCTTAGTCCGTTTCTAGATAGTCGTGATGTGTTGAGGATGGGCGATCTCCTACGTAATTCAGAGTTATCGCATGATGCAAAATTTCCAATTTTGCTTCCTCGGTCGCATCGGTTGACTGAAATTATTATATTAGATTGTCATGAAAGACATTTATATCCTGGAAATCGAACAACTCAATTTTTACTAACTCAAAACTATTGGATCTTGTCCGCCAAGAGGGCTATTCGGCAATGTTTGAAATCCAGCATTCGTTGTTTTCGTGTAAACCCTGTGGCTTTATGCTTCCCTATGGGGGACTTACCAACTTCTAGGTTAACTCCAGGTAAGGCTTTTTTACATACGGGAGTCGATTTTAGTGGACCTTTCTTTGTCACGATGAATCGATGTCGTGGCGCAAAATCATTGAAAGCGTACATTTGCTTATTTATTTGTTTTAGCACTAAAGCCATCCATTTGGAACTAGTGTCTAACTTGTCGACAGACGCTCTCTTGGGTGCTTTACGTGGATTTATTGCTCGAAGAGGCAAATGTATTCAAATCCATTGTGATAATGGTACTAATTTCGTTGGTGACTCTCGTAAAATCTCTCAATTGATGCGTCATTCGGCAGGCATTGAGGGAATCGAATTTGTGTTTAATCCTCCTTCTGCTCCTAATTTTGGTGGGTTGTGAGAGGCCGGAATTAAATCAGTAAAATCCCATTTAAAGAGAATTATCGGTGAACAAATTTTGTCGTTTGAAGAATTCTCGACGGTATTGATTCAAATCGAAGCGAATCTCAACTCACGTCCACTATGCGCACTGAGTTGCGAACCGCATGATTTCTCGTATTTGACCCCGGGTCATTTTCTTAATGTTGAACCACTTTCGGTGTTACCAGATCCAGATTTGTTGTCCATAAACCTCTCTCGTTTGAATCGCTGGCAACTGTTGCAGCAAATGCAACAAGGGTTTTGGAAGAAATGGAGTGCTGAATACCTGCACACGTTGTAGGAGAAAGGTAAGTGGTTGAGGAATTCCGCTACCCTACCTTTTGATTTGCTTGTCTTCTTAAAGGAAGAAAATAACCATCTCTACAGTGGCGTTTAGGAAGAGTAGTAGATGTTCACGCTGTTAGAGACGCTATCGTTTGGGTAGCTACAGTCAAGACATCCCAAGGGTTAGTTAAACGCCCCCTAGTGAAACTATGTTTACTGCCAGTTACTTGATATTTAATGGTATGTACACATATATTCACTTATATAAGTTTGTCGGTTAGGTTTCTTAGTTAATAGCTCTAATTAGTTTTAAATATAAAATAAGTTAGTTCATACTTATTTTGGTGGGCGGGATGTTCGGTTTCTTTGTCGCACGTTGTCGTGTTTAATTTTAGGTCTTAAATTGCAGTCGTAAATCTAATAGTAAAACTGTCATCTCTTGTTCCCTTATATCCTGCCGTAAAAATTCCTGGTGCATGTGTGAATAAGTGGGACTAAGGGTAGCAGTAAACAAACACTCTCTTATGGATATCGAAGCAGAACAGTCGGTTTTTCGTTCGGTAACGTAAGTTAGTCATAGTGCAGCGGAATGTGAATTTATTTGTTAAACCCCTAAAAAACACAGTACAAGTGCAACGTATCACGGACTAAATCTCGCATACAGTTCACTTTGTTGAAGGAATAGGAACTGCAGCTTAGAACAACAAAAAACCGGGGAGGTAAGTCGATATATAAATTTATAAGACCCCCCGCGCGTGAATAATAGCTATGGCCAGATGTAAATATCATCGGCTCTTGTGGTCAGTCTTAGTACAGTTGACGTTTTGATCAAAAAGCGATATGTAAAAAATTGTTGTTCAAATTGTTAAAAAAAGTACGCTTGGCGTTCTTGTAAATTATGATAAAAGTGCTTTCGGGTAAATAAAGTAATCGTTCATCATTGTGCGCAGTTGGATTAGTGATAGATATAGTGTACCTGACGCTTCAAGTCAGACCTTACTGCAGTATATATTGTTTTTAACTATCAACAATAGAGTGGGAAGCTGTTGTAAATATTTGAAAACAACTAAATTACCATTAGACCGAACAAATGTACAAATCGAAGTACCTTTACTGGTTTCAGCAACGTTATGATACCTTTTTTACAATCTGGTCTTAATAGACTTAGCTTTCATGTTCCTGATCTACGCTTTCAACGAATCTAATAATTTTGTTCTTCTGGTTGTCTGATTGTAGTAAGTGATTATGATTTTGTCTACCTCTTTTAGGTAAAAAGGCAGACCAAAAAACACACAAAAATATGTTTATGGTCAACGATATATTCAGCAAGTACATTAGTGTCTAGTTGGAAGTGATTTTTAATGTATCATAAACCTTCAAACAAAAGTACTTCTAATTAGAAACTATTCCAGGAATACTTCAAAATCTACGCATTTGTGTACAGTGTTTCTTAATTGCTTTATTCTGAGGCACATTTTCAGTACATAATTGGCTTTTGCTAAATAACTCTGTTGTGCTGTAATTCATTCATCAACCTCTGAATTGAAACGAAAAGTGAGGTCTCAATTTAGAGGTACATTAAGTAAATTGCACTTGTAAATTCTATTACATTTTAAAGTCAGGTACAATAGGAATTGCTACGAAGTTAAATCGTAATGGTTATGGTTATGTCACATCTATATCTGAATAAGCTAACTTTATGAAATTGATATATATAATAAAACAATAAATCTGGTAGAAAGGGTGTCATTCGCTTAAAATGGCTGAGAGTGGTATTCGTGATAAGGATTGAAAATAACTAACACAACCGTCACGCGCTAAAGCAGGACGGGTATTACGGATTTGGAGGCGCATCGAAAGCAAGTCTTGTAAATAAATTCTGAGCTGATTTAAAGTAGCAATATACAGCTACTTTCTCTGGGTTGTTGGTCATTCGGATAAAAAGCAGGTGTTCTTTTAATAAAGTAATTAATCTACAGGCTATAATGAAACCAACTTTTTCAAGGAAACGTTTCTAAGTATATTGAACATCTTAGCCATTCTAGTTAGGGCAGCCACGCTAAGACGGTGATTGATTAACTCCCTTAGCTACTAGACTAAAACTCCGCTTTCGACCATATTTGTCTCGTCCTTCAAAAGTAAACAACTGCAAAGTATTTGCCCATGCATAAAGTAGAAAGTTGTTGTCACTTTTGGGAGTTAATATTTGTTGAGAAGATTTAGTTTGCAGAACATACGAACCCGACTAATACATCACTCAAATTCAAACGATATCGGATGCAGTGGTTTGATAGGGACATGCACCTCGTTGCGATTATCATATAAATCATTTACAGATAAGCTCAACAACAGTTTGTTGGCAAACTCGTTTTTATGATGAAAAATTTTTATAGTGGAAACAGCACAGACAGCCATAGTTGACTCAGTATTTATTACTGCCAAATAAAACTAAAGTTTTCACTGCCTTCTGTTCATGTTCCCAACATTTTACTACTAAGAAATATTTGTTGTAAAGCCATAATGAGAATTGCCATAGTTTTGTTAAGAGCTCCAGGCTATATCAGTCGCTTTGTCGAAAATTTACTGGAAATGTTTAACTTTAAACCACAATTTAGAACTGAACGATAATCCAATACAACATTCGAATTTTGTTTGAACTAACTGGAAAACAAAAGGCTTTAGTACTAGTAACTGAAACCATAACGAAAGCTAATTTTCCGAAAAAGTTGAATTAAACTCCATTTAAAATTAGCATCGCTATTTGAAGATAGGCTGATAAGCACATAAGAAGCAACAGGAGTTGCGGGTTAAGAGGGGTATTTCCAAAGCGCGCGCTCCTTTAGCAGCACGCGGCAGAGCGGCGGCGAATTGCAGTCGCATTCGTTTGGTGGCGGTTCATTTCTTTGGGTGTGAATTAGTGTCTCTTGTGCGCGTTTTCTCACGACACTAAATTGCACCGCAGCAGGTAGGTACTTAATTTACAAACAAACTTTGGTAATTTTATCGTCTAAAATAACCTGTATAGCACACGTATATTTTAATATGTCTGTTTCGGAAGTTTACATTTTACAAAATTCTTGATTACTTTAAAACTTTTAAACTCAATTTACTTTAATTAATTATGCTAAACGTTAAAACTTTCCAAAGTACTGCATAAATGATTGATTTGGTAATTAATGGAAGATTTTTTTTTGTTATATATTTTTTTAAGTAATCCCGTCTTAGCACAATAAAATATGTATGTCACTATCAATAGAAAGTCAATTATTTTGGCTTTGAAAATGCACAATACCAAAAAGCTTTAACAAAGTTTATATTCCGTCCCGTTTGTAGATATAGCATTAAACTCGTAAATTATGACTCGCCACATTTGCAAATATTTTCTCACTATATCAGTTGAATTTTGCACGGAATATTCTTTACATAAAATACAAACCAGAACAGAAGGGTTAAGCGCTAGCTGCATAACACGTTTCATAAATTAAACACTTTTATGGAGTATGAATCAGGAAACTGTTCAACCAAGCGGAATTAGACTTATATGCAATAATATACGTTCCTTCTATAACTAAATACCAGGGATCAATTTTCACAGAAGTGCACAAATCCAAACCAAACGCGATTTATTATAAGAAGCAATCGGGATTCTGTCTTTCAATTACTACCTCCTTTATTATCCTTAGAATCAAAATCTTCCTATCATATTTAAACCAATTATTAAAGGAAACCAGCAGACCACACGAGCTTTTGTATATTCGAATTAGTTTCTAGATAATAACCATAGAACGAAAAAGCCCCTTGTCAACCACTGCAAAGCTTCGCTTTGGCCTTTTTTTAGAAATTCCATTGCCGTTTATTGCATTGAGAACAAAGGTATTGTTCTAAACTTAATCGGTCTTTTGCTGTACATTTACTCGTGGTACGCTTAAAGAAGCTTGAATTGTAGAAACTGAATAAGCATTTAACTTCTTGCTGCTCATGTAACCTTTAACAAGCAAATTCTTTGAGTGTCGTTCAATAGTCTAACTTGAAATTAGAATTTTAGGTACCCATGAACTACAATAAATGCCATATTTTGTATATATGACCAAATAACGTGTAGCAAAAGGTTTTGTTTGACTTCGTTGATACCTTTCCTTACTTTCAATATACTAATTTCAGTTAATTGCCAATCATAAGTCCTAATTAAAAAAATTTAACATTAATAATTTATTATGTATATAAATTAGTTGTTCTAATAAATTCAAACACAAAGTTTAATTTATTTGTACCGAAATATTCGTTTGTTCTTTTTTTCAAAATGTATCATGACTATATCAAAACAGCGTAATACTGAAAAATTCCCTACATTTGACTTTGTAGTGCTCCATCCGAAAGTACTACATAGGCCAGAAAGCGAGTATCTTATACCTTGAAATTTTGAATTTTTCCAATACCCTGCTATTTCAAACATGGTAGGGATTTTCAACGTGCGTGACAGCATACACAAGCGACCTACATTTCACCTCTCATCCGAACAAGAGCGTATAATTGTAAAAAATATTCGCCTGACACTTTTCAAGCGGTTTGTGTCGGAAATCGAACCTGAGACTTTGGGATGAGCAGTCATAGCTAAAAACACTACAAAACAGTTACTACGAAAGAACAAGAAAAAGGATTTTTGACACTTAAAAAATTATTAAAGCTACATATGGATGCTGAAGGCTATTCAGTATTAGATTGACTTCAGAAATGTACAAAAATGACGGTTTTCTCTTCGCTTCTCATTTGTAATACGATACCATTATTAACAAAATCCCGAACCTCAAACTAGTGCAGATATAAATAAATTTTAGAGCAACTTTAAATTAGGTTTAACGTGGTTGAAGTTAACTATAAGATTTGACGCGAACATTAATGCACTTTCATTTGAACGACGGAAACAGTAGCAAAGATCTACGTTAACATAAATCCGTGAGTTACCGTTATCAAACTTTAAGACAACTGTGTAAAAAGAAATGTCAATGTTCTACTTTGCTGCACTTATTGGGTTGCTTTCAAAAGTATTCTATACAGGTTGTCAAATTTAAAACTAGTACCATCATAAAAAGTAGGGCAGTATTTGGTAATTAAAGAAGGGCAATAGTTGGAATTTTGGTCACTAAACAATATTAAATAAAGATTGATTTTTATTTGAACATCGCAAATACAATGGAATCGTTGCTAGTCCAAACCTGTAACAGATTCTTTTGTAATAATGAGATATAAAAAGAGTTGTAGCTGTTTAAAATCTACTTACAAGTATAAGAAACAAAATAAATGTAAAAATAAATAATACAAAATACCCTAATAATAACAAAAATTACTCAAATATTAACAAAGTAACACTTCGTGATGCTATTTTTTTATTGTAGTGTCACATTTCAATAAGGCAAGATTTACTTTTTTAACAGCTCAAATAAATATATTGTAGACTAAACATAGAGCACTATCAACACTAAAAATAAAAGATTACAATAAAAAACCTTAAATTGATGAGATATATAGGTATTTCAAGTTTTTGTAATTGAAACATACGCGTACGTTATTTGTACAACTCTGAAGAATTCATTCCCTGGTTTAGTCATACACAAAAGTTACAGCTGTTTAGCTGTTCATTATATGCTAATTGACTTGCCGTCCTCTGCTGTGATATTCCTATTTCATCTCTGCGATAAAATAAAACTGTTTATTTGTTTTTTAACATATTGTATAAGCGACGGGATTTCTGGCAATTTTCCGAATCCATCGCTTCTGGGATATACTTCGTACATGGCAACATTCTTATTTAGTACAGAAAGCTTGTTTCTTAATATAGTGGATATATTCAAAAACTGTTTACGCTTTGGTGAAAGCCGATGCCTGCCTATTTCTTAAAAAATGATTCGTCGTCTGCGAATTTCTAAAACCCTTTTATTTTAACTGAAATCGTAATTTTTGCCAAAATACTGTAACTTTTAGTAATGTTTTGAAAAAGGTGAATGCGTCATTTGCGTTAATATTAAAAACATCTAATACATTACCATGAGTAAGTTCTAAGATAAATTTATTAAACCGTCCTGCATAAGATTCTGGAAATTGATGATGTTACAATCCACATGACTGTGAGCTGGAACACAAGAGCTACGCACAAGTTTATTACTTATGGTTGAATTTTGCGCATTCAATTTTCTTATACTAAGCAATAAATGAAAATTAATTCTACTTTTTAAAATAACGAATATCAGCGGTTATCGTCAATTATTCAAAATAACCCCGAGTAACAATATCCTATGACTAGCCAAAGCGACTCAGCCCCCCATTGAAATAAAATGTTTTGCTTTTCTTTGCTGTTTTATACTTATTGAAAATACAAAATATTTATTTCTACCCGACGTAAATAAACCTCGCTTATCACAGTTCCTAAAATGAAACTCTGACTTTTACACTTTCTCTATTAACTACAAAGCCACTTTTACTTTTATTCTGCACGTACACACTACTGATTACAAAGACCACATTACTTCCCATATGTAAATAAATGTTTCATAATCTACACACTTGTTTTCTTTTCTCAAGGAGTTAAATTCGGTATTCTTTCTACTTTATAGTTAGTTCTGTTTGGTTATATATATATATATATATATATATATATATATATTAATAACGTCCAGAAACAAAGAATTTATTATATATATATATATATATATATATATATATACATTATATATTTTATATATACCGGATGTCCCAACGCATACGAACCGCTCGATTCTGCTTAATGGTAACGTTTAGCGAAAAAACTTTCAAATAAATCTTATGTATACTCATAATGGCTACAACGTAAAATTAATTAGTATTATACAGGGTGCTCAATAAAAAAGTTATTTACCAAAGTTATATTTTTTTAAATGAAACACAATGGAACACCCAGCATTTTATTACAAATTCTGATTTCTCGTATCAAACTAAGTAACTTTTATCAGGATTACCTATACCTAAATCTCATAGTTGTTGAGATATTCAATTTTTTTCAAAATCGCATGATTCATTCGAAATTTTTGTAACACCATGATTTAAATGATGCTGAACATTTAACTCTTTTACAAGAATAGTATAAACTTGTAGTTAATAGAAACAACACTAGTTATCAAAATAATATACAGGGTGCCTATTGCATCGTTTTTCGTTTATTGAACAATTAATGCAATTAAGTCGCTTATTTCAAATGGAACACCCTGTATATTTTAAAGTAGTAAAATGCAGCATTAAATTCTCCATTAAACAATATTAGGTTACCCTATATTCATATTCAACCTTTTCCGAGTTATAAGCGAATAATTAAATATTTTATAATGTTTAAATGTTATAATAATTAAAATAATGAAAAGTTATCAAAAAAACAACACATTAAATAATTTATAAGTAGTGTTCAAAGTGTTTACCGTCGTTCTCAATACATAATTGCATTCATTGAATAGACGATCTTTGAACTTCGCGTAAGATTTGGGAAGTGATTGTTGAAAAAGCATTTCTAATCTTAGCTTTCATGTTGTCTAATGTTGTGGGAGTAGTTGAATAAATTATGTCTTTAATATAGCCCCACAGAAAAAAATCTAAACAAGTTCAATCTGGAAATCTTGCTACTCATTGCTGCGATCTGCCTCTTTCATTCCACCTTTGTGGAAAATTTCGATGCAAAAAATTACGCACAGTAGCTTTAAAGTGGTGGGGGTCCCATCCAATTAAAACCACATAAGTTGCCTGACGTTCTCAGGACCATTCTCAAGTAATTCTGGTGAGAATCTTATAAAACTTAAAATTTTCTCCAGTTAAAGTCCCATCAAAGAAGTAAGGACCAATTACGTGGTTTCTACGATTACTCTCATATATTTAAGGACCATCTGTTTTGTCGATTTGTATTAAACACTTGATGATGATTTTTATCATAATAATGCAAATTGTGCATGCTAACAAAACCATTGTTATGAAATGTTGTTTCACCACTGAACAAAACAGAATTCAAAAAATTATCATCTCCAATTTTATCCATTACCCATAATCCAAAATCAATTTTGCTTTGAAAATTTCCAGCCTTAAGCTCTTGGTGAAGCTGAATTTTAAATGTGTGAAATTTGTTGCGTTTTAGTATTCTTAAAATACTAGTTTTACTCCATCCGGTTGTTTGACTGATTTTACGCAAACTAGTATTAGGATTTTTTACTACAGATTTCAATACCAATAATTGATTTCCTTCATTATTAGTAACATGCTTTACTTGTTGAGTTTTTTCATATTCAACATTACCAGTACTTTCAAAGTGTTGCAATAATCTTTCGAACGCAGCTCTATTACCATGCATTCGATTAGGAAATTTTTGAACGTAAATTTTTAAAACTAATAGACAATTTTCTTCAGCTTCGCCAACTACCAATATTATATCAATCCTTTCGTTAGAACTATAGGTTTAAATTTTACAAATGTTCACATCACAACAGCACAGAGAAAAAAACTGATAAACGCTAAAAACAAAAGCTAAACATGGTTGCTGTGGCAACAAAGTCAAATAGTTAGTATTATTTTGTAGGCGACGCGCCGCCTGTGATCAAAGTAAATTGCCCAATTTTAGAATTATGTACGAACATTTTTCATTATTTACTAATAACTCGATAACGGTTGAATATGAATATACGGTAACCTAATATTGTTTAATGGAGAATTTAATTCTGCATTTTACTACTTGAAACTATACAGGGTGTTCTATTTGAAATAAGCGACTTAATGACATTAATTGTTCAATAAACGAAAAACGATGCAATGGGCACCCTGTATATTATTTTAATAACTAGTGTTATGTTATCATTATCTACAAGTTTATACTATTCGCCTACAAAAGTTAAATGTTCAGCATCATTTAAATCATGGTGTTACAAAAATTTTTAATGAATCAAACGATTTTGAAAAAATTGAGTATCTCAACAACTATGAGATTTAGGTATAGGTAATCCTGATAAAAGTTAACCTAATTTGATACGGGCAATAAGAATTTGTAATAAAATACTGGGTTCGATTTAAAAAACATAACTTTGGTAAATAACTTTTTTATTGAGCACCCTGTATAATACTAATTAATTTTACTTTGTAGCCATTATGAGTATACATAAGATTTATTTGAAACTTTTTTCGCTAAACGTTACCATTAAGCAGAATCGAGAGTTTTGTATGCGTTGGGATACCCGGTATTTAAATATATATTGTACAGGATGTTTTAGAGATAAAATACCATAAATTTGGAAGTATATAAATCTTGACGAGTTATCAAGAAGGGTTATATGTAAACCCACCCGTTTCCATTTTACAGGGTGAAGAAGTAATATTGAAAGTACATGTTTTTAGAATATTTTCAATTAGGGTAGAGACTTTAACTTGGAAATAGGAACACGTTAGTCATTTACTAATACAAATTATTACTTTTCATTTCGGAAAGAATTAATAATACCTTATTTTTATGCATGAGTTGAGTGTGACTTAATATAAAATATCTCGAAAATGGAAAGCTTTATAGAGATTACCCAAGAGCACAAATTGTATGAGAAATAATATAATTTTAATATTTATAAAATTCAGGGTGTTCAAAAGGTATAGGTCAAGATTGTTTGATAACCCGCCTTATTCTACGCCAATGGATTATCCTAATTGTCAAAATGAAGTGTAATAATTCGTATTAGTAAACAACTAACGTGTATTTATTTTCAAGTTAAAGTCTCTAACCTAAATAAAATGTTTTAGAAAACATGTATTTATCAATATCGCTTCATTACCCTGTACAAATGGAAACAGGTGGGTTTACAGGAAACCGTTACCTAACATTTTTTAATAACTTGAGAAAATCTATATATTCCCCAATTAACGGTACTTCATTCTGAAACCCCCTGTATATATATATATATATATATATATATATGTTTTTATAAAATATATGTATATATATGTACATATATATATATACATATATATATATATATACATATATATATATATATATATACATATATAGTAATATATTAGATAGTTAATTACACTAGGTAAGTTAATAAATACTAACGTATTACAGTTAAGATGAAATAATAACTTAGACTTTTATGCAAACCCCAAATGACCATTTCAAATCGAGCTAGTAATTGAAAGATGGAATATAAGGTCTTGGACCGGACTCGAACCTGTATCTTGGTCTTTCGCGGACCATGCGTTTTCGGTTTCGGTAGCGTAATTGGAAAATGCATGGTCTGCAAAAGACCAAGCTACAGGTACGAGTCATGTCCAAGATCTCATATTTTCCATCTTCCAATTACTAGCTCGATTTGAAATGATCATTGAGCTTTATATTTCATCTTATTAATGAAATATATATATATATATATATATATATATATATATATATATGCTGCGACACAGCCTCTCCGTGGCGTAGTGGTATGTGTGTGACTACTACGCCTAAGGTTTCGGGTTTGAATCCCGACACGGTCTGCTTGAAAAATGTTAGGCGAGAATTGTTCACAAAAATACACCCTCGTTCAGATGAGAGGTAAAATGAAGGTCCCGTTTGTGAGTGTTGTCACGCACGTTAAAGATCCCTATTTTTCTTGGAACAGCAAGGGTTCGGCAAAATTCAAAATTTTCCAGGTAAAAAAAAATTGCTTCCTGGCCAATGTAGTACCTTCGGTTGGAGCATTGAAAATCACACGTAATGTGACACAGCCTCGGGCTGAGGGCAACTAAAAGAGTGCTGTGACAATGCCGCACCGAGGGCCACTAGAAGTTGTGTTGTAAAACAGATATTTGTGGTTTGTAAACTTGAAATTGTTCACTTGCCTTCGTTTCTAATTTTGCCTGGATAACTCAACTGAATTTACGGAGTTTTTAAAATGAAATAAAACGTAGCTCTATCACAAATCATTTATACAATATGAAATATCTCTTTCATACAAACGCATTTACAACACAGTTTCTTTCGACCAAAATAATGTCTAAGAAGTTTTTGTTACAAACAAAATTATTGTCGCTACCCTTACTTTACATTTACAGATTTAAATTAATTCTTTTGAGGATTTTTCACCTGGTGATAAATTATGTACACGCTGGCCAAAAAAAATCCTTGACATATAATCTATTAAAAGTTAGAGTATATCGAACTCTGAACACAAACTCCTGGTAAAAAGAAACTCTCACACATAAAAGAATTATTAGGCCTATCTTAAATTAAAAATAATACTTGCAGAATCCACAAAAACACTTTGTAATTAAAATGATTTTATTTTAAATTAATGTCCAATTAGCTTACAAGTTATCCAAATTAAAATTCCTGACTTACAACAGTGATTATCAAAGTACCTTTTTGGTTAACTCTTTTTTTCGATTATTTAATAAAATTATGAAAGTAGCGTTGTCTTGAAGAATTTTTCTTGTTGATTGTAATTTATAATTCTATTTTCGCATGTAATTTACATTTAAAAACATAGCTTTTTTCATTGCAGCCTTACAACTATCAAACTATAATATGTATAATACATATTGCGATTACTATCGTCGCATAGCAACCGCTCACGCTTTTTAATTAAAATAACACTTCGTGCACTAATAAATGAAATTGAATGAATTCGAATCAATAAATTTGAATGAATGAATCCCCTCTTTGATAAGCGCTTCTTTATATACAAGTTGGTTCTTTTCGGGAATTTACCACAATAATCTTGAACATCATGACGTAATCTTTTTAGGAATATCCAACTAACGTGTAAATTTGTCGAGCTTTATGACCCTCTTATCTCGTTTCAGGTACTATAACGCTTTCTATATGTCCGTGTCTTACCTATACAGTATTGCTGTGCGTCGCATGCTAATGCGAAAGGATAATCGACTATTCCAGGGATTTTACAAGTTATTTTCAATGTATAAACTGCTTCCCGGAATGAAAATGTTTATTTAAAGAGTTTATACGAATTTGACGTAATCCTAAATCCTGATGACTCATCTTCTAGAAAGTTCTTTATTTTAGAAGCAATTGCTACAATTCACTTTTTAATTAATTTATTTTGATTGCTTTTTAATGCAAAAGTGTTTGTGCTTTATAGAAAATATTTGCTTTCCGTGCACAACATTATTTATTAATTTTGGGGTTTTTAAATACACGTTGATTTTAGTCTCTCAAACTAAATGCATAAAGCTGTAATTTTTATGCTATTTACGGCAAATCAAATGCACCTTATCTAAACTGTATTGATAGTTAATAAGTAAAATAAACGGCTTTGTATTAAAAGGTTCAGTTTTTACGTTCGCATTTAAATGCGCTTTACAGTAATCTTATTGTTAATTATTTCTACAACTGACGTTACTTGTTATTTATTTACAATACACTTCTATAATACAAGGTGATCATTTATACACGCGCAATCTACATTTTTGCATTGTACATCAATGAATAAAGGTACGCTTGTATTACACAAAACGTAACTTATAATTTACAGACATTTCCGGATTCTATTATGTTTTAGTGGGATTTATTTTTGGAATTAAGGTCACAATGACTTTTCATGACCCCCTATACGTCAATATTTATATATATATATATATATATATATATATATATATATATATATATATATATATATATAATATATATATATATATATATTGTCGTGGAAACTATAGGTTAAGAAGGATAGATAGGTCTAGATAATAAATTTTTTACGACTGTGTATATAGGAAATAGGAACAATTTATTTACGCGTCAAATTAATTAGTTGTGACATTGAAAACGGACGGATAATAACATATTTTTATATTTCTAAATTGGAATGTTAAATTTGCATAACGTGTAAGAAGCTTTGGGGTACGTGGAAACTCAAGAATACGCATAAATAGTTTTAATATTTCAAACCAAGCGCATCGGATAATAAACAGAGCTTTTGGGTATATTAATCAATAAGGTAAACGAATATTTTCAATTTAACTAAACTAAACGTTCGTTAAAATACAAGTCTTAAGAAATGCTAAAACTTGGAATTATAACTTGAAACGGACGGTTGCTTCATAAAAAACCAAAGAAACTTCAATGAACGTTGGGACAGAATTCTGTGGAAGTATATTTAACGGTCAATGCATAAGCTATTAAAACAATAGATGGTTTGAAGGCAAAGTGATATAGAATATCCGTGGTGTAAATCAGACAGAGAACATGTATAATATAAGTTGGTTAAAATACTCGTTTAAAGTACACGGTAGATTTGGAGGTCAACCACAATATCGATTTTCTGTTGCTTGAGTGGGATTCTGAAAGAGACAGCAAATATGTGTTAAACAAGGGAAGATAGCTTGAGGCTAGACGTAGAAATGGGGGGAAAGCAGTCTGATTGGTTGCAGGCTAGAAGTTTCAAGAAACTCGCAACGGTTGTATGTTGTTGAACAGATTTCAGGTGAGAAGCACGGTGAAAAGAGAATTTTTTGGTTGCACTAGTTGGTTACGCATAAAATTTTTAGAATCGATTAAGATAAAACAAGCTTTTCGACTAAAATAGGGTCCGAGAGGGGTGGATGAGAAAATATAATTACACTAGGAGAGATAGTAAAGTCTCTTATCTCTTACTTTGGCTTATTATCGTACGTCGCTTATTCGTTTGACTTGGCTTTGCTAAAGCAATATCCTAATTTAAAAGTGTAAAGCGGCATTAGTACAGCACGTCGGTAGCTTTTTAAACGTGTGTCTTGTACAAGTGAGTGCTGGTTAATTGACGTTGCTGTTACTACACTCAACAAACAGATAGAAGGATGGCACTAGGGTAAGCGAGCTGAGAAGTGTTTGAAACAAGAATGCGTGAGGTTTAGTAATTACGAAAGGTGATTAGCTTCGTCTAGTCAAGTATCGGGATAGTAACACTGAAGGCGGCTGCAGAGATTTGGATAACCAGTGAAAATGGGTTGGATTTATATATAACGGCGAAGTGTATGGATAACATCTTCAGAAGCGATGATGAAAAAAAGCTTACTCCAGGCAACGAAATTAATTTCTCTTGATTTTGCTTGAACATTTGTGCTGTTGTTTTGTGTTTGAGTGATTTGACACCTTGGGGGTGCATTTTATTACCATGAAAACTCATTTAGAGGGGTATATGTAAAGAACAATTGGTTTTTATCATTTATAAGTGTTACTAAATGACATAAAATTTTTTATGTAAGAAGTAAATGGGTCTTTAAATTTGTTTTAACCAAAAATGCGACGTTTTTGGGCAATTAAAGTAACTGGGTTTATACTGAGCTCACCATAGACTTGAATAAAGGTCAATTTAGGGTTCTACTAGAGGCCCATCTACTCGTATAAAATAAAACTGTTGAAAGAAATACAAATCATGAAATTTCAAACGATTTAAGGATTAACATTGTAACAATTTACAAAACTGTATATACAAATGTGTAAATATTTTCTTGATAATGTAAACTTTTAAACATGTATAAATAAAAAAGGTTGTACGTCTTGTTGCATTATTTGAGTGGTAATTTAAATCCACAAAGAAGCAGATTTTAGAGCTAGCCGGAGTGTGCAGAAATAAGGAGGCGTTCCAGAGGTATTGAAATGTAATTTTTTTTAAATTTTATAATTTTTTTCAGCAAAATTCTATGACGGCCTAACAGCGCTGGGACTAGAAGGAGATCCCGATTTTATTTAGAGTAATCTACAGTAATTTTCTGTTAGCTTAACGTTGGGGCTCGATGTTCTAGGCATTCACAGCAATTTTATATGGCCCAAGCGTGGGGCACGATAAGATGGTTATTCAGGGTTATACTGGGTCATAGTGGTTACACAATACATGTAAATAGTACTAGGAGTTAGAAAACTACATTTATTTAGCATGAAAAATACGTAATTTGCGAATTATGCAAAGAGCAAACATTTCACACCCTGTATAAGGATCGCAGTTGACTTTAATTAATGCCGGGAAGCATATCATTCAACAATCAACACACATTCAGCAAAATAAATGACTCTACACGCAATCATACCTGTCTTAAATCAAAAAGCATTCATAAGTGGTAAACAGATACGTGTTAAATGCAGTACAAGTTAGAAAATTACGATACAATTCCCCTTAAAATTAAACATGCGATAGTGAAAGTAGATAGCATAGCATTCTGATAAGAAATGCATCTTTCGAAATAAATACGTTTTGAAAACGCAAGAAGTAAACAGAAATATGTTAATTTACATCATTTCGTCTACGTGATTTTCTACATAGAGTTAATACAAATTCCAAAGTATTATCGACAAACAAAAGCCATAGGTTAAATTACGTGCCAAACCGAATTAAAAATTCCTGTAGTAATATCGAAACAGACGGTCTGAAATAAATACAGAATAGAATTCCATTGGTATCCTACGTGACCAAGAAGTCGTCCCGGCGAGTTATTATTAGAGATATACCTGTAAAAGCCCAAAATATCCAAAACATCTATGGCTGGTCGTAAACTTTGAACAAACGGCGCCGATAACCAATGAACTTTTAGATAGGGAGTAGCTTATATAACACGTGAATTTGATAAGCAGACAGTCTTGATTCGAACTAAGCAAAATTCACATCACTTATTCTCAAAAATCTACGCAACGAGTGAATATTAAAATTAAATAATCAAATTATTGTGAAAAGTGGTGTTAGAAAATTTTAAAATAAATAATAGTGAAAAATATATTAGACAAGTTTCGCATTTTGCTGTAAAACGGCTCTAGGAGAGACTACGGAAATTCAAGTAAGGCCAAGTAAGACGGGGTAAATCTAAGAGAGTCCAAAAAAATCTAAGTAAAATCCAAGTAACTCTAAGGAAGATTAAGAAAATACTGGATTATTGATTAAACGGGGTAAAATCTGGAAACTAAATAAATTGATAGTATTGGGAGGAAGTCCGAATGAGAATATTGGCGAAGGCGCACAAAACAGAGGATTGTTTTAAGCATTGAATGGAGCAACTCAAATGAAAGTAATATTGGGATACTGATCCACAGCATGTAGTAGCAGATCCATAAAGACGCACAAGGAAAACTACAGGTCAGAACTATCTAGCATAAGGCATTATTGTTTCTTTATTTTTGAACATTGGCTATATTTATTATACCTGAATATTTTATGTAGAGTTATCAAAAATTTCTTTTATACGTGAAAATTACGTAAAAAAAAGAAAAGTTTTAAACGTTTAAAGAATTTCCAGTAGAGTACAGTGTCATTTTTGCTGGTTTTAAAATAAGGAGAGGGAGTTTTAATTTTTGGGAATAAACAATTTAAAAATTATTGTTATTTGATTCAAAGGTTTATTTTTGTCATACAGTAAAACAGATTAAGCTGTCAAGTATATATGATTTTTTTCATTCTCATACAAATACTAGTCGACCTCGTTTTATCATTTAAAGCAAGAAAAGTATTAGAGAAAAGGGGGTAAATTATTTGATTATCGTGACGTTGTTCACTCTGTGTGAATTAAACTAAGCTAGCCAAGGCATTTTTAAATTTTAGGATATTGAAAGACACAGAGCGGTGGTGATCAGCAGGAGACCGAAAGTATAATTACATCGACGTGCAGCGTTATCATATCTATATATACATATATATATATATATATATATATATATATATATATATAATATATATATATATATATATATTTATATATTGACATAAAAAAGAGATGACGACAGGTTATTGAAACCCAAATTCTACAAATGAATCCCACCGAAATATAAAAAAATCCGGAAAAATGGAATCTTCCGTAAATTTATGGCTACGACCTGTATAATACAAGGGTACCTGTATTCATTGATGTACCATGCAAAAACGCAGATTGCGCGTGTATGAATAATCGCCCTGTATCATAAAAGCATATTGTAAATAAATGGCAATTGGCATAAGTCGTATATGTAACAGTAATTTGTTGTATGATGCCTTAAAACGCCTTTCGATGCAAATTCAGTTTGATACATTTTTAATAAAATTTGCTGTAAATAGCATTGAACGAGCTTTTCGCATTTAGCATAAATATAAATAATTTCGTGTATTTACTATAAAACGCAAACCCTTTTGGATTAAAGAGCAATTAAAGTTTAAATTAATTAACCCTTGGATTGATTCTAAATAAAGGACCTTCTAGAATATGAGTCATTGGAATTTAAAGCTAAGTACAAACCCATTATATAAACATTTCTATTCTAAGAAGCGTCTTGAACATCAAAAAAACCTGCAAAATTCCTTGAATAACCGATAAAGAATGCAATATCCTTTGCATTAGTATGCGACGCCGCAAATCATAGTATATGTGAGACAAGGACAAAGTACGCGTCACGGATATCTAGTCCAGACAAGAAAGTAATAAAACTTTGTAATTCCCTACGCTAATTGGGTATTGCGAGAATTCTTACATCATAATGTTCGATATTAATCTGATAAAATTCTAGAAAATATACAATTTTAATATAAATAAGCGCGTATCGTTTCGAAGGGCATTCATTGATTAGAATTCATTCATTAAATTTGATCCGATGCAGTTGATTCTTAAAGTAAATCATGAAATGTTATTTTAAAGCGCTAACCGTTGCGTTATAGAAGTATGCAATAAAACATAGTTGCAAGGTTGCAATGAATATTGAAGTAGTGTTTTTAAACCCAAATTACACACAAAAATGGAATTATTACTTATGAAGAAAAGGCAAAATTCATCAATATAAAGCTTTTTAAAAATGAATTAAAAAATAGAAAAGAAGATTTTACCCAAAAATGTACTTTGATAATTGCTGTTGGAAATCAGGAATTTTAATTTGCAAAAATTTGTAAGCCGATTTGGAGATCAATTTAAAATAAGAAGATTTTAACTACAAGGAGCGTTTTTGTGGATTCCGTAAACAGTATTTTTTTTTCAATTTATTTGTAACTAATATTAGAGTATTTACATCTCCAGCTTAAAATAGTCATAATAAAATTTTTGTGTGAGGGTTTTTTTTACCAGGAGTTTGTGTTTGGAGTTTGAAATACTCTGACCTTTAATAGATTATATGTCAAGAATTTTTTTCTGATCAAAACAAATCTTACCAGCATGGAAATAATTTATAACAAGGTAAACGATCCTCAAAGGAATAAGTTTAATTCTGTAAATGTAAAATAAGGTAAGCAACAATATTTTTGTAACAAAGACTTCTTAGAAGTTATTTTATGTTTGAAAGTAACGATGTTGTAAATGCTTTTGCATGAAAGAAGATATTTCATATTGTATAAATGCTTTGTTATATTGCTGCGTTATGTTTCATTTCGAAAACTTCATAAATTTCGTTAAACTAGCCAGGCAAAGTTAAAATTAGGAAGGAAGGTAAGTGAACAAACTTTAAGTTTACAAACCAGAAGTATCTTTTCACAGCGCTCTTTCAACGACGCTCCCAACGCGAGACCATTTTCATATCACTCTTTCAGTGGCGCTCAGCGCGGCCTAGTCTCAGCAATATATATAAAACTTTGGTAGATTTCGAGTACAAAAATTTGATATTGTAAAATAAATATTGGGCAGTAGTCAATTTAGGCAACTAGAAAACTCTTTTAATCGATTCAAGCTTTTGAAGAATCTATTTCCTTCTTCAGAAATACTATAATAAGAGGATTACAAAATTTCTTGATACATAAATTGCTTACTTGCGATTATATAGTCTATCTAATAAATAAGTGGAACTTAACGGATGTTAGGATTCGCTGACAAAATTAATAAATCCATTCCAAACACAATAATGGTTTATACAATAATTAGACAATGTGGCAAAATGCTTAAATATTAGTAACAAAATAACGTAAAAATTATTAATTTAAAATTACATTAGAAAAAGTCAAGATACAAAATACTTTTGACGTATAAACAATGTCATAAGCAAACATAATAATAATAATTAAATAAAGCAAGTCGAGATTAAACTTAAAAGATTTTATAAGTTCAAAAGAACTAAGGCAAAAACTGGTTACTGAGAAATACAATTCTTGTTATATTTTATAACGGAAACAAGATGCGAGTAGATATTATTAAGATTTTGGGTGTCAGTTTTCTTGTTAAGAGGGTGATCTTGCAGCGCTATCGCTAACATTTCTAGGAAAAGGCGTTTTCTGTAATGGTTTTCTCTGAACACGATTTTAGCGTTGTTACAATTGATTGTGTGTTCGGTCTCAAGAGCATGTGATACCAATGCGCAGGTTTCTTTGCATGTATTAAAGTCACCTTTGTGGGCAGTGATCCTTGATGAAAGCCACCTAGAGGTATATATTGGTCTTGGCAATTCTTATACGGTATACGGTAAACTAATCCTGACTGTTGTAGTTGGGGGATATGATTTTTTAATTTGCTAAAAAGCGTCTTTCTTAACGTTGAGGTAGGTTTTTTAGTAAGAAATATCGCTTTGGTATCTTTAAAAATATGATAGAATATAGCTGTGAGGTTGTCTGTATATGGGAGAGGAATGAAGATTTTCTTTGGAATTGAATTAGCTGCGGGAGTTGTGTCTGAGGGTGGATTGGTTGATGAGAAAAGGGAGGTTGAAAAGCAATTTGTTGAGTAGCGAGATTGAGTAAGAATTTTGACGAAGAAGATCTCTTAGAATAAATAGGTTTTAGTATTTCAGAGCGCGATGAGAAATTAGTTCTACTCTTCTGTTCAAGCCCAGAACGATGTTGATTTTCGTATTAATTGGATGCAATGAATTATAGTTGAGGTACCTACCCAAAGAGTTAGGTTCTTTGTAGCAATCGGTAATAAGATCATTGTTATTGTGAATGATAAGCATATCTGGTGAACAGAAGAATATTGTTTTGGCTTGTACCACAAACCTTATAACTAATGCTGTCCATTCTCCCATCAAACCAGCCAATGAAATTGGAAAACCCCTTATCAAATCTTTTACTTTCATGAAAAATCATCCCAATTTAATTTTAACTAGACAAAAGGCAACGTGTCAGTGTTATTAGAGATGGACATACTTTAATCTTTGATATCAAAATATAAACTACAAACTGAAGATTATATTCGTACGCATGTGCTATAAATATAAAGAACATCACGAAGATGAATTAGTTTGTAAAACTCACCGTTGATCGTACGACTTCGAACTTAATTCATTTTACCAAAGGAATCTGGTGCAATTTTGCGCCTTTTATGCACCATTTTACGGTGTCAAGAGTTCGTACCTTCTAAACTTTTTGCTATTCCTTAAGTATTGGTTGCGCAGTTTGAGAGGCTATCAAAATAACCTCCATAGTTATTAGCACACTTTGCTAACAAACAAAATTTCAAAATAACGTCACATCACTGTACAATAACACGATAAAGGAGCTCAAAGCAAGATAAATTAGAACTAAATCAAATTGTTTACAACAAATACAAAATGTTTAATTTCACACAAACGGTAGGTGGCAAAGAGAAACACGCCACAAAATTTAAGAGACCCGTTAAGAATTGGGGTTAATTAAGAACTAAACGCTTCACATCTTATAACCAAATTCTACAGTAAATATGTATGGAGATTCAGGAACAACTGTGCTACTTAATTGAAGTATAAAATTAAAATAAATAACAAAAAATAAATAAAATTGAAAGAAAGCATTGTTGTGTGGCATATAGAATTATACCATAACGACATCAAAATAAATTCGTTTACTACTAAATAGTGCCCATATTTTTTAAATTTTCTGTTTATTCTGTTAAACTCTTGTTCGTCATATAAGCAATTACTTTAATTTTAAACTTAAGATATTCAACTTTTTAAAAATTTTTTAAGGAATATTGAGAGTATAAACTCTGGATTACTACTTTTTTGGATGAAATTCAAAAAAAAATTAAAAATTAACTTTGGGAAGAAATTTCTTCTTTTGAAAGGTCTGATTCTAAGAGAAACAAACAAAGGACGTATACCATTGTGTTCGTTTTAAAATCATTGGAGACACATTTTAGATTGTTTGGAAGCTTTAAGGTTTAATAATCTGTTTTTGTATTATACGATGTAGTAGAAACAGATAACTTGTCCATGATGACTAATTGCTTGAAAGTGTTTTCATGTAATATTTGTTTTGCAAGTAACTTGACAATAAATTGTTTTGTAAAGCCCACGAGGTTTTAGGAAAGTGTTTATTCTAAGATTTGGTTTGCTTTATTTCCCTCTAAGAAGTTCAACAACTGGTCATGATAGTCCTTATATTTGTTGTATGACCGTATTCCAGTGTTGTACTTTATATGCTATCAGAACGAAACCCAGAGTAGAACAGTGCATTTGTAGTTTCTGTTTTGTGCGTTTGTAAAAATGCCTTGCCACTGTGAATTACATAATTTGGACAATTTGTTGTAATTTATATTTGTTGTTTTTGTTGTTCTTTATTTTAGCAGTTTCGATCGGACAATTATTAAAAAATTATTAAAATGAGTTTCAACAAGCTAAAGTATTTAAGTGGTGCTCAAAAACGTAAAATGGGACGTGAAAACAAACGTTCTAATAGAAAATTATCGAAAATTGATGTTTTCTAAAAAAAAAAAGCAAATACAGATTTGGTACCGAGTTGTAGTGTTATAAGCAGTAGTAGTGTCGATGTGCACATGGATAATAGTGATATTATACATTACGACTTGACCCATAACATTGAAGATGTCTCTGCATCAAGAAATGACGATAACTTAAAAAAGGACACTTTTGAAGCTCAGCTTCAGAGTACTGCAATATTATTTGACAGTGATCGAAAACGATACGCTCAAGATGTAGATGACGAAATGAAGATAATGATTATCAGTATATGAGCTCATCAGCCAAGCAGGCATTTTCCTGAAGATCCGGTATCAAAGAGGAGTTTTAGTAACGAATATTATCAAACTAAAGCTTTAACTTTCCAAGTTATTCATAGATTTTGGTTTTCTTGTTTAACATTAATAAACGCAGTTTATTGTCATGTTTGTTGGCTCATTTAGGACCAGGTTAGCAAAAGTTCTAATCATGCTTGGTGTAATAGTCATTAACGACTGGCAAGGGTTAACAAAGGAAATAACTAAACACGAATCTTCTGTGGTTCATCTTACTTCTTGTTTAACTTTTGACCACTGGAAAAATATTAAGACAATAATATCACATTTTGCTACAAACGACATTAAAGTAAATGTTGCGGCTATTCTATCTAGAACTATAAATGTTATTTTAACTTTGACAGATGCAACATTTTCTTTCGGCGTCACGATGAAAGTGGATGATCCCAAAATAAAGGAAATTTTTTAAATATTGTTGATTTGTTGGCTTTGTATGATCAATTACTAAAAGTCCACATGGAAATGGAAAATTCTTTATTAAGACCAATTTCGAGTGAAATTAGACAAGCTCTGTTATGTTCTCTATTCTTAGATACTACTCAAGATGGCAGTAGAATACATCAATCGAGTGATGTAATTCCATATGTTAAAGCAGATCTGGAACATAAGTTACGCATTTTCGGAATGTTTGTAGGATTTTATGAACTAAAAAGTCAATCCAGACAGTCATCTGAAAACGAAGTTATAGGTATCCTTGAAGACAATAATACTGATTTGAAAAAGTGTGGTGGGCAAGGTTCTCCAAATATGAGTGGTAAATATAAGGGTCTTCAATCGTGTATCAAAAATCGGAATCCAGCAGCTGATTACGCAAATTGCGCCTCACACAATTTAAATCTAGTACTAAATGATGCTGTCAGTGATATTTTGAAAATGTGCAAATTTTACACTAACGTGGAACAAATTTGCGTTTATTTTAGTGAAAGCTTGCCTCGTTTGCATACCTTAAACGAAATAAAGAATACGAAATGTACGCTCAAGAGGCTTTGTCCAACTAGGTGGTCATCAAGATTTGACTGCCTGTTTTCTTTAAGAGCGAATTTGGTTGGTGTCATGATGTGTCTCGAAAATATAATATTTTTATCAAACAGAACATCTGAAAAATAGAAGCTTTAATGATTGAAAATGAAGTAAATTTCTTCGAGTTCATAGTGATTCTAGTTTTCCACTGTGAAATATTACAATCAACTAACGTAATTTCAAAATATTTACAACCGTCAATTGATTTCTTAACAGACACATCACTTTTACGTACAGTGCAAAATCAGATGATCGAATTGAGAAAGCAATTTTTCAGCGATATCTTGAAAGAAGCCGAACACATTGCAAATACTTTAAAAATAGCCCTAACTTTTGCAACTATTTTTTTTTGATGAATTGGCGGTAGATGAAAACCAGACGAAGAGTTTGGAATAATTGTGTTAAATGTATGTCTATATGTCATAATTCAACAATTGACAACACATCTTGTTAGAATGAACGATATTTCAACCAAATTCGCTATTCCACAACCAGAATATCTCAGTGTTTGGCCTTATGAAAGAATTATCAGGAAAGCAAACAGACTCTGTGAATTTTAACCGCATGACGTGTCTTCTACATTTTCTCAACAAATTCTTAGTTTTCGCACGATAATGAAAGAGAATGTTAAAGATGTGTGTTCAGTAAAAGAAGTGACCGAATTAGTGATGGTAGAACACTGTTCTACCGCTAGTAGTGTGTCAGACTCGTGTACGACATTACAATTGCGTTTAACTTTGCCGGTTACCTCCGCTTCTTCCAAAAGACGTTCAGTAAGCTTGAACTCATTAAGACTTATTTGCGTAGCACCATGTCCCAAATGAGATTTATTTCATTGGTACTTCTTTCTATTGAAAGTGAGTGAGCTAAAAACATTGTAATGGAAAGTGTAGTACATGAACAGTATACACAGAGAATAGCTAATATCAACAGCTTTCTAAACTGCAAACAATATACGGGACGTTTCATTTAAGAAACCTCATATTTAAATTTTTTGATTAAGTATTAAACAGACCTTTTAGCTAAGTAGCAAGCTCCTGAATCGCCTTGTATGTTTACCGAAAGAATTTGGTTCGAGGTTGTAAAGCTTTTAGGCGTTAACAAACCCCAATTCTGATTGGGTTTTTTAAAGTTAAGGGGCATAGGGCTACAAATATTCAATTTAGGTCACGTTTCTCAAGTCAAAGATCAGGAAATATATAAAATCTCAAAAACTGTGACAGCTTGTCATACAATTATGTTAAGAAAAATTAATTAGAAATAAATAGGAAATCCAAAATTGACATGAGATGCTGGATGTTTTATATAAAATATCGAAGTTACTACTACGTTTTAATAGAATTGGCAACACAGCATCGCTGAAAATATTTTAAATAGAAGAAGTATGTGTATTTACATAGGGGAGTTAGGTAGTTCTCTGTAAATGTCTAACAGACTATTAACTGTAAATTACGCGAAGTCCCCGGGTTGGGAATGAAAATGTTGCAACGGTAACCGTTACTCATTTTCCAACAAATTTTCCTTCCCACTGAAACAAGTATTAGATCTTTACGCTCTTCAAGCTGCATTTTAATGTTGTAGCGACGTTGGCATTTCACACCTGACATCAGATTGCAACGATGACACTACTTTCGTGCGACTCATTTCTGTACGTATTTAGTGAAGCTATTTTGAGTCGGTTCGACGTCAGCACTCGATCGAAGTAGTGACTAAAGGTATACAAATTTAACGTAATCATGTAGCCCACAAAATGACATTTAAGCCGGCATCGGTACAAATTTCTGAACTAGTTTTATAATAATACTATGTAATAGTAAACACATATGTACGTATTCCAACAAAAACCCTGTTTACTTTACTAAGATATATATTTTTTGCTGCTTTTACTTGAGGTGAATATGCGTATTATTTAAAACGGTTTTGGTCCGCACGAACATGAAAATGTAAACAAAGAGCACTCTACCAGTAAAACTGGGTAAGATATGTTAAAAAAATTAAAGCGCTTTTAAATTCCCAAATATTTCTCTAAGGACATTATAATAATAGTACGTGTATAAATTTAGATATTTACTCTTTTGCATAAATAAAATATTGCAAGATTTTTATAACCTATATCCGTACAAAATAAAATCATTTTAAATAATAATTTCTTCTAATAACTCGAAATCAATATTTTCAAAAAAATTCATATACAATAGCGGTGCACTTTTGTGTTAAAAACTTGGAAACATCCATTCTATATATAAGCAACAAATAGCAAATGAGCATACTAATACCGACTATTAGTCACAAAAGTTACCTAACGCTTTTACCAATTGCGCCATCTATTTTAAATACGTGCCGCAAACTGCACTGTGTAAAATGTCTAGTACAAACTTTTACACCAAAACAGCTTGTGGTACTAGTAGGTTCAATCAACTAGCGAGGGCCAACATATCATGCGTACTTTAATGGGTATATATTATATAAAACTTACAGGAATACTTAGTAATTCAGACATAGGAACGAACGCGTACTGACAGATACGCAACTTTTTCAAATCTATCAGAACACATAACCAAACATAATTGATTTGGAGGTTAAGAATTTGGTAATTAAAATTGTGCTACTACCAACGTTGATACGACATCGCTCAAAAGCTTAATAATTACAGTAAGTTCAGTCATAACCAAAACAAAATTGATTCGGAGGTTAAGAATTTGGTAATTGAAATTATACTCTTACCAACCTTAATCCGACGTCGTTTAAAAACTTAATAATTACGGTCGGTCACCTAACGTCAAGAGGTCGTTATTTGATTAGTTAAATACGTCTTTCGCCTATTCAGTTGGCTGATGACTACTAATTAAGGTTTCCTAATCTCAGTAAAACCGATGTAACTTAAATGTCGCATTCAATCATCAAATGAACGTTCACGTATAACCTACATTAGTAGATTTCTAAAATTATATAACGTCATATGTGGGTTTTCTTTCATACTTGAGTATATAACGTGTAGACCAATCGCGATTTCCAGCATTAAGGACGACAGAGTATATAAGACGGTAGTTGGTAGTTGGTAAAATGGTACTGGGTAATATCTGTAAAACATCGTAAAAACATTTAATTGGTTTTTCTATAAAATGGCATGCCAAATCAGTAAAAGTTTCGTCATCATCTCTAAGTTTGTACCTGTTTCTAAAAATTGAAAGCAAAAAATAGTCGCAGGTTGCCAGATCCGGAGTATAAAGCAATCGGCAGTGTCAACAAAGTCACTTCGACAGTGCCAGTTTTTGAAAGCCTTGACTTGTGCTTTAGATCATTGTCGTGGAGCAACAGAAACTACACCTGTTCTTTGAATTTTTTCACTTTAGCAGGATGAATTTTTATAGCGATACATTGAGTTTGTATAAAATTCACTAGTTGGAGCACCGCTTTCATTCACATAATCAATTATTAAAATTTATTCATAATTCCAGAAAACAGCTTTCATTATTTTTCTCGTAGGAGGGTGACTTTAAACTTCTTGGGAGAACTGGAGCTATATAGACCGGACTCCTTTTGTACTTATTTCAATTAGAAATCAAATAATTGACTTTTATGCTGTGCGATTTGAAGACTAGTCGACTGATGATTAAATCTAGTAAACCTCCACTAAGCGCCAAAAATTGTTTGGAAGTCTTCATCCGAACACGCATTTGGTTAGGCGAAAGCATTGTCGGAACCCATCTCGCACTAATTTCTGATATTCCTATGTTTTTTGAAGAATTCTGAAAACCAAGGTTTCTGAAACGCTTAATACACGTGTTAGTTATGGTCTTCTTGATGATGGTTCTTCCAGTACAGATACTTTGCTTTCTCATTAACATTACAAGTGATCGGGTTAACAAAATGACCTGAGCGAAGATCATTTTGCAGTTATTATCGATATGTTGAAGCAATTTTAACCACTCAAAAATAGTTGACGTATACAGCCCAAATTTCTTCACAAATAATTTTTGGAGGTTTTCTTGTTTTAAAAGGTTGTAACAATTTTATTTTCGCAGTAAAAAATCTATTCATGAAAGGTACAATGAATGTTAAAACACCTTTATTAACTAAAGTAATAATACGTGTAACAATCAAATCCTTACATTAATACAGTATCTAGAGTCGTTAGTCTATTTGTTTCGGAGTTCGGTGTATTCCACAGCCACTGGCGCGCGCGTGAGAGGTTTGACAACCCTACTCGGGACCCTCCACGATAGAAGAACGCGGCAAAAGCACTCGTCGATAGGTAAGAGCAGCGACAGCATGCATTTGAAATTAATGGCGAGTGACCTCCGGGTCGCATTATTTATGTGACACACTTCCTGAGTAACGGTTGGTATTGTATATTCGTTATCATAGTACCTAATTTAACAATTTGTTTAGCGCAACGACAACTTAGAATCTACAATTTAGAAACTCTAACTTATAGACTACCCAATGAAAAATTACATTTGTAACTAAGATTAGGCAACGGAAGATTACGCTACAAAAGTTATGCAGCCTTGAATCAATGTAAGAAACCCGCTTCGCTTCAACACCTGTATTTAAAGCATGGAAAGCAAGAATAATTAGCTGCAGATTCCGCACGGCGATGTAGTTTCCATTCCAGCCAAGGACAACAGCCCGGGATTTGGTTCGTAGTAGATTTAAGAACTTCCTCAGTACTTCATTCTGAAAGCACATTATTTCGTTTCGTTTTATAGAAGTACAAATTTGTTATTCAGTTTATCTGTAGCTAAGCTGGTTTTCTCCAGTATCAAATTTAATTTCACTTAGTTTCGTAGATATGTGACTACACGTGGCTTCAACATAAATTAACAGCTGCGGTTACGTCACCTGTTTGTTTGAAATATGCCGTCAACAATTGCACAATTGCTAACAGATGTTTAGTATTACATTACTACCACCTTTGATAAAATTAGAGAATATCTTTGTGAATATTTTGACTTCAAATTGATTTTAATACCGTTAACTTAAAGAGAAAATTTTGTATATTAATTTGTAAATGACCTACACAGATCTGATTGGGTTATGAAACCTTAGTATAACCAGTCACACTGGATTGTAATATATTTGAGTAAGGATCAAGTTGATAAACCTTACATTAACTTTGCAAGTATTTCAAGTATTCATTTTATTTTATAGCATTGAATTTTATTTACAGAAACGGAAAAAATTCTCTCTAGTAAATTTATAATCCACGCTTAAAGTCTTTTATTCTAATCTAGTTTGATCAGACCTGATAAACAAAAACAATAAGAGTTAAATTTTATGACACCCTTATGTAGAAAATATTCTCTATGCATTTTAGGTATATTTGAGGGACGCAAATTGTGTTCCCATTTTCTATGTGACTTAATTATTATTTTTCCTTACAGGAACAGCGTCTTATTCTGTTAAGACAAGTTTTTGTGTCAGCGAAGGCAATCTTTTTTTTCTTTGGGTCTCCACGTCCGCCCTTAGAAATTTGCCATGCCATTAACATAAATCAATCTGGACTTGGTGGCGCCTGTTTGATTTAGTTTGAGTGTGACCCCCTACAGATTTCGACTTACCCCCATTGCTCATAGCTCTACCCAAGGAATAGACCCTAGTTACGTCGGAAGACTTTGTTTTGCAGACACCTGACTTGGAGCATGGTGATAATAAAGTAGTGTCGGCCAGAGAAATATAGGAAAACATTTCACTGGCACCCATGTGTGGGATTGGCCAGGAAAATTCGTTACACTGGCGCCGGCAACGTTTGGGGCCTCGAAATTTGTTTGTTCATAATTTGATTTACTTCGAAATTTATTTGTTCAAAATTTTTTTTGCTTCGAAATTTGTTAGCTCAAAATTTATTTTGCTTTGAAGTCCATTTGTACAAAAATTATTTTGCTCCGAAATTTGTTTGCTTAAAGTCTATTTGACATTTAGATTTGTTTGTTCGCTTTTGATAAAAGATTGGTTGTAATGTTAATCCCCATACAGTCAATTAATTAATTTGGTCAAATTTACTTTTGGCTTTCATTCTATTTTGACCCCTTATAATTTTTTGATATTGTTTTGGCAAAATAATTTTACCAAAAACATCTTTTGATTTTTACCTTTAGTAGTACGAATTTGTTTTGATAACTTTTGTAAGGTTCGGATCAGTTAGATTTATCGGTTTGATTCCATTAGGCTTGAGTAATCATGTCGGAAAAATTCCAAATTGTTTGTCTACTTAAAGAAGAATTGGAGTATGAACTAAGAATCAGAGGAGTGGTGAGTGAGAGACAAGTGTTGGAGAAAAGGAAAATTTTAGGTAGATTGTTGGCTAAAGAAATAGATAAGCCTGGTTGTTTGATTGATCTTTCGTGTTATGAAGTAGACTTTGCAACGGAAAGTAAAGAAATTTCAGTTTCAGTCGAGTCAGTTCGTAATGTTGTGTCCGAATTTGAAGGTGACTCATCAGACTCAATTTTAGGAGAGCTTGTTCAAGGTTAAACCACCTTTCGGGGCGAGTTAAGCGCATGAAAATCCCTTCAGTAAATTCCGAGGAAGCAATTAAGTTCAGAAATGAGACAGTAGCAACGATATTAACCCTTGAAGCTGACTTATACGATAAAATCAATAAAAGTACAGAGTCCACCTATTTGGATCGGTCCGTTGTAGTATCTCCTTCAGTTGCTAGTGCACCTATTCATTCGACTTCGTATGTAACGCCTTCCGTACCTATAGGTTCATGGCCTGTAAAATTCTCAGGTGATCCCAAACAACTATATTCATTTTAGATAGAGTTAGTGATTTAGCACAATCTCGTAAGGTATCCGAAGCTGATTTATTTGGATCAGCATGTGAACTTTTTGTGGGTGACGCTTTAGTTTGGTTTAGAACAGTGAAAAGTTCATTGAGAGACTGGAACTCCTTGTTAGAACGTTTAAGTGAAGATTTCCTACCTGGTTCTTCAGATGATGACATTTGGGAAAAGATCAGAAATCGTCGCCAAGGTAAAGACGAAAGGATTATTTTATTTGTCGCGCATATGCAAACCTTGTTTAGTAGACTGACCAACGAACCAGCAGAAGTTACTAAAGTTAAGATGATAAGAAGAAATTTGGTTCCTGAATATATTTCAGCACTTGCATTGTCGGACATTCAAGATTTGTCTACCTTAGTAAATTTGTGTAAAAGTTAGAAGAAGCTTCTTTGATGAAACTAAACTTGGTTTCAGCATCTTCTAGTAAACCTAACAAGATTTGCAACCCTCTAAGCATCAATTTGAGAACAAACCTCCTGGGTTGAATGAAAAGTTTGTGCTGTTAAGAGTAGGGTGTTTCAGAATAAATTAGTTAATCCCCAAGTAACAGTAGCGGATAAGAGCTCTTTGGAGTCCTCAGTTTGTAATTCCTTTAGTCCCGATAAGAGAAATAATTTTGTTTGTTGGAATTGCTCCCGTAGTGGACATTGGTTCAGAGATTGTAGAGCAACTAAAAAGATTTTTTGTTTTGGATGTGGTCGAAAAGGCGTTAAGGCTACGTCATGCCCACAATGCTCAAAAAACCAGTAAGGCGGCAGGCGCATAGTGGTCGGCATCCTGTTCCGCGTAATAAGGCCATGGTTATGATTTGTAAACAAGAAAAATACTTTTGTAAAGACGAGTGGTCAAGATGGCTTACAGTTGTTAAAAATTTTTGTCAGGACTCTCCGAAGCCTAAGAATAATACTTTGTTCATTGAGAAGCAGTGTGGTAATCGACCTTACATTATGGTGAAATTAATGGATAGAGACATTACCGGTCTTCTAGATTCGGGATGCACTACCTCAGTGGTAGGATCTTTAGCCCTTTCAATTGTTAGAAAATTAGACTTGAAAATTTTTAGTTCAGCAAAAACGGGTATCACTACAGCTGATGGTTCAATAAAGTCTGTTGTAGGCTCAGTAGATTTGCCAATTTGTATAGGTAATGACTGCCGTATCCTTAATGCATTAGTGGTTCCGTCCCTACCGCATACATTTATCTTCGGTAGTGACTTTGCAAAATTGTTTGGTGTAGTTGCTGACTTTAGAAGTAATAATTGGTTTATCCAAAGTAACATTGGGAACGACATTGGGTATATAGGTTCGTCTTCCATCCCTTTGAACACTGAAGATTCTTTATTTGGTTTACATGACCTTTCAGATGCTCAATGTGTGCAAGCACAAGAGTTAATAAATTCATTTAGTGAGATTAGCAGCGACGATAGATTACGACGAACTCACCTAATCGAAATGGACATAGACACAGGCAATGCCAAACCCTTCCACAAGAAACCATATGTCATGTCACCATATATGGGTAAGATATTGAATGAGGAGTTGGACGACATGCTTAGACTTAAAGTTATAGAACCGTGTACTAGTCCGTGGTCCTCTCCAGTTCTGTTGGTTAAGAAAGCAGATGGAGAATATCGTTTCTGTTTCGATGGTAGAACCCTGAACGACTTAACTGTTCATGATTCGTACCCCCTTGCGAACGTAGATAGAATTCTCAATATGTTGAGAGGTGCGAACTACATTTCGTCTCTGGATTTGAGAAAATCGTTTTGGCAAATCCCCCTTTGTGAGTCGTCTAAAGATAAGACTGCTTTCAGTGTTATTTCACGAAGACAATTTAGATTTACATGCATGCCATTTGGGTTGAAGAATGCTGCGCAGACACAACAGCGTTTAGTAGATGCGATTTTTGGTCCACGTTTTGAACCCCATGTATTTTGCTATTTGGACGACATAATATTATGTTCGTCATCTTTTGAAGAACACCTAAAGTTATTGGTAGAGGTTAAGCAACGTCTAAAAGAAGCTAACCTTACTATAAACATAAGTAAATGCAAATTTTTTAAAAAGACACTTAAATTTTTGGGTTATATAGTAGGTTCTAACTCACTTCGTACAGATCCCGATAAGGTGTCGGCAATGGTTAACTTTCCTCGTCCGAAAACCACAACGGAGATTAAAAGGTTTATAGGAATGTGCAGCTGGTACCGTCGCTTTATAAAGAATTTTTCGTCTTTAGTTTCGCCTATTAATGACCTCATTAAGAGTAAGAAAAAAGGTCAAACTGTAAACTGGAGTGCGGAAGCAGAAAATTCATTTGTGCTGATCAAGCAAGCATTAGTTTCTGCACCTCTTCTTTCGCAGCCAGACTACTCGGCACCCTTTATTGTTGAGTGTGACGCAAGCAACACTGGGTTAGGAGCTGTGTTGATTCAAAATGTAAAAGGAGAAGAGCGTGTAATTTCGTACGCAAGTAAAACCCTGAGCCGTACCGAGCGCAATTATTCCACCACAGAGAGAGTGTTTAGCAGTTATTTTTGCAATTGAGAAATTTCGTCCGTGGGTAGAAGGAGTTCGCTTCACAGTTGTCACCGATCATTTTCTTTACTTTGGTTGAGTAATCTTCAGAATCCAACTGGAAAACTCGCCAGATGGTCTGTTCGATTAAGGCAACATTCATTTGATTTGGTGCATAGGAAAGGAAAGTTTAATATAGTCCCAGATTGTCTTAGTCGTGGTGTTCCTTTAGAAAATCCAGAAGTTAATTTAGTAGAGATTAAACTTGATGGCGTAGACTTGTGGTATGAATCTTTGAGAAAGAAAATTTTGTTGTCGCCCAGAAGCTACCCACAATGGAAAGTGGAAGATGGGTTTATTTATAAGTTTATACCTTCCTATTACCGCATTCGGCGAATGTTGTAGAGTGGAAGTACTTAGTGCCAAAATCTCAGCGTATAGATGTCATTAAATCATGTCATGACCCCCCTTCAGCAGGACATTTTGGTTCCTTAAAAACTTTGTCTCGTGTTCAAGAATTATATTATTGGCCAAAGATGATCTTTGACGTACGTAAATTTTGTAGGAAGTGTTTGATTTGTGGTGCTCAAAAACCACCCAATAAAGGTCCCCTTGGGATGATGGGAAAGGAGAAAGAGGTTGGACTACCGTTCCAAACCATTGCGTTAGATTTGATGGGTCCGTTTCCTCGTTCCAAACGCGGACATAAATGGCTCTTAGTTGTTGGTGATTGGTTCTCGAAGTATTCGATTTTGCAACCTTTGCGTAGTGCCACGGCACATTTGATCGAGAAATTTTGGAAGAAAAGTATTTCTTGTCTACGGAGTACCACAGTTTGTTATTTGTGATAATGGTCCACAATTAATTGGACGTATTTTAAAGCTTTGTGTGCAAGGTACGAAATTCAAAAGATTTGGTATAATGCTGTTTATGCTCCCCAATGCAATTTTGTGGAAAGAATCAATAAGACAGTTGGTACAGCAATCCGTTCATACGTAGAAGAACATGATACGTGGGATATTGAGATATCAAAGATCCAATACGCAATCAACTCAGCAAAACATGAGTCCACCAACTATTCGCCAAATTTTTAGTTTTTGGTCGTCAGGTACCTTTAAGTGGAAAAGCTTATAATGATAATTTTATACCTGGTGAGGATGTTGATGTCGTCTCCAGTAGTAGACCTTCTTATGTTTTGGATCGTCAACCTTTGTTTGATATTTTTGGAAATGTCCGTGAAAATTTGCATGTAGCTTATCAACGTTCGAGTAAACGCTACAATCTTAGGAGAAGAGACATTTCATTCCGAGTCGGAGAGTGTGTTTGGAGAGCTAATAAGGTCCTCTCGAGTGCTAGCGATAAGTTTTCCGCTAAGTTAGCTCCAAAGTTCGTTATGAGTAAAGTTCGAAAAAACATTCCAATTTAGTGTATGAGTTAGAGAACGAAGATGGGACAAGAGCAGGAAATGGCACGTAAAGGACTTGAAACCAGTTGAAGCGTCGTATCCAAAGGAAAATGATGATCCTGACGATTAGTTCCGGTCCGGTCATCTCTTTGATGTTAAGTAATGCAGTAGTGGTTTGCTTTGTTTTGTCAAGATTTTTTATTTAGTGTCGTTTCACTAATTTTGAGTATTTTGTTTGAGAAGTGAAATAAGTGGTTAGAGATTTTGTAGATTTTGTAGATTTTGTAAGTTTGAGGTGTGCCTTGGTGTGCACGCTGGTCATTTTGCTCGCGCGTTACTCAGAGATGTGTTTAGAAGATGTCTTTAACAGATATCTTTACAATGTAGAAGTAAGTGGGCTATTTGATTGTTGGTCCTGATTTCTACATATCTAGGTAGAGAGAATATTAGATTATTCTTTCCTTGTTTTTTGACCGTTCGAAATTCTTTGGTTTGATAAGGTCAAGGTTGGCTTGGTGAGTCTCACCATTTGGTCCATCACTAATGAGACCTGTTGTTTGTTGGAACTTAGTGATAGGATATTCAGTAGGGTGTAGGATATTACAGCCCTGACTGGTTCGATTTTGTATTTGAATTTGTTAAGTAACCTTATGGTTAGGTTACCTTCGTTTTGATTATCTCTTTGTAATAAAGTGATAATATTTTGTATTTGAATTTGTTAAGTAACCTTATGGTTAGGTTACCTTCGTTTTGATTATCTCTTTGTAATAAAGTGATAATATTTTGTATTTGAATTTGTTAAGTAACCTTATGGTTAGGTTACCTTCGTTTTGATTATCTCTTTGTAATAAAGTGATAATACTTTGTATTTGGATTTGATAAGTAACCTTTTGGTTAGGTCACTTTTGTTTTGATTATCACTTTGTGATAATAGTGTTTTAAATTTAGACCTATTAGTAAGGTCTTCCTTTTGATTGTCACCTTATAGTGATGATACTTTGGATAGTTATGCTGTTTTGATGAGGAAGCATTCCTTTTTTGTAGATAGAGCTAATTGAGCTCCTGGAAGTGAAGTTTTTTGGAATTAGAAATAAATTGTAAATGTTTGGTTATAGGTAATAAATATTAGCCTTGTTAGGAATAAGGACCCCAGGTTAAAAAAAATCATTGTGAATTTAATCTTTTGTCCCGTGGAGTGTTTGACTTTCTAATTTGACCCTCCCAATTTTGATTAATACCGATTGTGACTCCGATTTTGTCTCCCAATGGACGTCAGGTACACGTAGTTACCAACACACTCGCATTTGTAATTATTTGTCTCCCCATTTGAATAAATTTATAAAATTGCATAGTTAGTTAGGAAAGTAAAAAAGGCTAGTATTATTAAGATAAAAACCTTTTTTGTATTTGTTATATTTGAATTTTATTCCTTAAAAAAAAATTTTTTTTCTTTTAGGAAAGGGGTAGTGTAACAATTTTATTTTTGCAGTAAAAAATCTATTCATGAAAGGTACAATGAATGTTAAAACACCTTTATTAACTAAAGTAATAATACGTGTAACAATCAAATCCTTACATTAATACAGTATCTAGAGTCGTTAGTCTATTTGTTTCGGAGTTCGGTGTATTCCACAGCCACTGGCGCGCGCGTGAGAGGTTTGACAACCCCACTCGGGACCCTCCCACGATAGAAGAACGCGGCAAAAGCACTCGTCGATAGGTAAGAGCAGCGACAGCATGCATTTGAAATTAATGGCGAGTGACCTCCGGGTCGCATTATTTATGTGACACACTTCCTGAGTAACGGTTGGTATTGTATATTCGTTATCATAGTACCTAATTTAACAATTTGTTTAGCGCAACGACAACTTAGAATCTACAATTTAGAAACTCTAACTTATAGACTACGCAATGAAAAATTACATTTGTAACTAAGATTAGGCAACGGAAGATTACGCTACAAAAGTTATGCAGCCTTGAATCAATGTAAGAAACCCGCTTTGCTTCAACACCTGTATTTAAAGCATGGAAAGCAAGAATAATTAGCTGCAGATTCCGCACGGCGATGTAGTTTCCATTCCAGCCAAGGACAACAGCCCGGGATTTGGTTCGTAGTAGATTTAAGAACTTCCTCAGTACTTCATTCTGAAAGCACATTATTTCGTTTCGTTTTATAGAAGTACAAATTTGTTATTCAGTTTATCTGTAGCTAAGCTGGTTTTCTCCAGTATTAAATTTAATTTCACTTAGTTTCGTAGATATGTGACTACACGTGGCTTCAACATAAATTAACAGCTGCGGTTACGTCACCTGTTTGTTTGAAATATGCCGTCAACAATTGCACAATTGCTAACAGATGTTTAGTATTACATTACTACCACCTTTGATAAAATTAGAGAATATCTTTGTGAATATTTTGACTTCAAATTGATTTTAATACCGTTAACTTAAAGAGAAAATTTTGTATATTAATTTGTAAATGACCTACACAGATCTGATTGGGTTATGAAACCTTAGTATAACCAGTCACACTGGATTGTAATATATTTGAGTAAGGATCAAGTTGATAAACCTTACATTAACTTTGCAAGTATTTCAAGTATTCATTTTATTTTATAGCATTGAATTTTATTTACAGAAACGGAAAAATTCTCTCTAGTAAATTTATAATCCACGCTTAAAGTCTTTTTATTCTGATCTAGTTTGATCAGACCTGATAAACAAAAACAATAAGAGTTAAATTTTATGACACCCTTATGTAGAAAATATTCTCTATGCATTTTAGGTATATTTGAGGGACGCAAATTGTGTTCCCATTTTCTATGTGACTTAATTATTATTTTTCCTTACAGGAACAGCGTCTTATTCTGTTAAGACAAGTTTTGTGTCAGCGAAGGCGATCTTTTTTCTTTGGGTCTCCACGTCCGCCCTTAGAAATTTGCCATGCCATTAACATAAATCAATCTGGACTTGGTGGCGCCTGTTTGATTTAGTTTGAGTGTGACCCCCTACAGATTTCGACTTACCCCCATTGCTCATAGCTCTACCCAAGGAATAGACCCTAGTTACGTCGGAAGACTTTGTTTTGCAGACACCTGACTTGGAGCATGGTGATAATAAAGTAGTGTCGGCCAGAGAAATATAGGAAAACATTTCACTGGCACCCATGTGTGGGATTGGCCAGGAAAATTCGTTACAAGGTATCCTATAATAGTTCGATATTTACGGTTAAGTTCGTCAATTTGCATTTGTGACAACACAAACTGACAGACAATGTAACGAATAATGCTACAGTTGTCATTTATAATTAAAAGTACCACAACAAAAAATTATACTAAAATTAAATACTGCCTGTCCGAAAATACAAGAATGACACTTTGTATATACAATATTTAAATAATAATTTTAAACCTTGCAAGCATTTGGAAGAATATGCAGATTGTGCACATATTTGAATCTCTTCTATACATAATTGCTCTTGCGCTATAATTAACATGGCAAGTAACTTAATCTCAAAGAGGTGTAAATTTAAAAATCGTACGTATTGTTTGTCACATATAAAACAGATGGCGAGAAGCAAATTTATATACTGCTTCTAACTAGTTATTAAACAAACAGAAAATGCCGAACGTAGTCGAAAGTAAGTTGCTGTATTGGTGATTTTATTTAAATTTGTCTCCGTCTGGAATTAAAATCCTAGACACAATCGCCCATTTGAGATAGCAATCGTGTATTGAACGCAAAGATAAAAGTAAAAAATGAATACGGCTTAAAATTTTACTGGCTGCCCAGGGAAATTTAAAGCGCTATCAAAACCTTTAGAGTTCTTAAATATAATTTCCAGTTAGAAGGCTGAATCATTACGACAAAATTATTTGCGCATGCGGACCAAATTTCAACTCAAATCGGGACTAAAATTTTTTTCTCACTCAGAAAATATAAATACGGTTAAAAGCATTGACTCACAAAAAAGAAATATATAGGTATTATTATAATTTTTAATAGACCAAAATTCTATTGTTTTACAGCGAAATTATTTGCAGGCACGGGGCGACATTTAAAAACCCGATTTCAATAGGAACCAATACTGATTCTAAAAATCTATTATATCCAAATTTTTAAACCATATAGAGCAAGTACGTGTCTTTATTTTATCGACAACTTTAAAGTGCGTTATAGGATTTTAATTTACACCGGCAAGAGTAAAAAATTATCCAAATTCAAACAGTGTGAACAAATAAATATTTATTAGTCTTAAGGTTTCGGCACAAGAAGTTTTGTATTGGAAGCATGTTCTTTTAGAAGCCGCAAATTTATTTAACTAGTATACGAAGTAATTGAAATTGCATTTCTACAATTAACACAACTAGTCGCTAGATATACGAATAATTGAAACTGCAACCCTAAAGCCGCATATTAATTTACTGTAACTTGCAGACCAAGATCAAATTTCAAAATTTAGTTATCCCTGTAATATAAACTTATTAAGATTAAAAATTTTAAACGCATCTAATACACATAGCACTGAACAAGAATTTCTTTTGACAAAAGCTGTATTTTTTTGAGGAAGTTTGTGTTATAAGATTTAATAGAACCGAACGCTTGAACTTCAAGCAAATACTAAATATTTACGACAAAATTATTTGCAAAGCATAAATCCAAGTTGAAAATGTAGTTTTCTTAATAATTCGAATTGGAGCTTTGAGCAAGGTAAATCAATTATTTACACCAAATGTAGGTATTATATGCTCTAATAACGTATTTCCAACTGATCTAGAAATTTTTTAAAATTTGCGGAAACTAAAAATGTTTGAAGGCATTGAATAAATCGGCGGGCATATTTTTAATTTAGAGATAATCAGAAATATAACAAATTTACTGACAAACTAAGATGCGTAATGAATTTATAAATTGTGCATGCATTTCTAATTTATGCCATGTGGTTTTAAAAATTGCAACTTACGTCAATTAACCAAATAAATTTCATTAGTATTCAATTTCGACACATCCCATATATTCTTTTAAATTTGCCTAATCTTAGGGTAATTAGCTGTATTGGATTGATTTTGAGAGTGCACGTTTCAATCTTTTCGATTGCAAGATTAATAATTATAAACCTCTGGTATATATATATATATATATATATATATATATATATATAATATAGGTAGTTTTTCGAACGGTAATAATATTTATAGATCTGTTGGTTTCTTGGGATGCATTCGTTCGTAAAGTAAAAACTATTATGTCAAATTGTAACTTTTATTCTGACGTTTCGGCATTAATATTTATGCCTTAATCATAGACTAAAATTTAATGAATTTAGTGCTATAAGGTTTAAAAACAGTTTAGCTAATCTACTTACATAATTACTATGACATAAAGAACTTTTACATATAAAAACTAATACAAAAATTACAGTTATGACTTGACAAATATTAAAACAACAACAAATATTTACAAAAGCTAACTATGTGTAAATTACTAATTTTAGCAAAATAAGAAATTACAGAAGTTAAATGTAGAAAGAACTTAAATTAACTAATATGAGGATGTCAATTTTATTAAATTATTAGTTAGTGATAAGTATAGTGATTGGAAAGTGACTTAAAAATAGAAAAATATGAAAGAAACGTAAAAAAAGTAAGATTTTAGGAATGGAATGTTTGTTTATTAATGAAATCTAAATTAATGGTCTGTGAAAGTGGATATTATTAAATTTATATAGTGAAGAATATACTATGTTTAAGTTGTTTGTATCTTGTTTGTTGTTGAGTGGATTAGGTTGTTGTAAAATGTGAAAAGATTCCAGGAATAGTCTTTTGTAGTAGTTGTCTTCAATGTCTAAAATCTTGGTGTCTTCGAATTTAGCAGTGTGTTTTGTTGCATGTAAATGTGATGACAAAGCACAACTTAGTTTACCTAGTCTGGCATCACTTTTATGTTGTGTTATTCGATTCTTTAACCATTGTTTAGACTGACCTACATAAGTTCTATTGCAAATACATTCTACTTTATAAATAATATTACTGCATAATGATTTCTCGGTTTTATCTTTTAATTTAGTGAATAACCTGTCTATTGATTTTCATAGGTATAAGCTATTAGAATATCAGGTTGCTTCAGAATTTTAGTTAATTGAGGGGTTAAATTTTGAATAAAGGTAATTTTCTGAATTTTGTAATTAGTGGTCGGTCTATTGATGAAGTTTGCAGGCTATTGGAGTACAAAACTTTTTAAAAGTGGTTTTGGATATGAATTGTTTAATAAAATATTTTCTAATTCTTTTAAGTTGTTGGTAAGTAAATTTGGTTCGCTAATTTTTTGAATACGGTGTTTTAAAGCTAATATGGTATTGAGTTTATGAATAAAAGCATGGTTAGAATGATAGTTTAAGTATCTACCAGAGTCGGTAGGTTTTTTTATAAATGTCAAAATATAAAGTATTAATGGGAGATCTAAGGACTAATGTATCTAGAAAAGGAATACTAAAATTAATTTCTTTTTCGTAAGTGAATACCAAATTAGTATTGAAGTTATTGAAAATATACAAAGTATATTCGATCAAGTGTTCTGGAATGGAACATAAAATGTCATCTACATATTTGACTATAAAGGGCATGTCAAAAGGTAGTAAACTTATGACAGAATCTAACAGATAATCCATTATAATTTGGGCAATAATGGGGGATAGAGGTGAACCCATCGGAGTGCCAAAGGTCTGTTGATAGAACTTAGAATTAAAGGTAAAATAAGTGTTATTAAAAATCAAATCAATAGTTGATAATAAAGAACTCAAGTTAAGGTTGCAATGTAATTGAATAACATTCCATTTTTCAGAAATAATTTTAACAAATAAATCTTTGGGGATATTGGTGAACAAAGAACGGACATCTAAAGATATAAGAATATGGTCAGTGGGTAGTTGAAAATGTCTATATCTATCGACGAAAGTAAATGTGTCTTTAACGTTATAGCCTTCGAGAGGAAAAGAATTTTGTAAAATTTTGAGTAAAAAGGTTGCAATATTGTAGGTTGGAGTGTTTATACAAGAGATGATGGGTCTTAAGGGTAAATTTATTTTATGGATTTTTGGTAAACCATAATATTTGCCTGAAATGCAATTATTTTTGATTAAATTATTCTTTTCAATTTTTATCAACTTAAAAAATGTGCACACCTAATGCACGCCCGTACTTGCACTGTTTGGTTGGTTCTAGTATTAACTACTTATTGCAATGCCTCGACTATTTAAAACTCTTAATCTCAGGGTATTCAAACTACTTATAGTGGATTCCGTTATAAGTAGATGTGCTACGTCCAACCAAAGTGCACTCTTGTTTTTCTACTAAAATTGCTACTCTACTTTTGTATATGCCAAAATTTATAAAATGATCAAAGTTACTATGTGCCAAATGAAATTACAACCAAAATTTGTATGACTAAATTTTGACGTATTATAAAAATGATGTTAAACACTCACCTGGTCTATACTCCGTCGATGCCTCGCTGAATCCTGGCACAAAATCCTAATCCCCGTATGCGTCCTTATAATGATGTTCTCAACTTTTCGTGATGTTTCCAGGTATCTTCTAATTTTTTAACTGTTCCCCAATATCTGAAATGATTAACCCAAATTTAGAATTTTGAAAAAAACTAGTGCTATAACTTCCCCTTGTACTAAACTCCACTTCAAATCCTTGTTTCTTCTATAATTCCGTCCGCTTCTCCGTATCTAAATCCCAATCCACTCGTTCCTGTATATTCTTGCTCGCTGCTCCTGTTGTCTTTAAATCGCTCTCAAATATCCCTTCAAATCTCTTTATAACCACTCTCGATAACCTTCTAACTTTAAACCACACTCCAATATCCACTTCAAATCTGTATAACCACTCCCGATGACCTTCTAACTTTAACCACTCTCCAAATCCAATATTTTACCGTCGCACAATCACTACTATTTACTTTATACTTTCGCTTATTTCTTTACCACTTTTCAATGAAACTCATTTTAAAACAATTACCTTTATTTTCTTTTTCAAAATATTAGCACAGTTCTGAAAACACGTCTATTACAAAATTTGTTCGAAAATTAATCTCTGAAAAACGTCAGAATAAAAGTTACAATTTGACATAATAGTTTTTACTTTACGAACGAATGCATCCCAAGAAACCAACAGATCTATAAATATTATTACCGTTCGAAAAACTACCTATATTACAAACAGTCATGGGATTCTACCAACACATACGCATGGAATTTGGTGAAGACGTGTGTAAGTCTTTGAAACAGTGGGCAAACATCAACAAAAAACTAGCCAACCTAAAGAACCGTAGTACCTTCTTAGAAAAATGCAGAAGATATGACTTGATACCTCACCATATACTCAATACCTTACATGGTACACAGCAATTACTTTTATGTAGAAATAGTCGTACAAAAAGGAAGATAAATAACTTTAACAAAAATTTACAAAAGCGCATATTATCAATTGAAATACAAATCACCCATACTGACATTCATTTCTGGAGTAATACACTTTTTCAAATTAAAAAAGGTCTTCAAGAATCTTTACCTCCTAACATCTTTAACAACTTCAATTACAAGCAAATTATTACTTATAACAAACACTTCATATCAGTTAAAAATAGGAACATAAAAAAGATCCACACTTTACAGCAAACTCAACTCTACAACAAACAATTATTTACAGATAACAGTAAATGGTTAGTCAACCACAGTAACTCATTCATACCCGATGACATTAAAGACTTCTTATCGTTAGGTCCCAATTTTAATATTGAAATGTCCACTACAGACATCAATATTGGTAAATTACTAGCTAATATCGAATCAATTCTTGAAACCATTGAAAAACCTACAGAAGAAAAAACAATATTAAGAACTAGAATTACCAATTTAATTACCAATTTTTACACAAATCCTGTATATAACAAAAAAAATAACACCAACATTCGCATCTACAACAAGACCAACAAATTTTTGAAAGACAACCCGAATATTTATGTAACAAATGCTGACAAAGGTTCTGTCACCGTTATACTAGACAAACAAGATTATCTGACCAAATCCAATCAATTACTTGACGATGTAACTACCTATAAAAAACTCACAAAAGACTCTACTTTCACTATTCAAAATAAAGTTAATGATCACATTAAATTCTTATACGAACTTTCTATGATAACCAAAATTGAAAAGAATAATTTAATCAAAAATAATTGCATTTCAGGCAAATATTATGGTTTACCAAAATCCATAAAATAAATTTACCCTTAAGACCCATCATCTCTTGTATAAACACTCCAACCTACAATATTGCAACCTTTTTACTCAAAATTTTACAAAATTCTTTTCCTCTCGAAGGCTATAACGTTAAAGACACATTTACTTTCGTCGATAGATATAGACATTTTCAACTACCCACTGACCATATTCTTATATCTTTAGATGTCCGTTCTTTGTTCACCAATATCCCCAAAGATTTATTTGTTAAAATTATTTCTGAAAAATGGAATGTTATTCAATTACATTGCAACCTTAACTTAAGTTCTTTATTATCAACTATTGATTTGATTTTTAATAACACTTATTTTACCTTTAATTCTAAGTTTTATCAACAGACCTTTGGCACTCCGATGGGTTCACCTCTATCCCCCATTATTGCCCAAATTATAATGGATTATCTGTTAGATTCTGTCATAAGTTTACTACCTTTTGACATGCCCTTTATAGTCAAATATGTAGATGACATTTTATGTTCCATTCCAGAACACTTGATCGAATATACTTTGTATATTTTCAATAACTTCAATACTAATTTGGTATTCACTTACGAAAAGAAATTAATTTTAGTATTCCTTTTCTAGATACATTAGTCCTTAGATCTCCCATTAATACTTTATATTTTGACATTTATAAAAACCTACCGACTCTGGTAGATACTTAAACTATCATTCTAACCATGCTTTTATTCATAAACTCAATACCATATTAGCTTTAAAACACCGTATTCAAAAATTAGCGAACCAAATTTACTTACCAACAACTTAAAAGAATTAGAAAATATTTTATTAAACAATTCATATCCAAAACCACTTTTAAAAAGTTTTGTACTCCAATAGCCTGCAAACTTCATCAATAGACCGACCACTAATTACAAAATTCAGAAAATTACCTTTTATTCAAAATTTAACCCCTCAATTAACTAAAATTCTGAAGCAACCTGATATTCTAATAGCTTATACCTATGAAAAATCAATAGACAGGTTATTCACTAAATTAAAAGATAAAACCGAGAAATCATTATGCAGTAATATTATTTATAAAGTAGAATGTATTTGCAATAGAACTTATGTAGGTCAGTCTAAACAATGGTTAAAGAATCGAATAACACAATATAAAAGTGATGCCAGACTAGGTAAACTAAGTTGTGCTTTGTCATCACATTTACATGCAACAAAACACACTGCTAAATTCGAAGACACCAAGATTTTAGACATTGAAGACAACTACTACAAAAACTATTCCTGGAATCTTTTCACATTTTACAACAACCTAATCCACTCAACAACAAACAAGATACAAACAACTTAAACATAGTATATTCTTCACTATATAAATTTAATAATATCCACTTTCACAGACCATTAATTTAGATTTCATTAATAAACAAACATTCCATTCCTAAAATCTTACTTTTTTTTACGTTTCTTTCATATTTTCTATTTTAAGTCACTTTCCAATCACTGTACTTATCACTAACTAATAATTTAATAAAATTGACATCCTCATATTAGTTAATTTAAGTTCTTTCTACATTTAACTTCTGTAATTTCTTATTTTGCTAAAATTAGTAATTTACACATAGTTAGCTTTTGTAAATATTTGTTGTTGTTTTAATATTTGTCAAGTCATAACTGTAATTTTTGTATTAGTTTTTATATGTAAAAGTTCTTTATGTCATAGTAATTATGTAAGTAGATTAGCTAAACTGTTTTTAAACCTTATAGCACTAAATTCATTAAATTTTAGTCTATGATTAAGGCATAAATATTAATGCCGAAACGTCAGAATAAAAGTTACAATTTGACATAATAGTTTTTACTTTACGAACGAATGCATCCCAAGAAACTAACAGATCTATAAATATATATATATATATATATATATATATATATATATATATGTATATATATATATATATATATATATATATTAGTGGCGTGCAGTGATTGTTAATGCAGGGTAGGCAAAAAATTAAAAACAAAAACTTATCATAGGTGTACATAAGTTCTGCAATTTAAGTAACTAAATGTAAGTTTGACTTATATATACGTCCAGTACCACAGATTATATGTTTCACTAACAATCTATTTTTTGTAAATTAAGTCAATTCGGCAGTCTTTCTTTAAAAATTCACTCAATACATTGTCATAGAAACTAGAAGTTCGCTTTAATTCTTGCACTAGGTCCTTTTCAAGAGAAACAATGGCTAAGTTATTTAACCGCTCTTGTCCCTGATTATTACGCAAGTTTTGGCCAGAAAACGATTGTTTCACAGATGCGCTACTTGCCGGAATTGTTACAATCAATTTGGCCAATGCCATTAGTTGGGGAAATACATGACACATACTTTTTTCTTCGCAAAATCGGATGATTTCGAACGAATTAAGACCTGCAAATTCCGATGAGGAGTACAAACAAATCAACTCGTTTTTAAGGCGGTCAAATTCAAATCTTTCATTGAATCATGTTTTTAATTCTGAAAAGAGTTTTTCTGGGAATTCAGAGTTATAACTAGAAAAAGAATCGTGATCCAAAAGACGAAAAAAATGTAGTTTACTAATTTCTGATTAGCAATCAGAAATTTTACTTTTGATATTATCAACTATTTCACGAAAGATGCGTCTGTAGTAAAGTTTTATATCACTTATGCTTCGTCTTATTCTTGGTTCTCCACAAAAAGTTAAAGTTTTTTCGTATATTACATCACTTTCATTATAGAACATTTTAACAAAAAGTTTAAACTCTTCAATTTTTTTAAGACAATACCTAATATCTACAACTTTTGACTGTATTATGTTAAAAAGCACATCAGTCTGTACAAAAATTCTATTAAATATTACTAAAAAGTAATTAAATTTAAAGTTGCTTAAAATAAATTCATACATTCTAGCTGCAGAAAGCGTTTCTGAATCCCAAATGATCGGATTTTCGGTAATTTCAGTGAAGAGTTCAGTCAGATTTTTGTGTTCACTAAAAATTATATTAATGGTTCTCGAATTATAAAAGTCTGTACGCTTGGTGCTAGTGTGTAATATTGTATTATTGATGAAATAAATAAAACGCGGACGCGCCAAGACTGATCCAGCTGTTACCTGTCTGCAACTATCGCGATCGAACGTAAACGATAATGCGCGACCAAGCTTGACGATTCCGCTTCTTATTAAAAGCAGTAAAGCACTGCCTATCAACGCCCGTAAGAATGTATAGGATCATCTGTTTGTGCCTTCACGGATTTCATGCGGTATACCTACACGCTGCATCATTCATAATATCTTGTGCATGTAGTTATTCGGTTATTCTGGGCGCGCTTGCCTTTTTATTTTGGCGGAATATTGACAATAATATTTGTAATAAATTAATTTGGTAATAGAAGCATTAAAATTAGTATAAATTAATACTCGTTACTGAAAATGCAAATATATTTAAATTAAATTAAATTAAAAAAATATAAAATATACATATAAATTCGTACTTTTTCTAGGGTAGGCATTGCCTTTTTGCCTATATTACATGCACGCCACTGATATATATATATATATATATATATATATATTCTTAAGTAAAGTTAATGTTAATATCGTTTATAAAAATTTGTGGGAAATCATTCCTTTGTACTCAACAGTTCTCTAACGAGCAACGCATTCTGAAGAGTTTAAAGCTTATTGGTAAATGCATCCCTTAGTATGTAAGCTGAAAAACCACCAGCGAAAAGCTCATAATTTATGAACTAGTTTGTCTAGTGTGTATTCCCAGTTTTTGGGATTTTGTGATCTTTCATTTCAGAGCAAACTAGCATTTAGTATTAAGTTTTTTATTCAAAACAAGCAAGTGACGTACGAATTTAATTTGAACTTAGTTTTGTTTGTTTTGTTTTATAGATACGTCCTGAGAACTAAGTGACGACATATTTGATGAAAAATGCTTCTGTCATCTCACCAAAAGTACGTATTAACTACTGCTTGTTATCACTTTCGAATTTTTGTGCTATCAGACTGTATGCCATATTAGTTATTGGTTTTACGGCGTATGCTGTGGTACTACTGACTGGCTAGGAATAAGATTGCTGCGGAAAGAATAGGCGAGACCTAAAGTTGCCTAATAGTCGTATAGAAGTTTAGATTTTATATTTTTATACACAAGCATATCTTATCGAATTGATAAGAAACCTTGGTAGTCTCTCGAAAGTTACAAGAGAAATAGGAAGCATCTGTAAAAAGTTATTCCTATTGTAAATATCACTATGGTACATCCCAGTAACTAGAAAAACGACTTCCTACGTATCAAGCAAGAATTTTAAAGTTCTAATTTGAGTTACACTTAAATTAGGTGTATAGTACATGGTCGACGTTACTCTGTATAAGAAAATAATTTGCCGTCCTCGGCCTTGTAAAGGAAAGTGTATTCGTGTAACAAAACTTTTTAATTTTTAAATCTATAAAAAAGTAAATACGCAATGTAGTATGCAACACTGGTTCGTTGTTTAGCAAACAGTTTGCTTCCATACTTTAATATCAGCAAATTCTTTGAAGCAGGTTTATTTACCGTACTTGACTAAAGTACATTTGTATCTATACACGAGTACAAGAAACATTTATATAAGCTTGTGGTATTCGTTATTCCACAATACACGAACTTCTAGTAATGTGTGTTGCTCGGGGCTAGGCGAAAAAGTCGTGGTTGCCAGTGGCGTATCCTGGTACCATATACCGGGTATGCTGTATGCTGATCGCTTTTGTCAGCATAATCGGTAACCTACATACATACATAGATAGTAGTGTTTAATGCTTGCCACATACACGTTCTGAACTAGGAAATTATTTAATTTAACAGAACCTAGAAATACTTAATTTTTTTATTGAGAAAAGTTGAATTAAAATAGATAACAGACAATAATAACCGAGATCCTATTACTATAATCCCTTTCAGTTTCTGCAATTATTAAATTAATATTATTCGCTGGTTGTATATAATGAAAATAGTAACTTAATTTTTATTGGGAATGACCAATTGTTATAAAAAGTAATACTTACTGGTGTGGGCAGTTAGTATACAAGTACACAATTATATTTACATTAAAAAGAATATCTATAAGGGTATAAATACCTTGAATTTACTTGTACCGCTATGGACAACGCCAAAGTGTATTGATAACACTAACAAATAGATCGTGCATAAAGACTAAACCATGCGGTTCTACTTACCCTTCTTTATCTGACACTGCTGCCAACTTGCGAGAACGAAATTGTATGCTCTCGCGCACTCACATACATTACTATTAACTAAAGCAGCGTTGACACTACAGTAAAATCTAAATAACCCGGAACTATTGTTGTTCCATGCCACCCTTGAATTAATTGTTCGATGATGACGGAACAATATAAATTAATTAATTATATGTATTTAATCTTTTCTATGTACTAATAAAAAAATTTTTTATTGAAATATCTAAAACATTTATTATTTATCTGTAACATTACTCTAATTTTCTTGTAGTGAAAAATATTTCAATCACTAAATCATCAAAAGGATTTCTCAATTTTAAGCTGTGTAGCAATTCTTTCTCAACTGAAATTAAATCTAAGCCACTCGAACGGCCTTGATCTTGGGTACAGCTGCAGTATGAACGAGTTTGCTCTAAAGCTGAAAATGAACCTTCCACGGAGCTTGTAGTACTGTAAATTGTCAAAATAAGCTCTGCCAACTTATACACTACTTTAAGCCCAGGTATTAAACCTTTATGTTTTATAAACCGAACAAGTTCAAAAATGGGCATACCTTGAAAATCGTGGTTCGTATAAACAACACTTAATTCGCTTATAATCTGACATATTATTGCATTCTGTTAAAACAAATCTTAATGTAGACCCACAGAGCTTGATCTTATTACACGATAGATATAGGTACCAAAAACAATTGCAGGAAAGCGACATCAACTATAATCATGTGACAATACCCGTATCTTAACAGGATTTGACGCAGGTATCTTAATTATTGTCTTATATCTCAAAGGGCCATAAGCAAAGTAGAAATAAACACAGAACTAGGTATATTAATAAAATGAATATGAAACAAGAACATTGGATAATACAAATCGTGGTAAAGAATGTCATCAAAAAATGCTTGTAACATTTCTCACAGTCGCACAAAAACGAACTGCCTGTGTCTGTTGCATGAAGAAATTAAAGGGTTCAACAATCATGTCTTGCGGTACACGATACACGATACACTCTCCCGCACCTAAAGGTATAGCAGTGACTGAAATGTGTTTAGAAATCACTTTTTCACTTTACGAGGTGCAACGAACACAGGTAGAGCTGAAGAATCAGCAGGTGTATCAATACTAAACGAAACAAGCGTTTCAAATCACCTGAACGAAACCTAATTTTTGTGGTTGATTTATTTGTTATAATTAGTTCAAAAGTAGCTGAAGTAACTACTTTGGAATTTGGATATAACAAAAGTCCAATTGCGTCTTGGAGTTAGTTTTGAGGTAATGCCTTGATTGAGTCGAGCTTTCAACACAACTCTCTTTCCTACTTGAAAGCTTTCAGCAAGTTTTTTTGTATAGGCTTGGACTTTACGATCATACTACTCTTTGTATATAGTTTCTTTAAATGTTTCTTTAAACGTACAATATGACTGCGATAATTGCTTCAAATATGAAGTAATCCTGTGAACAAAATTTCCAGCATCTACTACGGCAGTTAAGTTATACACTGTATCATAGCGAGCACACAGCTCAAGACCAAAAGTGAGAAAAACACGAGTATTCTCATAGCAAACGCGACTAGTAAAATTAATAATAAACATATTTCCGAAAAATGAATATCTAGAGTTACGTGATTGCTTTTCACTAAAATCGAACGCAGAGTTTTCAGGTATCAATTCTTTCTTTCTACCGGGTTACTTCCCAGGTTATTTATTGGAATACATGGAGTATCTATGTTAACACAATATGTAATTTTTTTTCTTGATATTTAAATAAACCGTACAACATTATTAAATACATCGTCTTTTGAGTGCCAAAACGAAAAGTATCTCTCAATAAGAGTTCTTGCATACGTTTTTACACATTCGAACTAGGGCATTCTAAGGCATAAAGTTCAGTCAATTTCAAGATTACGTTTTTACAGAGCAGAAACCATCGATTCTTATTTGTACTTACTGGAGAAAAACCAAATAAGTCAACGGTTATAATATCGAAGCATTGTGCATGAGTTGGAGTTTGCAGCAAGCCCAAAGGTCTTGTGTTACTGGCTTTGTAGCTTTGACATTCAATACATAATAGCAAAGTAGACACCACCGACCTGGACAACATATCGGCAACAAGGATAATTTTACCCGTGGTGTATATTTTCTTCATATTCATACCCTGGATTTTCACGCTCGAATGGACTAAACAACCTGTGCGCGTCTTTAACGTTAAAAACCACTGTAATGATTGGTAGGGAAGTTTTATGCATTTTGGACTCTATCAAATAGGTTTGAAACATTTCAGTTGTATAAATAACCGCTAATTTCTTCTTGTTCAACAGAAGAATAATTTTGACCAACTTTGGTATGGAGTTGCTTGCATACCCTATAGGATGTAACTCGTCGTAATTACTTCGCAATAAAACAGCTCCAACGACAAAAATACTGAAATCTATTTTCGAAGAATACCGTAAGTTAGACTCGACTTGAGTTGATTATAGAGCTGACGAGAGTTTTTTTTTTCGAGGGTATTAGATACTTCCAGCTTGGGGTTTCCGAAACCATACACACTATTTTTTTAATAAGTCAGGAAGCGGGCGTGTTATAAATGAAAAAGAAAACGGTATCAACCTTCTTTACCAAGAGAAATTTAGTGCAAAACTAAGAAAATTTTTAACACTACACTAGTCCTTGATGTTGTCAATCACAGATATCTTTTCCTATTTTCGTACAAAATAGCATTCTTTTCGACGTGCGCATAAATTCAATAACAAGTCTTACAAAAGCAACACATAAATTACAAAGATGCTTTTCAAAACCATCCGATATCACTAAAATACTGTCCAAATATGCATAATCAGACCGATTGCCAAGACCATTGCAAAATCTGAACATTACTTTTTGAACCGTAGCTGTGGCTTTATGAAGATCAAAACTCATTGGAAGATAGGAATACGTTCAGAAGGGAGTAACAAAACATAGTTTATCTCAGTATTCATCAGATACAAGAACTTGCAAGGATCAAAACGCTAAATCTGTATATCTACGACACTCATGTACATAGTCCGTTTGGAAGCTTACCGGAACTGATCGGTATAACGAAGTGTAAAGAATCCTGTACGTACAATAGTATCATTCAAACGTCTATAGTCAACACATGCGTAGCCTTCCATTCTTCTTCGGAACGATTACGAGCAGGAATCCCAAAAGTGACCCACATGCTTCAACTATATCATCTAAAAGCATCCTATATATTTATTTATTTAAAAATTGCCTCTTTGGGCAGCTTAAAGTGTAAGAAGGAACTGAGATCAAATCATGATTCGCAGTCTTAAACATAATAAAGAGTTCGTCAAAAAGCATCAATAATCTTACGTTGATTTGAAAAAAAGATTTTCCTTCTTCCTCACCTAGAGGTATACAGTTATTACTTTCATGATTTTACCTGAGGGTTACTATAAAAGTTAATTTCTCTAGCAGGTTCATCATTAAAGTACTATTAATTATTTGATATGAGCAAAAATATGCCGACACTGGTTATTAAATCTATACCTAGTAGTGTGATTTTAGTTTCAATTTCCGGTATAATGCTAATGGCAACAGTGACAGTTTTAAGGTAACTGTATTTCACTACCTAGAATTTCTTTAGTATGAATGATGGTATCTACAAATATGATGTTAACATAACGTCTTGAATATTTTTGACCATTGTTCATAGGAATTTGATGTAGACCATAACGCGTTAAAGTACCGTTAGAACCGTAATCCAAAGTGCAATTGCTATTATGATCATTTACGCTAACGTCAAAAAATACACTCAGCGTACCACATCCAAAACGTATAATGCTAGAAAATGTAGCAGATATATAGAGTATTTTCAACTGTGTAGATTGAAGTTTAAGACAATCTTCTTTAACACGACCATTAAGAACGACCGCTTCTCGTGCAACGTGCATTTAAAGCACATTTTTGAATTCTGCGAAGAATTAGATGTCGGATTTTATAGGACTATTGATATGCGGAACATCAACAGAAACTTCATGCAAGAACTAAACCACACTACCAGCAAGAGTTAGTAATTCTTTAAAAGCCGAAAATTCAAACCGAAAAAGATTCTCTCTAATATCGCGGCGAAGTAAACTATATGCCATGTCAACAAATATAGTATCGTCTACATCGAAGGGATTGCGAAATCAAAGCTCTTAGTTTAAAAACAAAAATTTTTGTAGACTACTTAACACGTTGTTCGGGTCTAACAAATTTTCTAAAGATCAAGTGAGCCGATAATCACCTAGAAAATAGTTCTCCTAACAAACTGTCGTCACACCTCCAACTGAGAATTGTTTTTATAACACCCACCAATTACTTTTCTGGTATGACTTCCAACAACATGGATAAACCGCGATATGTTTTCATCTGAAAGGTATGAGTTCTTATATATGAAAATAGCATCTAGAAAAGCGCCAATGTCTGATGAATCATAACCATCGAATATTGGTGTACATTAAGAAAAATTTCCATAAATATTGCAATCTGAGAAGTAGTACTTTCAAACCTAAAAACATTGGTAACACCCTTATTATCCGAAACTCAACCAATATTTATAATAGAGCGGAGAGTTGGTCATTAGCAAACACCACTTTTTGAAACTCATTGTGTCTAAACCACTAATATCACCGCTTATGGTAGACAGTATTAACAAAATAAGCAGACATTGCAAATACTAAACACTCTTAGGCGTTTAATGTAATATTTCATTCGATAATTTAACAAAATTTTAAGTCTGAGACCTAACGTTCTAAGAACACTAGTTGCTTAATATAGCATTAAACTTATGAATAACAATAATACAAGATTAGAAATTAAATCGGTATATATAGTGATATAACAGCTGAATACTTTCAGAGCGGTGTTTCAATTAGGAAATTTTAACTTAGAGCTTTTATGATAAATATAATAAACCACTTCCAAAAAATCGCAAAAACACTTTTAAGTTATATATTCGTTTGCATTTTCTGAAACCTACAACAAATAGTTAAGCACTACGTAAAACACCGATCTTACGATACCGATATCTTAAACGGATCTGAAGCAGTGTACTGTTAATTAATGTCGTAAATTTCAATGGAAAACGAGTAAAACAGAAAATATACACATAAATACGTAAGTTAAGGTTTGGGCCTTTGGAGCGGTGTTTTTAAAAACAATTCCAAATCCTTAACAAATTTTATTTTAACTTAAAACAGAAATTACAATGGAATTTTGAATAACTTATAAAATAACTTTAATTCAAAAACATTTAATTAATTGTAATAAGGTGAGTAGCTTGAACAACGAAGTATGGAGTTCGAAGACTGACTGCTGGGCCTTGAGCTCCCGGGCTTTTTAAAATAACCTGCCCCTCACACGGCTGTGGGAACTTGCAGATCTCATGTCTGCTCTTCTCTTAATTGTACACTTTATTACAATGTAACAATCTTATTTCTAAGTAATTTCGGTATGTTAACCGCCTGTGACCTGCCACCTGCAGTATCACTGCCCTCTCGGATGCAAAGTTGCATGTCCGTTCTCATGAACTGTCGATAACCTCTCTGGGTTATCCTTGTATTACATTGTTGCAATAAACTTGTACTTTATTTAACAATTTCTAATAATTCCTATTAGATTCAATATATTCAATACATATAGGTAATTGGGGGATACATAACTCCTCCCACCGTAAATGAAAAATTAAGGTTTTACTTAATTTTTAAATACATAAAATTCATTATTCAATTTTATTTTTTAAAATTTATTGTTTGTAAGGGTATACTTATGGTTTCTTTATTTCTCTTTGTTTCCTTAAATCTAGAACTGTTTCCTTCATTCTTATATCTAAGGTACATTTTGTAAAATACATATATAATTACAAAAATTATTAAAATGATTAACACAATTGTCCAAACGCTTATATTATCATAATGTAACTTTGACGTTTTGAGTTCACTTAAATGTTCTTTGTAACTTTCCACTAATTTCATGGCGTGGTTGAGGTCGTCTAAGTCTAGATGCTCTAGCTTCATGGGTTTCTTGACTATATCTTCGTCTTCTTGTTGTTCTATCTTGAACTGTAGTTCCGGTAGGTTTGCAAGTTTCTTTGTTGCTATGGGATCTTGATAAACTCTGATCACATCGTCTTTCAATTTCACATAACAGTCTTCTTTAAGTGTGATTAGTTTGCTTCCGATTAATGCTTGGTTATTTTCATCCTGATTGCAGTGGATGGTTGCCACTACTTCTGTTGGGAAAATGGCTATCCATTTGTTTTCTGTAACTTTTTAAATTTTTATGTTGTTTATTTGCACTTGTTTGGTTTCACAGTTTTCGTAATGATTTGAGAATTTTAATAGTTGTACTTCACAAGGGCTGTCTTCTTGAATGGTTGTAGTCGTCATCGATTGGCATAAGTATTGGTTTGGTGTTACTTCAGTACATTTTTCGTTTGTATAACCATATCTCAGTTCATTTAAGGATAGGAATTTGGTTTTGGGTATAATAACTTGGTATGTGCTAGTAACTTTCGTTGGAAAAGCAAATAAATGATAATAATTATAATTGTTACTTTCTACTATCGGGATTTCTATTAAAAATATTATTTCGTTATTCTTAATGTAGCCTTTTACTATAGCTATTTTTTCAAATATTAGAATGTTTGATTCTGTTACATCAAAAGGTAATTTACTGTTAGTTATAAGTGATCTAATTTTTATTAATTCTTTTAATAAATCGGTTGGTTCAATAATACTAGAGTGTAAGGTATTTCATTTTCAATTGTTAATTGGGTTTTGTATACTACCTAATTTAATTGGTAGTATACCGGGGTTGTTTTTTATTATATCTTTTATTATTATTGGGTTGTCCGTTCTACCTGGGCGGAGGTTGACGGTAAGGGTGACCATTGTCCATCTGAAATGACAGGGTGTCTTAGGTTTTTCAAATGAATGTACTTTGTTATTTTGCCGTTGTCTACTACTGCTATATTTTTATCTGATATTTTCTTAATTTTAAATGGTCCTAAATTTCTGGGTGCCGTTTTATGTCGCTTGCTTTGAAAGTTTTTCTCATACACGGTTTGTCCTATTGAAAATTTATTTGCGTCTGTATTTTTATTTCTGGTTGTGGTGATACGTTCCTTATCGTTATCTAATTTATCTTTTACCTTGTCATTAGTTATTTTTAGTTTTTCTTTGTGGTCTTTCGCATATTGTTGATATACTTCTTTGTTGTAGTGCATGTCATAAGGAATTCGTGAATCTGATTGTCCTAATATTAATTCTAAGGGTGTAAAATTTGTCGATGAGTGAATTGTATTATTATAGGCGATTAGTGCGTATGACATTAGATTGGTTATATGTTCCTTTTTATAATTTATTCTTAATAATCGAATTTGTTTTAACAGGGATAAATGTAGTCGTTCAATTAGTCCGTTTGATTCAGGGTGGTTTTCCGTTATGAAATAAATTTTTATTTTGTGAAGTTCTAAAGTGTTTTGTATTGTTTCATTTTTAAATTCGCTACCATTGTCTAGAGTTATTGATTCTGGTGTTCCATAAAATGTGAAATATTGTAAAAATCCTTGGGTCACGTCGATGCTATTTTTAGATGTGATTGGTATTGCTTGGCCTATTTTTGTGAATGCGTCTATAATTGTTAAATAGTTTTGCGCTTCTACTGCTAGAGTATCGGCATGTAGTTTTTGAAATGGTTTGTCGGATGTTTTGGTTAACATTAAGGGTATCTTTGGGGGTTTCCTATCGTATTTTGCTTTGTCACATAATTCACATTGGTTGATGAAATCTGTAGTCAATTCTTTCATGTCTTTGAAATAATAACGTCTTACAAGTTGCTTTATTGTTTCGTTAATTCCACGATGATTGGTTTTTCCTTCGTGTTGATTCCTAATTACATCGTTTATTTCGTCAGGGTCGTCTAGTGTTATTAATTTTCTCGTACATCTGATAAGTTCAGGACCAGAGTTATTGAATAATTTAACGTATAATTCTGAAAATCTTTGGTATGAATGTTCGGTGTTGAAATAGAAATAAAGTCGTTTTCTCTTGGGGGTGTATTCCATTTAGAATTTTAATTATTTGTTCTTCATTGTCGTCTCTAGTTATTTGAATTTGGTATATTTTTTTGTTATCTACTTTTGTATATTTTACGAGATTGGGGTTATTTAAAACTTCGGTTATTATAAATTGGTTGGATTTCATATCAATTGCTTCGTTTAAAATTTTAATCGCGTTTTTAGGTTCTTCGTTTTGTGTCGAATGTATCGTGTTGATCTCGTCTGGATGTTCCCTTATTTCTGATTCGTCTACGTTTCCTATAATGGATTCCGTTTCTAATGCATTGAGTTGGATTCGGCTTAAAGCGTCTGCGTTGTTGTTATAAATTCTTTTTTTATATATAATTTCGTAATCGTATTCTTCGAGTCTGATTCGCCATCGTTGTAATTTTGAATTCGGTTCTTTAAGTTTGCATTGCCATACTAATGGTCTATGATCAGTGTATATGCAAAATTTTCTTCCGTATAGGTAAGGTCTAAAATATTTTGTTGCCCAAATTATGGCTAATAATTCTTTTTCTATGGTCCTATATTTCTGTTCGGTTTCATTTAGGGTTCTGGATGCGTAGCTGATGGGTTTATCGCTACCTACTTTTTCTTGGCTCAATACTGCGCCTAATGCTACATTCGATGCGTCTGTCTTCAGTATAAATGGTTTTGAAAAGTCTGGGTATTCTAATACAGGGTGATTCGTTAGTATGTTTTTAATTTTGTCTACGGCTTTAATAAATTCCGGGGTGTGTTCAGTTTTGTTTCCCTTTCTTAAACAATTTGTCAGGGGTTTGGTTATCTGAGCGTAACCTTTAATGAATTTGCGGTAGTAACCACTAAGTCCTAGAAATTCTTTAATTTCTTTGGTTGTTTTTGGGAGAGGGTAATTTAGAACTGTATTTGTTTTGTCGGGATTTGGCATTACTCGTTGGGGTGTTATTACATGTCCTAAAAATGAAACTTCTTTTTGTAAAAATTCACTTTTGTCTAATTGTACTTTGAAATGTGCTTATCTTAGTCTTTCAAATACTTTTCTCAATCTTTCTGTGTTCTACCAATGATGTGGAATAAACTATGATGTCATCTAGGTACACAAGGCATTTTTCATTGTGTATTCCTCGTAATATATTGTCCATGACTCTCTGAAAAGTAGCGGGTGCGTTCTTTAATCCAAATGGCATTCGTTTGTACTCGTAATGTCCTCTAGGTGTGCAGAAGGCTGTTTTTGATATGTCTTTTTCTTCCATCTCTACCTGATGGTATCCTGATGCTAGGTCTAATGTTGAAAAATATTGGCATTTGAATTATTTGTCTAAAATTTCGGTTATATTTGGTAGTGGATATTTGTCATCTACCGTTTTTTCATTTAACTTTCTATAGTCTATTACCATTCTGTACTTTCTCTTTCCGGTTGCGTCTAATTCCTTAGGTACTATTAACACGGGGCTGCTCCATGGTGAATTGGAGTGCTGGATTATGTCTTGTTCTAATAAGTCTGCTACTTGTCTGTCAGCTTCTTCTTGGCTTGCATGAGGTGGTCTATATGCTTTTGTAAAGATTGGCTTATTGTCTGTTAGCTCGATATTATGTTTTACTGTGTTGGTGAATGTTAGTGGTATTCATTCGCAGCGGAATATGTCGCGGTATTCAAAACATAAGTTTTTAATTTCTCCTTGCTCTTCTTGATTGATGTCGGTGTTAAAGCGGATGTTAGTTAAATTTTCTCTTAACATTTTGTCATGTTCTATTGGGTTGTAATCGTTTTTTAAATTTTCGTCTATTTCCATTTTGTTAAAATTTAATTCTTCTACGTTAATTGGGTCTGAGTAGACCATTTTCAAGGATCCCAGGACCACATTTGCACCAGCATCCACATTTGCACCCACATCTGGACCAAAAAGTTTTCTTCGACTAACCATTTTTCATCTTTCGAGATAAATATCTCTTAAATTTTTCATCTTTCGAGATAAATGAGCATCCTCATTTCCACACACGAGATAAACCTATTTTTAAGATTTTTACCGCTAACATTCTGGACCAAATAGTTTTCTTCGACTAGCCATTTTTTATCTTTCGAGATAAACCTATCTTGTTTGGTATCAATTAATATTAGAATTTTCTCAGCTACCCGAATCTCTAAGAATTTTCAGATTGCACCATCCCTAAGGAGCTACCCCAATTTTAAGATTTCTTACCTGTAGCGACTTTTGAGCGTTCTTATAAAATTTTTTAGTCATGCGATACATCTTCTTAGTCTAAAATTTTACGCACATCCCGAATCTGTAAACAGATTTGAAATCGGACAACGCCCTGCAAAGTTATACTTTAAGCTCTCAAACCTCATTAAAATTTTTGCTCGTATATATTTAACTCCATTTTTAAAACCTTTTTGCTACCCAAGACATATGCTTTAACCAACATAAATAAATTAAGAACACAAAAGTTTAATAATTTATTTATCCAATTTACAGTTTAATAAATTAATTACAATTTTACAAAGTATAACATTATTTCCTGTGCGTAGCCGAAAGTTTAACCTGTAACAAAAAAGAGATTAATGTGTTGTTTAAAATAGACCTGTAACAAAATGAGATTAATGTAAAAAAGAGGAAACGCGTTTTCAGTCAATAAAACATATTGTTGTTAACAATATGTTTTACCGTCCAGCGACACCACGTGGAGGTAAACACATGCCGCCGGGAACAAAGGAAATTTTAAGGATGGGGAGGGTAGATATGCTTATAACTAACTTACATACTATATATACACAATAAAATATATACAAATATAAACAACTTAACCTATATCCTTATGCCCCCATGCGTAGGTTGATATGCTTCCGGGGATGACGTAACGCTTGTCATCTGCGCCCGATAAACTGATTTTATTAATAAGCTGTGTATAAAGTTGGTGTTTCTTACTCCGGATTGATACCATCGTATTCATGAGGGCACCAGAATTATTATGTACAATGTCCTTAAAACTATCTACACTAATCCCCGCCACCACACTACGACTAACACCCTTAATCTTTTAACAATGTCTTTCTCACTTACTATGCAATACGATTTGGCCCTGGTGCCGACGAACTCCAAGACCAAATCCCCACAAAACTCATCCTTAAACTTACCCAACACCTTTTGTTTATAAGTGGTATATTGTACTTATTGTTTGGAGGGTAATCACTAGTGTCAAAATGTATTATGTTTGCGCTAATGTCACTGTACAAGTCTGGCGTCTCAACACTATACACTAAGGAGTCTGTATCTGTATAAAGCAGGGACAATCTGGGACCATACAGAGGAACCATGGTACTGTAGTGAAACTCATACATAAGAGTTTTGACAAATCTAAAATTGACAATCCTGCATAGATCGGTTTATTATAATTAACTTTAACACGATCCATCTGTATAATCGCCAGATTTTCCCCCAACACGGTACAACTGTTAAAGTTAGGTTTAGCTATTAGTCCACTCGCGCACAACTTTTTCCCGTCGTGTTCCCATCGCGTGACTATTTTGACATCGACCCTTTTGTCCACGTTCTCCATTGTTTTACCAAAACCGCATTGTTCATAAGTTTGAAAAATCTTTTCAAACGCGTTAGCGGCAGAGGTACGGAGATTCGTGTTGAGATCAATGTAGGTTTTAACCACGTCGACTGATCAAACTCCAACACGCGATGCACAACAGTTAATTGCAGACCGTTACGCAGAGCCTGCTGCAAGTTGCGGTAGTGAACAATGTATTTTGTTTTGTCCAGAAGGGTGGCGAGTAACTTAGGCGTCTTCGAAAACAGTGTTGGAGGTACCATCGATTCAGGGCAGAAAGGCAAGTCATTGTGATCGTTGTGAAGATGTTCTGGATACTGTATGTCAACTTCCAAAATATACCCTTTTCGTGCGTGCTTGGTATATTTAATATTTCTTGTTTTATACGATGTACCTGGTCCGTGTTTAACCATCTAAAGCCGCTAATGGGCAAATGTTGGGACATGGCCCATCCGTATAAATTGTTAGCATCCAGATACGTTAAGTACTTGGATGACTCGTCAGGGTTGTAGTCTTCCATATACTTATTGTTGGCTTTAGCATACCGACTACTGCACTGGGTTAACCCACCACGTATCCCTTTCTTGATAAAATGTTGCATACTGACATCGGTCAACAACTCGAGCTTCACCCCAGTGCGCTTTAACATGGCATCCCAACTCAAACTAGGAGCAGTCACGTACTGGCATGGGTCTAGATCATAGGTTTTGTGCAGACGTCTCTGAAGTTCTCGAAAATGTCTGCTAGTAACAAAACGTCCGTTTTCAAATAAAGATCGCTGTATTCCCCAAGCGTTCGGATTTTGAATGTTCTCCATACATTCTGTGCGTGTTCATAATCTGCATACGACACCGCTGTGGCGGTTAGACCGTTGAAGAAAGCATTTTGTGGTGGTAGAGCCTTCTCTTCCAATACGGTAATATCTTTCACGTAGTCGTACGGGAACACACCCTTCCGATGTAATAGAGCAAACTCTTCGGTATTGGGGAAACAGCTCTTTAGTTCAACAAACTGTTCAGCATTCAAGTTGGAGGCTAGTTTATTTAAGCTAGATGCCATGAAGCGTAAGGAGTCTACAAATCTTAGTGTAATGAAAGATTCATCAGTTTCATCGTCGTTTTCCTTATACAATCTAACGTTTTTTGTAAACGATATAAACCTCTCCTTATTATTCGGGATTACAGTAACCCGTTCTTTGTCGTATCCCAACTCTTTCACAATGAAATGTGAATCATAACCGCTTAGGTTATGAAACACCACCAGGATAAACTTTGGAACCGTGTATTTAATGTTGCATTGGGAGTGTGCGGCAAAGCGAAATCTCCTGAGAGGTGGCAGTGATCCTCACCCTCTCATTTCCCAAAGGCTGCTTACAGATGCCACACTCCTCAACCATATAAAACAACAACTCATCTAGGGGTTCCATTGGAAGCATGGGGTGTTTGTTTTAAAATTTTTCCCAATCGTTGGGCTTCCTCTTTCATCTTTTCCATAAAACTTTTGCGGCTTCAGGTCCTCTGTACAGCTCAAACTTGTTAAACGAGTCATCGTATGAACACTTGATATAGTATGAAAAACTGAAGGGTTCGTGGTGTTGTGTGCTGTTGGTGAAGGAAGAGGTGGGATCCGGAACTGCAGAGCTAATAGGCTTCAACACACTTTCGAAGTCTGCATAAATCACGAACGGTACCCGCATTTGTTTGTGAATGTTCGTGAACTCTACAATGTTATTGAAGTGGTTCGGCATGGTTGTCACCACATGGTTGCAGTCGTTTGTTGAGTGTTGGTGTAATTTTTCTTCGGATGGAAAAACACAAGACATCCATCGCAAATCCATTTACGGTGCGGTCACGAGATATCTTCATACCCACAAGCTTCCCCAAATCATTGATCAAACAGTAGTGGGACTTGCACCCATCCTGAATGTACAGTAGGTTCACATGCCGAACCCTTTTATTAGCGGTGAAATGTAGCGGTCCAACGATGGACTTGCCTTCTACCCCAAAGACGTTGATGCTGATGTCGTTCTGCTCCTCAAACCTGGGAATATCCTTTATAGGCATCGGGAACTCAATGTCGACAAAGTTGAGTACCGTCGAGTAATGCGGGTAGCTACTAACCCGTTCAGGATGAATATGTCCTGGATTCAGCGCCGCCACAACACACCAGGCAAAACATGCATTGTCTTGATTCTGGATGTTAATGATGGCACACTTGTCCTGAATCCATTTGGGGAGCTCGATATAAGATGAACCCCGCATTGGTTGGTACTTGTTAACATTTACCTCCAAGTACAACACCTGTTTCAGAGTCCATCCTAAAATTTAAAAATTAGAAAAAATTAATAATTGTAGAAACTAACCAGAATCTCGTTCTTGGAACTCGTCCGACTTAGCCGACATCCTCTCCACAAAGGTGTTGTAGACGCTCCCAGGTCACTGGAGGAGGTGACCACAACATTTCGGGTGTTGAAGGATTTAACATCTTCAACACCCTCTACTGCAGCCATCTTGGTGTAACCACCAACACCTCCAAGTTCACCTTGAGGGAGGTGTGTATAGCCAGCTGTTCCCCGACTAAGGCTATGAACCTCTCCTTCTGCTCGCATAGAAAATCCAATAGACCTAAAAATACAAACTAAGCAAACACAAAATACTTATAAAAAATACATACCACTAGTATTAGCATTTTTAATTCTGTATGTAGCGATTCGAGTTTTAAATGCGGTCGCTACTACTTCCACACCGCCATCCAGGACGCGGCTAGTATTAGTCTTGTGCGCGTTAGATCGCTGGTGGGCTGCCAAGTTGGCTACATCAACATTGCACCCACGCATCTCCGCGACTTCTTGGGGCAGGTCCTCAACTGTTGGTGCGGCAGGACGTTTGATTCCGGAGGGCCCGGCAACTGGTACCATTACACCATGCTTGGTATCCTTGTGCCGTTTTAGGCTATCCTTCCGTGAGAAGGATGCCGGGCATGCATCGCAGGTAAACAACCCTTTTTCGTTTCAGGCACCGATCCATGTTGTTGGAGCTGGTGCCTCTTCAAGCTATTGGTTCTCGAGAAGACAACCCCGCAGACGTTGCACACGAATGATGCCATTTTCTATAAAGAAATTAAAACTGGTCAAAGACTTTTAACAGTTGTAACTAGTCAAAGACTAAACAAAAACTGAATTTATATCGCCTCGTACCATGCTTTTATACCCTGTTGGTAGTTTACTTTTAAAAACCCAGCGTCGTTTAACCTTGAGTAACATTCCAAACTAGTCTATTAACGTCGGTGAAAATCAATTAGCTAGATTACTTTTAAATTAGAAAAAACCCAGCGTCGTTTAACCTTGAGTAACATTCCAAACTAGTCTAATCACGTCGGTAAAAGTTAATTTGCTTCTTGCTTACGCACTACAACTATAATTATAGGATGTATCACTTTAACTTTCACTTCTACTCTAATTGTTTACAGACATTTCGAGTCTGAAATTTTTATAAAAGAAAACATTAATGAAGAAGGCAAAGGTCACCTTTCACAATAAACCTTAGAAAGTTTGGGTGATTTCGGTAACAAGGGCAGCTCAAATCGTATAAAATACGAGCACGATTCCTCTATGTTCAGTACAAAATACAGCATAAAAGTAGATACAATGATATCCATTAAAGACGGTATAGTAATGTTTCAGCGGAGTTTGAGTGATGCTAGGATTAATATCGAACGTGGTTATATTTATGGTGATGATGTTGGATCATGTTATGACGACCCCAGGTGGATAAAGTTGCAACAAGCATGGACTGTTTGTGACCAATTCGACCGGAATCAAATAAATTACCATGAATTATTGGATAAATTTGAAGAATTAAATTTATTGCGAGACTTTATGGAATGCTTTTTGAGCTATATAGAAAAATTATAATTGTAAAAGTTTTGTATGTGTATTTTATGGTTAAAATTTATAAATAAAAAATGTTAATATAATTCGAATATTTATCATTCTAAGTCATCCGAGTACAATTTACGCATGCGCAACAACAACCTGAAACATTTAAAAGGATGAGCTGCATAGCATCCCTCTCAGTCATCTCGGTGAAATCAGTGCAAAGCAATGGAGTCTGCAGGTGTTAATGATGCACAAGTTTCGATACCGAAAATCTGATTAATAAGTTTACGTATAGTTTAAGTGAATTGGGTGAACACCCTCATAATGTGGAAATTGGGTTTGTTATAAACCAGAGAATAAAACCCGTATTACGATTGGTGTGTAGCAAGAAATATTGTAGCAGTCCATGTTCTGGAATTGACATACGAAAATTGGTTAGCATTTACAAATTTTCAAGTGGAATTTCAAATCAACGTATTTTCTCGTGACGTGCTAAACACTCGATTAAATGGTGCACCCGAAACGGAAGATCTACACATACAACTAGGAGGTCCGTTCTTTATCACTCTGTCACCAGTGTCTGGATCAACCGAGAACGAAACGTTCCAGTTAAAAATAATAATGGGTGATAGCTCGATAGTTATAAATGAATTGGAGTGCCGTAAAATATTCCATATGCGAGAGTTGTTTGAGTATCAACTTAAACAGTTGGAAAGTCGTGACTTCCCAGCATTATACAGCGAATTAGTAGGTTTGTTGCTAATTCTAATTTAAATGATTGCGATGGGTTTAATACTATGACTGAAGGAGAGAAACGAATTAAAATCTTGATTGAAGGCGAAGTTCGAATTGGTAATATTTTATTCTACAACGAATTGAATCAGAGCGCACTAAATGCATTGGAGCTGGTTATATGTTTTCCGGATATATTTGTGCAAGATGTGATGCGTACAAGAACATTAGTGGAAATGTTTAGACGTTTAAATTTGTCGGAATCTGAAGATTCTGGTTATGGTGATAACTAGAAAGAGTATAAAAGACAGTCCAAGAGACGTGGATGTAAATGTATTGTTATTGTAAATTTTTGAAAAAGTATAAATAGACTCGTTGTTGTTTATTTATTTAGTATAGTTTGAGATTTTTGAGTAAACACATGATTATCTGTTCTGGAGAGGGTTTAATCAACAGCGCTATAAACAGGTTACCGTTTGAGCTGCATATTCCAGGTTATCAGTACTGCGGTCCTGGTACAAAGTTGGATGAACGCTTAGCAAGAGGTGATCCTGGAATAAACGAATTAGATAAATTGTGTAAAGACCACGACATTGCATACTCCAAGTACCCGACGATCTTCCAGCCAGACACCGAGCAGATAAAATTTTAGAAAAGAAGCCTGGGGAGAGTTAAGTCTAAAAACGCAAAGTTTGGGGAAAAAGCCGCAGCTTGGTTTGTGACAAACGCTATGAAAGCGAAGAGAAAATGGGTATGGGTTTAAAGAAGAAAATAAGTTTTAAAGGTGGATTTTGAAGAAAATACGATCCGCAATAGACCGAGTTGGTTCCGACAACTTGAAAAAGCTACTAGACGTTGGTATTCTAATTGGTAAAAAATCATAAAAGGAGCCGGTGGGAGAAGCAAAATTAAAGTCCCACGTATTATACCCGTTCCACAGAAAGGAGGTTTTCTACCATTGATTCCGATATTTGCGGACTAAGTGCCCTAGGAGCACTAACAGGTGGTGCTGCAGGGATAGCTAAAGCAGTTGATGTCAAGACAGCCAACGAACAGCTTAAGGAGAGCGAACGACACAACAGATCTATGGAAGCCATTACCGTTGGGAAAAAGGAAATGGGATGTTTCTAAAACCATACAAAAAGGCACAGCATTATTCTTGAAACCATACAAACAGGGGCGGGTATTTGTAAAAAGTATCAAAAACTAAGCAAGTTACCTCGAAGAGCTCTCACCGATGTAGATATAAGGAAACACGCATCTAACATTCCTCATTTTCGTAACGTCTTTTCTAGAGATCAGTTACAGAAGATTAGACCGCGGTCAACGAATCGGGTGTGATTAATTTGGATACCACCAAAGGTTCGGGTACACATTGGGTGGGGTACCGAAAACGTGGAAATAGGTGTATTACTACGATTCGTTTGGAGACTTGAGACCGCCGGAAGAAGTAAAGAGATATTTTCGAGGTTGTAAAATTTACTACAACAGTGTACCGGAGCAGACTTACAACACGTACAATTGTGGACATTTAGTGTTAAAGTTTCTTAGTGACAATGGCTAAAACAGTGAGCGTGTTCGGGTATGGTAATGTCATATCGACAGGATCCATTTACCCACCAATTAAATTGAAACAGGACGGTGAATATGCTTTGGGTCTAGTGGGATTGTACACTTGTAACACTGTGCAAAACATACATCCAGGAAACAACATATTATACTTTAAGATTCCAGAGCATCGCAGAATAACCATTGAACCTGGATCATACGAATTAGAAGAAATAAATGCATATATACAGGATGTTTTCAAAAAATGGTTCAGTCAGAAGCCGGACATCAACGAGAACATTGAAAAATATTTTAAACTGAGTGCCAACAATAATACATTAAAGTGTTCTATACGAAGCAGTATACCGATTGATTTTGGGGCAAACCGTAAAACAATATTGGAAGCATCTTGGGGTTTACCAACCGCAAATTGACTGCAGATACCGTACATATCGCTAATCAGCAAGTGAACATAATATCGGTCTCAAACATTTTGTGGAAACCAATATCACCAGCGGATCGTTCAGAAACAATTTTCTTACGCACAGCATATTCGAATTCAGTCTATCTGTACCACCCGGGTATAATCTGGAAAAGGAACCTAACCACGTCATATATTATCCGCTGAGCGTGACAGAAATTGATAATATTACAATCAGACTAGTCGATCATTTGGGTGAATTGGTAAACTTTTCCCCGGAAACATACACTTGTGTGAGACTGGAAATAAAAAGTAGTTGAAAATGCCTATCGATTTTGTATATAAAGCACGCTACAACACCCCAGACGACTAGTAGTGAATACGGCGTCAAAGCGTCAAGTTGTCGAGAGACTTACAGCAGAAGAAATACGTTTCTTAAAATCTTTGGGGTTAGAAGTTATAAATGATGGGAGGCAGAAGTAAACGCAGCTTAGATCTCCACGGTGATGAAAACGTTAAACTTGGAAGGCTTAAATATGAGGACGTGCCCAAATTGGATGTGTTTGGAGGTTATAAATTAGACGAAACCATAATAAAGGAAGATTATTATACATATCTTCCCTTTACATTGAATGCAGAAAACAACGATCGAATTTCAATTGAAATCCAGAGCAGTGATAACATCACATACCCCATGAAAGTTTTATATTTATAAAGGGTACCTATAAGCCTACGGAAACATTAAGGAAGCGTCAACAACTGTAGACCCGATTAGAGCAGCAGAACCAGACCCTAAAGCTTACGAATTTACTAGAAATGCACCATATTTTCTGTTTGAGGAAATTCAATACAAATTGGGTAATAATCAAATAATAGATGTCTGTCGAATCCCTGGAATTACAAGAACTATTAAAGGTTTAGTATCCATGGAAGAATCAGAAACAAAATCTATTACACATACCGGGTGGAAGCCCGATACCATATTCCAAGATGGACGGTTTAGTTGTGCTATACCGCTAAAACCATTTTGGGTTTTTGAAGATTACAAGAAAACTATCGTCAACATGCCTCAAGAGCTGATTTTAATCAGATCCAAGTCGGACGTAAATTGCTACAAGTCGATTGGAAATACAGTAACGTTCAAAATACAACGTATTTCATGGGAGGTCCGCATATAACATTAAGTGACTTCGCCAAGGCGTCACTGCTTTCGGAAATGCAAAATCAATCATCTATAATGGTTGCATTCAGAAAATGGGAACTACACGAATTACCATCTCTAACACAATCAAAGTCACAAGTATGGAGAATTAAAGTATCGAACGAAACAGAGAAGGCTCGGTGGATATTACTGGCGCTGCAAAATGGGAAGTATGACAGGAAAGAAGAAAATGCTACAAGCTTTACGAATGCCAATATAACCAATGTCAAAGTGTTTTAAACTCTCAGATGTTCCCTCAAGGTCGATTAAATTTGGACTTCGAGCAGAATGACTACTTGCCAGCGTACCTGTCTTATGCATCTTTTATGGAAAAATACTATCCGAACAAATCGTCAAATAAATGTTTAATGGACTACAGCAGGTTTAAGGACTCCCCCGTCTTTGTAATCGACTGTCGTCATCAATTTGAAAGCATCAAGGATGCAACTGTTGATGTAAGAATGGAATTAGAAGCTTCAAGAAATTTTGAACCGTCGATGAAGGCTTATGCTTTAATTATACATGACTCTATGTTTGAATATAATCCGTTTACGGAAATTGTTAATAGATTTATTCACAATTAAATATTTTGTATATATATTTTAATAAAATTGTATAAAATCTATGTTGTTTTAATATTAATAAGATTTTTGGTGATCCAAGACAGTTTCTCACGTACTCCGGTGTACACCTAAGCACACCTGTGCCCATGCACACCCCTGCGCGTGCACACCTGCCCATGCGCGCCCCTGCGCGTGCACACCCCTGCCCATGCTGGTATATAAGGGAATATTATTTTCAATTTGAATCAGTTTAAACTTATATTTGAAAGATGTACACCAAGGAATCTTTAGAGACAGCAGTTAGTGAAATACAAAAGGGTATAAGTGTTAACTCTGCAAGTAGGTTATATGGTATACCCAGAAGAACGTTAAGCAGGCATTTGGATCTCCGTAAACCTCAAAAGAAGAATGGTGCTCCTAGGTCGGAAAATGTGAGAGACACGGGTGATGCTATACAAGAAGTTAAAATACCTATACAGAATTATGATAACTTTGCTATTGCTAGTGCAAGAGAGGATGGTAAACATGGTTCATTGTTCCCGTCTAACATACGAGCTATCTTCGCGGGACCATCGAGTTGTGGGAAGACTAACGCTTTAATATCTCTGATCCTGCACGAGAATGGACTTAGATTTCAAAACGTTTATGTGTTTTCTAAAAGTTTATATCAACCGAAATACGAATTATTAAGAAACGTTTTACACCATTAAAAGAAGAAATTGGATACCATGAGTTTGAAAATTACGATGATTTGATCGAACCCAGAGATACCAAAGAAGATTCAATTATGGTTTTCGATGATATACCTGTAAACGAGCAAAGTAAAATCACTCAATTTTTCTCGTTCGGCCGACATAAAGCAATAGATTCGTTCTATCTATGTCAAACTTACGCTAGTGCCTTAAAACATAGACTCAGAGATAACGCCAATGTAATCGCATTATGGAAACAGGATGATACAAACCTTCGCCATATCTTTTCGGATCATATAAGTGGTGACATGGCATATCCGAAATTTAAAGAAATGTGTTTACAGTGTTGGGGTGACTCAAAACATAATTTTATAACTGTTGTGAAAGATTTTGATTTGGATAATGGTCGGTATCGGAAGGAATTTCGACGAGTATATAAATATTTGACATTATTCAAAACAGCTAGTTCTCATCCAAAGTTTCATGATGACGGACGTTAACAATTTTATTGCGAATAAACGCAGTCTTCATCTTATGCAGGATGCTGTACGAAAAAGTTTGTAGCGTACAAAAGGGAGATGCTACATCTCAGCAAAATTCAAAGAGATGCATAAACAATTGATTGATCCCTTGGAAATAACCGCTTCCCAGTTGCAATCGATCACCGAAAAAATTCCACACCTACAACAAAGGTTAAAGTTGAAAACATGGACGTACCTATAAAGAAAATTAAACAACTCGTTCCAGAAGAACCGTTCCATCTTTACTATGCGGATGTGTTAGCTAGAGACGAGGACGAAAATATTGACAAATCAATTTATGGAGTAAAGTATAATGCGGAAACCGATACATGGAGTTTGTGGAAAAGTGTATTGGTAATTAACCCGGAAACTAGCGATATAACATTAAATAATGTGATATATCCAGGTACGAAGGGTTTATACAACCTGCTGGTTTACAAAGACATCAGCCCCGAAGATGGCGATTTCAATTTGCATGAAGATTTGCCGAATTACTTGGAAATGATCAAATCTGCGTCGATTTTGAGAAGAAAGTTTAACCCATTTGCGGTGCACGATTTAAGCGGATTTCCAACAAATAACAAAAGTTTAACAAATATGTGCAAAAATATCTCACCGAATTTCGGAGGAATCCCGAAAGAAAACAGCCAAAGAGAAGAAAACAGTCTAAGGGATCGGGTTTAGGCTTTTCTAATCGGTTTTACAAAAGTTTAAATTCAAAGCCGGTGCAATATGTCTACTGGAATAATGTACATGAACTTGTGGATCGGTTGAGATTGTTGAACGCATCCAACCGAGCTGGAAATACAAGCGAGGAAAACATTAACGAGATGGTGTCCATAATAGAAGAGTTGAGAGAAGAAGGTATAATACAGTGAGCTCAGCAAATAATTACACAGTTTTAAAATGCCTATCGACCGCTTCGGACGTTCAGAGCGTAAAGATGCTGATATTCGGCGCGGTCCTCCAGGTCGAGGATTTGTGCTAACGTTGGATGGTGATGGGTACGATATGCAGCAAAGAAGGTTAGTGAATTCATCAGACCCGAAAGAAGATGGTGATTGTGTTAATCAGAGAGTACTATAGTATTCAAGTCTGGAGAAGAAACAATTAGTTTTCGTAAAGAAGGCTAGTGGATGTAATGGATCCTAAAGAAGATAGTGATTGTGTTAATAAGAAATCTGTAATCAAGCTCGTGAATCAAGCCTTTTCATACTGTCTAAAAGTTCTGATGATATACAACGTAAAGATAAAGCCTTCAATGCAAGAAACCAGCGTATCGCAATGCTTGCTCAACCAGTTGAGCCATCTGATGCAGTTAATAAACAATATGTAAATGAAAAATTGGATAAGCTTGTATCTGACTTTAAAACGTTTATACAGTTTTTTATTAATTTGACTGCAACTTCCGAGACAAATGAGAAGGAGCTCGGTCTTGCAATAGCATCGATTTACGAGGCGTCACCAGCAGCTATAAAAAACAAATACTACAAACCAAAGCTTCAGTTTATGTCAAAGGTGCAATTGGATAAAGATAACCCTATTAGTTTAGCAACAGTGTTAAGCAAAAATGAGTAAAGAAATCATCGTTAAGGAATTATTTAAACCTGCAAGAAAAAATTTTCAGCGTCGTCATACAAATCTGAAACATGTGAAACGTGATCTTATCCAATCGGACTTGTGCGAAATGCAGCCTTACTCGCGTGTGAACAATGGGTACAGATATATTATAATAGCAGTGGACTGTTTCACAAAATATGCTTTAGCTGAACCTTTAAAAATAAAACTGGATCAGAAGTCACAAATGCTATGAAAAAATATTGGACAAAATGCTGCAAGGAGAAAATAACTTAAAATCAATCTACAAACGGATTTTGGGAAAGAGTACTACAACCGCTGGTTTAAAAATCTTATGCAAAAATATAAGATAAACCATTACTCTACGTATTCCGCAATCAAAGCTAGTATGGTCGAGCGGTTGATTAGAACAATCAAAAACAAATTGTACAGAAGATTTTACTTGCAAGGCAGTCATAAATGGGTGAATATTTTGCCTAAGGTTATGGAAGAATACAATAATACACCGCATCGGGCTATTAACATGACACCTATGGAAGCAGAAGAACATCCGGAAAGAATAAAACTTTACACCGCTAACAGCGTTTCTAAAAGTTACAAGTATAAGGTTGGAGACATTGTGCGTATATCAAAATATAAAGCAGTATTCGATCGAGGATTTCACCCAAACTGGAGTACAGAACTATTCAAAATTGTTAAAGTACAAAAACGAGACCGACAACCTATCTGCTACAAGATTTGGAAGGTCGGCCAATTCTAGGTGCTTTTACGGCGATGAAATTCAGCTCACAGCAGCACCCGACACGTACTTAGTGGAAAAAGTTTTACGGAAACGGAAGCACGGACGCGAATTATTAGTGTCGTGGTTGGGGATGGTAAAAGTTGGATTAAGAAAACAGACTTGCTTTAGTATCATCCAGATAATTACCTGGATGAAAAAATCATAAAAGGAGGGAGTAAAGTCCCTAAACTGGGTATAAGGGAGATTTGCTTAGAACCCCATTCCCATCTGTGATTTGAAGCAGGAAGCATGTGTTTCATAATCGATTTACAAGGATATCAATACAAAACTAGTGATTTCTATTGCAAGGAGATTGCCATTTTGGATGTAGCGAATAATGTAATATGGCATGAGATATTGGACATGGCTGTGAGTATAACACCCTAAGCGATGATTTCAAAAGCAAGTTCGGTGGTTAAAACAAAGAATCCATGGGCTTAGCTGGGATGGACAGTCCACAAGTGGATATACAAATGTAGGCGATTTGCTGAAAGAAGTCATACCACCCGATGCTACTATCTATGTTAAAGGAGAACAGAAAAGACAGTTACTGTCAAAATATTTATCAAACAACATTTTAAACATGGAGAGTGTTTTCTTACTTCCAAGGCTCAAAGAATTAAGAAGATTCGGTAATAGGTACAATCACTGTTTAAACCATTGTTTGAATAATTTAAGCTGTTCTAAAGAAAACGTATTGGTATTGAAGCATTTTTGTTAATGTATTAAAATTTTAATAAAATATTTTGTGAGAATTGTTTTTTATTCTAGCAAAAGCATACCTTTAAAATTTGGAAAAAATATATCTGTAATACAGCGCATTACTTTGGAAAAATTAATGTTTTAAAATACAAAGAACCAATAACCGAATACATAATAATTGGTGTTTGCAAATAAATTCAGTTCTACTTTAATAAAAAAATGTAAACTTACCTTAAATCTTCCTTCAAAACTTTCCACAAAAAGAACTACGCGAAACGACGGTTTAAAATTTCGAGGGCTTTACACAAAAGCGTGCGAAACTAATAAAATTTTTCTAATGACACCGCGTTATATACGTTTTGAATCCGTTAATTATACTACTAAATGAGGTTTGTATTTTCCGTAAATACGCACTTTTCAGCACCTCGTGGTATTGGTAATCTACAAACAATTATATCTCGATTTGAAATGCGCGTCATTGAAACATATTCTCAACATAATTAATAGAAAGTCCAAGAAAAGAAATTATAAAACAGTATTCAAATGGTCGTTAAGAAATCTAGAATATTTGTTGGATTACGAGTTACTTTCAGTACTTAATCTGGTTTATTACATTTTGTTAATTCTGGAATTTAGGTAGTTAATGATGTCATACACAAAATTTCTAATTAACATACATGACTGGTAATCTAGCGAAAGTTGTAGCATGCATTTTCAATTACGAATGCATTCTTCTTTCATTACAGGAGAAATTCCATAGATTTCATACCAGCAAAATGCGCTTTCTTTTAGATATTTAAAACACATTACATTGGACATCAAAAGTCGACCTTGCCATTTCTACATTATTGTTAAGCATGCATTGGAATTTTTGGATGCGGTAATTTCTTGTTTAAAGTAACTTAGTTAAATAAAGTGTAATTTAAATTGTGATTGTATAGTCAGTTATTGCAATTGAAAACACATTCAGGGAATAATTTATTTGCTCTATATATTTTATAGTAGCGTTTCCGAACAAAACTTTCTGCTTTTAATTAAATTTCCTTTGTTCCCGGCGGCATGTGTTTACCTCCACGTGGTGTCGCTGGACGGTAAAACATATTGTTAACAACAATATGTCTTATTGACTGAAAACACGTTTCCTTTCTTTTACATTAATCTCATTTTGTTACAGGTCTATTTTAAACAACACATTAATTTCTTTTTTGTTACAGGTTAAACTTTCGGCTACGCGCAGGAAATAATGTTATACTTTGTAAAAATTGTAATTAATTTATTAAACTGTAAGTTGGATAAATAAATTATTAAACTTTTGTGTTCTTAATTTATTTATGTTGGTTAAAGCATATGTCTTGGGTAGCAAAAAAGGTTTTAAAAAATGGAGTTAAATATATACGAGCAAAAATTTTAATGAGGTTTGAGAGCTTAAAGTATAACTTTGCAGGGCGTTGTCCGATTTCAAATCTGTTTACAGATTCGGGATGTGCGTAAAATTTTAGACTAAGAAGATGTATCGCATGACTAAAAAAATTTTATAAGAACGCTCAAAAGTCGCTACAGGTAAGAAATCTTAAAATTGGGGTAGCTCCCTTAGGGATGGTGCAATCTGAAAAATTCTTAGAGATTCGGGTAGCTGAGAAAATTCTAATATTAATTGATACCAAACAAGATAGGTTTATCTCGAAAGATAAAAAAAATGGCTAGTCGAAGAAAACTATTTGGTCCAGAATGTTAGCGGTAAAAAATCTTAAAAATAGGTTTATCTCGTGTGTGGAAATGAGGATGCTCATTTATCTCGAAAGATGAAAAATTTAAGAGATATTTATCTCGAAAGATGAAAAATGGTTAGTCGAAGAAAACTTTTTGGTCCAGATGTGGGTGCAAATGTGGATGCTGGTGCAAATGTGGTCCTGGGATCCTTGAAAATGGTCTACTGGTCTGTTAATAATAATTCTACGGGATAGTCGTTTGAATTTAATATAGTTGTCGTTGCATAATTATCTTTTATTTGCACTAAGGCAGTTGGGGTTTCTACTCCTTGTTGAAATGTCATATGATTTATTATTCCTACATTTTTGTTAGAATTTACTGGGATTTTTATTTTTCGTTCCATTCGGGGTTCTATTGTGTATTTTTGTTCGATTTGTGTGTTTTGAAATTTAATGCGAATTTTTCCGTATTTTGTCTTAATAAACGATTTTTGATGTCAATGTTGGCTCCTAATTTTCTTAGTAGGTCCATTCCGATTAGTCCGTCGTATTTGTCGTTAAATTCGAAAATGCAAAATTTATGTTTCATTTTAACATTAAATGTTCTCGGTAAGGGTATGTTAGCTACGAATTGGTGTAGTGTTGTTTGATGAGCTGTTTTAACTTTAAATGGTTCTCTTTCTACATAATTTAAATAATGTTTCTTCACGGTTCTGGGGCTAATTAATGTTTTTGAGGATCCGGTATCGATTAATAGTTTAAATTCGGCGTGGAGTATTTCTATGTATGGTAATGTTAAGTGATTTATGTTATTTAAGTTTATTAAGTTTGGTCGGTTATAAATTGGTCCATTTGAAAATTTGAGTTCGAGTTCTCTTCGTCGTAATCCTCGTCAGTTTCGTATTGTTCGTCGCGTTCATAAGTTTCTGCATGGTTTGATTCATCGTTCGTACTTGTCTGAATGTAATTATTCTGGTCAGTGTCAAATTTTTCTACTTCTTGGTGAAATAGTTCTTCCGATGTAAAATTGCGTTTCTGATTAGGGTTTTGTCGGATATGTGTTATCTTTGTATTTTGTCTGGTGTTACCAGATGAGGGTTGTTATGATTATTATTCATTGGTGTATTTCTATTGGGGTTTGCGTTGAATGCTGGTCTTTGTTAGTTTAGGTTTTGATTAAATCTTGGTTGAAATGCGGGTTTCGTAGAAGTTGGGTAAAACGTTGGTTTTAAAAAATTTTTATATTGATTATTAAAATTCGTATTGTTGAAACTTGGGTTATTAATTCGCGGTTGATTTGTTTGTGCGTTGAAGGGTGTGCATGTTTGTTGAGGGATTGTTTGTCTTGTGGCTTGTATAAAGTTTTTATTGGTAAATAACTTTTATTCGCGTTGGGATTGTATAGTCTGTTGCGGTAATACATTACATTTTCTTCTTCGATTACTAGGTTCATGGCTTCTTCTAGATTTTGGAGACGTTGGAATCTGATCTTATCCGATAGTCGTTTTGGTAATGCGCTTATGTATGTGTTCAGTGCCATTTCGTCATACATTTTTGTTTTTAAATGTAGAACGTTTTGATCGGGTTCTTCGATTTTTAATTTTGTTAGGATTAAACTTCTCACGTCTTGGCATTTCATTCCGAATTAATAGGGGGATTGGTCGTGTTCCATTCTGAGGTTTAGTAGAACTCGTACCAGGCATTTTATGTTACTTTGGTCTTCAAAATATGCAATTAGTATCTGTTTGAATTGTTGCCATTGCTGTAGATCGTCCCTACTGGCGATTAAGGTTAGTGCCCTTCCGGTTAGTTTACTTATTATCAAGTGTATAAGCAATAAATTCCTTTCGTTATATCGGGGTTTGTAGAAGGTTTTCAGGCTCATTTCGGCTGCTCCAATAAAATTTCAGAGATGCGTTTGCGTGCCATCAAAGATTTGGATTGTCTCTAAATAAAGTTTTAAATCAGCGCTATTCATGATGGTTAAGGGTTGTTTTAGCTTTTGGGTATTTTTCAAAAAAAAAATTTTTTTTTGAATTGAGGATTCTTTCGCTTTTTGTATCGTTAATTTTGATTTGGATTTAGTAATTTTCCGTTTATGTAGTGTAATTTCAAATTTTTTAAAAATTATTTTTCATTTAGCTATTTGTAACGTTATTTTTGCTTTGGTTTTATTAATTTTTTATTTAGATTGGATAATTTCAAATTTTGTAAAAATTGGTGTTGATTTTGCTATTTGCAACGTTATTTTTGCTTTGGTTTTATTAATTTTATGTTTAGATTGGATAATTTCGAATTTTGTAAAAATTGGGTTTGTTTTTGCTGTTCGTATCGTTATTTTGGGTTTGGATTTGTTAATTTTCAGTTTAAATTGAATAAATTAAAATTTTGTAAAATTGAGATTAATTTGGCTATTGTTATCGTTATTTTGGGTTTGGATATATCAATTTTCAGTTTAGACTGCGTCAAGTTATTTTTAGAATTGTAATTGCTGTTATTTGTACTTAGTTACACAGTGCGGTAATGAATCTGTGACATTTATACTCGATAATGTTGATTTAATTACTGTAGCCTTCAATTTGCCTGTTTCTATCTCGCGGCTTTAATTTGTTATGAGTTTTGCTTGAGTTTCTGTTTTCTGAAAGAATAGTTTCTCGCGGTATTTACTTCGCTTTGTTTTAGTTTAGTTCTGTTAATTTGTAATTATATCTTTTTCCGTGGGTTTTAATTAAGTTGCATAAACGTATAGTTCGTCTGTCTTGTCTCCTTGTATTCTAAATTTAACTTGCAGGTTAATTACTTGTTACAGTTTATCTTGGTAATTTTTAATCACTAGAAGATGTTTCTTGAAGATGTAGTCTAGTTTCTTGGTAATTGTGTACGTGCTGAATAGCATACACTTATACTTGTTAAGGTAATTAACACTTACTCACAGGTGTTAATTTCAGTTTATGGAAATTAAATAATTCGCTTCTTTAGTAGTTAATTGCTTTGCACAAATGTTGCGTCTTGTAATTGAATCTTTCCGTATTGTAGATTTTAAGTTTCTATGATTAGCATTTTAATTATAGCTTTGTATGATAAACGTTTAGCGTTATTCAGTATTTGTACTGGGATAATGCGATTTATAAATAATGAGTAGTTTTAATTAAAAACGTTTAGTTTTTATTCCGTGTTTGTACTAAGATAATTACCTGTTGGTAATGTAATTTTATTTATAGATTGCTGTTATGAATAGTTTTTTATTAAATGCTGAGTGTCATTTATGCGCTTTTGTGGATTAATTACTTGCGGAGCTTAATGCAAATTGCGTTGCGTTATTCTGAAGGTTATTGTTTTAAATAGCGATTTCTCTGAAGTAATAATGATGTTGCGTTCGCGGGCTTTGCTTATCTTAGGTGAGAATTGCACGCTGGTTTTAAGTTACACTGGTTTCAGTTACTGATATGTTTGCAGAGTACTTTGCTGTAATTTATAAAGGTCAATGTTTTAAATAATCGTTCCGTAATTGCTTGTTTGAAGAATTACCTTTAGCTTTGGTATTAATTTGCGTTCTGTTTTTTTAGTTTACCAGATTAAACGTGCGTTTTGTATCGCGCTAGTTAATTTTTCGTATTTCGGTATTAATGGATGTGCGTCCGTTATTTTTGGTTTATTTTTGGGTTTGTTCTAATAATTGTGATAAGAATCTTTTAAACATCAAATCTTTTTTGCTTTTAAAGAAAATCTCTTTTACTTTTAAAGAAGGTCTATTCAAACATTCATGTCTCATAAAATTTTATAAATTCTCGTTTGAAAATAATTTCTCTTTGTAACTATTTTCAAAAAAGTATTGGCATAAAATAACATTCATAAAATAATAATAAATGGTAATCAAATAATAAAATAATAAAACTAGCATATATCAATTATAGTTTGTGAAATCAAGTGATTTTAAAGGAAATGAACTTACATTAATTTCTTCATCTGTTTCTTTTGTGGGCTCGATCGATTCTGTATCTCGTCCACGTTGGTTTGTTGTTGGATTCGGACGATTTGTGTTCTTTCTCTAACCTGGTTTAGGTTCTGTCAAAATTGCGAATTGAAATTGTTGGTCACAAATCTTTCGATTTTTGGATTTTCAGTGCCTTTTTGACATCCGTTACGGCTGCGCCAGTTAAGGTTCGGGCCTTTGGAGCGGTGTTTTTAAAAACAATTCCAAACCCTTAACAAATTTTATTTTAACTTAAAACAGAAATTACAATGGAATTTTGAATAACTTGTAAAATAACTTAAATTCAAAAACATTTAATTAATTGTAATAAGGTGAGTAGCTTGAACAACGAAGTATGGAGTTCGAAGACTCACTGCCGGGCTTTGAGCTCCCGGGCTTTTTATAATAACTTGCCTCTCACACGGCTGTGGGAACTTGCAGATCTCAAGTGTGCTTTTCTCTTAATTCTACACTTTATTACATTGTAACAATCTTATTTCTAAGTAATTACGGTATGTTAACCGCCTGTGACCTGCCACCTGCAGTATCACTGCCCTCTCGGATGCAAAGTTGCATATCCGTTCTCATGAACTGCTAATAATCTCTCTGGGTTAGCCTTGTATTACATTGTTGCAATGAACTTATACTTTATTTAACAATTTCTAATAATTCCTATTAGATTCAATATATTCAATACATATAGATAATTGGGGGATACATAACTCGTATATTAAGACAAGAATATCAATTATATACATTGGATTATACAATCGTGAGTGGGAAAGTCAACGAGAAATGCTTGTAAGAATTCTTCTCGTCGTCTGTTTTACAAGATTAGAAGGAGCAAAGATCACAATCAAACCTAAGCGTGCGACAAAAAGATCCCGCTACAATAGTATTTATAAAAATAGTATCTAATAATGTAAGAAAAACTGAAAATTCCAACTAGTTTTTATAGTTTGCTTTGTCTTAGAAAATAAACATTAATAATAAATGTTCTTTGCGCAACCCACTAATTTAAATCACTTAAAATGATTGTTCTCTTATCTACTTAAGGTAAAGTTCTTACAATTAATTAAGTACTATACACTATTTTCACATCATACATAAGACATTATACAAATATACCAAATCTAATAAATTCATTCACGATAGGACAATGATTCACATATATAACAAGTATACAAAATTATGCTTGAAACGAAACTAATGGCCTGACACGGGGTACTTTATATTATAGTTATGTAGTCAATAACTTTACTCACAAAACTGGAATTATCTAGAAAGTGTGTTATAAATAAATACCAGGGGTGTTTACAGCTTGCTACACCACAGCAGAAAATTTTGATTTGCTTTGCATCCGTATTTATGGCACTTCAATCTCAAATTTACATTAAAATACTTTGCGAGTTGTAGTTTGTTTCAAGCTATTAATGCACCAACAGAAAAATTATTTCCAAAATAACACAATCAGTTTGTTTATCGACGCCAACTTTTATTTGCAATAATTCACATCGTTTGTGATTTAGTCAGCCTTTATTTTGCCTCCCTAGAAATTTACCGCTTTTCTTTTTGCACGTACCTAGAGCCGACTCTGTATAAAGCACAGTAACTATTGCAGTTGTTGCTGCCTAAAGTTCTTTAAATGCTGTTTATAAACGGTTTCATTATCCGTTTCCAAATTATATGTGATATTTCTCTTTCCTAAGAGACTATTTTAATATTTAAAAATTATGTATTGAAATCAATCAGTAGGTTTAAAATTTCTGAACGTTAGATATACAGATTTGTAATTTTCGACAGTAAGCATATACATACGGGATGCTACTATGAAACAACCGACTTCAAAGACTTTCTCGTCGGACTTACAGAATCGATTCAAGTATCGAACTTTATATTTTCTTTGACAATCAAAACATAGAGAACATTTAAGTATAGCAGTTTTATATGAATTCTCTTTAGGTTTTATCCTTTAAGAGCTATTAAAGCTTAAAGGTTCAAGAATAATACCGTAAAAGTAAATTTTGTATAACGCATTCAAGGTAATGCTGTTACTATAAAAAGATCAAATTCAGCGTACCTACAATTAAGAATATTTCCTACTATGCTCTAAACCATGATAGACTAAAGCATAGGTTCCCAACGGGGGCGGTACCGCCCCCCAGTGGGCGCTGTAGCTTTCAAAGGTGGCGGTAGCGAGTACAGGGGCAAAAGGGGGCGTTAGGAGGATCAAGGGGCGTTCGTGACGTACTTACCTTTTTAGAAAATAAATATATTAAAATACTTTGAAAATACCTAGTTGGCATGAATAGACAGTTTATTTAGCTATCTAAAATGTTTATGTTATTGTTATCGAGAAAATATACTTTAAAACATTTAATTCAGCATTAGGTCTATGAATACCTAATTCCGTTTAATATTGTCCGCAACAAGTCTTTGCAAGTTGATAAGCAAAGACGCGATATGACTTGCTTACAAAGTGCACCGGCATCGCAAACAAGATAAAACATACAAGTTGATGCTTGTATGAAATCAAACGTATAAAAGGCAGGGATAGCTCTAGGAATGTGTTATTATTTTTGTGCTTCGCAAATAATCCATGTTCATGAGTGATAAGTTATATAAGTCATTATAACCATTAATTTTATAATTATCTATAAATTCGTTGAAAAGTTAATTTATTTTAAACCGTGGCAAGTTTTGGATTTCAAAATGTCTGAATCTAAGAAGAAATGCCGGCAGTACAGTCTTTTGTATTTGAAATATGGATTTACGCACTCTCCTGTAAACCCAACATTACCCATGTGTTTACTTTGCCAAAAGTTTTCTCAAATGAAGCCATGAAGCCTTCTAGGCTACAAGAACATTTAAATAAAATGCATACTGATAAAAGGACAAAGATTTGTTTCAAGAACTGCAGAAGAAATATTTGAAACAGCCAACTATATCAAACCTATTTGCGTCGTCTTCTAAACAAGAAGATGATGGACTACGAGCATCATATAACATTTCATTGTTAATCGCAAAAACGGGAAAACCACATACCATTGGCGAGGAACTTATCTTGCCGGCAGTCAGAGAGGTAATAAAACTGTTCTTCATCACAGGACATCGGCAGATGTCATCAGAAAATTCCTCTGAGTAATAACTCAGTGCAAAGGAGAATAGACGAAATGGCTCAAGACGTTGAAATATCATTATGCGATTACTTAAAAACTTGCAATTTTTCCGTTCAACTTGATGAATCCACTCTACCAAATAACGAAGTACTGCTGTTATCATACGTTCGGTTCATAAAAGACGAAAAATTTATCAAGAGTTATTATTTGCAAAAAATTTGGAAACTGATACAAAGGCAGAAACGATATTTAATACCATGAGTACGTTTTTTCAAGAGAAAGAAATACCTATGCATAATATTTTGTCGGCAGCTACTGATGGTGCTCCAGCAATGACGGGACGTCATAAGGGTTTCATAGCTCATTTGAAACAAGCAGTACCAAATGTACTCGCTATACATTGTATTATTCATCGTCAGCACTTGGTTGCAAAAAATCTGAACGAACGTTTGCATTCGTCGCTTCATTACGTTATTAGAGCAGTAAATACGATTAGAAGCAATTCATTGCATGACAGATTATTTAGCCAACTTTGTAGTGAAAATGATGAAGATTACAATCGCTTGCTGCTGCACACAGAAGTTCGTTGGCTCTCAAAAGGTACTTGTTTGAACCGTTTTTTTCAACTATTTGATTCAGTACTGGACTTTCTTGAAAACAGAAACGAAAAATTGCGCGAAAACCTGATTATACATAAAAATGACATCGCTTATTTGACAGACTTGTTTAAAATATTTAATGAAGTCAATTTACAATTGCAAGGTGACGAATTGAATTTAATTAAAACAAAAAACGTCATAGCTGCTTTTGTGGGAAAACTTCTTCTATTCAAACGAAATCTAGGGAGAGGTGAATACAGCCACTTTGCCACATTATCAGCAGTCTCTGCAAAACATGAAGATTTACTTACTTACTGCCAACACTTGGACGTTCTTCATGTTGATTGTGTGGAGCGATTCAGGATATTTTAAACATGAATATACCGGGTTGGGTTTTAGATCTTTTCGCAAATGCAGATACAGCAAAATCATCAAATTTAGAAGAGGAACTCGTAGAACTCACAACTAACGAAGAACTAAAAGTAAAATTCAGAAATGGATATCAAGAGTTCTGGCTTCAAAAACCAATACCAGTTCTTTACCCTGGATTGTGGTCAAGAGTACAGATATTTTTAATTGCATTTCATTCATCTTATTTGGCTGAGCGTGGGTTCAGTGCAATAGCTAATTTATTGTCTAAGAAAAGGAACAGACTGCACATTACTGAACGTGGCGATTTGCGGCTGATGTTAACGAAATTGGAACCCGACATTAGCAAATTGTTAAAACTTCACCAGCCTCAACTATCTCATTAATTTTTTCTTCTTAATCTTTTTTTCTGTTCATTATGTATTCATATTTAAGTTTTTAATAAACAAGTTTGTACTACATTTGATAATCGTTTTAATTAAGGTTTACTTTTGCGATTTTTAATATATATATACCTTGTCCAACGCTTTAGTGAACGCTTGTAATAGCAGTCAAAAGTGCAACGTTCGTATATGAGTATCTATGTATATATATATATAGATAGATAGATACTATGCAACAATATTTTAATATTCGTTATAATGCATTATGATGAGGAGGGGGGCGTTGGAAGTTTTTTTTCCAGTAGAGGGGGCGGTGGTTCAGAAAAAGTTGGGAACCTCTGGACTAAAGGGTTTAGTTTGTCGTTGAAAACAGTGTTTTCCCGTTTGAAATTTATTTTGTTCAAACCAACATGAACTGAAAGGATGTATATACTGCTTTGCAAAGATTTATTCCGTTAGGAAAAACACACGATTGGAAATTCATGAAGATTTTTTCGCATTATATTTGCAGTTATATAATAAACATATTTGAATTTGTATGCTATTAATTATTCTGCTTAGACTTTGTTTAGATTTAATTTATACGAAAAGCAGTTTAACATTTTGGCTATACCTTTGCAACTGCAAGTAGACCATTTAATTATACAAACGAAGGAAGTTCTTAGTGCAAGAACCAGAAAAGTACCGTTTTTACATAGAACTACTTTGCAATGCGAATCTGCTGGCTACATCAAAGCTTTCTACAAGAAGCACCCTAAGTCATATTGCCTTAACAGAGTCATTCTAATAACTGTTTTGCTTTTATACCTAATTCGATGCAAGGAATATGCAAATTGAAAATAGTGCCAAATTGATAAATATATAGTGTGAGGTTGCCTTGAGGTTCATTATGCGTGAAGTCGTTTGCAAAATATTTCCCAGATCTTTCTGTAATAGTAGTTTGGTGTTGAATTTCCTTTTGTGTGAATGTGTTTTTGATTATCAAGGATATTGGATGCAGAATCGAATCTATTTCAAGGTTTGGGGTGATTATATGTCTAGTGACCCCGAGCATGGTATATTAAGAAGCATCTTAAACCTCCGCAAGAAAATAACTCGAGAATTTGTAAAGGTATTTCTTCTATATATCCGCCAAGAAGGAAAATCCAAAAATTGCCGTAACTAACTATTGTGCTTTCTCCCTTCAATATTTCCCTGGATAGATGAAATTATAATAACGCAGCCGCATGTATCTATTTTTCCTCTAGCGCAAAGTGATTACATATATCTTTTGTATGAGTGTTCTGTGGACGCTCATTAGGGCATGTACAGCTGGCCACTCCTGACCATATTAATTGAACTAGCAGTTTTTCAATGCCTTAGAGTTGGAAATGTTATTCTAGTGTAGATGTTGATTTACAGAAGGTAGCAAAAACTTAAAGAAAAAATAAAAACATTAGGAGAGACCGATTAATTACACTTTAATAATCCTTCGATATAGCTGTTTGGGAAGCCAATTTGAAAAAGATTTTCCAATAACTGATTTTATAAGGAAATGCATCCTGCTTTTAACGCACTTTGTGCATAGATATTTGGTATTAAAGAGTATAATAATGGATACGGTTGACTTGATTGCTCTGGAAATTTATCGTTAAATGAAGTTGCTACTGCGATGCAAAGTACTATTTTGCAGAAGCGGCATTAATCTTAGTGCGATATTGCTGGCGATCAATTATCCTATAAGACTCATCTGCTCAGAAATCACATACTTTAATATATTTTTAACTTTTCAAAATTTTTTCAAAAGGTATGATTCATATTCATTTTCGTAAATTGCACTTCACAAACAACAGTATCCATGTAGTCAGTGACTGCTGAAAGTTCAGTATCAACATCTTGCAGCATGCTCAACAGAGCTGGAGTGAAATTTATGAGAATGGATGCTGTAGCATACTTATGATGAATTTAGTTGCCATAATGGCTTGATGTAAATGCAAAACCTTTGTGAAAGTCTTTATAACCTAAATAAATATGAGTTTTTAGACTATTATAGTAATTGGTTTAAAAACACCACATTAATATTATTAACTGATCAGTTCATTGTGACTTTTAAAACGCATGTTTTGTACTAAAAACAAAAAGAATGGGGATTGACGATACCTCTGCTGCCCTCCGGCTCTTCCCACCTCCCACTTTCCCCCCATCACCCTTATTACCCACCTCCCAACATCAATAGTCCACCTCCCACTTTATACTTCCCACCACCCGCCTCACATCACTACTACCCACCTACCAGAGTGATGAAGAGTGGTTGTAAAGGATGACGGAGGAGGTCATGACCAATATGCATTCAGTACAAGGTAGAACTAGTAGATGTTGAACTAGAAAATTTGTAGGAACAACTAGCGAACATAGTGGACTAGCCCTAAAAACAGGATCTTTATTTACAGGATCTGAATATAAATCAAAATTCTACTGGTACATCTAACAAGGCGAATTTTATCAAATATTTAACAAATTGTTTCAAATTTGTCAACCAAGGAGAATACACAGAACACTAATGTAATTTTAGCTAATGATTAAACAGCTCTTAGACTGCTTAACTTGGCTAAATTTCAATACCCGCGTTAAGATATACAGGGAGTTTATAAAAGAAGTCTTTGATTTAAAAAAATCATAATTAAAAAACAAAACCAGTGAATAAACTTTCGGGTTTTGAACTTGGGTTCAATATATTGTGAATATTGTTTTCCTAATATTCGATCGCAGTGCGTGGCCTTGGAGCAAGCGTAGTGAGGAAGAGTGCTACTGCTTCCGCCACAGCAGAAAGCTCACTGTGTGATTTGGTGTATTCAATCGAATTCAGCAATCACAGTTCCGCGTAATTATCGACGTGAATATGGCGGTAATGCACCTACTAACAAAACTATTCTGCAGTGGCATAATCACTTTCGGGAAACACGTAGTGTCTTAAAAATTAAGCCACCGCGTATGCCTTCAGTCTCTGAACAGATTGTGGAAAAGATCCGTACATCTTGTATTCGTAACCCTAAAGGGTCACTGGCAAAGTCAAGTTTGGAGTTGAAAGTACTTAAGTCTACCGTGTGCAAAGTAATGCAAAAGAGGCCTAAATTACGTGGGATAAGATTCAACCTCTGCATAAAATCAAGGCCAATGACAAAGTGAAAAGATTCGATTTAGCAGTCTACACTTTGAACAGGATTGAAAAAAATGAGAACTTCCTAGAAAATGTTATATTTTCAGATGAGGGGACTTTTCACGTAGGTGAGTCTGTCAATCAACACAACTGTAGGATTTGGTGGTTCGAGTCACCGCATGAATTCATAGAACATTAGCGAGACACTCCCAAAGTCAATATTTGGTGTGGATTAATGCATGATCGTATCGTAGGACCTTTCATCTTTGCAGAGAAGACAATTAATGGGGATATTTATTGTGAAATGCTTCAACTATACGTCAGATAGATGATATCGAACTAGAAAAGGGACCGATTGTCTTCCAACAAAACGGTACGCATCCTCATTATAGCAACTGTGTCCGCGATGTGTTGAACTTGCGTTTTCCTGACAGGTGGATTAATAGACGTGGGCCGATTGCATGGCCACCATGGAGCCCAGATCTGACTTCACTAAATTTCTTTTTTGGAGACATGTAAAAAACATTGCTTATTCCGAGAAGATCCGTAACATTGCTCATTTGAGGAGAGAATTGTCGCAGATGTAGCATCCGTTACGCCCCATATGCTGCTGAATACCTGGGAAAAAACTGATTATCGTTTAGACGTGACCAGGACAACAAATGGTGCACATATAGAACTTTATGAGGTATTAAAAGAAACTTGAGAAGATTCTCTTTAATACTATATAGCTTTAATAACTATTCTTTTAACTTTACTGTGTACAAATAAAACTTTAAATTAAGGAGTTCCTTTATAAACTCCCTGTATAACAAATTTATATGCCAAGTACCAGTCCGGACAGCAGCAAACAAAGAGGGAATCATATAGTAGATGTTATCAACCGTTCGAAAGCTCGATTAAGGCGACATTTAGATCTACTCTTGCTAAACAGCAGGATGTTATCAGACTAGAAGCTACAATATATAACCACGCGTTTGGAAACTGTTCTATAGCTACAAAGAATTCTTCCCTTTAAACTTTAAGAAAAAAACCAAAGCAAACAACAATCTCTTACCATATCCTGTAAAAGAAGTAGAACTGCTATCCATAGGTTATATTTTATCGGCAAAAAGAAAATAAAACTGGAATTTGAAGAAACTTATTTGAGAAAAGAAATTATAGTACATGGCGACGTCTTACACAATAATATAACAATATAGATATCTGTTGGAAACAGAAAGAGAAATAATGGTTGCAGAAAAAGCTAATAAAGAACCCTAAGTCCAGGTCAAATAATTTAGATGCTAGTGAGAGGTATAGTGCCTCGGCATTTATTGTTGCTAACCAAGGAAACTATTCTGATGTTTGAAATTCGTGCAGAGAAAAATGTACATCAAAAGGCATATTTTTTAAAAGGAATGTACAAACATTTATTTATTACGGCTTACAATGGTAGAGATGATCGAAACAAAGAAAGATACTTTTAGCTCCTTTCCGTAGTGCGGATTTAATTGGCTCACTTGAGGAGAACCTTTTGTAGGGTTTCAAACTGGAAGTATTTCCACACACGACTGTGATTTGTATTTCCACGTAGAGAAATTACACTTTTTGTCAGATGTTTGGTACAAGTTGGCAATACACCCATTACAAAAAAAAAGAGGTAGATACCATTACCAAGATTGCTATGCAGAAAATAGAAAGATCTGGTTACAAGGAATAAAGAAATATTGCTGAAGTATCAAAGTTCGATATATTTTATACCTAGATGGGCGAGGGTAGTTTGTAGCGGAAGGTATGGGGGTGGGAGGTTTTGAAAACTGTGACGACGTGATTGGATCACGCAATTTCGGAGTCAGAACTGATATGTCCGGCGACATATCGGCCCTCATATAAGCGGCGACATTGTACATAGCATGTCTTGTGGGCCTGGGTCCAGCTTGAATGAGTCGAGAGCGTGTTAATGTATACCAGGGTACGTAGATTGAACGCTTAGGTGCGTTGAAGCGCCAAAGTGCACGCCAGTTCTACCAAAATTTGTTAATATTAAAACAAATACGATTTTTGTATAACTCTATTTAAAAGCAACATTTATTCCACTAACAACTTGTGTAAACGGATTGCATTCAAACACAGCGTAGTGTAGAATCAATTTATAAGCCTACATAGATGGTTCAAAATTTTTTGAAGTTTCCGATTCAATTCTTACGTGTATCATTGCGTGCTTGAAACTTTCAAAAAGATGGTACTACAACATGACAACTTCAACTTCGTCACCGACATGGACGACCATAACTAAAAGCTATAATTCTAGTCCTGCTGCGGAGTAAAAGCAAAATATTAAGTATGAAATATGAAAGCTCATAACGCATCTCACGTAAGGCAGAACTACCAGATATTAAGTTAGAGAATTTGTCGGGCGAACTGCCGGACATATTGAACCAGCTCAAAAAGGAAGTTCAAATAGATTTATCATAGTAATTCGACATGTCAAAAATAACGTGGAAAGGTACATCGACATGTTCAAATAGCTTCGTCATACTACTTCGGCATGTCAAAAATAGCATCCTAATAGTATGAAATAAAGGTACATTGGTGTCCTTAAAAATTTTTAGAGAAGCTAATTTCCTTTTGCAACTATAATAATACACTAAATTCGCACAATTCGTATAAGTATCCTTTACAGTGGTATATGCGTATATATTTTTTATCATGGCTCAACTAAAATAACCCATAAATTCACTTATCGGAATCTATAAGCTTCTTTGAATATTACCACTAAATTTAAATGTGAGACGTTAACATCCCATTTTCTAAAATCATGATCCTAAAAGTTGTTCTATCCCATAATTACCCTCACTCAGACAATACGGACTAACCTAGGTTAGTTGACCAAAGAATATAATAAATTTAAAATCTCGATAACTAGAGCAACCGTGCCTAAGCCGTTTGAGAATTCTATGCTTCCTGCTTTTCTAAGTCATTCCAAATCTATGATTAAACAATTTATTTACGCCTATCTTGGTAATAAGAGCATGGTATTGCAAGGTATACACAGCGCCAGAGCAACTTATACTTATAGAATTCGTAGTGTATTCGATATTGATTGAATAATATGTCGTGGTGTACGCTAATACATAGTGGAATACACAATAGAGCAAACAAGTATTTTGCAAGTATTGGGTGTTGTCGTGGGTTAAAGTATCCTAATTGATGGATTTATCATATAATTCGAATTTCCTTGTGCAGGAAATAAGCTGATCCATAAAGATGACGAATTAACATAGACTAGAGCAAATACTGGGGTGAATTTATAAAGGAAGGGTATGCAGCGACGCTACATTAGAATCTCAGAGAATTGCTGCAGCTTTAAAAAAGAACACATAAAAATTGCATGCATTTAGAAAAATAATTGTTTAAAGAGATAAAATTTAATTGCTTTTGCTTGTTATGCATGCAAATTTATGTCATTTTCGTTCTACAACCTAATCGAATACTTTGTTTGAGGGTGCCATTGACAACTTTCGGTTGATTCTATAAGGTAAGTGTGCCGTAGATTTCCATTTACGCATAGCTTTTTACAAATTTATCTACCATTATAGTTTCTCCAGCTGGTATCTAACTTCGTTGGTGTGTCTTCCACAACATTGGGCTTTCACTCCATAGGATTAATGAGGAAGCATTTTTTTTCTGTATTTACTATTCGATGGTAGTAGAAATAGTCATTAGTGTTTAATATTCAAGAGTTTCTTGGTATTAAAGTAAAATCAACTAACGATTGGTTTGGAATGTAACTGCTCTTAGAAAATCCGAAGAATAATAACTCTTTATTGTGGATATTGAAAACATTAACTATACCAAAGAAGAAAACTCTTAGATGGCAAGGAGTTACCCAATCCTAATACACTAACTTTCTGCAATAATATAATGCTAGTTAAAATAGGCGGCATTGGTAGATTGCACCGACGAATTAAAAATAAGGTAAAGGTACATATTTTGTTAAAGGGGAGATGTGTGGTTCTTTAATAGCTACGTATGTGGAAAGTTCTTGAAATTTGTATCTGCTGGGCATGGAGTAGAAGCTAAGCTTCTTTTCCTAGTTCAAAGCGAAAACATAATGGCGCGAGGAGTAAAATATATTATTGAAAAATAGGATCTTGCAAGTATAAACAAGAAGTATACAAATCCAATATGCCTTCCATACAAAGAGGAACTAGTGGATATTAAGTTACAGATTTTGTTATAGGAACTGGCAGATATATCGGACGAGCTTTGGAGGAGAGACGTGGAAGTCGAAGATAGAAGGCCAGAGGTGGGGGGTGCAAGGTGAACAGCTGAAGGCAAGGTTGAGGTGGGAGATAGGTTGTAGAAGTGTGAGGTGTAAAACGGGTAGTGAGAAATGTGATGTGGGCGATGGGTGATAGTGGAAGGGAGGTGGGGGTGGAGGAGAAAGAGTCAGAAGAAAGCAGAGTGTCAGACAATCCCCATACTTCGTCTATTTGCATAACTATTGGTATAGTTTATTTAATATTGGATTAATACCTTTAACCGGAATTCTAATTTATTCAGTGCATACAGTCAAAAATTGTATTTTATTGCCCACAAGTTTCGTGGTTTCGTTGCAATTTGTAGTGTTCTAAATCTTACAGAAGTGAGCTAGAACCAAATTTAAAAAGCGGGATTAAGCGCACATTTAATTCAGAAATTTATATTTCCACCCTGAGCCTCGGGATGTACATTTTTAACATTGCAGCTCATGGCAGCCGCGCCATCAAAACCCCAGCAAATGAAATAGGTACCGTTTGTTCTAACAACTTATAGGATTTATAAAATGAGGATTACTAAATTTTCACATCTACCGATTGAAATATAACCTAATGCGTTAAGTAAATCTTCATTTTATACTTAATACTGTATTGCAGTCTATGTATTAAAACTAAATGACAACTGCTATATCTGTTGCTTTGTTTACGAGAATTGAACATTATTTTCCTTTTTGATTTTACATAAAATTTTATTTTGTATTAATGTATCAGATATATATTACTCAAATTTAGACCAGGGTAGAAAATTAATTAAAGACAGCAAATAATTTTAATCACCGTGTATAAGAAAGCTTTGGGAAAATAGTACGCTTAATTAAAGGCCTACTGTGTAGATTTAAATCATTCAATTAGAATGTAGGGTTTGTATAGAATTTCATTAGATAATAAGCATTATTAAAACCGTGGAGCATAAAAATTTATTCGTTTCGTTAAAAATAAGGGATTTAAATTATTCACTAGCCGCTTTCTATAAAAAGAAGCAGAATTAAAATGTTCAATTTGTATTTAATTTTAATCGTTCCAAGTACTCAAACTATCGAGAAATTATAAGGACATGGGGAAATTATATAAAAGACTTCGGCGTATTAGAACGCAGAACACTTGCAAGAATAACGATGTATATGTTAGTCGATAAACTTTAAGCTATATAAGTGCAAGTAAGAAAGCGAGTTTGTGGTATAGAGACGAGCGAGATGGAATGCATTAGCAGTTAAACGAGGGGAAATGTGAAACGAGAGCACAGGTTGTACATAGAACGAACAGACTAGATTGGCAATTAAGGTTGAAATAAGATGCAAACATGAGAGGGAAAGCATATCAGTTGGTGTGTAAAATTAATTAGTTGTTCTCGGACGTGTTGCAAGGCGTGTGGAAAATTCTTAGATTTCAACTTGGACGTGTGCAAATTTTTAGTAGAATCGCTGTGCCGAGCCGTCGGAAGGGAAACGAGAATGCGAATTTCTTAAAATCGTCCGTCGCGGGACAAATTCGACTTGCAAGCGGGCCATTATATAAACCCGTGCTTATAAGTGTTTCGCTCTCTTATATTTTTGATTTTATTCGTTACTTCAAACAGTTTTGCTATTTATTTTTTGATTATTAGATACTTTAAGTAGAGTACGGGATGATTACGTGCTACAATAAAAGTTATTAGTACACTTGAGAGATAAATAAAGGTAACAAAGTCTAGTTATATTTGCGGGTATTACTGTACCAATTATCCAAATTAATAACGATAAATAAATAAATAGAAGTAGGCAGTTTTTGGTATAGCGCGAAAGAATTATGAATTTCAGTGCTATGTATCGTGAGTGTTAGTAATCAAATGTTATTTGTAAACGTGATTGGATCCACAAAACAAGATTTCGATATATCTAGATGAGTTCCTGAGAAACCCTGAAACCTTTTTAGACGAATGGTGGTGTAGAAAAATTTTAAAGGCGGTCAGAATTACGAAGACGTAAACATAAACCAGCTGGAATTGTGGGATTAGCAAGTCCGATGTACATTGAAGCCACGAGTGCATTAACCTTCAGGTAAATTATGCATTTTAGTTCGATCTTTGATGTTTTGGTGTGTGTTGTATATCTTTATAATTTGTTTGATAAAGATGGACAGTAGTAAATTTGTATAAACAACAAATTTTTAATTTTAAGGTAAAATTTTCTTGTATAAGTAGAAAGGAGTATTTATCAGGTTTATGTTTTTGATAATGATGAAAATTTGGGTGTCTTTGAGCTCAATTAGACTAACCTGTTAAATTAACGTAAAGGAGTATTGTTAATTTTAATTAGTATGCATCTTACAAGGACTCTAATTCAGGATGCAAATTAAAATGAGGACAAATTTTAACTTGAAAATTTATGATGCTGCAATTTATGCTGAAATTTAATTTTGAAATTTTAATGTATTGTGAATATTGGTGTAAATAGAGTTAACGTTGATGTTTGTGGTAGGTATGTGTTTTTTTCTATGAATGAGGATGAAAGTATTATCTAGGTGAGCTGCCGTGGCGGAAAGAGTCAAGAGGCGATTATCAGAAAAAAGTCAACGGACCAGTTAATTTTGAGGGGATCACAGCAAATCTTGGCGCCCAATGCGTGAGGCTCGATTCTTATAGGAAATAACACAACAATATATATATATATATATATATATATATATATATGTGTGTGTGTGTGTGTGTGTGTGTATATATTGCTGTGATAAGGGGTTGTTTAAGGGTGTATTTTATAGCAATGGTCATGTAGTAATCAGAAATCACAATAGGAAGCAGAAAACTGCATTTATTTAATAGAAAATTGAGTAATTGGGATAGTTTGTAAATAGTAAGCAGTCAACACCCTGTATATAGAGTATAAGTAGTTTTAAACGACGCAAATAGTAACAATAGGACGCATAGTTAGCATAGAAATAAGTAATTTATGCATTAGGTAAATAGTAAATGTTTAACACCCGGTATATAGAGTTTTAGTAATTTTATGGAAGGCAAATAACGATATTTTTTCAGTGGATGCACACGTATTTAGAAGTAAGTATAGTTCAGGTAATTAAACACGCATTCAAAAAGAATTCTAATTATTTATGATAATACGGAGATAAGAAATAAAACTTAAAGAAGTGTAGTGTAAGTGCGTACAAACAATTAAGAATTTTTAATAGTAAAGATAATTAAAAATAGATAAATATACTTGAAAATTGAAAGTCGAATTGCATCAGGTATTTGTGTATAGTATGGAAACGCGATTATTTTCTCAAAACACCGCATGGTCTGATAACAGGGCATATGTAAGCAAACAACAATTACTCGAAAGGCCGAGAATGTTACATCAGAAAACCACTTTAAATGTAAAAAATGGAGAGACCTTATTGGTTAAAATTAGCGACGGGCTTGTAAACCAAACCCACAGACGAAGTGGGATATCAACCATATATTAACAGCGAGCATGATAACGAAGCTCAGTTTTCAACTCAACAAGGCCAAGCTGTGTCACTATGAATCAAAGAGTAACGCGTACGTAATAATATTTTGATAGTAAAAGTTTTAATGACAGATAGTGCTACGAATATGAAAATTTCTAATGCCGATAAACGGCTCCACAGGGGACGACAATGTTCTAAGTTTGGTGCGAGAAATCTAATTCTAAGTTTGACGACAATAATTCGAGGGAGATGTAATAAATCTAAGTGATGTTAACGATCCAGAAAGGGACTATAACATTTTAAGTTGGACGACAATAAATCTAAGTTGGACGATAATAAATCTAAGTCTGACAATAATAATCCAGAGGGTGATGACAATAATTTAAATGTAATAATTCAAGCGTGTAAATAGAAAGTATTTCAAATGGGTATAATAATTCCGAATTGGTGGAGAATAATTTTGATCCAAATGGATGGTATAATGAATGGAGAATTCTAATTGATGTTAGTTGATGATGGATGCGTCGATAATCTTGGTTGCGAGAAGGAAATAAAAAAGCACACAGACCAGGTTAGATCTTTTTAGTTTTAAGACATATTCTTTTATTTGAATTTGAGTATTGAATTGATTAATTAATATAAAATAGTGTAACGGAGTCAGCAACGAACTGTTGCGTACGTTGAAAGTACGTAATATAATAAAGGGGTTTTGAACGTTCCAGGCTTCTTTTATAAGAACAGTAGTTTTTTTGGTGACTTTAGATTGATGGCAAAACATATAAATTTTTGAGTTAAATAAGACTTATAATATTGATTGATTGAAAAGTATATTTTATTAATTTTCAAAAACCTGTACATAATATTTGTTTTCATTATATGGAATTGAATTAACTTCATTTTATAATTCAAAATAAAAGCTAGTCGAAATAGAATAATAACCTTAGTGGGAGTGTAACTTGATTGAGATAAACACAGAGGTGGAGTCAAATAGAATACGCCATTAATACCAAGTGCGGCGTTATCATATCAAGTTTTGTTATTGGTCAACACAAGGTCGGCGAACGAAAGTTCCAGAAGTATCATAGCAATATTTATATGGCCGCCCAAACGATGGCGCACGAATAATTGTAAGGGTACATAGCAAATTTATACATATATACATATATATATATATATATATATATATATATATATATATATTACTCAAATTCAGACCAGAGTAGAAAATTAATTAACGACATCAAATAATTTTAATCACCGTGTATAAGGAAGCTGTGGGAAAAAGTACGCGTAATTAAAGGCCTCTGTGAAGATTTAAATCATTCAATTAGAATGTAGGGTTTGTATAGAATTTTATTAGATAATACGCGTTATTAAAACCGTGGAACATAAAAATTTATTCGTTTCATTAAAAATAAGGGATTTAAATTATTCACTAGACGCTTTCTATAAAAAAAGGCAGAATTAAAATGCTCAACGGGTATTTCATTTAATTGTTCCAAGAAACAAATAGAAATTACGTGCCAACTTTATATTAATTAATTCAATTTTTAAGTAACGGGTATTAAACAAAGTGCACAAATAATAATTAATATTTTATTAGTATTCGCTAAAAATTAAAGGATAGAAGTCAATGCCATTCATTATTATTTTAATTGGAGTTAATTGAACCATTAGTAATATATAATAAGCACAAAAGCCTGTAAAAATTCAAGTTTGGTTAAAATACCATGAAAATAAAGCTCGGAGAATTATATTGAAAACATTCAGTAGAAGCGCACACCTGCAAACTTTTAAATGTCAAATTCTAATAAATTTGAATAGATAAGCATGCAGCTTCTACGTATATTGGAAACGGTCGGATGCTTTAGCACGAAATACAAAACGGCGTTTATTTAAAAGTCACGTCGCGAGTCCACGTGTAGTTTAGACAGCCGATAGTAAAGAATATCGATTTGTACCTCTCAGACCAAGGTAGAAAGGGATGGAAAAACGCGTCAAGCAGAGACACGAATAATAAAAGGCGTGATTTGAGCAACGTCACTAGGTTTGCAATTGGTTGAAATAAGAGGCAGATATGACAGGTGGAAACAACAATTTCTATACAAAATTAATTAATTGTTCGCAGACGCGTTGCACGACATGTGAAAATTTCTTAGATTTTTAACTGGCGCGTGTGCAAATTTAATAGAATCGCTGTGCTGAGCTGTCGAAAAGGGAACATAGAATGCGAAATTCTATGAATTGTCCGTTGAGGGACAAAATCGACTTGCAAGCGGGCCATTATATAAACCCGTGTTTATAGGAGTTTCGCTTTCTTAGATTTTCGATTTTTATTCAATACCTTAAACAGTTTTGCTCTTTATTTTTTGATGTGATACCATACTTCAAGCTGAATACGTGCTACGATACAAGTTATTATGCATTAGTGCACCTAGAAAAGAAGGTACAAGGTAATAAAGTCTAGTTATATCTGCGAGTATTACCGTACCAATTATCCAAATTAGTAACGATAAATGAATAAACAAAAGTAGGCAGTTTTGGCTATAACGTGAAAGAATTATGAATTTCAGTGCTATTTTTCGGGGTGTTAATAATCAAATGTTATTCGTAAACGTGTTTGGATCCACAAAACAAGATTTAGATATACATAGATGAGTTCCTGAGAAGCCCTGAAACAATTTAGATGAATGGTGGGTAGAAAAGTTTAAAAGCGTTCAGAATCTGTAGCCGTAAACATAAACCAGCTGGAATGGTGGGATGAGCAAGCCCGATGTACATTGAAGTCACGAGTGCAGTAACCTTCAGGTAAATTATGCATTTTGTTCGATCTTTGATGTTTTGGTGTGTGTTGAATATCTTTATAATTTGTTTGATAAAAAATGGACAGTAGTAAATTTGTATAAACAACAAATTTTTAGTTTTAAGATAAAATTTTCTTGTATAAGTAGAAAGGAGTATTTATCAGGTTTATGTTTTGGATTATGATGAAAATTTGGGTCTGTCTTTGAGCTCAATTAGACTAACCTGTTTAATTAACGTAAAGAGGTGGGAGATGCTCCCTTTTATTCAGACTTAGGTCTGCACATATTGTAACTTAATTAGTATGCATCCTACCAGGACTTTAATTCTGGATGCAAATTAAAAATGATGACAAATTTAAATTTGAAATTTTATGATACTGAAATTTATGCTGAAATTTAATTTTGAAATTTTAATGTATTATGAATATTGATGTAAATAGAGTTAACGTTGATGTTTGTGGTAGGAATGTGTTTGTTTTTTTTATGAATGAGGATGAAAGTTTTAACTAGGTGAGCAGCCGAGGCGGAAAGAGTAAAAAGGCGACTATCTGAAGAGATTCAACAAGGCGAGAATCACAGCAAATCTAGGTGCCCAGTGCAAGAGGCTCGAATATTTTTTTTTACTCTGGTGAGGCTTTTTGTAGGTTTCACAGCAAATCTTGACGGCCCAACGCTGGGGCTCGATTCGAAAGCCTTAGTTCCCGAATAATGGTGAGGTTTCACAGCATATACATGGCGACCCAAAAGTGAGGCTCGAGTTCCCAATAAAATTTTTGTGATTTATTCCAGGAAACTAGCGATCTGATAGAAAGAGTTTCTGTTTGTGTATAAATTTAAGAGTATTTTAGAGTGTGTGTAAGTGATTAGAACGTATGCAGAGAAAGGAGTGGTTAAGGAGTCAAGGAGTGGAAATTGGAAGTGACGATAGTGCATTGTGTGAAAAAAATTCGAAAATGGAAGAAGCTGGAGGCAGTAGAGATCAATCGAGGACGGAATCAGGGGATCAAGGAAACGAGATGATAATGAGAATGCTAGAGAGGATAAACGAAGAATCGAATAGAGCAAGGGATGAGTCCAACCGAAAATTAGAACAGCTAAGCGATGAAGCTAATAGAGCTAGGGATGAATCGAATAAGAAATTTGACCAATTAAATCAGGAATTAGGGGATAAAATAGAAAAATCGACGAGAGAATTTACAGAGTTTAAAAATAGTCTTACCGTGAAACTGGGGGAAGTAGAAAGTAGGGTTGATAGAAATGAGAAAAACGTTACAGGTCTTCGACAGGAAATGGGACATTTAAGGTCCGAAGTACGCATTTTTTTGTGAAGAAGAAAAAAATATAAAAATGACTGAAGTAACGGACTCATGTAGGGATCAGTTAGGCAGGGTAGAACGCGAAGTTAGTAGTATCAAATACAACATGTCAAGTTTAACGGGGGATGGTCCCAGATTTTATACAGGTGGCGTATCATTGGACCAACATATGAAATTTTATGGCGATAACAGGGTAAATCCACAAATTTTTATTAAGAGCGTAAGAAATCTAGTGGGAAACTTATTCGACGAACAGACTAAACTCAATACAATAAAGGTTTTGTTGAAAGACAATGCGGAAGCATGGTACAATTTAGTAGGACAGGACATAGACACATATCAGGACTTTGAAAACAAATTTTTACAACATTACTGGAGTGATCACAAACAAGATCAGATTAGGGACGACTTGATTACAGGAAAATTTAAGGGAAAGTTTGCAGGTTCTAGGGAGCAATATGCCATCCGCAAATACAATGTGGCCAAACAACTTAATCCACCATTGACGGACAGACAAATAATCAAGTACTTATCACGACATTTTGAACTGGAAATCAGACAACACGTGGCTTACAAAAACATCACAGAACGGGAGACATTTTTAGAGTACTTACAGAGATATGACGATGTATGTGTAGGACGGACAAGAGAGATACGAGAACGAAACATTAACACGGTTAGGTTTGACAACAGGACACAGAATTTTGCGAGACGGCCTGACTACAATAGGAATTTTTGACCGAATTGGGAACGACGAGGACAGGAATACAGGAGCAATAGTGCGACTAGGGGACCGACGCCAAGACCTAGTTACATGACACAGAATAGTTTACCAGAAGTAAACAGGACTGTGACGAGCACGCCGAATAGAGACAGGGACACGGATATTAATACGAGGAGGACGTACGCACAGGTTGTAGAAGGACAACCAGGACCAAGCACGGAAAACAGGAGGAGACGGGATTTTTAGAACGCGACAGACCACTAGATTTCTGTGTAAATGTATATGAACATCCACGTGAATTTTTCAAAATTGAGAAGGAAATAGAGCCAGAAACTGAGGAAAAATTATGTTTGCCAATTATTAATATAGGAATTTTTGAGAATAATGTAGAAGTATTACTTGATACAGGGGCAGAGGCGAGTTTAATATCGGAGGAATTCGTCAGCAAATTAGGGATAAGGTTTGTGATAGAATTATGCCTATAAAGCGTAGCCATTTAGTAGCTCCAAATAAAAAGAAGTTTGCTGTAGTAAATAGTGTTGTGGTGCTTAGGATAAATATAGGAGGTTTAAGATGTGAATAGGAGTTTGTAATTGTACCTGGACTGAAGTTTCAGAGCATTTTAGGTGTTGACTGTATGATGCAGTTAGGAGTTTTGATAGATATGGAAAGGAAGGTAGTAGGGATTAAGGATAGGGTAGTGCCATGGAAGGGCAGTTATGAAGTCGCAGAGAATGACACGGGGTTGAATATTAATGTAGTAGAGGTAGAGGATGATGAAGTTAAACAGATCAACACAATAAGATGTCCAGAGGATAGGATAGTAGAGGTTCAAGCTTTATTACAAAAACATGCAGAATTAGTGGGGGTAGAAGCAAGAGCAGCATATCGGGAGCAGGTGAAGGCAGAATTAAATAAAGATGCACGAAAATTTAACCAATGGACCAAACCGCAATTCCATTGTCCATCATCCATGGACACACTTTTGACGAGGTTAAGTGGCAAGTTTGTTTTTAGTAAATTAAATTTAAGGAATTCATTCTGGCTGATTCCATTACACAAGGATTCTAGAAGGTACATAGGATTTTCCATAGAGGGAAAAGTCTATAATTTTAAGGTAGTATCGTTTGGTTTGTCCGCAGAAAAGGAAATAATAATAAATGAGAGACAGACAAGTGTAGGGACTGAAGAAGAAGCAATATTTAAGAGTCAGGATAATAGGGATGATAAGTTTATTGTAGGTGAGATAATAAGTATGATAAGTATAGATATAGAAGGGGGAGAAATAGGGATAAAGAGTATTAGGATGGTGAGAAGAAAGACTTGGAGGATCAAGAAAAGAGTCAGATTTAAATAAGAAATGAAGATTAAAATATAGGGATAGAAATAGGTGTATATAGAAGAGTAGAAGTAAGTGTTTATAAAAAATAAAGCTAAGTATAGGATAAATATGGGAGATAGTTAGAAATAGGTGTATAGGATGAGAATGAAAATTAAATGTAGGAAGAAAATAAGATAGGTTAAGTGTAGATATTTCTTGTAAGATTAGTGGAGAGTTAGGAATAGAATAAGAATAGGATGGGTATAGAGGATTAGGTAGGGGGAAGTGAGTATAGTGAAGATTAGTTAAAATTTAGGAATAGGATAGGGATATAGGATGTATATAGGATTAGATGGATAAGTAGGATGAAGTTAGGGATAATTTCAGTTTATAAAATTAGGTAAGAGTTAGGAATAGGATATGGATAGAGGATAGGTGTAAATATTTTTAGGATTGGATATAAGTTAGGTAAGTTAGAAGGATAAGGGTAGAGTGAGATAGACAATTTTTTTTGTAATTTTTTTGTGCAGTCTAAATGTTTCATATTTGAATTCGAATAAGTGAAATCATTTGTATTCAAATAGGGAGAAAATACTCAAATTTAGACCAGAGTAGAAAATTAATTAACGACATCAAATAATTTTAATCACCGTGTATAAAGAAGCTTTGGGAAAAAGTACGCGTAATTAAAGGCCTACTGTAAAGATTTAAATCATTCAATTAGAATGTAGGGTTTGTACAGAATTTTATTAGATAATACGCGTTATTAAAACCGTGGAGCGTAAAAATTTATTCGTTTCATTAAAAATAAGGGATTTAAATTATTCACTAGACGCTTTCTATAAAAGAGGCAGAAATAAAATGCTCAACGTATATTTAATTTAATTGTTCCAAGAAACAAATAGAAATTGCGTGCGAACTTTATATTACTTAATTCAATTTTTAAGTAACGGGTATCAAACGAGTCCACGTGTAGTTTAGACAGCCGATAGTAAAGAATATAGATTTGTACCACACAGACCAAGGTAGAAAGGGATGGAAAACGCGCCAAGCAGAGACACGAATAATAAAAGGCGTGATTTGAGCAACGTCACTAGGTTTGCGATTGATTGAAATAAGAGGCAGATATGACAGGTGGAAGCAACAATTTCTATACAAAATTAATTAATTGTTCGCAGACGCGTTGCGCGACGTGTGAAAATTTCTTAGATTTTTAACTGGCGCGTGTGCAAATTTAATAGAATCGCTGTGCCGAGCTGTCGAAAAGGGAACATAGAATGCGAAATTCTATAAATTGTCCGTTGAGGGACAAAATCGACTTGCAAGCGGGCCATTATATAAACCCGTGTTTATAGGAGTTTCACTCTCTTAGATTTTCGATTTTTATTCAATACTTTAAACAGTTTTGCTCTTTATTTTTTGGTGTGATACCATACTTCAAGCTGAATACGTGCTACGATACAAGTTATTATGCATTAGTGCACTTAGAAAAAAAGATACAAGGTAATAAAGTCTAGTTATATTTGCGAGTATTACCGTACCAATTATCCAAATTAGTAACGATAAATGAATAAACAAAAGTAGGCAGTTTTGGCTATAGCGTGAAAGAATTATGAATTTCAGTGCTATTTTTCGGGGTGTTAATAATCAAATGTTATTCAGAAAACGTGTTTGGATCCACAAAACAAGATTTAGATATACATAGATGAGTTCCTGAGAAGCCCTAAAACAATTTAGATGAATGGTGGGTAGAAAAGTTTAAAAGCGTTCAGAATCTGTAGCCGTAAACATAAACCAGCTGGAATGGTGGGATGAGCAAGTCCGTTGTACATTGAAGTCACGAGTGCAGTAACCTTCAGGTAAATTATGCATTTTGTTCGATCTTTGATGTTTTGGTGTGTGTTGAATATCTTTATAATTTGTTTGATAAAAAATGGATAGTAGTAAATTTGTATAAACAACAAATTTTTAGTTTTAAGATAAAATTTTCTTGTATAAGTAGAAAGTTGTATTTATCAGGTTTATGTTTTGGATTATGATGAAAATTTGGGTCTGTCTTTGAGCTCAATTAGACTAACCTGTTTAATTAACGTAAAGGGGTGGGGGATGCTCCCTTTTATTCAGACTTATGTCTGCACATATTGTAACTTAATTAGTATGCATCCTACCAGGACTTTAATTCTGGATGCAAATTAAAAATGATGACAAATTTAAATTTGAAATTTTATGATACTGAAATTTATGCTGAAATTTAATTTTGAAATTTTAATGTATTATGAATATTGATGTAAATAGAGTTAACGTTGATGTTTGTGGTAGGAATGTTTGTTTTTTTTATGAATGAGGATGAAAGTTTTAACTAGGTGAGCAGCCGAGGCGGAAAGAGTAAAAAAACGACTATCTGAAGAGATTCAACAGGGCGAGAATCACAGCAAATCTAGGTACCCAGTGCGAGAGGCTAGAATATTTTTTTTTACTCTGGTGAGGCTTTTTGTAGGTTTCACAGCAAATCTTGACGGCCTAACGCTGGGGCTCGATTCGAAAACTTTAGTTCTCAAATAATGGTGAGGTTTCACAGCAATATATATATATATATATATATATATATATATATATATTACTCATATTTAGACCAGGGTAGAAAATTAAATAATCACATCAAATAATTTTAATCACCGTGTATAAGGAATTTTATTAGATAATACGCTTTATTATAAAACCGTGAAGCATAAAAATTCATTCGTTTCATTAAAAATAAGGGAGTTAAATCATCTACAAGACGCTTGCTATAAAAAAAAAGGAAGCAGTATTAAAAAGCTCTACATGTAATTTAATTATTCCTAGTAAAGAAACAAAGAGAAATTACGTGCAAAATGTATATTAATTAACTCTATTTTAAGTAACCGGAATTAAACAAAATGTACTGATAATAATTGAATATTTGATTAGGGGTCACTAAAATTTAAAGGGTATTAATTGTAATTGAAGTTAATTGAACCATTAGTAACATATAATATATATAAAAACTTGAAAAAACCCAATAAAATGCAAATCGTAGAAGTGTTATTATGTTTGAACACCTGCGTATTTTTAAAAAGCTCATTCTGCGTAAATTGTGCAGATAACAAATGGTTTCAGAGAATGTTGGAGAAACCGTCGCTTATATTAACGGGAAGGTTGGATACGGGGTTATTTAACCCAGATAACAGTCCATGTGGACTGAAATAATCGATAGTAAGGAATATCAATTTGCACCACAGGTTAGATAGAGACAGATAATATGCGCAAGACCGAGACACATATAGTAAAAGGCGTGAGTAGAGCAACGTCACGGGGTTGCGATTGGGTGAAAATAAAAGGCAAAATTGAGAGGTAAAAATAACATTTCTGTATAAAATTCAATTAGTTATTTCCAGACTTTGCGAGCCTTGTCGAAATTTCTGAGATGTAACTGGTGCGAGTGCAAATTTCGTAAAAATCGCATGCCGGGCTGCGGAATGGGAACCTAGCATGCGAAATTCTTTAGAATTGTCCGTTTTGGGGAACAGACCGACAGACAGGCTAACCGCTATATATACCCAGGTGAATATGAACAAGCTCTCTGAGATCTTCGACCTGATTCAATGCGTTAAACAGTGCTTTTTAGTTTTCCGGTTTTGATTAAATAATTTAAACAGTTTGCTCGAATATTTTTGTGATTTAAAACAGCTTGTTCTTTACGTGCTACAATGAATGTACTTTAGTGCACTTAGAAAAGAAGATACAAGGTAATAAAGTTTAATATCACTGTACCAATTAGTAAAATTTACAACGACAAATGAATACACAAAAGTAGGCAGTTTTGGCGTATATTGGTGAAAGAAGTATGAATTTCTTTGTTATTTTTCGGGGGTGTTAATAATTAAATGGTTTATAAACGTGTCTGGATCCACAAAACAAGGGTCAGATATACACAGATGAGTTCCGGAAAAGCCCTGAAACAACTTAAGATGAATGGTGGTGGAGAAATTTTAAAAGCGTTGAGAATCAGAAGCCGTAAATATAACCCAGTTGGAATGGTGTGATTAACAAAAGGGACGAGGTACATTGAAGCTACGAGTGCAGTAACCTTCAGGTAAATTATACTATTTTGTTTGAACTTTGATGTTTTCGTGTGTGTTGAATAACTTTATAATTAATTTACTTAAAACGGACAGTAATGAAGTTGTACTAACAACAAATTTTTAATTTTAAGGTGAAATTTTCTTGTTTAAGTCGAAAGGAGTATTTAGTATTTATGTTCTTGATGAAAATTTGGGTATGTCTTTGAGCTCAATTAGACGAACCTGGTTAATTAACGTAAAGGGGTGGTAGATGCTCCCTTTGTACTCAGACTCAGGTCTGCATATATTGTTATATTAATTAGTAGGCATCCTACAAGGACTTTAATTTTGGATGCACATTAAAATGATAACAAATTTAAATCTTGAAATTTTCTGATACTGAAATTTATGCTGAATTTTTAATTTTGAAATTTTAATGTATTGTGAATATTGATGTAAATAGAGTTAACGTTGATGTTTGTGGTAGGAATGTGTTTTTTTTTTTTATGAATGAGGATGAAGGTTTATCTAGGGGAGCAGCCGAGGCAATGAACAGAAGAAAGTCAACGGACCAGTTAAGTTAATTTAGGAGGTTTCACAGCATACATGACGCCCAATTCGTGAGGCTCGAATCTAATTAAAAAGGTTTCACAGCAATATATATATATATATATATATACTATATATATATAAAGTATAATATATAGTCCGCTGGTAAATGAAGTTTTTATTATATACTAAGCTTTTGGTTTATTTTTAAACCATTATCAAAGATACTAAAAATTGAGAAACGTTAGTATGGGCCTAAAATAGTTAAAAACTTACTAATGTGAAGTTTTACATTGAAATCGTCGATATAGATAAATTTTTGAATATAAGTAAATAGTGCGGTAAAAAGCTTTTAAAAAGAAAACAGTAGTATAGATTGCCTAATCGTATTTGAATGTTACAGTGACAATTACTTTATAATTTTGGCAGTTCTTGAGATAACTTTCTAGACTGTAATAAAATAAAAGTCTAAACGTTTTATCTAATTGTATAGTATAATGTAACAAAAGAGACTTCCCTTCAATAATCATGGCTGTAACATGTAAATTAAAAACAATGATATTTATATAACGTATTCATAATTACGTCTTTTAAAAGTAAAAAACGGTTCTCTATATATAAGTCTATTTACACCTTTTAGGTATTTGAACTGAGTAAAAATTTTGTAAACACAATGCTTTTAAATATCATTTCTATCCTGAGCAGATCTTGTCAGGTGGATTACAGGTTCATTACAAAGACTCAACTTATATTTAAATTTGCAAAGAAGTGAGATAAACTTTATTATATATCAAAAAAATTAAGAGTAAACAAAAATTCACTGCTATTTTTTTATTAAGCACTTTCCATATTTAAGATCTAATTTTGTATGAACATCAATGTAAACACTGCATTTGTGACTAAATAAATTTAAATCTTTATACTAAATTTACGGAAGCTAACTTTAAGATTAGAGAAATGTTAAATTTCAATACTTGAAAAACTGCAATGAGGTTATCCTCTAACGGTAGGAATTTTAAATTTATTTGAAGTTTAAATATAAATAAAGCCTGTAAATGCAAACCTAACCAAACAAAACTACGGTTTGTAGCATACTGGTTTATAAATGGTCGGAGGCGAAACAGGTTACAAATAATACAGCAAACAAAGTGTTTCCGTGACCATCTGTTCAACAAAGACCAACGACATTTTATAGACATACAAAAAAATTTAAACATATAAATAACGAACCAAACTGCATCTAATTTCCGTTGTGGGATTCTGTTAGAAATTTTATTAGCTGCAAACAACACCATTAACCATTCCAATATTAAAAAGCTTTAACAAATTTTTTTGACAACAGCAACTGCGGCCATATGTTCGTGATATCCAAATCTTGTAACACACAGTTTACGAAGTAGAATTATTGCTACATTTTTTCTTGCTTTACGTTTGTGCTTGTTTATTTTCTTTACTTTACGTCGCGCATTAATGTACGTTATTATAAATTTTCAAGTTCACCATGATTTGAAAATCTTCAAACACCTATTGCTAATCGCTGGTCGCAGGCCTCTAATTTCAAAAACATCTTAACGGCTTGAGGTTGCCACTCCCCAAAACGAACGTTTATGAACTCCAAGGAGTCGCCGTTAGCGATTCGAAAATGCATGCGCTATAAAATTCGTAGAGATACTAAACGAAATAGATTTATATTACACATATACTCTACCGTAGAAGAACCATTACAATGAAGCGTTCTATTATGTATAATATGAATTATTAATAATGATAAGAAATAAAGCACACTTGGTGCATTACACTTATAATTTAATGTGAGTAAATTGTGGGCATATTAAACATGCTGCAAGTCTTAGGTACCCAAGTACTACCATAAATAAACACAACTAAATACTGTTATTTTTACTAATTCTATAAAAATATTTACACGTTCGTTATATTACAATAATACATATTCACACTTATCCGCAACTACCACAATACTGATTACGCAGTGTTTTTGCCCTCCTTTAACCACCAGCCCTATATTTGATTTTCTAGTGCTCCATCCGAAGGTACTACGTTGGCTATGAAGCGAGTTCTTTTTACCAGAAAATTTTGAATGTTGCCGAATCCTTGCTATTCCAAGCAAGATAGGATCTGTAGCTTGCGTGACTACACACGCACACGGGACCTACATTTTATCTCTCATCCGAACGAAGGCGTACTTTTATGAATAATGCTCACCTAACATTTTTCAAGCGGTCCGTGTTGGAATTCGTACCCCGGACCTTGTGCTTAATAGCACGTCAACCAACTAAGCCACAGTGCCGCCCTTAACCACTGGCCGTAATTAAAAATATCTCGGGGAGCGGTCATATACGCTAGTGATGACAACATTCACCCGTCTTCCGCAGTCGTCCATCATGACGAGGCGTCTTCGTACTCCAAAACTCCTTCGATGAGACTAGGTTAAGTTATCAACTAGCTACCAGTAGGAGTAGCTACAACAAAATTTTGTTCTATTAAACCTTCAGCTGAGATCAGCATTCGACTGGGCATATAGTTGAAAGTTTGCAACTAGGCTTCCAATTAATTAACACTCACTGAGTTTCAAGTTAAAAAATAAGAACTCAACTGGGCATCTAGTTGAAAGTGTTTAACTCATCATCATTTTGTTTTCGACCTTACATAAGGTCGGTTTGACGTCAACTACTTAAAGTAGATTTTAGTTCCTTATAATAATCCAAAAAAAAATTACTAAAATTAGTTTACGACAAAGGGACTAAATTTACTTTTCAGGAACTGTTCAAAGAATGCTACTTGCTTAGTGTAAACGGATTATATTTTATAAATTGATTATGAACAATTATTTTAAGAACACATATTTAGTAAAAGGTGCCCATATATATGATACAAGATCTGATAGTTACGAACTACCTATTGTTTTAGACAAATATGGAAAAAGTACACTTTCTTCTATTGTTCCAAAAATTTTTAATGAGCTACCAGAAGATTGCAAAAGATTCTTAAGTATGAAAACATTAAAAATCTTATTAAAGATGTTCCTTAATGTTCATTGTGCTAGCTAGTACAAAAACTCATGACCTACAAATTCTGCTTAAATTCTGCTTGTAAAAACATCGGCAGAAACTTTTGATTTATACTAAATACATCTATAATTATATTTACTACGATTCTGTAATTGTGCGGGGTTCAAAATATTAATTTCTAAAAGGGAGGGTTGATCTGCATAAAACATATAGTAGTTGTTAAGTTTTTAGTAAGTATGAAGTAGTAAAATTTTTCATTTAAGTTTAAATAATCAAAAACAATATACTCGTTATGCCATTTACAACGTAATTTCTAGGAGTAAAAGATTAATTTATAATAAATGTTTTCACTTAATTTAAATTTAATTCATAATTAAATGACGGTTGTATGCTTTATGGGACAAAATGTTTAAAAAAGTAAATGAATTATGTAGTTTATATTTTCAAGTTGTGTACTATTAAGGTATAAATTGTTGATTATTTAATATGAAAAACAACTTGCAATTAGATATAACTACTGTAAATTAAGATATACACCTAGTCAAACAACCCCGGTTGCTTTAGGTGAAATTCAAAAGGATGCTAATAAAAATTTATTATTATTATTATTATTACTATTACTACTACCACTAAATTGTAGCTTGACTTAGTGAAAAAAGAATTATCAAAAATGAACATAAAAAATCTCCTGAAATTGATAATATTAGACTAAAAGACCTGCTACATTTAGGAGAAGATATGTATTCAGTGTAGCAAAATTAATAAATCTCATTATAAAGACTACGGTTGTGCCTCAAAACCTCAAAATAGCAATTGTGAGTCCAATACATAAAAAAGGTAGCTTCTCTGAATTCTGTAATCACCGACCATTTCAATTTTGCCGATAATTGAGAAAGTATTTGGGAAATATATAGCAGAGCGCATCTACAAATATATCGATGAAAACATGCTTCTAACTAAAACTCAATATTGCTTTGTAAAAGGAAAATAAATTATTATCTAATTCTTGTAACTTTATATACGATAACCTGAAGAACAATAAGAATATCTTATGCTTATTTGTTGATTATTCGAGGGCTTTTGACACCATAGAGCACAAAATATTGTTAGATAAGCTAGAAACATACGGCTTTAGAGGGTCTTCCCACAAACTTTTTTGAAATTATTTACTTTTTAGAAAGTTTTCAGTCAAAATTGGTAACACTTACAGCAGGGAACAACCACTTGGTATCGGTGTGCCTCAGGGGTCGGTGCTGAGTCGTTTATTATGTATACTTTACATGAACGATTTGCCTAATTTATTTCAGAACTGTAAAATCCTTATGTTTTCAGATGATGTCCTATTGATATCAGTTCACAGAAAGTTAATAGCAGCACAACTGTTTTTACAAATTGATACCGATAACATGACTAAATAGTTTCATGATAACTACCTAGTATGGAACAGAGAGAAGATCAAATTGATGCATATTACAACTCCATATATACAAAGAGGTGAACCAAATATAATACACTCTTGTAGATGCTTCCAATTGAAAAAAACAGGCTTCAATTCTTGCACAAGCAGCTGTACGAATATTGCACAGTGCTCCATATATCAATACCTAGGAATCACAGTGGATAATTTCTTTCGGTGGGCATCACAAAATAAATAATGTTTGTAAAAAACTGAAAATGGTCCTTGTTAAAATGTACTATATCAGAAATTTGGTTTCATTAAAAGTTAAGAAGATTTTATACATTGCGCTGGCTGAATTTATAATTAGATATGGATTACCCGCCTGGGGTTTTGCTGGTAATATCCAGTTAAACAAAATCCGAGTTGTACAACGACAATTATTAAAACTAATTACCAATGCTGACCCAGGTACTAGTATGCAAGAGTTACTTTCACAATCTAATGTATTAGACGTTAAAGGTTTATTTTATTTTAACATCGTTAAAGATAATTTTTTTAAAAAGTTACATACCTGGAAAGAAAAGCAAACGATTACAAATTAAGATCTAACAAATATGTGGTTCCGTTAGCACTAAATAAATATGGTGAGAACAATTTGTCATATATAGTTCCCAAACTTTTTAACGAACTTCCGCCTAAAATTCAAAATTAATCAAACACGAAAAAATTTAAATCTGATTTAAAAGATTTCTTAAACTCACAGTACCTATAAATAAGTATAGAACTAATGCTTTATTGTGTTCAAAAATTCCTATACCACGAACAAACATTTATTCTTTTAAACATCTGCATTTGGTAATGTTATTTTATTTGTGTTATTTGTTACTTATTTTGATTCATTTAAGGGGTTTAGGAATTATTTAGCACTCTAGGAATAATTTAATGAGTTTAAGTTAACAGATATATTTAGATTCTTAACAAAATTGGTAATTAAGGATGTATTTATTATAAGTAGTATAACGATTAGTAGAGATTTATGTTGGATTCTGGAATTTCTTTTTTCGGGAATTTAAGGGTTTTCATTTTTATTTTTATTTTTATTTGTTTTTCTTTTTGGCAGTTATATACAGTTTTGCAATTACTTATGTATTTGTTATATGTATGTTACAAAATGTATGTTACGTTATGGAATTGTACTTAGTATTATTATAAGGGTTAGTACTTTGATAAACTTTATTTACATATAGAAATTGAAATATTGTTTTATGTGACTTATGATGTTTTAAGTATATATTGTATAATGATATAAGAAACAGCAGTAAGTGATTAATTTACGCTTTTAAACTGGATATCTCATCTTGCAATTATAATGAACACACCTTCAATACGGAGTGACAACATGAATTTATAGAGGGTTGAGGGTTGAGGGTTATAGAGGGTTATAGAGGGTTATAGAGGATTAAAACTAGATTTACTGTTTGCGTAGTTATTTATAAAATAATTAACCTAGGGTGTTTATGTGTATTAGCTAGCAGTAATTTATTTGGTTTATAGCGTCTTGTCAAGCAGTAATAGGCTAGCTTAAGATGCAAATGGAAAACAAATTGAATAAAACAGATTGAATTGAAATTGAACTACTACAACTACTACTACTTTTGTCGCACGAGTAAAATAGAATATTAAAAATGTTTATAATTTATTATCGCATAATTGTCCGAACGTTCTGATAAATTAAAATTGCTCGATGCTCGGCCTTCTGCACGTGCAATTTTAAAACAATTGAAAAGTGCCCCTACGTAAAACGTCACTTCGAATCTTTGCTGCTGAATCTGAAATGTAATCAGATCATCTCTAATGCAAAAGATACGCATGCGAGAATGATCAGAACTGCAGGTATTAGCAATAGGAACAGCGCTGATGATAATGCTAATGTAAAGGTAGAGAACGAGGAGAATTACGACGGCGACGCAGTTGTAAACTTCGACAAGCAAAAAGGTGTAGAACTTCACACCATATATTGTAGGTCGATTTGAAATTATCGCAAAATACATTGCAGTGATCTATTTGTACTACATAAATCCCATGCAATTTTTTAAAGACGCCTTCGCCCTGATAGAGCGACGCTTGAGTAAGTGCCTAAGATAATTCGGTTTTCGTATAATTATTTTCGTGTTTAACGGCGAATGCATAAAGCCGAAGGGTACATGATCATCATCTTCGGAAGCCATAGAACCGTCATTGATTAGATATATCATATTTGCTCTTCATGCTGAATGCAAGCCACATCGATTGGATGATTATTGAAATTCAAAATCCCGATGCTATAACCGTAACCTACGACAGTCACATTAATATTATAGCCACGCTTTCGTTGAAAACAGAAGGTAAACCGCATACGACAACGGAAAATGCAATATTATTCTTGTTCGACAAAATACAGTACAGAATGGGAAGCGCTCATGTGGTCGACGTTTGTAAGCATACTGGTATAACGTACACGATAAAGGGTCTTGCTTCGTATCACCAACAAAACAACGTTTGAGCAATAGTTCCTGGGATTCCAGAAGGGATACATACACCAACATTTTTAAGAACGGCTGCCCCTCGTGCAAAGTTCCTGTAAAGCAAATTTTTGGATTTTGCGAAAATTATAAACGAGCAATCGTGAATATGAAGTAAAAGCTTATTTTAATTAGATATAAAAGCGATGTCAAAGCGATCAGAAAAAATTAACATTTAGAATTATTAATATATCCGCATTTATAGATTAGCGATGAATTGTAATTGAATTTATTCCAGCATTTGCATCAAAATCCTAGAATTGTATCTTAATTTTGTCGCTGGGAACTTCGAGTTGCCGCCCTTTCTGGCTTCGAGAATTTATATTTACCGTATTGGAAATTTGAACCAATTAGAAAAACCCAGGTGAATTCTATTTGCTCTACAGCATGGAAGGTACGACAATGCAAAAAAATCGTCAGCTCAGTTCGATTTCTGATATCTGACAAACTTAAAACTGTACCTTAATTTTGAAGAATTTCCACTTCAAGATATGATTTCAGACGTAGCCAGTAATGACTATGCGCTAATCGAAAGTACTGGATATCGAAATGCAACGATAGGGTACATTCCACCACTAAAATGGAACTCAGAAATGTAACTGCAGAAAGCTTCTAAAAGTATATAATAAATTAAAACTGGCAATCAGAAATCTTTTGTTACGCCGTGGGCAACTTTGTACGCATATCAAAATATATAAGTATTTTTTTCTAAGGGATATAATGTAAACTGGAGCAAAGACACGTTTAAAATATACAAACTGTTTCTAGCAAATCCGACTACTTACTTGCTTGTTGACATACATAATGATGTATGTCAATGTCAATGTCAATGTATGAACCAGAACTGCAGAAGACCGACTTTCAAATATTTACCTCATTGAGAAAATACTGATGCAAAAAGCCTCCATAACTTTCGTCAAATGGTGGGGCGTTCAAGAACCTTTTTGGATTCAACAATCGGCCTTGTTATGTTAAGAAAAATAAGTGAGTTTTCTTTTTGGTATTTTTTATTATATCGTTTAGTACATGCATACATGAAGTTGTAGACAAAAACGTTGAAATATTCTACTACGCAGTATTTAAATGATTTATTAAAATATAAAACAAAAAATACAATTTCTAGCTTCTTTATTATATTACACATTCAACACGTATTTAATTAAGCTAGTTTGTATGTAAAATCTTATGTAACAAGTTCTTACATTATAGTATTTTATTATTTCTATTAAAAAGATAAAGTAACAATGCATTTTAGAATAAAAACTCTCACCACAGAAAACAATAATTGAACTATATGTTAAATGCTCAGCTACATTTCTAGAACATGCAGATTTAAGTTCTTTTATTAAATATTAAACATGGGGTAAAGTATCGATGCCATTAGACAAGATGTGTCTTTTATCGTCTTGACAGCTTAAAACAATTTTTGTCTGTCGTATGAAATAGTCCTTATTCTAATATGAACGGATACTATTTTGGCGACGCTCTATAACTACTTTATTTTCTGAAGACTCAAGATGGTAGTCGAACCTGATTTGTTGATCAATAATGCATTTTTATTGCCTTTGGCCTTTTTCATTAACTCACCACTTTCTATTTTTAAAGAGTACATTTTCAAACGAGGTCCTACAAAGTACGATAAAATACTTCTTCTCGTTTCGTCTTTCGTTAAAGCAACGACATTTTTATTTACAAGTGAAATTGTAAAAACATTATCGGAATTATAAGCACTAGTATCAAATATTTGTAAATTGGCCTTTATACAGTCTTCATGGAAATCATTACACGTCACACTATTCAAAAGGCTATCGATGTCCATGTACCACAATTCGCAATTATTTGTAAAATTTACCTTACTAAAATTATAATGAAAATTATATAATTAAATTTTTGATAATTCTAAAATTCCAATGCCTATGTAGATAGGTTTATTAAAGTTCGACTTTGTTTTAGCAGCTCAACTGTAGCCAAATTTTTATCAAATATTGTAGCCGAATTTGAATTTGATTTTGAAATTAAAGACAGTGTCGCATAGCGAGCACCCCGATGAGTTGTTGGTTTTATGATTCGCCTTTTTCTAACATTTTCAATTGTTTTACCAAAAATTGAATTGTTTGAAAAAATTAATAAAAATTTTGAGCAAGTTTTTTGTTTTGGCTTCAATGCCCATTCTTGTATATAATTTGACAAAGGACATCAGTCAAGAAGACTTTCCGAATTCTAAAACTTTGTGAACATGAGTCATAACTACAACTGCAGATAAATAAATTTGAAAATTTCTATGATGTACAACGTAGTTACACTTTTTTGTAAAAGTGCACATCGACTTTTAAAAATTTCGAACCATGAGGTGTGACCTGGGCACAAACTTAATTGTTTCTGAGCATCGTGAATGGCAATATGGAATTCTAAGTCACATTCAATAATATAACCTTTATCGCCCGTAATGCTCACGGTGGTAACATTAAATTTTACTAGATGTGCAGGCGTTGCCATTTGAAATCACTGAAGGATAAGTAACAGGATTCCGCATGACCATAAAGATTATTGATATCGCCGTAGAATAAAAATTTATTGGTCTTAGAGATATTGTAGGTTTTTCGGTAATATTTATTATTTTACTTGTCACATCTTTTTATAACTTGGATGAGACCTCTTGCAAATCCGCATTTCTACAATTAAAAATATATCAACGTCGCAAATTGGTTTTAGCTTGACTCTAGTATAAAACTACATACCATTCCACGGAAAACTTGCAGCGTTAGAAAATTCAAAGAATCTAATTTATATGTTTCTAAAATCTTGGAATATATCACAAAGTAAAAGTATCTCACATTTTAAGTAGAGATCTACATAGTAACCTAAATTTTCGTATTTAAAGTGCCCCAAACAGTTTGAGCATGAATGTAGTAGGATTCTTTAATATGAGATCCATTAATATTGCTATATTCTATATGAGTAAGATGTTCTTCCCTTCATTTCAACATGTTCAACTACTCGTAAGGAATGATACCCTTGCGCGAGTTATGTATCCCCCAATCTTTATATGTGTTATAAAATAGAATCTAATAGAAAATTATTAGAAATTATTAAGAAATTATTAAGTCAAGTAAAACAATGTAATTCAAGAATAAATATAAAATGGTTATTAACAGTTATGAGAACGGATGCAATACAATGTATTCCAGACGATAGTGATACTGCAGGTGGCAGGTCACAAACGGTTAAGATACCGCGATTACTTAGAAAGTAAGATTGTTACAATGTATTATGAATAGTATTAAGAAGTAAGCAGACATGAGCTCTGCAGTTCCCACAGTATTGTGAGAGGCAAGGACAACATAAATACCCCGAGAGCCCCAAGACCAGTGAGTAAGCCTCAAGTATTTCAGCGTGAATATTGCAGTTTGCTTAGACTACTCACTCATATTAGTGCAATTAATTATTTTGTTTCGACTTAGTATAATTTACCACAGTTTGTCTAAATCCCATGATTAATGTCTAATTAAATTAATAAAAATTTGTTACAAGTTTTGGAAGTAGTTTTTAAAAACCACTCCCAAGGCCGGAAATGTAGCTCGCGTTACCCATTTAATGTACTCCGATTTTATTAAACTAAATTCCATTTTTAAAACTTTAATATCATTGAGGGACCGTTTGCAGGCCAATATTTCTAAACACATAACGTGAATCGAAAGGAATCTATGAACTAGAAAGTTACATTTGCGCATTGTATTTCCCAGGAAATGTTATATACTTGTTTTTGTTTAAAGGAATAATCTCTATAGGACCTACTAAAGCGGTAGAAAGTTCTTTAATAATAAAATGTGCACCATAATTGCCCAAATTATGCTAGACTACGGGGATAATTGGAAACGGCATAAAATTTAAGATACAACTGCTATGTGCAAAACCTCTTAGAGACATTCAGGTGATCGTCATGTACAATTCTTTCTTCGCCCGGCAAGATATCGGCTTTGCATATAAAACACATTTCTGCTGTCAAAACGTCTGTATTAGATGTCACGGAGACATTTTTAAAAATGCTTTTCCGTAACTTATAGCAATATGTTTTAAGTGCTGCGCAAACCAAGAAATGCAGTCTGTTTCTGTGTAGGAATTATAATAAGCAAGATACTGGCAATAGCCGCAATAAAAAAGATATCCTATTAAACAGGAAATATGTTCCTGGTATTTAACGATTGAGTCTATGCTCTGTTTCTGATTTATTAACAAGAGATTCTATATCGGAATAAACTACTATCGGGACAGCTATCTTTTACCTAAAATCTGTAAATGGTAAATATTTGTTGTTTTTGGAAGGAAGCATTATACGACACTCACTGAGCCTTTCACACACCTGCAGGTGTTCCTCAAGACGCATATGATCATAAAAATAAGAGAAGCAATTGACGAATGTATAGAAGTGGCCCGTATGTTTAGTTAATCAGCTCTTCACCAATAAGGGTAAATCTTTTATAAGACATAAGCGGTATTTAATATCGGGTTTCAACCCTTTGAAATTTTCCAACCTTTCGTGTTTTCTTCTGCTATGATTTTTTATAAATTTAATATCATCATCATCATCGTCATCGAAACTATATTTTGACCTATCCTCGACATAGCTGTCTTTAATAATTAACAGGTTGATGTGTTTTTCGCGCTTTTGACTGGTTAATTACACCGGCGGTTACGATATATTGAAAGCATTTTAGGACAAGAGCAAAAACATTTACAGATATATTAGCTTGTCTCTCAAATTTTGATATTATTTGAATCGGCATGGGACTGACCAAATTTTTCATATTAAAAATGTTTATAAAATGCCGTTATGAAGTTGCACGATTAGCTTATTTACCTGCAAAACACTTTAATGGAACCAGAAGTCTCTAATCTGAATATTAAAACAAGCCTTTTTGTTTTGAGTAGCAAGAGGAAAAGATATGAAACAAGTTAAAAATATCGTAGCACTTACTGGCATTCAACTTAGGAAGTTTTCAGAAAGTGTATACCCTGGCCGGTAAGATGCGTCATAATCTATTTTAGCCCTTAAAAATGTTGAAACATTGTCTGAAAAACAATAGTTATAATTATCTATACTATTAAAACAAATTAAAGAGGTGTGCGTAGAAAAATATCTGATTTGAGATTTAGTTTTGTTATTCGCAACTGAAAATGTGAAAAATCGCACGCCAACACCACATTAACTCTAAGTTTTACTGTGTGATAAATCTAAAATTGTTTTGAATGGCGATACATTACATCCCACATACATCAGTATAACTAAATACTTTGCCACAATTTGAGGTGGTCAGCAACAATGTCATTCACTGCTTTCCGGTCGTAATTACACAACTGAAAACGTTTTTCTTTCATACATTCCACGTCAGTATAACAAAATTTTATTTGGTTAATACTATTATACTTCAAATGCATTAAATATCTGTTCAAACTAAACTGCATGCTAAACAGAAAAAGCCCGCGTACCACTATCAGAAAACCATCACTATATTTGTAGGCTTTGAAATATCGGTAGCAGTATTTTGCAGGCAGTCCTGTGGAAATTAGTGGGATATCCAGAAATTATGAGATCTCTATTATAATAAGTAGAAGCCCTAATTTTAGAAGTTTTAAAGGACGAAACGTAAATGACCCACCTTTATTCTTTTATTCATAGGTACATAATTGCCCATATTGCATATTGCATATAAATTATTAAGATGATAAAAGCAAATGAGGGAAAAAGGTATCTCAAAATTATAATCTATAAATTCATGCATATGTATAAAAGGCCCAGATAAATAATAATGTGAATATAAAAAATGATCACCAATTAGTTGCAAGCTGGGGGTGAGGAAGAGTTGAGCTCATTTCTTGGCAGAAAGCCACTGTTGCGGCCAGGTTGGGTTTCCCGTTAAATAACGAATTCAATATTAGTTTTTTAAATTAAAATCAAATACTTCAAAATAATTCAAAATTTCCTAGATATGCCAAGCACAAGCTTTCTTGTCCATTTAACTTGGCAATGTCACCATCATCAATTACTTCGACGATCCTTTGAGGTAGGAACACCATGACGTTCTATAATGCAACATGATCAATCGTTATTTGTTCGTTGAAAGCACGCTTTTGTATTAGCAATTTTTTTAAAACCATCACACACAGAGGTACACCTCTATGTCCGCAACACATATACCAGTTTTGATCAAAAAATATTGCAAAATTCGTAGAATTCAAAGGTTTAGTTGGGTCTCAGCTTCTCTGTTGCTTAATTGCTCCATGTTGAACAAGCTGATCCGTGACTCGACCAACTACAGCCGTGACAGAAGTGGGTAAAAGGGGTGAGTGGGAGCAAAAGATAGTGACGAGGCTGTCTTAATTTAGGAAAGCATTTTGGGTTCAACCCTTATCTTAATAGCGTTTTGCCTAAAATGGTACCGATTTCTGGTGGTTAATGTAACTGTACGCTAACTAAATTAAAATTACCGAGCTTAACGCTTCTTTTCCCTTGCACTGCAATCAACAATAAGTTGCAACACCATCAAACAACTATATACACAAGGGAAGTAGCAAACAGTCGCAATATACGGTATCTGGCACGCAGTGGTAGCGTGCTATTCTTGGAATTTTGGCCATTTGCACTAACAAGCATAGAACACGCTAGTTTTAACAATATAACATGTTTTTCTCAAAAACTACATTGTAACGATGTTACTTTAAATAAGGAGTCTCGAAATGAAATGCACGCTAAATGGGGATTGAACATTATAAACTATACCAACGGCTACACATTGTCTCTATTTCACTAATTTCGCGTTTGATTTCATTTCTTATGTCTGGAATTGTTTGAGAGTTGTTCTTGTAGACATAACGCTTCAAATATCTCCAAAGAAAAAAGTCCAAGGGGTTCAGTTAGGTCGCGCGACCTTATCGCCCAATTTGGGCCACCAAACCGAGAAACAATTTGACTTGAAAATTTGTTTACAATAACCGTATAGCCTATCTCGCTATGTGTCAAGTTGCACCACTGTGTCGGAAGTAAACGTTCTAAACACCGGCTTTTTCCAATTGTTTGCCCAACAAATTTTGTTACCACTTTACGCTAACGAAGGTTATTAATTGTAATTGTCTTACCAACGTTATTTTGAAAAAATTGTAGCCCATTTACGCATTGGGACCAAAACCTACCCAAAACACTGCTTTCCGGGAATATATATACAAAATGTGGTCGTTCTTCTTCCAAAATCCAGCAATTTTGCCTATTGCCATACAATTACAAATAAGTTATATCGTAGAAAATCTTTTTGTAAAAAGAATCAGTAACACCACATCCATTTATCAAGCTTTTTTCGCGTAGCTTTGTCGATCTGTTAAATTCCTGTGTTAGTTAAATTTTGGGTGCCTTAGGATAATGATCTTTATGTAAAACTAGACGAACGATTGCTAGAGACAGGGCAAGGGAGTAGCGCGTAATTTAGTAATGGATCCACATCAGATTTATCACATATAACTTATAGTCTCTTGACATGTATCATAGGCCGAATGGAGGGATTTTTAAAAGTGACGATGTTATTGAAACGTCCCGTATTATGTTTTTACAGAATGGTAGAACTGTGAATACAGAATGTTGACCCATAGTGTTTGCTGAAGTGCGAAAAGTCAATAGAAAAGGCTCTATCATTCTCCATCAGACCAATGTAAGCTCTCGACGACATAGGAAGCAACGAATTATTTAACTTGTCAAATGGTTCTTCATGCAATCCCGATTTAAGTCCTAAGTATACTTTACTCTTCCAAAAATCAAACGTCAACTTTTTGTTTATCAACTTTCTACGCTAGAGGATGCTGTATAAGCATTTAGAATTTTTAGTGCACCGTCTTTCGAATTCAAAAATGTTTTAATAATTGGTTTATTTCTATCTGCATGAAAAAAATGTATACATTGTAAGTGGGAGAACTTTGGTAAGTCAAAAAATAATTTTTTAATTCTAAACATTTTTGTTTCCTTTTTCCATTAAGTGTAGCAGCAACCCTCGTATTATCTTGTGTGCGCATTAAATGCAGGTTAGTAGTTACGAGTTTCGAGATTCCTCGTAAATAGACACCTTTTACACCTTGTTTGAGTGCTGTTGGGGTTGGTGCGTAACGTACAGCTAAACGTTTGCATGTACTCTTCTTACAGAATTCAAATACGTTCAAAAGCTTCTACTATTATAAAAAGTGCTATCCTGGAAGTAGTCATTCATTATTCTAGTAAAATGAGAACGAAGTCATTGCTCATTACTAAATGTCTAGGTTCTACTTCAGTATAGCGTGCAGTTTATATATAAAAGAGCATTCTGAAACTTCCCTCTTTAGATTAGCATATTTTGTATTCTTGAACAAACTATTCATATATTCAAACATACTTTCGTTAATGTACTTTAATCTGCTGCTTGTTAACCGTCTCGCATTTCATCGCATTATACTTCACGAATTTGTTTGTTAGCTGGTTAGACAACTTTAAGCACAGAAGTATAATTTTTTTGTCTTTTTCGTACCACAAGGGTGCATTTAAATATAATATTCTAAACAAGGCAAAATCGAGCATTTGTTTGTACGGAATTGAAGACTTTTAAATGTAATTATGCAGTGGCAATTTTAAAGTTGCGTTGTTTTGTGCCGCGGTAACGAAAGCAACTTTCTTCGAGTATCGTATTAAAGCCCTGTGTATTTGCAGCGCGATGGAGCACAACCGACTGCCAAAGCGTACTTTTATTAGGTCATTAATAAATTATAGCAACAGGCGGGAATAGCTCAAATGGCCTATTGCTCACACATAAACTTAAGTACCATCTTGGCTTGACATTGTAATGAGATTCAGTCGCTATTCGGATATAGCAATCGGATTTGGCTAAATAGAAGTGATCAATCACTGCTCTTGTCCTTGTATTGACTGGCGGGTGCCGTAGGGCACCTGAGTCTCGTGGCCGCCACTTCAACCGCATGAATATGCATACGCCCATCACATACGCGTGCCCGTGATGTATCACCTACAAGCTTATGTCATTTCCTGCCCACTACCATCAATTACTAGCTTTGATGAACATGTAACTTCGCTAACATGCACGTCAACTATTCGTAATAAGCCATCAAAAGCATACGTTTTGTAGTCTAATTCAAGCAATGATCCCGACGCTTTTAATAAACACTGCAGGCTCTTTCGGAAACCTTCAGATGATTATGACTGAATGACCACGGTAGATAAAGTAGCAAATCCTAAGCAACTATTAAGTGGAAATTGAAATATCATTTGCGTTACCGTATACGTCGCTACCCAGCTTACCTAAATATTGGGTATGTAATGCGCGAATTTAATGTAGATGAGAATTAATACCTGCCGTTCCACTTACCTGCGTAACCTTATGGTGTTTGAAAATGAAGCGCCAAGTTTTAGGAGAGTCAAAGCTAACATGTAAACATACTAAACAACCTGTAATTAATTGAGTTAAATTCTAATACTACTAATTACACAAACTTGAAGAATTTTCAACATATAACTATATTACTAATATTTCATACTCCTTTAGTGTATGCAGTTTTACTAACACTGATCACATATCAGTATAAAGGATTTGTAAATATGTACTATCCAGATGTTTTTATTTTTACGAACCATATTATAAAAAGCTGCATTTCTGAAATGCTTGACATTTCATTTCAATCGTGCTTAATCGTACATTTTAGCATATTTGAAAAGCAAAAATATATAATACCAAGAATTAAGATATTTAGCATGATTTGAAAGCTTTTTAAAACTGATCCTGGAGCTGCTCCAACCCCAAGACTAGGATGGCCAAGAATACCGGTGGTACCATTTAATGAATGACACTTTTTTGATGAAACAAATCCCTAAAATATGTTTTCGTTTTATATATCTTTAACCAAAAATTCAAAGCTCAACATAGCTAGTGATTTATAATGGGTGTAACAATCTCTTTGCAAAAAAATTAAAGGGTATTTGGTTGCAATATGTTGCTGTTCTATATTATTCTATATGGTTAACCGTTCATGTTTTCAATATAGGAAAGAATTTAGTACGTATTCCTTGAACTGTAAAAAAGCGATGCGTTAATTTATATTAACGGAACATTATATAATAATCCGCTTTATGTGACATTTATCGTTGGATATTTTTGCAAACAGTATTTGATGTTTATATTCCTTTTACCACAAGAAACAAAAGCAAGGTAGAGCTGAACTAAATAAACATTAAAAAGTAAATTTTATTATGTACCTTTAAAAATCGGTTGCAAACTATGTTTGCTTAAAAACTTTATGAACTACATCCACATCACACCATAATACAATCTACAAGTTTCTCACGTTATCATCATTAGGTCTTCAGTCCTGGAACTAGTTAAACGCGCCCCCTCATTGTTTATTATTCTGAGCTAACTTACACATTTCCCAAATGTTTCCACAGTCTGCATCTTTCACTACCTGCGTGCAATAGTCTGATCTAATTACACCTCTACTTTTTTTCCCATCTCTGCTTGTATTATATCCCGCACTATTCCCCAAAGATGCCTTAGAACGTAAACAGCCCTTCCATTTCTTCTATTTTTTCCTTGTTTTCCACAGATATCTTTATTCCCCATTCTATTTCTATAACCTCTTTGTTTTAACTTTCTGTCCATGCTATCGTCCTCATACATATGAAGCACAACATTCCAAAAGGCTTCTACTGTTCTTCTGTCTGCTTTTCCTACTGCCTCTCTTTCATACACTTACTGTAATGTGCTCCACACATATATTTTCAACAATTTTTTTCCTTGTTTCTATGTTTGTTGTCTTCGAGCATAGCCGCTACTCTTTCTTGTTAGATGCAGTTCGGTTTCCCTTCTAACGTTTTACAAACATATACCCTATTCCCCGATATTCAGGGGTATGTGAAGGGGGGCGCTCCGTGGCGTAGTGGTATGTGTGTGATTACTACGTTCAAGGTCTCGGGTTCGAATCCCGACACGGTCCGCTTGAAAAATGTTAGGCGAGCTTTTTTCACAATACACGCTCGTTCGGATGAGAAGTAAAATGGAGGTCACGTGTGTAAGTGTTGCCACGCACGTTAAAGATCCCTACCTTGCTTGGAACAGCAGGGGTTCGGCAAAATTCAAAGTTTTTCAGATAAAAAGAACTCGCTTCCTGGCCAATGTGGTACCTTCGGGTGGAACATTTGAAAATCACATGTAGGTATATGAAGGGAGTTAAGCCTCCTGCGGGTACCAAGATACCCCAACGCTTGAACATTTGCCGATTTAATACTTTTCTAATATATCCTTTCGCACAATCAATATTAGTTGAAATTATTTCAAAACCAACACCTGTAGTTGTCTATAATAATCATCAGATTTAAATGCAATTATTTTTTCGTCATTAGGTTTTCCGTCTTGAAACTGGTTGGATGCGTACCTCCACTTATTTCTATTCTAAGCTAGTCTACACAGTTACCTAAAATTTCTACAGCCTGAATACAGTTCGGTTCCCCTTCTGTTGTTTCCTAATAATATGCCCTATTTCACCGAGATTCATTGGTATGTGAAGGGGGTTAAGCAGCCTGTGGCAACCAAGATTCCCCAGCACATGAACATTTTCCGAATTGATAGTTTTTCCAATATATCTTTTCGCATAGTCAACATTAGTTGAACATATTTCACAACTAACACCTGTAGTTGTTTATAATAATCATCAGATTTAAGTGCAGTTATTTTTTTGTTCATTAGATTTTCCGTCTTGGAACTGGTTGGACGTGTACCTGCATTGATTTCTATTCTGAGCTAACCTACTCATTTCAATAAAATTTCCACGACCCACATCTTTCACTATCTGTGTGCAATAGTCTAACCTAAATCTACCTCTACCTTTCTTTTTTCCTATTTCTACTTCTAATATATTTCGCACTATTCCCTAATGCCTTAGTATGTGGCCTATCATACTATCTCTCCTAGTTTTTACTGTTTTCCACATATTTGTTTCTTCCCCTACCACTTTCAGTACCTCTTTGTTCTTAACTTTGTCTGTCCATGATATCTTTATCATACATCTGTAGCACCATATTTCAAAGGCATTTATTTTTTCCGTCCTTTTCTCCTGCTGTCCAGGTTTCACAGTCGTACAGTGCTACGCTCCACACATATGTTTTAAGCAATCTTTTTCTTGTTCCTCACAGCATTGACAAATCTACCTAAACAAATAGATAATAGATTTTTAGATGTCAAAGAAGGTATGTTAATCTCCTATGTAACCTCGCGCCTTCTTAATCTCAGGTTTCAGTTATGACTGAATGGGCTTTTATAATTATGAATACCTTTACTGCACATTTTAAGTTATTAATTGTTTACCACTTATCCAGTGTCCAGGAGTTTTATACAGTAATATTTAACAAAGTATTATATGTATACCCACTATTTCTTCAATCTTATTGTACTATAACCGTAGAAAATAGTTTGACAGATTTGAGTCATTTTTGAACAAAACCTAGTTTTAGAAAATGTATGTTTCTTTTTTTATTTACACAAGCCTAATTTATCAAGAAAACGATTATCGGGTGCATAATATCGTAATATTAAACAGCACAAAATCCTAGAAACATATAAATATTCTTGGGATGTTTCTTGATATTTCAAGAAAGAAACGCCTAAGGTAGACCTCGGGGGTGTTCAACCACACAACAAGCATGGCTATTGGAGCAACAACCCATAAAGCAGTTGCTGAAGAAGAGATAGGTGCGAACCCCTTACATAGACTAAAAGGTTTTCATCTCAGCCATTGCGATTATCCACAATAAACTCTATCTATACCGTTGATATAAAGAATGAAAGTGAAACGGTTCTTGATGCAATATAGTTTGCAGAATTCAGAAAAGCATATTCTAATTGAAGTTGTTTAAGTTGTTTATTTGTTGTTTATGGGAACCATATGTTGTGTTATAATAGCTATCTAATTCGATGAAATTGAAAGTTGAAATATCGTCTTCGAATTTGTAACAATTTTTCAAATACTAAGTAGACCGTCGATTCTGTAGGGACAAAGGGCGCAAAAATTAGAAATAATAATAGTACGCTTTACTTGTTTAATACTTATTTGAACCGTAATCGATACATATTCTGAAAGACATTCTACGGCAAATATAGGGTTTACATCCTAAAAGACAAATATACATTTCAGCGTGTTATGTGTTCCTTCACGAAATTTTGTAGCATTAGCAATTATTTTTCTTATTAATAACTGGAGAGAACCATGACTAAACCATTTCGAATTTCAAGTATAATGGTTAGTTATAATTACTATTACCTTGCAATACCCGCGTACACCTCAGACACGTCATGCAACTTGCGTTACCCTTAATTTTTGCGAATTTTTGCCATACACTAAATCATCAAACACATAATTTTATAGAATCATAACTTTTAAAACTTGTTACATATCTTGTTACTCAAACCACCTTGTACCTGCGGATAGAGGTTAATACAATTTCTTCTTAATTAAATTTGAAACGAAAAACATTCATTAAATGATAAAAGGAAATGACGAAAAATACAGAAAACTCTCAGCTTCCTTTAAAGCTGGCTTCAGGAAGCAGTTAAAGGACTGTCCAAACTTTACAAAAAAAGGTATTTGAACAGAATATTGCTGCTAATCCAGAACTAGTCACGGAGCACACTAGCAGCAAAGAAATGGACTTTGCAAACACTTACTCTAAAAGAACAAACGCGCAGAGCTTGACAATGTAGATAATTTTTCTTGATCTTCTTTGGGAATTAAACCACACAGTTGTTAAAATCGTTTTTATTTGGGTTTCGATCCATGATCTAAAATGGTTGTCAAAATAATAAAAATTTCAAGTTTGACTTATATTACATAAATTGAAGGTAACTTTGATTTATTAATGTTTGATATTTTTGGCTTGAATACATTAGGTGAAAACTTTAAAGCTTAGAAAAATTAGTGCTTTCAATTTGCGTTGCGCCCTGGGAGCGACTTTGAGGTAGCCAATACGCTTAACGTGAAATAAGCTGATTAATTTATATCTATATATATATATATATATATAATGTGTTGTGTATACATATATATATATATATAATGCTGTAATAAGGAGTTGTTTAAGGGTGTATTGAGTAGTCGGAGTCGTGTAGTAACTGTAAATAGCAATGGGAATCAGAAAACTGCATTTATTTAGCAGAAAAATAAGTAATTCGTACATTATGTAAATAGTAAGCATTTAACACCCTGTATATAGATCGTAATTAACTTTAATCAATGCCAGCAAGCATATCTTCCAATAATAAAACGCGTATTCAGCAGAGAAATAATTGTACATGTAATTAAACTACGTTGAGAAGTGTTCAACAAGCTTATAAAACAAATACGCAGAAGATAAGAGAAAACCTAATAAATCCTCATGCTTGTAATAATGAAGGAACAATAAACGCTTTGATAAGAAAACGCACTTTCAAAGATCAGTATAAATAGACACGAAAACAGCATTTGTGTTACATCATTTATTTTGTACAATTATCCAAAAGCTTTATTTACACAAAACAACAGACGTAAGTTAAAAGTCCGGCAACGATAATAAACAATAAGGCAATCAAAGATCGCAAATAACAGCATGACACGGAAATACAAAACAGTTTCATCAGAAAACAGCTTGAAAATACTGGGAACATTAAAGACAAACGTGGTTGATTGCAACAATCTGTAAGACTGCTTGAGAAACCAATCCAAATGTAGTGGGAAAAAGCGATATAACACCCACAGGTGATAAGGCACGGTCAGTCTCCACTTGAGGCACGTCGAATCCATAACACTTTTAATCAGATATCTACGCGTCATATAAATAAATTAAATATTTATAATGATATGGGGCTTCTAATTCTTATTCTAATTCTGGACTATTTCTGGTTCTAATTCGAATTTACGAATATAAGAAATTCTAATTCTGGTCTGGAATTCTGGGACAATTCTAATTCTAATTCTGGGACAATTCTAATTCTAATCTGCCTCTAAAACAATTATAATCCATGATACTAAATCTGGTGTTCAGAAATTCATAATACTGAAGTGGTATTTAAGGCGTATACAAAGAAATATTGAATAAAGCACAAGGTGATTTTTGGAAACAAGGGGTATCCATACTGAATTATTGGTTCACCATAAGAAATACAAAACAGACCATTGGTATTCGACTGAATGAGGGAGTGTTGATCTACAACACGAAACAAATCAGGCCAGACCTACCTAGTTTTAAGAAATTTTTTCTAACTTAAATTTTAATACTGAATATATTAATTTTCTTACTAATTTGTAAGGAGTCAACAGGAACATTGTATACGTTGAAACTTACGTAAAAATCATAAAAAGGTCTCGAACGTTCCAGATTTTTTTCGTAAAAGGTTTTGTTTATGGTGACTTTATTTTAAGTTAAAAGAATATAAAGTTTAGGATAAATAATCCATATAATATTAATTGATTGAAGGGTGTATTTAAAGAATTACGAAAATTGTGAAATGTAAATATTATTTCCTTTCATTATATGAATGTTGATTGACTTCGTTTCATCAATTCAAACAGGTATTCATAAAGGGGTAAATGAAAATTGATCATCGTAACGTTGTGCACTCTGTGTAAATTAAAAAAGGGCTAGCCGTGTCATATATATATATATATATATATATATATATATATATAGTGTGTCTACTTAAGTTGGCGGCATATGGGAAACTTTTTTATTTTTAGTTTTAGGAAAAAGAGTTACTCTTTACAAAAAGTTCTGCTTGGTATGAAACCTAAAATAAAATATTCAAATAGCTGAATTTATTAGTCATATACGAGGTTTATTAATAAATATGAATCTGGTACAAGAGTAAAGTATCTTTATTTTTGAAAATTTTGAAAATTGTTATTACAAAAAGTTATTTAGAATTAAAAATTATGCTAAAATATGCAATTATATCTATCTAACGTAAAAAACTTTTTTCTTACTTTTTCAAATTTTTTTGTAATACATTTAATTTAGGATGCACTGACTAAAGTTGTTTGACAGTAAACGTCAAGACTTCAGTTTGTAAGTGTATTTGTAAGAAGTGCCAGCAACATTAAGTTTGCAAGAAAAAATTGAAATTGTGTTAATTGTGGGTGAAAATTATAAAACATTTCGTAAAGCTGCCGGCATTTTCAATAACCGACATCCAGAGAAAAGGGTTCACAATGAAACAGTAAGAAAACTATTAATGAAATTTAAGAGTTTTGAGGTGTAAAAAATAGACATACCAACAAGCGTCAAAAACTGATTGCTAATGATGAGATGGAGTTTGAAGTAATGCTCTTAACAATTGAACATCCGAAAATATTCTTTGCGGAAAAGAGCATCTTTGAATCCAAATACTGTAAGTAAAGACACGGTTTTAAAAATTTTGAAAAAAAACAAATTGCACACGTACAAGCCGCAATTTATTCATACGTTTAGGCCAGGAGATCATGATAGACGCTTTGAATTCTGTTGTGATATCCAAGGAAAGTTGGAAGATAATCCATTTATGGCAAGACATATTCTTTTTTCGAATGAAGCAACATATTCATGAAATGGAACGGTTTCTTCACAAAACTGCCGTTGGTGGAGTGAGACTAATCCACATTTTACAATCAAAACTCGCGACCAGTATGCTTTCAAAAGTAATGTGTGGTGTGGAATTTTTAAAAATGAAATAATTGGACCTTTCTTTTTTCGAGAATCTTTGAATGCAGACCGTTATTTACTCTTTCTACAAAAAGAACTAGATGATTTTCTTGATGATCTACCACTAGTTGAACGTCAACAGATATGGTTCCAGCAGGATGGTGCCCCATGTCATAGTAGGTTAGATGTAAGGCAATACCTTGAAAATTGTTTTAATGAAAGAGTTGTGCATCGGTTTTCGGAAATTCGTTGGCCACCTCGTTTTCTGGATTTGACCCCACTCAACTTTTTCTTGAGGGGCTACTTGAAAGAGAAGGTGCACCTCCAAGGACCATTCACAGACGTTGTTCATTTAAAACGAACCATTAAAGAAACCGTTCAGAGTATAACACCGACTATGATTAGAAGAGTATTGACAAAGTTTCGAGTTAGAACGAGTACTTGTATTTACAGAGAAGGCGGATATGTTGAAGCGGTAGTTAATTGAGGGACGCAATAATAAGATCTGTATGTGTAACAAAAACTATTACATTATTATTAAACTATTGTTATTATTAAAAAAAAACCTTCAAAATGCTGAGAAATTATATTTCATGGACAATTCTTGTCAGTGCATCTTAGATTAAATGAAATAACGCGTAAGCTTAAATAAATTTTTATTTTAGAAGAATTTGTAAAAATTTTTTATGATCAATGGATATTTTGCATATTTGAACGTGGTTTTTGATTCTGAACAACATTTCATAATAGCAATTTTTGAAATTGTCAAAAATAAAGGTACATTACCCTTGCACCAAATTCATATCTATTGATAAACCTCGTATATGACTAATAAATTTTCAAATTTGAAGGTGTTATTTTAGGTGTCATACTAAGCAGAACTTTTTATAAAGAGTAGCTTTTTTTCCTAAAACTAAAAATAAAAAAGTTTTCCATATGCCGCCAACTTAAGTATATATATATATATATATATATATATATATATATATATATATATACTAATACTTGAAAGTTTGTTTCTTGGGAAAAAGGTCTAAATAAATAAAAATTTTTTTTACATTATATGTGTGTTAATCAGACGTTTCGACCGTCGCTAGATGGTCTTTATCAATGATGTTTTTTTCCCCTATAATACAATATATGCACATTATATCTTAACAAATATCTAAAATGCTTACCCATAAACGGAGTTTTATATATTTATAATGTAGTATAAATTGAGCTATTCACTAATTGATATGGTACGGTTACTATAATCTAATTTATTTAATTTAAAATTGTACAAAACATTTACGTCACAAATTAAAATACTGTTTTTCTGTATAAATTATGTACACCTTGATGCGAGTTGCTAAACTCTTTGTCAAAATTTAAAATTCGAACTTTTTAGTTAACATGTATATTAAAATGTTTAGTACAGAGTTTGATTGAAGACTAATGCTTGATTTATTGGAGCTTCTATTTCTTATCACTGGATAAGGACACTTTTTACAAACAGGTTAAAATCGTAAAACTTTCTACAATTATGAATATCTGTCTTATTGAGTAAATTTAACTTTATGTATAAATATATATCCATACGCTTATTTATTTAAATATATATCTGTATATGTATTCATCTGTACATACCTCTACGCATACACATACGTTTACTCACTCTATCTCGCCTCCATATATACAAGACAAACACCTTTTCTTGATTAATTTTATGCATTTTTATTTTAGTAGATTATAATATATTTTACTTAATTTGCTAATATCTATTTTATCATTTACTGATGTTGGATGTTTAATAATATACACCATCTCTAGGAATTCTCGAATTTTTGGTTTGCTTCTGTTTTAAAATTGTTGTTTTGTTGAATTCGAATTTATGCTGGACTTGTTTTTCATGTTTGGTTAGAGCAGTTTGATTAGTTTTATCATATTTATGACCATTTATTCTTTTCTCTAAATGCTGTATACTTTGCCCAATGTATACACAATTGCAATTCTGTTGACACGGAATCTTATAGATGGTGTGTGTTTTTTTATTCTTAGGAGTGTTATCTTTTAATTTACTAAAACAACTTTTTGTTAAATTGTATCCTTTGTGCGCAATTTTTATATTATGTTTTATTAGTAATTTTTGTAGATTTTCGGATAAATTTTGTACATACGGTATGGGTGCATATTTTATTATTGATTTATTTTTGGTATTGTCGATGTAGTTTGTGTTATAGTGTTTATTAATTTGTTTTTTAAATATCCGTTCAATTAAATTTAATGGGTAATTATTTTCTCGTAATGCGTTTTTAGCTTTCTTTATTGCTTCCCATCTATATTCATGGTCTGATAGTTTGATTGCCCTATCCGCTAGTCCTATTACGACAGACTTTTTCTGGGAGATAGGATGTTGGGAGTAATAGTTAAGGTATCTTCCCGACCAAGTGTTTTTAGTGTACCATGATGTTTTAATATGATGGTTTATCCGGTGCAATGTCATATCTAGAAAGTTAAGTTTATTATCTTTTTCTAATTCAATTGTGAATTGAAACCATATTACCTGGAAACATATTTAATGAATTAATCAGAAATCAACAAATAAAATATGAAAATAAGTTTAAAAAAATAAAAGAAAGGAATATAAAAAAAATTGAAACCTTAAAGGGTAAAAGCAAAAACGAAACAAAAAAATTAAATCATTCAAAATGGATAGAAAATTTATCAGGGCATGCACTGCCTGAGTATGTAGAGGAAATATTAAGCCTAGGGCCAAATTTTGCGGCACCAATTGAAAAGGACACTGAAATTCCACACCCAGTAATAATTGCAAATATTGAAAACGCGATATCAGATTTACCTACAGATAAAAAAGATGAAATTAGAGCAGTATGTTGCAATGTTATTACAAATCATAAAAGTAAATTCAATTCAACGAAGAATAGGGAAGACATAAGAAACAGAGATATATCCAAGAAAATTAAAAAAACTAAGGTTTTTTTAAAACAAAATCCCGACCTAATTGTATTAAAACCTGATAAATCTAATAAAACAGTTATAATGACTAATCAAACATATAATAACGGAATTTTAGAACTACTTCAAGAAAAATCAACATATTAATTAGTCAAACAAAACCCTACCAACACACTTCAAAAAATGAACAATGACATTGTGAAAAATTGGGAAAAAAGGATATATTTCCCCCAAAGAGTGTAAAAAATTAATAATAAATAACGCGTTGCCACCCAAGCTTTATGGGTTACCAAAACTACACAAAGATGGTATGCCCATGAGACCAATCATTTCTACAATACCATCACCCCTTAATAAACTTTCAAACTTTATAAAAGGTATTCTCAAAAACGTGATATATAAAAACAAATTCTATATTAAAGACTCTTGGCAATGCAAAGAAAATATTAAACAAGTTACTATACCGGATGACTATATTCTGATATCGTTAGATGTAACATCATTATATACAAATGTACCAATAGAGTTAGTTATACAACTAATAGAAAAAGTGGGTAGAAATTAAAACATATACAAATATACCCCAAAAGAATTCATAAAAACAACAGAAATAATATTAACCTCAACTTATTTTACATACAGAGATCAGGTATATAAGCAAGTAAACGGTTGTGCTATGGGTTTAGCGCTGTCTTGTGTGGTGGCACAAATGGTGTTGGAAGAACTGGAGGAAAATATAATAAAACAAATAAATTTCCCACTACCTTTCTTTTTCCGGTACGTGGATGACTGTGTTTGTGCAATTCCACAAGATAAATGCAATTATATAATTAAACTTTTTAACAGTTTTCACAAAAAGATTCAATTCACAATTGAAGTAGAAAAAGATAATAAACTTAACTTTCTAGATATGACATTGCACCGGATAAACCATCATATTAAAACATCATGGTACACTAAAAACACTTGGTCGGGAAGATACCTTAACTATTACTCCCAACATCCTATCTCCCAGAAAAAGTCTGTCGTAATAGGACTAGCGGATAGGGCAATCAAACTATCAGACCATGAATATAGATGGGAAGCAAAAGAAAGCTAAAACGCATTACGAGAAAATAATTACCCATTAAATTTAATTGAACGGATATTTAAAAACAAATTAATAAACACTATAACACAAACTACATCGACAATACCAAAATAAATCAATAATAAAATATGCACCCATACCGTATGTACAAAATTTATCCGAAAATCTACAAAATTACTAATAAAACATAATATAAAAATTGCGCACAAAGGATACAATTTAACAAAAGTTGTTTTAGTAAATTAAAAGATAACACTCCTAAGAATAAAAAACACACACCATCTATAAGATTCCGTGTCAACAGAATTGCAATTGTGTATACATTGGGCAAAGTATACAGCATTTAGAGAAAAGAATAAATGGTCATAAATATGATAAAACTAATCAAACTGCTCTAACCAAACATGAAAAACAAGCCCAGCATAAATTGAATTCAACAAAACAACAATTTTAAAACAGAAGCAAACCAAAAATTCGAGAATTCCTAGAGATGGTGTATATTATTAAACATCCAACATCAGTAAATGATAAAATAGATATTAGCAAATTAAGTAAAATATATTATAATCTACTAAAATAAAAATGCATAAAATTAATCAGGAAAAGGTGTTTGTCTTGTATATATGGAGGCGAGATAGAGTGAGTAAACGTATGTGTATGCGTAGAGATATGTACAGATAAATACATATACAGATATATATTTAAATAAATAAGCGTATGGATATATATTTATACATAAAGTTAAATTTACTCAATAAGACAGATATTCATAATTGTAGAAAGTTTTACGATTTTAACCTGTTTGTAAAAAGTGTCCTTATCCAGTGATAAGAAATAGAAACTCCAATAAATCAAGCATTAGTCTTCAATCAAACTCTGTACTAAACATTTTAATATACATGTTAACTAAAAAGTTCGAATTTTAAATTTTGACAAAGAGTTTAGCAACTCGCATCAAGGTGTACATAATTTATACAGAAAAACAGTATTTTAATTTGTGACGTAAATGTTTTGTACAATTTTAAATTAAATAAATTAGATTATAGTAACCGTACCATATCAATTAGTGAATAGCTCAATTTATACTACATTATAAATATATAAAACTCCGTTTATGGGTAAGCATTTTAGATATTTGTTAAGATATAATGTACATGTATTGTATTATAGGGGAAAAAAACATCATTGATAAAGACCATCTAGCGACGGTCGAAACGTCTGATTAACACACATATAATGTAAAAAAATTGTTTATTTATTTAGACCTTTTTCCCAAGAAACAAACTTTCAAGTATTAGTATATAAAAGAAGGTCAAGAAATACCAATCAAATATTTATATATATATATATATATATATATATATATATATATATTCTAAAAATGTTGTGGGTTTTAGGTCGGCTGGATTATTTAAGAAAACTCTTTTTTATAAACCTGAGACTTCGGATTTATTTTAATCTTTTTTCAAAGGTACTACAATAACAGAATTGATAAATAAACATTAAACGATATTGTATACTCACTAAGGCGAGGTTATAATAAATTGGCGATTAACATAAAAGTTATTTTTGTTATAAATCTTCTAAAATGTATATAACAACTTCAAAATACAACAAGAGGTTAAAGTATTATGTAAATAAAATATTGATAATAAATAAAAGTCAAAAGTTTGATAGAAATTGTTATTAAAAGGCAACCTTAAAAAATGTTTATTATAACTCTTCTGTGTATATATATCTGCATGTAACACTGTGAGTAATGTATGTATGTATGTGGGTGCGTTTTTTTTGTGTGTGTGGTGGAGTGTGTGTTGTTTTTATTTTATTTATTTATTTTAATATTATTAAGAGAAATTCATCTTATAGATCCATTGACAAATTTGTTGCTGTTTGGTTGTTTTTATTTTTGATATTTAGAAGATACGTGTAGATACAATTTAAGTTATTAATATCTGTTCTTTTGTTCATAGTATTTTTTTGCTGGTAGATGTGGCACATTTCTAGAAACTCTCTTTTTGATTTTTTGTCTTCCATCTGTAATATAATTGGATTGTTAAAATCTATTTTATGGTTTTTAGTATTTACGTGTATACATAGGGCACAAGCATTTGGTTTTATACGTATATCGCTCTTATGTTGGGTTATTCGTTGCCTAAGGGTTTGTTTGCTTTGTCCTACGTAACACTCATTACAATCTAGACAATTGATTTTATATATGATGTTCCTTTTATTTAAAATAGGAGTTTTATCTTTAATTTTAGAGAAAATGTAATTTAAGGTTAAAGTATTTTTAGAAGTTATTTTTATGTTAAATTTGTTAAATACGTTAGTTAGTTTTGGTGTAAGGTGTTCAATGTATGGAAGAGATTTAAATGCAACTGTACTGTCTATTTGTTTATTATTATTATTATTATTATTATTTGTGTTGTTATGTGTATTATTATCTGTAATTTCTGCAGTGTGGTTATATAAAAGACGTTTTATTAATTTTGGAGGATAGTTGTTTTTTATTAAAATATTAAAAAGTTTGTTTAAATTTTTTTGATAAAATGTATGATGACTTATTGTTTTAATTCTGTTTTTTAGTGTTAAAATAAAATTTATTTTTATTTTGTAAGAGTGATACGAGAAGTAATTTAAGCACCTTCCAGAGTTGGTTGGTTTTTGATACCAATCTAATAAAATAAAATTATTTGTATTTCTAATAAGTAACGTATCTAAAAATGGTACTGTGTTTCTATTCTCTACTTCTACGGTAAACTGAATTTTTTCGTGATGTATATCTACTAAAAATACTCCCTACTGTGTACTTGTGTACTTTTTTCCTATAACAATATCTTCTGTTTTGAAAATGTTAATCAGTTTGTCAGTTAAAGATCCAATCTGACTAACTAACAATCATTAGTTAATTTACGAAATACTTAGTTATTTCGTAGAATAACTAGGTTTAGTATGAAATTATTTTATAGTTTAACTAACAACCCGTTGTTTCATGCAATAACTAGGGATTTTATGAAATACCTTAATTGCATACTTTAACGGTAACATATCGATAAAAGATATTTTATTGAGTTTATGATGAAAAATCAAGGAGCGGTAAGATTCTTCAGAGTTTAATTAAGGGTTTATAACGTGCATGATTTATTAGGAGGAATTTGTTAGACGTGCTAACAATAGTGCAAAGCGTAAAAAGGTGTTCGCGACTTATTACCTAAAGCAACAGAGTTTACTAGCGAAAAAATTAATACTGTAAGCAGTAGTGCTGCAAACAAATCTATTTTAATTTGCACATTAAAATATATACAGATTGCTTAAAAATACCATAAATCTTTGTAAACTCTCATCGATGACGATCAACGTTATTGAAAAAAAAGCATGTTCAAAGGCTAGAAGATTTATTGAGTCCGAGAACGAATAACTCGAATATAATACCGTCAATCTGGAAAGTTTGTGAGCTACACGGTAAGTGATTCGAATACAAGCTAGTGGTACCCTTGTTCAAAATTTTAAATTTGTTGTACCGGGATCACTCTAATATTTGTTGATGATATTTAAATCGCGTTACTGCTTTCCAAAATATTCTTCTTAACATTCGATGACAGCAATCTTTAACTGTTGTTTTACTTTCAACGAGGTACCACCGAAATAAATCAGCCAATGCTTCAACGGCCACTTAGGGCAATGAAAAACAGTTGCCGCGTATTTTGTTTTTGACATATCGGAATAAGAAAAAATATCTGGGTAACAAATTAGGCGAATATGGGTAATGAATCAGTATTTCAATATTGTTTCTGGTAAAATTTTCGATATTTTGTTGTGCTGTGTGTGCGTTTAAGTTTTAGTGATGAACAATGATGCGCCAGTTTTCATTGTTTTCCTTTAGTTTTAACCTCCAACAAATATTGTCGTTTACCATTCCGAATTAACTGCTTGTGACTTTTGGCAGAATAACAACAACAAGGAAGGAATTATAAAATCATTCAGTCCTTTAAAGAAATGAAACACAAGTTTTTAATAATGTTAATAATCTTTAAGGACGGTTTATAAGTACTGATGCTATGTACAAGTTTTTTCGGAGCAAGGGACTAGGTCTACTTCAAGGTGACACAATATTGAAAGCATTAAGGTACAAATTAATGTTCTAAACTGAAACGAATATTTCGAAAATATCATGAAAAGGCAAGAAACAAAATGGATTCTGTTTGAACTTGCCGCAGTCGAAATTTGGTTTCAAGAATTAAGAATCAGACGGAAGGTACGTTGTTAAGATAATCTTGCTAAAGATGACCTTTTATGGACCCTATTTTTAACACAAAAGGTATAAATATTACAATTAATGCCTTAGATACTAAAATTTTGTGCAAAAATTCTTCGGCTCTATAAATTCAAAAAGACCAAATGTTTTAATTCAGAAACAATTGGCATTTCGTTGAATAAAATTTTAAATGTTATCTTTTTTATATTATATAATGAATTAAGAGTAATTTATAAATGGTTATTTCTTTCAAAACGTTTCCTGCTTTGATGGTTGTATACTGGCCTCCTAAAAGTACACGTTGAATCAAAAAGTCCAAAACGTAAATCTAGCGTTGGGATTTTAATTACTCCACTAGTAGGAACTTTAACGTCATGGGTCGTTTAGTGTATTAAACCGGCTGAAGTGCTATTTGAGAAGCACAAAGGTTTACCGCAGAATATAAAACCTGCTTTTAATGTCTGTAGAGTCGGAAACATTATATAATTTAAATAGTGTCGTTATTGTATAAACTTTCATATTAACACGTTCGCTGCGTCTTAAAAATTATATACTCTTCCCAGAAACTGAATAGATTTTTGAATCACCTCGGAAAATTAAGAACTGCTGAAAGGTTTTAAGCATCTTATAAAGGTTTTCATTATTTATTTTGTGCCCCTCCCTTAGCGCCAATTGGCGACATTAGCATTGCTCACTGATTTTAATTGTCGGATGCTGATGTCGTACATTGGCGACATAAATAGTCACAGCAAAACAAGAAATTTATTTTCTACAAGCAACTAAAACTTACAGATAAAATAGTTTTTAATTTTGTGAGAAGATTTATAAAAAGAATATAAGTAAATGTATAAATATATATCGATAAAAATAGAACATAAAATATAAAACAAACTAAAAAGCAAAACACTTCGAATTGGTAATATCAATTTTAAAAAAATGCACTGAATTCAAAAATGTTGTAATACAAAAATAAGATAAGAATTGCAAAAATGTATTATTTTGCAAGTTCCTATGATAAATTACAAAGCATTGATCAATACATAAACCCGGTAAATCTGGGCAGATTTCGCAATGGTAAATTGTTTCTTTTCTAATGTTTTTCGAATGACACTGTTTGCATCGTTTTCTTATTATACGGTCTTTTTTATTTTTTGCGGTAATTTTGGTTGGAAAGTGTTCGGTGTTTTTTTGCTAACTAGAACGCTGAGAGATTCTTTTTGTGGGAGCAGCGCTTTTAGAAGTTGCATGCGAAAATCGTACAAATTTAATTATCTTCCAGAGAACTTATTGAACAAATTGAAAGAATTTAGAAGTGCTAATTGAAAAATATGGATACCTAACTTTTTATAACATCGTACAGTCTTATGGTCAGATGGGTAATATGCCATCATCTGATCCTGACGATCAATACCACCCATATTCTTATTGTACTCTAGTATTGGTAGAGGTTTACATTTTTGCTGACCCCTTTTATTGGTGATTTCAATCATTGTATTTTCAAATTCCGTAGTAATGTAAACAACATCACGCTTGTCTTTCCATTTGCCGATTATAATTCCATTTGAATACATGGATATTGTTTCTCCAACTTTAAGTTTTTTCTGAATAATTTCTTTTGGATTGTATTTTCAATCTAGTCTAAGGGTACCTGTGCAGTAGGTACCCTTTTCTAATAAACTTTTTGCAAGTAAAAAGTTATTATAAAAATTATCCATGAATATGGAATGCCCATTATTTAATTTTTCGTGCAACAAATGTAACACAGCTTTTTCCGCATGGCCTTTGCCACCCATATCATCTAACTGTCCTGTATAAACAACAAACTTTATAACAATTCCATTTGGCTCTGTCAACATGTACAGCTTGATGCCATACTTATGTTTTTTATTTTTGATATATTGCCGAAAAGCCAAGCGTCCGCGCCACAATACCATGGATTCATCCAAAGAAAGTTGTTTACCTGGGTAATAAACCTCCATCATCATCATTTTGTTTTCGACCTTACTTAAGGTCGGTTTGACGCAGCTCTAAATTCTTTTCTATTCTGAGCTAGTCTAAAAAGGTCTGCATACCCTTCACAACCTAGATCTCTAATAATTTGACTAATATAGCCTTGTCTAGGCCTTCCTACTCTACTTTTATTTGGTAGTCTATAATCTAAGACTTTACTAAATAGTCCATCATGTCTTAACTGGTGCCCTATCATTCTATCTCTCCTGACCTTCAATTGTTTCCACATACAGGGTTCCTCACCTATCCTTCTATAAACTTCCTCGTTTGTTACTCTATCTGTCCAACTAATCTTTAACATTCTCCTATAACACCAAGTTTCAAAAGCTTCTATCTTTTTCTTATCTACTTCTTTAATTGTCCAAGTCTCACTACCGTATAGTAGAACGCTCCATACGTACGACTTTAAGAAACTTTTTCTATTATCTAAACTAATACTATTAGTTATTAGTAAGTTTTTCTTTTTTAAAAACATTTTTCTAGCTTGAGCTATTCTAGCTACTATATCCCTTCTGCTACGTCCATCCTTTGTAATTATACTACCTAAATAGCAAAATTCATCTACCTCCTCTAACTCGGTATTACCTATTTTTAATTTTGGTTTAGAACTAGGCTGTAACTCACTTGTCATTATCTTTGTATAGACTGTATCTTTTGTATAGACTGTAAATAATTTTTCTATCCCTATGAGAGATTCCTATTTTTTGCAAAACCCTGAACATAGCAATCCAATTAACCTTATCAAATGCTTTTCTAAATCTACAAACGCAAATGAGTCTTTTTATTTTTTGTAACCTTTTTCGATAATTACCCTAATCATTAGTATCGGTTCTCTAGTCCTCTGTCTTTACGAAAACCATATTGGTCTTCGCCTAAATAATTCTCAGTCAAAGCTTTACTCTATTTTTAATTATTGTTGTTAGTATTTTGGAAGCATGAGAAGTTAAACTAACTGTTCTAAAATTCTCACACCTATCAGCTCCTGACTTTTTGGGATTGGGATAATAATATTTTTTCGAAATCTATTGGAACCTCACCTGTGTCATATATTACTTTTATTAGTTCATATAATCTATCTAAAGTTTTCTGACTAGCATATTTTATTAATTCTGCGGGAATATCGTCTATCCCTGGCGCTTTATTTAGTTTAAGATTCCGAACAGCTCTATCAAATTCCTCTCTTAATATTGAGAACCCTATTTCTACATCCTCTTCTTGATCGTTCTCTAACTCATCTATATCGTCTCCTTATATAAATCTTCTAAATATCTTTTCCATCTATCTGCTACCTCAACTTTATTTATTAGAAGCTCATTATTCTCGTCTCTAATACCATTATATTTTTCCTATCTTCCCAAAAACTTTTTAACTGCCCTGTAAGCTCTGTCTGTCTTACCTACTCTCAAATCATCTTGTATTCCTTACAATTCTCCTCCATCCATTTATTTCTAGCTTTTCTACACTCATGTACTATCTTATTTCTAACTGTATTATATTTTGCTTACTTTCACTATCCACTTCTCTGAAAGGTTTAAGCTTTCTTCTATTCTCTATTAAATCTAATATCTCCTTTGTTACCCAGGGTTTTCTCGCTTCTATTTTTTCTTACCTATAGTCTGTGTTGCTGTATCATGTACAGTCAGTTTTATTTCTTTCCATCTATTTTCTACATTCCTATTACAGCTATCTCTTTGCTCTTATTATCTAATACTTGTTTATATTCCTCTTTACCCTACTATCATTAAGCTTACCTAGTTCCCATCCCTCTCTTTTAACCTTTCTCAATTTTTGAATTTTAGTTTACACTTCATTTTAACTAAGTTATGATCGCTATCTATGTCAGCCCCTGGATAACTACGACAGTTTTAACTTGGTTTCTAAATCTTTGTTTAACTAAAATATAATCTATTTGGTATCTAGCCCTATCACCTGGCGCTTTCCAGGTATATCTTCTCCTAACATGTTGTTCGAATAGGGTGTTTACAGTTACTAATCTATGTTCCTGTCAAAACTCAACTAATCTTTCTCCTCTATCATTTCGTCTGCCATACCCAAATTTTCCTACCATTTTTCCCTCACTACCTTCTCCCACTGACGCATTAAAATCGCCCATAACTATTAAATTCTCATCTCCTTTTACTTTTCTCACTATACTATTTATATCCTCGTATACCTTTTCTACTTCCTCATCCTCGTACTGAGTTGTTGGCATGTAAACCTGAACTAAAACAGTGTCTGTGGGTTTTGTACTCAATCTAACCATAATTATTCTATCACTAAATTGTAAGTACTCTTTAACTTTATGCCCTAATCTTTTACCTAACACTATTCCTACCCCTGCCTGTCCATTAGTTGAAGAAGTTGTAATTATTCTATAATTATCTTTCCAAAAGTCATTACTATCTAGCCATCTCACCTCACTAATACCTAAAATGTCCAGCTTTTCCTTTCTCATTTCGACTAATAAATTCGTTAACTCATTACTAAGTAATGACCTAACATTCCAAGTCCCTATCACTAAATCGAATTGTTGTTTTATATTCTTATGATAACGAGCCCCAAGTACTCCCTCCCGGAGATCCGAATGAGGGAGTATTTTACCTCCGGACAAGAATTTTACTTGTGAGCTCTCCATCATATATATTTCGTGTTTTAGGCCACGCACACCTGGGAAATATTGTGGTAGGCTCCCATATCTTTCCACAACGCAGTTTTTAAAGATTTTAGCAGAAAGCCGTATCCGTCACGGCCAACCCCCAACAAGCTTGTAAATTATTGAGGATCGCCCAAGACCAACTGACCCTCCTCCAATATCTTTTAGCCAGCAAGGCTGCTGCCCCTTGCTGCGCCTTTTAATCGCCTTTTACGATAAGCAGGCTTACTATAGTAGTATTCTTTATCCCCTACTATAGGGTGCTATAAACCTCCATCATTTTTTTATTAAAATATTCGATCAATGGCCGTATCTTGTAGAGACGGTCTTCTGGAGTTACATCCAAAGGTGATGGATTTTTAGAAAAATGTAAACATCTTAAAATCAAAAGAAAGCGATCCCTGCTCATATGTTCTGAAAAGCAAGTAAGATTAAACATTTGGTCTTTTTTCCAATAATCTTGCAATCTGTTTATCTCTATTGTCCCTGTATGCAAAACTAATGCTATAAATTTTAAAAGTTCTGGAACTGTAAGAAGCTTCCATTGCGAAATTCGCGATCTTTCAGTTTCTACTTTTTCAAGAAACACCTGCTCAGCATATGCATTAGTTTCTTCCACTATTGATTCTAAAATATTTTTGTCCAGCAATAATAGAAAATAATCAATTGGTTCGTTTCCAGGTATAGGCACAAGCAGTTCATTTTGTTTTGAAAACACAAAGTCTTCTAATCCTTCAGAAACAGTTTGCCAATTAGGTACAACAATAGGAATTATGTTTGCATTGTTAGGTGCATCTAAAACTGCGTCATTATCGGGCTCAAATTCATTATGTTGTGATTGTCCTTGACCTAATAGAAAAATGTAATAAAACAAATATAACTCATAAGGTACTTACTACCTGTGCTTTTACTGCTAGTATTCTCTTCATCACTGCCACTTTGTTTATCTAAAATTATTAAAACCATTAAATTCTAGAAGAAAACACGGGTATTATTAGTACCTGATTTATTGTCTAATTCTCCCCATCCATCGTCCTCCCAATCGCTACCACTGAACTGATAATCACTTTCCTCATCTGAAATATTTAATAGCAATGCCAGTTCTTCATCTGTGAGCTTATTTTTATTTTTAATAGACACTTTACATCTTTTAGGTCGAGAAGGGCCGGCCACGGAATCCATTTGTTTAATTTAAAACTGTACGATTAAAAAAAGTCACTTCGAGAAACGAACCCTAATTTACGTTTAATACAATGCGTGTTAACAACGCTAAACAGTATCCAAGCACCCACGAGCAACGCTAGAATTATACTGAAGCTACAAACTGAAACATAAGAATGTCGCCAATGTACGACATCAGCACTGCTGAATATATGCGTGTGTCGCCTATATACGACATACGCATTCAAGGTGTTAACCTAAAGAAAGGAATAAATACACATATTTAAATTTATTGTATACCTTCCTCTTTTTTAAGTTATTGAAACATTTTATTCTGGGACCCATGCAGATCTCTAGTGTTCTGTAGGTAATGGATTGGAGAAAACAATTGGACACTATACAGCAGGATGTGAAAGGCACATAAGGCTAAAGCCAAAAGTCTTGACATGAGTGCCCTAGATCGGAGTAATTGATCTGTCTTCTCCAATCACAAATGCTACCTTTTATGATGTATGCGGGTAGATTTGCACAGAGGTGGCAAAAATGATTAAAGTGAATGAACAGGTTTGTTGAAATTGTTGGAAACACAACGTTAACAAAAAAGGTTAAATAGTCCGGTTGCTAGGCCCTCCAGACCTATCTTTTTATTACTAATACCGTTCCTACTTTTTAGGTACAAGTCATGAAGCGCTGTATTGGACGTGTAATTCTGTAAAATTAATAAGGTTTTTATAGCACATTGCCCGCAAAATATGTGCACAGCGTGAGAACAAATTTTTTGGTTTAAAATAGATAGATTTGGTCATGTAACTTATTACACAAATTTTCTCGTTTAGCCGCCAGGCGGCTTCAAGGTTCGTGAAAAATTGATATTAAAAATTACCAATACTATTGAAAATTAACAGCGTGGTTCAAATGTTGGACGACTGCAATAAATTTTCAAAATAATCGTATTTTTCTTCAAAACACTAGTTAATTTTTCGTAAGAAGTTAAACTTAACCCTCTGCATTGTTTGTACGTTAATTTCTAGAGTTAGCTGGATATAGAGTTCGACTATGCAACCCCTACAAAAATATCAGAGTGCATCAGCTTCGGCGATTGTGATGGCCCAGGTCCACTTTTAGGAATATCATCTCCCATTAAGATTCATCGATCCAGATATTATTCATGTAAATGCTGTCGAAGAATTTGAGTAAATGAAGGCACCATCATAAATAAACCACAGGTTGTGGCGAAGTTAGAATAGCATATTGTGCTGTGAATTTGGCCTCTTTACATGAATATGGTGAAGGCATTTAAATTTATACGTATATATCAGATACATTTTGGTTAAGGATTCAATTTGTTTACAGAAAATATTTTATACAGTTCTCTTCACTGAGATATCCAATCAGCACTATGCATGAGTCTTTGAGTCCGATGTTGTATAAAACTCGAAGGATATACGTTTTGTTCTTTTGGGGATATAACTTAAATAAATAAATTAATTAGATTCTATATATTTAGTCTTGATCTAATACTAATGTCGTTGTTGTGATTAAATCAATTACCCTCATGCTATTATATTATGTTAAGTTCAAATATTGCTCATACAAAACAAGTTACATGCTTCAGGACGAATTTCGAAGTAAAATTCTGCTATTATAGTTTCAAACCAATATGTTGTCATTCTCTCATACGATGTTATAGTTTTTAAAGTCAGTGTTATTTATATCGTAATGACTATTTCACTACTTATTTATAAATGAAAATCAATAGCCTGAAGTATTTGTGCTTATTAGCATGTGGGAATATACCATTCTAGTAATTTAATTAAAGGTTTCTGATTATATTACACGTTTTACTACTTATTTTATATACAAACTTCCAGATACTCTTAAGAAAAAGAAAATAAAACGAGGTTTGATTATGTCCTCCATACACGCAGAAAAAATTAGTTCTAAAGTTCAGCAAAAAAAGCAGTCTATCATGTAAAATTGAAATAAGAAAAGCGTTTTTGATATTAGACGAACGGATTAAGTACAGTGCAATATAGAAAATTAATCGATGTAGTAGAGGAAAATGAATTTACTTAACGAGCTAATTTCAAAGATTTTTATTTTTCAGTCATTGCCGAAGCAAAAGACCTTTTATATTTGGTTTTAGTTCTCACTTTGGTTTTGAAAATTCATACTCCACCTGCACGAATGTTAGTCTAATTAAAAAATTGTACAATCTCCAGTCTTCTATAGCCAAAAATTCTGAGAAAGTAATAAGTGCTTTATCAGATCCTTCAGCAGACTTTGTAACACTGCACCAATTATTATGTAGACATTTTCCCAACATAATTTTACTAATTCATAATCTAAAGGCAATTTGTATATTGTCATCAATCAACAAAGAATCTTTTTTTTAGTAATTAATAAATGAACCTTCGACACCTTCGAGTATCCTAAAAAACCACAAAGTCAACCGATTAAACGCAGAGAAACTACTTACCGATATACTATTAAATTGCTTAAATATATCTTCGGTTTATGAGTGCGCATCTCAAAAACTTACAAATCAGTCGCTGGAAGGTTTAGTAAACCTCAAAGAAATGACTTGTCAGTGAAAAATTGCACCCAATTAAGCCGTGACAAAGAATAAATTCAGGTTAAATGCAGATCTTTCCTGAGCACTTAGCATTCATGTGCATGTTGCAAGTGTTGCCTAATATTCGAGTTTTGCATTTAACCCCAAAAATAGGAGTTTCTGATCACTCTGGACAACTACGTTACTGTCCAACGCTTCTAGATAGTGCAGCTCAGTCTAATTCCATCTCACTGCCGATCTAGATTTTTAAACAAAGCATGCCGAGATAGAAGTCAATACAACCATATATCAATTGTTAGTATAAGAATTGAAGTTTTTTATTTGGCGTTTTCCACTACATTTAAATGTTAAAAAAATCTTTGCATTTGCGTCTCCTTCAGCACGAGTTTTATCGCTTTCCACTTTGAGAATACTAAAAAATATTAACCATATTAATCCAAGATTTTAGAAGCCTTCAACGGAAAATATTCGTAGAGGGGTCGACACCTTCTAGGATTTTTGGTGCGTTAGCGGTTAAAATTGAATCTTGCTAAATAACTAACTGTTATAAAAAACCAACTGGGTAGGCTCATATCGTGCAGCATAGGTTGCGCTATTTACCATCGGTAATTGCCTGCAACTTTACTCAAGGCGTTTCTGTTTTTGACCTTTTTAAGTTATGGGAACTTGACGAAAATATAGTTGATTGCCTTCATTCGAAAACTGAACAATTAATTGATGCTGATTTTAGCTCTACTTTCCACGGGAGTTCTAAAGGCTAGATTAACGTAGACATCTCTTTACTAGATCTTCATAAGAAATTACGAAATTCAAAAGTGAGAGAGCTGTTACTTTTTTACCACCATGGACAAATACTTCAAGTTTAATATAAAAAAATAAATATTGTAACGGGCTACTGCTACCGCGTTTCTTTAATTCAAAACAAGTAATAATAAATGTCTTTATTACTCACTGTTCACAAGTCTAATTAACAGTATATGCCTTGTTTACAGATGTTTTCAGTCCACTTAACAATGAAGCACTATTACACTAATGAATTTACAAGCACTAATATCTTCTTAAACTAACTTCTTTACCATAGGTCCATTACCAACACTAACACAACTATTTATTTATACACTTTTATTTATTTATGTATACTACAAGCTGCATGTACATTAGACACAGCATATAACATTTATGTTTACTTCTAAAAGCTCAACCACATTCACTATACACGATATAATTTATATTAGACATTAAAGTATAGACTGACTCTTGCATTTCTTAGCGGTCTTATATATACTCAGATTTAAATATATGACTCATTATCTAGTATGTTCCGGAAGAATTCTGGAACCGTAGAGAATAAACAGTGCTTGCGGCGTTTTGTGTGTAATTGATGGGTTGTCTAGTAGTAGCTCGCAACAATATATTGACTTCATGAATAAACACGAATCATTGGGTCGCATCAAAGCTGCTAAAAGATAGTTAACATTCACAAGCATTATAACGTTCTGAATACAGGAAGTCCTACTACTAAATTGAGTATAACTTTAATGGGCCTTTCTATTTTTTATTTTTCCGTTTTGATTTATTAATTTATTTATTACAGCGAATTAAATAATTTATAAACGATCTTCAAGCAACGAGATTTAATTTTAATATTGTTGACACATCGGGAACAATTTTATCTTATATCAAAGATGACCTCGCGTATCTTATAGCATCCGTACCGCATCCGTATCCTTCCTTTCTACGAAGTTCATAATATACCTACTAAAGAATAGCCAAATCAGTTCCTATTAGCGTTAAAACTAATTGATTCTAAAGTCTATGTTGTTTGTTGACTTATGCAGTGGTTCGGCATAATTTTTGATATTTAAACGAAACTTGAAAAAGTAAGATCTGTCAACTTTGGTTTTTGTCAAATTATATATAGATTTTGTGATTTTACCAAAACAGTCACAATGTGCATGCATTTTCGAGTACTCTATAGATCAGAATTGCTCTGATACTGTGCAATTTCTACAATGTAGGAAAGATGCAAAAATAGCTAATGATTGAAAATCAGAACTCGGGAAATTAAAAAAAACTAGTGCAGTGTTACTAAACTACGTGTGCGACAGTTTCCTTTTCTAAACAAGAGGAAAGGATATATTTTTCTTTTTAAATCTTTTAAATATTGTGCTTACTTTACGCAACTTTATATGTAATATCAAAATCGTTGATCACGATTCACATTCACATTCTATTACACAGAATCACAATTTAAGTGTAGTAATCAAAAATAAATAAATAAAAAAATAAGGTCTCGTTTGGGTTCGTCCATCGACTTGGTCTGGTTCTTCGTCAGGCATTATGAAAAGTGTATTTTGAACTACAAGAGCATCTGTGTAGAATAATACGTAGGTTGGTCGGAAACCTTCGCTAATAATAAACGTTTCTGGAAATCATGACTAAACATTATTACATCCTCATTGCTTTATTTTAAATCTTAGTAAACCTATTCACTTCTTAATTAATGCACTTTCAACATTTCTCTACCGATCCTTTTTTTCTTTGCTTCGATTTTGTTTTCATAACATGAACACCTTGAACCTTTGTCAACATATGGCGTTCCAAACCTAATGTTAAAGTTATTACAGAATATATTTCTGTAGTAATGTACACGCGGCTTTCGGCGTTATCCTTGTAATACATTGTCCACAATCTCTAGAGTTCACCACCAAGGTTCCGTCTCTTATGCTATTTACTTAGGGTAATGACGGCAAATAGATAAAACTTTTAGAGTAGCGTTTCTGTTCGGGCCCCTATCCCTCTCTTTTCGTGATTCTTGTTAACCTCTCCCTTTAAAAATCATGAAAAGGCTTAAAACCGGCAACCGACGAGGTGTAGTGTTGTCATGTTTGAACCATCGCAAGTGACAAACTAATTTTCGTATCGTGAGTGCTCATTGACAATAAAATAGTGTCGTTAAGCTCGCTATACAGTTAACCTAATTACAGTCCACATCATCATTGGAGGAATTCAAGGTGACGCTTTATGTTAAATAATGCATGATACATCTCTTGATCCAACATTTTGGCCTCCGAGCGAATTGAATTCCTTTTGTTAAATTAAATTTCACGCCCCAATTCCTTAATTTCCTTTGTTTTTTGATTAGGATGGTGCTATAAATTCATTATTGTTTTAAACTGTATAGTAATTTCGAATGGACCTGCGCCTTACCGAAGTTCTAGATTGCTAGAACAGGTGAAATGGTTAGCGTGTTCTAATGAGCTAAAAAGCCAAACTACAGGTCCAACCAAGGTAGTAGGGTCGTTAGTGAGGAACCAGACTAAGACAGGTCCCCGAAAGAGGGCAGCGGCTCTTTCGGTACTTAGATTGGCAGAGACCATAAAGGTTGGTATGGCAATCTAAGACACACTACCGCGATGTGGAAGGCAACGGGAAACCACCACATTACCTTCCAAGCACACAGTGTAACTAAATTATAATAAAATGATGGTATTCTTTGAGGTAAAAGATTCCGGAGTTAAAATAGTCCCCCATTCGGATCTCCGGGAGGGGATTACTTCGGGGGATGCGATCGGAAAGTTAAAAATAAGAGTCGGGAACATTTTGCGAGTTGGAGCGTGGAATGTTAGAAGTATGAAGCAAGTAGGTAAGCTAGAGAGCCTAAAAATCGTAATAAATAGGTTATCACTAGACATAGTAGGGATCAGCGAAGTTCGGTGGCCAGAGGCGAGAGATTTTTGGAGTGCAGGCTTCAGGATAATTCATACAGGAGCAGAGGAAGGAAATTTGGGTGTGAGAATAGTTATGCGGAAAAAGATAGGATACTGTGTAGAAAATTACTTACAAAAGAACGAAAGATTACTCATGGTTAGATTAGAATCTAAACCGGTAAACACAGTAATAATACAAGTATAAATGCCCACTTCTAGCTACAGTGACGAAGAGGTAGAAGCTATCTACAAAGATATCGAAGACATATTAGGATACGTAAAAAGACACGAAAATTTAATAATTACGGGGCATTTTAATGCAGTGGTAGGTGAGGGTAGGGAAGGCGCGGGAGTAGGTTTATTTGGTCTAGGCACGAGAAACGACAGAGGAAATAGATTGGTAGAATTTTGCGACAAGAACAATTTAATCATCACAAACACATTATGTCAACATCATGCTAGAAGACGATATACGTGGAAGATGCCAGGAGATATAGGAAGATATCAAATAGATTACATTCTTGTTAGACAACGGTTAAGGAATCAAGTAAAAAAGCTACCCAGAAGCAGATATCGACACTGACCACAACATAATAATTATGAAGGCCGCACTTAAATTTAAAAATTTGAATAAAAGAAACGAAAAAGACACTTGGACTTAGAGAAACTAAAAGATATCGATATTCAAGAAAAATTCGAAATAAAAAAGTCAAATGAATTGCTCAAAGATAACGAGAAAATATCTGATACTAGGGAAGTAGAAACCGAATGAAATAATATTAAATCCAGCCTAGACATGGCGGCCATAGATATTCTGGGATATACACAAAACGAAAATAAGAAACCACGGATAACAAGAGACATCCTGAACTTAATAGAGGAAAGGCGAAAATACAAAAAAAAATCAGATGAAACAGGTAAACAAAAATACAAAGCATTAAATGGGAAATTATTCGCAAATGCAGGAAAGCTAAAGAACAATGGATTGATGAAAAGTGCAAAGAGGTACAAACTAAGATGGAAGTAGGAAAGACAGATAAAGCATACAAACTAATTAGAATCAATTTTAGGAATATAAAACCGTATAGCAAAAATATAAGGGACGCGGGAGGAAACATCATTATAGAAAATGTAGAGAAAGTGGGTAGATGGCAAGAATATATGGGCAATTTATATGCAGGAGAGGAACTTACTGCATTAGAACAAGAATCAGACATTGAAAATGATGACCTGGGATGTCCTACACTTAGAGATGAGTTTGAATTAGCATTAAAGGGTCTGAAAAATGGTAAGGCGCCGGGTACAGATAAGGTGCAAGCAGAAACACTAAAAGCCCCTGGACATGCAGTAGCAGAACGTCTGTTCCAACTTGTAAGCAATATGTATGAGACAGGCGAGATACCCAAAGATTTCAAACGTAACATCATAGTAACTATACCAAAAACGAAAGGCGCTGATAGATGTGAAAATTTTCGAACAATAAGTTTGACAGCACACGTGTCAAAAATATTAACTAGGTTTGTACAAAGAAGAATGAAAAAACGAGCTGAAGAAATACTAGGAGAAGACCAATTTGGGTTTAGGCGAAACAGGGGAACACGGGAGGCTATTTTAGCTCTGAGAGTGATAATGGAAAAAGCAATAGAAAAAGAGGAAAGCGTGTATATAGGGTTTGTAGATCTGGAAAAAGCATTCGACAATGTAAAATGGAAAAAAATGTTCGAAATACTCAAAAAGATTGGAATAAGTTATAGGGATAGACGAATAGTACATAGCTTACACAAAGAGTAAACAGCAGTAATAGAATTAGAGCAGGAAAGTAGGGAAGTAAACATTAAGAAAGGGGTGTGACAGGGATGTGCCCTATCCCCATTAATTTTTAACTTGTACATTGAAGAGGCAATGAATACTGTCAAATGCAGGAAGACATTTGGAATTAATATGCATGGACAAAAGATCGATATGCTTAGATTTGCAGATGATATAGCAGTATTAGCATCTAGCAAGGAAGAGTTAGAAGCTGCTCTTAACGAAATGGAAACAGTTCTAACGGAGGGATATGGTATGAAAATTAACAAAACTAAAACTAAAGGTCTAGTATGTAAAAGAGGGAATAATAAATAAAAAACAAGAACACAAATAGGTAACGAGAACTTACAAGAGGTTAAAGATTTCTGCTACCTAGGAAGTCAAATAACGCAAGATGGGAAAAGCACAAAAGATATAAAACAAAGATTAGCACAAGGCCGTGCTACATTTAACAAGAAAAAGCAACTACTGTGTTCAAAGACAACAAACATAAAAACAAGGAAAAGATTGCTTAAAACATATGTGTGGAGCACAGCACTGTACGCCTGTGAAGCCTCGACAGTAGGAGAAGCGGACAAGAAAAAGGTAAAAGCCTTTGAAATGTGGTGCTACAGACGTATGATGAAGATATCATCGACAGACAAAGTTAAGAACGAAGTGGTATTAAAAATGGTAGGCAGTTAAAATATGGTTTCCGAAAATAAATTTCACATTATAATTTATTGTAAACTCTAACTAGCTGCCTTCTTGTGATAGACTGAATTTTATGAAATTATGAGCTACATGTAACTTTGGGCATTAACGGGTTAATGTGTTAATGCTTAACATTTTGTTTCTGCGTAACAAAATTTTGCAAATCACTATTAAACTTTGATTTTGTAGGTATTTTTTATCAGTGTAGCATTTTTAAAAACCTTCTGGGGGTTTTGTTATAAATATTTCTTACGAAGGGCTGCCTTAAGCAAAATCACAAAGGTTTATATCGCAGTATTGCATACTCAATTAAGTTTCCATGGAAGTATCTTGTTTATGAATATAATTAAATTTCTTGTGTGTAGCATATCACCTAAATTTTGTATTCATTGGCATTGTATCTTTCGTTATTAGACCACTACTGAATATCACTAACCAATCTGATGAGAACAGGTTGGTTCGCTCAGTTACTTCGGTAACATGATCTCCCAAATCCTCGTGCAGCCTTTCTTATTTTAATGTCCTTCACGTCATTCCTAATAATATGGTCTTATCAAAACAGCTTAGTCACGATATTATGTAGATATTACAATTACACTAATTAACGGATATTGTAACTTTATTAGTTTTTACTGTATTGATATACTTTGCATGTATTCAGGTAATGCGAACTGAAAACATTAAACTGGAATAAAAAAGTTCGTTGCTTTAGCTTTGACCTTTATCCTTATTGCAAAATTAATGCTTAGAGATTTAATACAGTTTCATAATTCTATACATATGATATTCCCTTAAACATAAAGATTGCTTTATTGTGCAGACGATGTTGCTATGGCTGCCGCTAGCAAAATTATTTAATCTTAAATAGATTGTATGTCCTCGTTTATAAAGAATTTCGTAGGCGGCATTAAGATAGATTGAAGTTTTTTATTATCAAAACCGTCACATGTCCTTTTATCTTTACAAAAAGTTTCGCATAAGTATAGTACGTTTAATTCGTCTATCCTTTATAATTTATTAAACTAGACTATATTAGAGGTAAGTAGCGCCAAACTCTATCCGTGTTTTAATAGCCTAGCATTTCTTGAACGGTTTGTCATTTCCGTTTGTTAAAAATTCATTAAACAAATAGCTGCCTTTATGAAATACAGATTAAAGGGAAATATTTACAATTTTGTTTAACGTCTTAAAAACGGAAATTAAAATTTCTTGGTATTATGCAGTGGGAGGCAATGCTAGTAGTATATGTTTTACCAACACCCTATGTTCATTTAGTAAACATAAATTTTGCCTGGTAACCTTTTTATTAATAAAGGTTCTTAGAATGACTATGTCAGCCATAGTTGATGATTCCTGGTTAGGTATGACATACGCTTCAGTTCATTTTGGTAAGTAGTTCATGATCACCTAGATGTATTCATTTCCAGAGTCGATTTCGAGAAATGAACTTGCGATGTCAGTTGCAACTCTCTCAAACGGGTTTCCTACCTTGCACATAACTGGAACTTTCTCCACCATTCCCAGCCGTCTCCCTTGCAATCTAGCCAGTAAAATATTTTACGGACTTTCTCTAGAGTTTATTAACAATAAAGTACCCTACCATTTCAAAGTCCCACTATGTAGATATCTTAAAACCTCTGACACCCGGCTCTAGGGAATTAACACCTAAAGTGTACTCACAGATCCATCTTTCTTTCCTACAGATGACATCAAAATCCCGTTCTATTTCTTGAAAAAATCCTGCTCTGCACAGTAAGACTTCAGTATGACACTTAGCGGGCTAACACTCTGCTACAATGGACACTTCTTCTCTGGTTTTCCAATTAATAAGACACCTAGATCTTGATCGTTCTCTTGGTTGGTTCTCATCCAACAAAGAAAATCAAATTTTGTCTTTAAACGTTAACAATGGCTACGATTTTCAACACAATGCTGACTTAATAATGCATCTAGGTTACGGTAACTTAAATGCGCTAGATGTTCAGTGTCGAAATCGTACCGCTGTAGCTTTTGCATCCATCTCCAGACTTGTCTTTCCGTGCTCATTTTCTGCAGTGGCCACATCAGTGCTAAGTGATCTATTGTTAGGTAAAGTTTTCAATCACAACGATACTTATAAAGCTGCTCTATCGATTTCAGTCGGTAGTTCTTTTTTTGTAACGCAGTAGTTTCCTTCCGGTTTGGATAGCACCTTGCTAAAACAATCAATCACTTTTTCTTGCCCAAACTGTATCTGGGACAACACGCTTCCCACGGAAACATTACCTGCGTCCGTGTCTAATTTGAAGTTGTCTTCTGACCAAGGGTAGATTAAAATTGGAGCTGCCCTCAATAAATGTTTTAGTTGCTGAATCGCATTATGACAACTTTCTCCCATACGTAATCACGCCGTTCTGCTAATTTAGTCAAGGACTTGGCAACATTTCCAAATTTACAAACAGATCCACTATATTATGTACATAATATTAGAAAACTACGGAGTTGGTACTTGTGTTTAGGTGTCGGCCATTCTTGCACTGCACTAACTTTTTCCTGGTTTAGCCTAACTCCGTTTTGTGAGACTACATACTCCAGGTAATTTACCTCTTCACGGAGCAGGTGATTTTTTATCGGGTTTAATTTCGGCTCCCACCAATCTTTAAAGCACTTCCACCAAAATGGTCAAGTGTTCTCTAAAAATCTTCTAAATCACAACCGCGTCGTCTAAATACACAAAGCAAGTTTTTCATAAACGTCCACGTAAAATGTTGTTCATTAAACGCTCAAAGGTGGCAGAAGTGTTGCAAGTCTAAATGGCACAACTGTAAATTGCCATATGCTAGTGCCAACAGTAAAAGCAATTTTTATTCGATTTTTGGAATCCACATCCACTTGCTAGTGCCCGCATTTTAAGTACAAGGTCGAAAACCAATAATCGGTAATAAATAACTGTCTTTTTCCGTCACGCCATTCAACCGGTGATAGTCAACACAAAATTTCGTCGACCCGTCGTTCTTTACAAGCAGTATATTTATTTCTTTATTTATTTGTTCCAACGTTTCAGTAGTCTGCTACCTGAAATTTAAACAGACTTGGCTTCCCCACAGAAAGTAACCATCATGTGTTATGTGTGTATGTGTGTGTGTGGGGTGGGATGGTTGTGTGTATGTGTGTTGTATGTGATGTTGGTTCGTGTTACGTTCCCCCACTAGGACCAGGACCATCGGCAGCCGGATATCCCAGTTGTCAAGGAAGAACGCACAACGGACATTGCCTTATCAGTCCGGACTATCGGCATTACATTTGATTTTCCAATGCTCCACCCGAAGGTACTACATTGGCCAGGAAGCGAATTTTTTTTACCTGGAAAATTTGGAATTTTGCCGAACCCTTGCTGTTCCAAGCAAGGTAGGGATCTTTAACGTGCGTGACAACACTCACACACGGGACCTCCATTTTACCTCTCATCCGAACGAGGGTGTATTTTGTGAAAAATGCTCGCCTAACATTTTCAAGCGGACCGTGTCGGATTCGAACCCGGGACCTTGGGTAGTAGTCACACACATACCACTACGCCACGGAGCCGCCTCCGGACTATCGGCAGCCAGAAATCCAGATGTTGAAAAGGCAATGGAAGCGTGTGTTTAGGTGTGTGTTTGTATGTGTGTGTATATGTGTGTGTGTGTGTGAGAGAGAGAGAGAGAGAGAGGGAGAGTTGTGTGTTGTATGTGATGTTGGTATCCGTGTTACGTTCCCCCTTTAAGACCTGGACCATCGGAAGCCGGATATTCCAATCGTCAAAGAGGAACGTTGCCGTATCAGTCTGGACCATCGGCAGCCGGAAATCCAGATGTTGAAAAGGCAATGTGTGTATGGTGTTTTGTGTTTGCACAGTGCATAAGAGATGTTTTATGTGTTTATGTGTGTGTGTGTGTGTGTGTTTGTGTGTGTGTAAGGTGTGTTTGAAATGTTAATATGTGTTTATGTTTGCCCAGGTTACTAAAAGCTTGGATTGAATTAGTATAATTTTGTACATGTTTGAACTTATACTATTACATAAATAAAAATTAGGTTCTTTCAGAGGAAAGGATTTGTTGCTGTATTGCTTGCCTCGGTATGTGTAGGTTCTTAAAATTTAGCGTTAGGTAAAGAAAGGAATTCCTTTCTACTACTTAACATTTACTACTACTACTTAAAGTTAACTTATACTACCTGTTGGTTATTATTTTTAGAGACAGGGTTGCTAATATGTAGAAGCATGCAAATTATACATATTAGCAACCCCTGTCTCTAACAATAATAACCAACAGTAGTAGTAAAGTTAACTATAAGTAGTAGTATAAGTTAATTTTAAGTAGTAGAATAGGGAATTTCTTTTCTTTTTACCTAACGCTAAATTTTAAGAACTTACACATACCTGAGTAGACAATGCCCAAAGGATTGTCGGAGCGTCCGATCACACCCTTTCCCAACCTTTCTCCAACCGTTCTTACGGCTTTTTCACTCGTGGCCAATGATAACCCTTTCGGTTGCTGTCTTATTGGCCGGGAATCCCTAATATAGATTTTGTGCTTGACCACCGCGGTTTTTCCTAACTGACTGCCGCCAATCGCAAACATACCTGAGTATCGACAAATTAAGTTTTTGAGTTCACCCGGCTTTTTTTTTCAAGATTCTGGCATGGTTTTAGTCACTATTCCATTAAATTCGATAACGCTAATTGGTGGGTGGCTTCAATCGATTGTTAGTACTTACCGCCGCATGGACTACCAAAGGCATCGTCCAACTTAGGCATTTTTTTTCAATACGACGTTATAATTACAAACGTTTAGGATGCTAACAGGTACAATATCTAACACATTTGTCAACGCTTTTCCCACGAGTATGCCGTTTCCAAGAGATTAATAACAGACAGGTTCGCGACATCACCACACTTTCTATCTTTTCCAGTTTTGAGAACGTTGTGAGTCAAACATACCCGCACACATCCGTCATTTCTTAACAGAACGATATTTCATCGTTCTTTAGTTTCCGGACATCATACTTCATGTCTAAACAAGAATTGTACTTTTCAAGATGTCCATTCCCAAGATAGGTTCCTTGATGATATCCGCTACTATCGCTTGATGATCGAATATTTTGTAGGAATTCAGATCTTTACGTTTGCAACCCGCTGTTATTGTTGCGCAGTATGGCGTGGTTTATTATTTTCCTAGTAGCACCGGTATCAACTGAGTACTGAATAATCTTACTGTTATACTTTCCATATCGTAAATACTGTCCCTACACCTAGTTTGTGTAGCTCGCGTAGGTCGACATTTATCCCTCATAGCTCACCCCTCTAGTTTTCCTACTTTTCTTGTTCTCTCTTGGATTACTTGCACTGCCGGTGGATTTACTCAAATTTTCCACAGTTTCGGCATTTTGGTCTTTTCCCGTTTGGCCGCTGGTCACGATAAAACCGTCGGATAATTTCATCCACGCTCTCTTTTTACTCTTTTTGATCACTACTACGATACATACTTGCTTTGACATTTCAACTGTAAAGCATGAGCCAGGGCATCATTCTTCATTTTAAGCCGGGCCAGTTATAGTGCATTCTAGATCTCCCTGTACCGTATTTCATTGACAAGAATTTGTACTGCCAGCTTTCCAAGAAACTGCCCGCTGGTGTTGAATAGGCTAATCACACCAGGCGAGAAATATTTGCTTCTAACTCCTGTAAATTTTTGTTGGTCTATTGGTAACGGTTCCTTAGTTTAGCGTAGTACACTTGCTACATGCAAGAATCACCGTACCTCATTTTCAGCCTTGATGTTAAAATCCCGTAGTTTTTTGACCCTGGTCCCGTATAGCTTTTACGATACTCAAAGCTTCACCCCGTAGTGCTACTATCCATGCAATTGTCTTCACACAGTCATTCCAACATTTAGCTCTACTGTTTGAAATACGTCGCCCAAGACGACTTTCTATCAAAAGTAGGAGGCATTATAGTTATTTATGGTTCCGGGTTGGAACCGTATCATTTTATAAATTAACGTTGACGTTTTGCCACTTTTGTAAGGGGCTTCATCAGGACAAGAAAATAAATAATAAAAATATAAAACTAATAAAGATAAGAATGATAATATTAAATAGACAAGTTAAAGTGTAAAAAAAGAGTTACTTTTGAACTAGCAGATTCACTATCCCATTCAAAGCCAAAAGGTGTCTTGTGGGGGAGTAACCGGTGAAAGTAGCAAAAGTGGTGGTTTATATAAGGCGAGAACTTGATGCATGAGTAATCATGAATAGAGAGGAGTGTCGTAGCGGATCAGTGAACGTCACGGTTCCGCTGCTGTGAACATAGGCTTGTTTTCCAAATAGGGGAAAGGTAATAGCCATCGTTTTGTTTAGATTATTAGAATTTTTATTGATTTCTATGGATTCTCTAATTTTTCTATTGTAGAAAAATGGAATTCTGGCAATTAGTTTCGTCTTGTTGAAGTTAATGGTATGGCCTGTTTCATGTTGGTGTTCGGCCACCGCTGAGCGATTGTACTGGCTTGTTTTAAGCACCGCTTATACTCATTTAGTCTAGTCTGTACTGACCGTCCTGTTTCTCCTATGTATACTAAACCGAAACTGCAAGGTATACTGTATACGCCTGGGGCTTTAAGACCATTTTCGGAATCTTTTGGGGTTGGTACTATTTGTGAAATTTCATTAGTGGGTTTATGAATTGTTTTGATGTTGTGTTTACATAGAATTTTGCCAATCCGGTTTGTTACTCTGTGTATATATGGAAAGGTTGCCAAATATTGTGTATCGGGATTACAGCGTGGTTTGGGGGTTCGTGTAGGATGCAGATGACGGTTTATTACTCTGCCGATATCTGAGTTACGATAACCGTTTTTATAAGACTAGTTTTAAGATGGGCCAGTTATTAGATAAGTGTTCTGGTTGTGAAATCTTAATTGCACGGTGGACTAGAGAGTTGATTACCGATGATTTTTGTGAGGGATGATGATGTGACGACGCATGTAGGTATCTGTTTGTGTGTTTCGGTTTTTTATATACGGAATGATCTAGTCGTCCGTTAGGTTGGCCCTCCACCAGAACGTCAACAAATGGCAGAGTTCCGTTCTTTTCAATTTCTATAGTGAACTTAATATTTTTATGTTGATTGTTTATGTGATCGTTCAGCGTTTGATGTCCATGAGCCCAGATTACAAAAGTGTCATCTACATAACGGAGCCAAGTTTTTGGTTTAAGGTCTGTAGATTCTAGAGCCATGGATTCCAAAGGTTTTACTTTTAACTTTAATAGCTATTTGCCTTCTCTGATGTTATTAGATTCCAAGGTGTATTATTAGAGCTGGGGATTTGGTGTTTGTACCGTTAGCGAATTAATTCGTTCTTTTTTTTTTCTGTAAGAACTTTGCTTTTAGTTTTTGCGAGTTGTTTACCAACTGCGCTTCTAATTTCTGAATATCACAGAAAAATTTCCCTTCTTGGTTTTTGCCGTTTTTGTGATTTCCTGTTCAAATTCTTCTCTCAGTTGGGTGTACTTTTCAATTAGTTTGTGTTCAACCGCTTTTACCATCTGATCTAGTTTTTGCGTTAGATGTACGGCAGTTGTTTCTCTTTTTCCAAACTTTCTTTTAATTCCGCTGCGAGGCTCGAGTAGTCTTGTTTGGTTTTGTTCTTTGAGTGCTCTTGTAATTTTTCTCTAAAATATTCCTGTAATTTGACGGAATTCTCCTCCATGCCAGACTTGTAGTTCCTCAAAAAGGAAAAAATTTCGCTATCCATTTTTTGTTATTGACTACGTGTGATATACATCTAATCATTCAAATGCCTTTTCCACTATTAACGTACACAGTTGACACCAATTTAACGTGAACTATAATTGTAATTTATGCCTTTAATTCCAATTAATACAAGTGTAATAACTATTCTTGACAATCTCAAATATTAGGTGTTTCAGGACTTATTTAATCACTATTTGTGAGCACTAATTTAATCTGTGTACAATAAATTAAACACTCTCATAGCGCTAATCCTATTGGTAATTTATTTATTGAAAGCCATTATATCACATAAGCGAATTTATCATTACATTAATTTATGTACATTAAACGTTTTTATGACCGAATTCAAACTAATACTAAACTCTCTCAACGGGGGTCTATGTTTATATACAATAATCCTTTACTTCAGATAAATCGAAAAGATATCTAGAATTTGCGTCATGAAACCAATCAACAACAGTCCTATTGTGTTGCGATACCTGAGAATCGTCCTTTTTTATCGCTAGACAAACATGAGACGCTTTTGTAAAAACGTAGTAAGCACACTTTCCTGAATATTCCATACACTTCTTAACTACAGTTACACATCTATTATAGATTCTGTTGATTGAATACCAAGCAGCTTTACGGAAACGTCAAAATAACATTACATGTGACAAAAAGCAAAAAAGTTCTAGAAAGTGCCCCGCTAATATCAACCAACGCAACTGTACAACTAATTTTTGGAATACCTATTATATTCTTTACAAATGTTGGAAAACTTTAACGGTCAACTATAAAAATATGATAAAATAGATAGGTATTTGTAGTATATCGCAACACAGATAACATCTCAACCTTTCAATAAAGATGTTCTTGCTTCCATTGTGAATTATTTGCTTTCACACATAGACTATCTTGAGTTTTAAGCTTTTGATTAAGAATACGTTATATAAAATAATATATCTTTGGAATTCGTTTTATCGACATATTTTAATGACCACCCCGTAGAGAGACACTGCCCTGTTTCTGCGTTATGCGTTACGTATTGATCATAAATTATAAACATGAAAACTAAATTATAGGACGCTATTGTTGTATATAAAGTCTATTGATTGAAACTATTTAACGCATTTTGCACAAAGAAAATTTCACATATGAAGGGTGTGTTTGTATGAGTGATTCCTCGTATGAAACACTTACTAATACTATAAACTAATGCCTCCCAATCTTTTTTACCGTGTCCATCTGAGGTCGTCTAGAATCCGGTGTCTCTTTAACACTATTTTTAATTTTTATTATTTCCTGAGTGAAGCCTAATTATTATTTATTCAAGACACGGGACTTAGGTTTTTGGAAGAAATTCAAACAAAAATAACTTTAACAAAGGGCGTTTTCCGTAAAATTATAATTTTTAATAATTCTTGTTTAATAATTTCAACACTCAGTATGAGATAATTTCTAGATTAGTATATTAAATTTAATGAGATCTTTCTGATTGTTTCAGATTACTTCTATATTAGCTTACCTTTTAGCTAGCTTCAGTCTCAAGTTTCGTTGTTTTGTAATGTCAAGTATATTTCTTTTCTATAGTCACAAATCATTTATGGCAATAAAGTCATGTTCAGTTGAGTTTGAATGTTTTATTTTTGTTTCACCATAAATCTATGATATCCCCAGTTTTGTATTGAATAACTATTCAAACGATTTATCATTTTGCATTTCTGAGTGCTCCAGGTACAGCATTAAAACGTCGGGCAAATCCACTAACATTGTCTATGTCATCCAGGTTGGAAAATTTGAACCAGATCTTTATTTTAAGTTAAGCGAACAGAATTTTCCAGTGATCCATAGTGACAGGTACAGTGGCATCAGCCACTTATATTTCTGATATAATTCAATAAATATAATGAAAACTAATACTTGCGCGTTTGCATCGACAAAGAGTTTAGTTGTTCCTTAAACTTATTAATTTAATATATTTTGTTTCCAAAAATATCAATTAAAAACTAACATATATTGTACCATCGATAATTAACAGATGCTTCATTTCAGGTTTATCACCTAAAAAGTTACTGGTAATATCAAACGGTTCCATAAATTCCTTCGACAGCAGCTTTTCTCCAGTGAGAAGTAAAGGTCTTTACAGGTCTGCACTGGTTCTTCACAAAATAGCTTAGAGACTCTCGAAATTAATGTATACTTTAGTAACATTCATACACTTTGTAACTGATGTTAGCACTTCATTAAACCATACAAAATATTTCTAGATAACAAGATTTCCTTATAAATAACTCAATACTTTAGAAGCATTTCGGAATTTCATCGTCTTTCAATTATAAGTGACCATTTTTTTGCGTCCTTTGTATCAAGGGAACCATTCACAGGATAAGATGTTATATTCCTCATTAACATAATGTTGATATCTAAGCAAATTTTCAATTTATTATACTTACATACACATACGTGCACGCACATACGCACTATGCACGCACGCACATACGTACGCACACACGCACTTACCCACGTACGCACGTGCGCACGGCACGCTTGCACACTCGCACTGCCGCACGCACACTCGCAAGTTCGCACGTATGCGTTGTTTATCAGTTGATTCATACTGGATGTTACCAAACTATACAAAAAATACCTATAATTGGAACAGCTGTTTCTACTACATTTCGATACAAAAGGAATATTAACTCGTGAAAAATTCTTCCCAAACCATTCACTATGCGAATAATAAGGGTGTGCTAGTTATAAACATTATAAAACTTTTAATCTAGAAGTTCAATGTGATATTGCATTTGCTTCATTAGCATGCACTTTTCGAAGTTTTTGCTTATTATTGTTACATTTTGTTCAAGCCTAGAGATGGGAATCGTATATACTTGAAATAATTACAATTTATATCTAGTGTATTTACAAAATTGTTACAGTTGATCGAATTCCACTTGTGTGATACATTATATTTATGGAATTTAAAGGTATATAGGGGTTATTGATTCACACTTACTAATTTTTATCATAAGTGCTTGTATAAATATAATCCATTTTCTTGAACGCTTGATGCATAGAGTAGCTAGAAAAAAGTGTTTATTTGTTAACATACCAAGAGCGTAATGAGTTATTTTAAGACTAAAGTACAAAGATTTAACAAAATCTCTTAATCAAACTAATAGCAGCGTTTGAGATTAGAAAAATAAAGTATTAACTTTTTCATCGATTAAGATTTAAATATCCTTATACAATAAAAATGTGTTGTCGAGAGGCTATAGCTTACTTGCTTTACCTGTCGAATGCATATAATAAAGTTTTGGTAACATAATAAATAAATAAGAACCTATAAAGGGGCGAGCGGTTTTCAGGATAAAACAAAATCTTTGCAATTTCATAAGTTAACTTGGCTTTGAGTGTTATTGCCGGTTTTAGTATGAATGGGTTGAACATCGCTGATGACCGCTTAATCGACTCACTTCCAAATCAGTAAAAAGATAAAACGAGTTCTGGAAGTCGAGTTTATTGAATATTTTTGAATCTTCAACATTCTGTATATGACTATCAAATTAAGGTTGAATACTGTTGACTCCTGTATTGGTTTGTTTTGCCTGTAATCAAACCAAAACCTTGTGCAAGTATAGCAAACCTGTGACCCAATAATTCCTTTTAAAATTTTTATGCTTTTGGTAAGCTATCCTTAAATTGTTTGAAAGTTATTTGTATTTTGTTTAGTAGCGTTTTAATTGGACACCACTAAACAAAAACTCGAGGCAAATTAGGGTTTGGACATTTATTTTCGATATTTTAACTCATTTTGAAGTTGTCGGTATCAACACTACATTTAATTGAATTCCAACTTAGTATGAAAACAAATTTTCTTTTATAAATTGGTATGTGGGGGTTTAAGATTCACAACCGGTTGTAAAAGAAATTATTTCTAAATGAGAATTTTCTGAAAACACTTATTTTTATGGAAAATATCAAAGAAAATATTACGATGAAGCACCGCTGCACAACCCGATTATACCGTAGCTAGAAACCATCGCAGATTGGGAGTAAAGAAGCAAAGAAAGCAATTTGTTCACTGAAATAAGCAAATTATTGTTAGCTAATTCCTTTATTTAAGAAATTTTGACTGTAAGTTTTTCAGTATCAAAATATATACAAGTCACAATGGTACAAGGCAGGCTTACAATACGTGTCCAATTAAAAGTACATCCGCAGTTACACTACTATATAGCACAAACGGTGCGTCGCGGATACAATGAACACTAGAATTAACTTAAACACTATTAAAATTCCTGATCTAGTAAAATCCCAATCTTAAACATTATTTAAGAAAGTGGAATATTTTGTAACCAAGATACTGGACAATTATTGATAAATGACGTGAGAATTCAGTGCCCTTGAATTGGATTTAGTTTGTCACCTGGCAAACACTTGTACATCACGATGTAGCAGAATGATCACTTCAAAGAAGCTTAAGGGTATTGTTCATGCGCCATCAACCACCCCTCAATACAATCAGTCGGGTAACAGCGTTTAACGTGAAAACATCTGGTTTTGTATCACTATTTCAAGTTACCATGCTTGATTATTATTTACTATATTTTGTATTATCTGCTTTGCATTTGAGTGTCATCTTTTGTTTAATAAAACGTGATTAAGTACAGCAATTAATTATTACAGTCCACTATATCGCTTGAGCCTAATTTGGCAATTAAACAGATACTATATTTATATACCTGAAAAAATATTAAAATATCTACTAACAAAATTAATTTTAGATAATTCTTATAAAACAGTCCACAGGATATCAAAATCACATGTGTACAATATTACAAATATACAATATTTGATTAAAAAGGAATTTAAGGCAAAGACACCTTGCCTGTTGCTGACTAGAAAATTATTACATTATCGCATGGTGTAAAGCAATGGGAAATAGTATCTTCCCCACAATACCTTCTCATGCAATAAGTATTTCTATAATTAAATAGTTGACATTGATAGGTTAGTAGAAAAAGTACTAGCGGAGATCGTTAACACTTTTGAAGTCTGTCGTATTTAAGTATATCTGATAGTTTCAAACTTATTTTTACTCTTCTAATTCACTATGAACCACACGTGTTGGGGTGGTTTTCAACTATAAAAAATTCAGGGCATTATAAAAAATTTATAAAAATCGTGCGTGAAGACTGTAACATTTTATTATTTTATTATAACTAATTTATATAGTAGGTATGTTTTCCTAAGTCAGTCCTTGCACACATTTAATAATTTAATACATACAAATTTCACGGTTTGTTGAACACCCTATAATATTTAAGTTTAAGTGATAAATGTTTGTAATGTCCTTAATGCGCAGCGTATTCCCTACTTTTGTTCTTTGGAAAAATTTGTAGGATGACGTGAGCCTTTTTGGTGATGCAGCTCTTGAAATCAAGTTGATGTGTTTATATCGATCTTGGTTATCGCTAACTTAGCGGATTTGTATTGATTTCTATCGATTTATACAGTTTATAAAATTTAAGTTGTTCCAGAGATATTACTCAATGTATTTAGTAAAATGTAATTAATAGTTACGCTTTTCAGCAAACCGTGTATCTTCCGTCTCGTCTATTTGAAAGTGTTTTCGCAGGTCGTTTCACGTGTGCTTAATTGGATTGTTGTAGGTTATTGTACCCACCAACCTTTGTTTACGTATGTCAGCTGTTGATGTGAATTGTCTTTGAAATGTATGCAGGTTGATTTACAAGAAAACCTTAAAAGTACGTTTGCCGTTAGCATGTACTAATCCATTAATTGCGAATAGAAACCAAAATAGTCGCACACGGGCATGAAGGCAGTTTAATTAAGTTAAACATCCCTTGCTTTGTGAAGTGGCAAGACCCATCTCGCAAGGTAAGAATTTGTAAAATATAATTTACTCTGATGTTCAATTTATTTAAAGAAGGGCCTGAAATATTTTAAAGTAGGTAAATGAACGTAACATAGGCAATGTTTAAACCCTAAGTGTTCTGCAAAAAAGTTTTGCTTAGAACACATACAATTTTCAGTTTGAAACATAAGCGCTGCCACAAATTAAAAGATAGCTAGCTTTAGGAGCAAAGTATTAAGAAAACTTTATTATTCAGAAAACCCAAATGCCACGTTGGTGTGCTAAACTTTGAAAACTGTAGCTAAGTACGAAGAAGTTTGAACCTGCAGATAATAATTTCGTCAGGTAGAGGCACGCATGTACCATTAAACATATTCGTACACACACTCGTAAGCAAACAAATAAGTGCAATAACGTTCACACACATACACACATATACAGTCTATCGTATAATTACCCTTGTGTTTACGACAGCCATGTCCCTGAAATTATTGTGGGGTATAGTAAAATTGGAAACACTATCTTTGGTTGATGTTTTTATTACAGCGGATGTGCTCTGTAGGAAGATGATTTGTCTAATTTTTATTTGAAATTTAGTTTTAGTCGAGTATCTACGTGGTGATAAAGGTTTTATCGTATCGTTAATATCGCAGGTAGTCGTTTAGACCAATCTGTTTTAATAGGGACATTCTCTTCTCTTTACCGCCTCTCTAGGATGCTTATCCAAAACCTCTACTGACTTCTTATTCCGCTATCTCCATTTTAATTCTTAATTTTTCCTGTATTAGACCTGTTTTAAGTCCAGAGGCAATCGGCTATCACAAAAGAGTGGTGTTTCTCCACTCCGGGCTACGGACAACACTTTGGCTGGTTGAGTAGTACTTGGCAATCCACCGTTTTTCTATCGCATTTTGATCAATGAGAGCCCTTCCTCTCATCTATTCTACCTGAGTTGCTACATAGCTCCTAACCTCCCAATTTTCTCTTTTATCGTCCATTTTTCCTCTTCTCGCTTGTTGTTACTTCACAACATTGGACCGTGAGCGAGGAGGACGTCCATCGGCGGCTCCGTGGTGTAGTTGGTATACGTGTAACTACTATGCCCAAGGTCCCGGGTTCAAATCCCGTCACGGTCCGCATGAAAAATGTTAGGCAAGCATTTTTCACAAAAATACACCCTCGTTCGGATGAGAGGTAAAATGGAGGACTCGTGTGTTAGTGTTGTCACGCACGTTAAAGATCCCTACCTAGCTTGCAACAGCAAAGGTTCGGCAAAATTCAAAATTTTCAGGTAAAGAAAAACTCGCTTCCTGACCAATGTAGTACCCTCGGGTAGAGTATTGGAAAAAAATCAAATGTAGGGGAGGACGTCCGTCTAGCTGTGCGTCGCCACTGTCTACCATCGATATACGGGAAAGTGAACGTTGTCATTGTCTTGGCTTTGCCGACCTGTCTACTCGACAACAAGGTGCAGAGAATGCACCTCCGAGCAAATCGATTCCGCATGCGTTCAAGTGAACAAGACCGCTTCACGGAGCTCCTCCCCTCTGGAGGGTATGTATAAGAAACTCCCAAATTTAAGTCCCCCATTGTTTTGTTTTTACATTTATAGGAGGTGCAGTGTGCCTCGAGAAGTACGCCCTCGAACCAAAATTAGGTTTTGCGTCTCAAAAGAAAAAAATTTCTTTTATCGTAACATTTTATCGTATTGTTAGTTTTAAGTAAACCATAAATGTCTAGTACCTATATATATATATATATATATATATATATATATATATATATATTACTTTTGCCATAGTACAGAGATTGTTTTGAAATTATACCAGTATAATAGCTTTGATTACTTCATAGGGTTCTTGGAGACTATTTCACTCTGAGGAGGCTTAATAAAGCCGACACCGTCGGTCAGTGGATGTTTCCTCCCTATGAAGTAATAAGCTAATGTTTTGTTAATGGCTATATAACTACCAGCCCGATTTGTATTCGTCAATAGACTCTATTATTTTCATAGAGTTTCTTTACAGATACATCTTATTTTATATATTGTTTTATTCAATTTCTTATTGCGGACTGCAAATAACTTGTCTTTTACTATATATATATATATATATATATATATATATATATATATATATATATATATATATATATATATATATATATATATATATATATCGATGAATTCAGTAATTTTCTCCATATACTCGTTTTTCTTCATAATAACAATACTGTTACCCTTATCTACTTCTGAGATAGCATTAAATAACAACATTACGGATAAACACATTGTTACAAAATGTTTGCAAGATAATAAGAGTAAAATTAAAATTAATCCTAGAATTAATAATGAACACCACGTTCTACAATCAATTCGGCGTAAAATCATTAATGACGAATTAACTATCATAAAAGCAGATAAGGGTAACAGTATTGTTATTATGAAGAAAAACAAGTATATGGAGAAAATTACTGAATTTATCGACGGTAACAAATTTAGTTTGTTGCCTAAAGACCCTACCAATAATTATCAAGCGAACATCAAAACCACTATTAACGAGTGTAAAACAATTTTAGGAAAAAATATTAATAAATTCCGCGTAATGAATCCAACTTGCCCACGTTTGTATGGCCTTTTAAAAATCCATAATCTTACGGCACCTATTAGACTAGTGGTAGCATACATCAATGCACCTACATCTAAAATAGCGGTACATTGGAATAAAGAATATAGAGCTATTATAAATTTTAGTCCTACATTTGCAATACAGAATTCGGTACAACTCGTAAACAAACTAAAAGATGTGATTATACCTAACAACGCGAAGTTTGTGTCATTTGATATCACTTCACTATTTACCTGCATTCCTACGCTTGAAGTAATTAATATCGTACATGGAACTCTTATGGATAATAAATTGGATCAGAATATCATTAAAGAGTATATGGCCATATTACATATTTGTATACAATAAAACTACTGCACAACGAACGGTAAGTTCTACAAACAAACAGAGGGGCTGGCTATGGGTTCGGCCCTAAGTCCTTTGTTGGCAGAGATTTATATGGATCGCTTCGAGAAAGATTTAATGAAATCAGGTAATAACTTGGTAACCCACATTTTATATTGGTATAGATATGTTGACGATATATTATGTTTATGGAGGGGTACAAATAGGCAATTGACACAATTTCTATCATACTTAAACTCTCGACACATATCAATACAATTCACGATAGAGATAGAGGAAGATCATAATATTAATTTTTTATATTTGAATATCAGTAATGTACACAATAAACGCTCTTTTAAAATATTTCGAAAACCTACCTATACGGACGCTATTATACCCTTTTCATCTAGACATCCCATTAGTAATAAACTCGCATCTTTTAACTCAATGCTTCACAGACTTGTTAATATACCTATGAACGCCGAACATTTTACGAGAGAGCTAGATACAATAACTAAAATAGCTTTAAATAACGGATATAAACCTGAATTAATCACTTAACTCCTAAGAAAACATGAGAACAATAGGGTTAGAAACTTGATATATCCTAAGGTTGTACCAACCGTAGAAATGAGATATTGTTAACTGCTATAAATAGGTAACTTATCCACGGCTATTTCGAAGAAGATATTTGTTTAATAAATGTAAAGACAAAAGGCCTACATTTTACATTAGTTCGTCAATAGGATCGCTGATTAAAAATTGTAAGCCAAAAATGAACAAACTCTTTCAAACTAGGGTATATAAATTAAAATGTAATAATTGTAATAGTTTTTATATTGGACAAACTGGCACCAGCTTTAAACTACGATTTGGCCAACACAAACGTGATATTGGTAAAGATATGGCTTCTAGTGCATTCGCTAGACACTTAAATGACAATGATCATACTTGTGATTTCAATTCAAATTTTGAGATCCTTCACAAATAAAGGTAAAAAGCTGGACAGTTTAGAAAATATAGAAATTAAGAAGGCGTTGGCACTTGGGCAAAATATTGTTAATGATATTACATTTATAAATGCGTTTCCAATAATTGACTTTGCTTCAAGATTGTAACCTGTATATCCCTCTCTACATGTGATTAGCTTATATATATTTTAGCTCAATTTTAGTTTTCTGTTAGACTCGATAATGACTTAATAGTCGAAAGCGCTCGTCGTATTTTAATTAAATTGACATTGTAATAATTTTATAATTGTGAAGATAAAAGTACTAAGATATTCTTCTTTTATTTATTTATTATTATTAAGAGTCGATAGTAGTTGAGAAACCGAAAGATCCTATTATTTTTAAATAAGAATATTTAGGAACATTATACTAAAGCGCCAATTGATCCGGCTGTAACCAAAATAATTCATCGAAATGTAAACTAAAGGTTTGGATACACAAAAGATAATTGGTGTGCACCCTGGGGGCGACATCTTCAAATTAAATAATTGTCAGGTCTGCGGTGGAAGATCACTTGTTTGGCAGGTTAAAGCGTTTAAATTTAAAGGGTATTTAGTTAACATTAAGAAATTTCGAAAGCGCCACTAGCATAATTTCTGAAATGTTCAGAAAAAACTAGTACAATTAATTGTGCATAAATTTGCGGCCATAGATGTTGCAAGTCAGTTTCTATTAATGTTTTGATTACGAAATGTGTTAATGTAAAACTTTGGTACGTATGTGATATAAATCACTGTCGATATAAATGACTCTCTGTTGATATAAAATTATAGTAAATATACCGGGTGTTTTTTTTTAAGTGGGAGGTCACCTGTATATGGAAGACCAATGTTAGGAGGAATCTGAAAATTTGTACTAGGGGGTTATCGAAGGTGCTCTATACGTGTAAAATAGTTTCAATACGTTAGCACTTCCGGTTATACTATCGCAATTTCAATGGAACATCCGGTATATTTACGCACTTGTCAAATTTTATGTGACTTTTATAACACAACCATACCTCGATCTAATGCTGTTTTCGAGATATTTTGACTTTTAGTAGATTTTTGACATTTGAGTGAGTTACGTTACAAGTCTTGGGAGCGGTGTTTTTAAAAACTGTTCCAAGTTTTCGTAACAATTTATTGATTTATCTTAAACAGAAATTAACATGAAATTTTGACAAACTGATTAAAATAACTTTAAATCGAAATTAGTTTATTAATTGAACTAATATTAGGGCGAGTAGCCTAGGTAAACAACAGTGCAAAAGCTGTAATACTCAGACTGACTACTGTCAACTGGGGCGTCTACATTTGTTAAATAATTTTGTGCTTCTACTACTAGAATATCGGCATGTAATTTTTGAAAAGGTTTGTCGGGTGTATTGGTTAACATTAAGGGTACCTTTGGGGGTTTTCTGTCGTATTTTGCATTGTCACATAGTTTACATTGGTTAATAAAATCTGTAGTTAATTCTTTCATGTCTTTAAAATAGTATCGTCTTATAAGTTGCTTTATTGTCTCTATAATTCCATGATGGTTGGTTTTTTTTTCGTGTTGATTCCTAATTACATCGTTTATTTTGTCAGGGTCGCCTAATGTTATTAATTTCCTTGTGCATCTGAAAAGTTCAGGGCCAAGGTTATCGAATAATTTAACATACAATTCTGAAAATCTTTTGTACAAGCATTCGGTGTTGAAATAGAAATAACATCGTTTTTTCTCAGGGGTGTATTCTTTTAGAATTTTAATTATTTGTTCCTCGTTGTCATCTTTAGTTATTTGAATCTGGTATATTTTCTTGTTATCTACTTTTGTATATTTTACGGGATTGGGGTTATTTAAAACTTTGGTAACTATAAAATGATTGTGCTTTATACCCATGACTTCGGTTAAAATTTTAATCGCGGTTTTAGGTTCGTCGTTTTGTGTCGAATGTATCGTGTCGATCTCTTTTGGGACATCCTTTATTTCTGTTTCGCCTACGTTTCCTACAATTGATTCTGTTTCTAGTGTATTAAGTTGTATTCTACTTAAAGCGTCTGCGTTGTTATTATAAATTCCTTTTTTATATATAATTTCGTAATGATATTCTTCTAGTCTTATTCTCTATCGTAGTAATTTTGAATTTGGTTCTTTAAGTTTGCATAGCCATACTAATGGTCTATGATCGGTGTATATGTAAAATTTTCTTCCGTAAAGGTATGGTCTAAAGTATTATGTTGCCCAAATTATGGCTAATAATTCCTTCTCTGTGGTGCTATATTTCTGTTTGGTTTCATTTAGCGTTCTGGATGCGGTAGCTGATTGGTTTATCGCTACCTACTTTTCCTTAGCTCAATACTGCGCCTAATGCTACATTCGATGCGTCTGTCGTTAGTATAAATAGTTTTGAAAAGTCTAGATGCTTTAATACGGGGTGATTTGTTAATCTATTTTTAATTTTGTCTGCGGCTTTAATGAATTCCGGAGTGTGTTCAATTTTGTTTCCCTTTTTTAAATAATTTGTCAGGTGCTTGGTTATCTGAGCGTAACCTTTAATGAATTTGCGGTAGTAACCACTAGGTGTTAAAAATCCTTTAATTTCTTTGTTCGTTTTTGGTAGAGGATAATTTAATACTGCATTTGTTTTATCGGGATTTAGCATTACTCCTTGGGGTGTTATTATATGGTCCTAAAAATGATACTTCCTTTTGTAAAAATTCACTTTTGTCTAATTGTACTTTGAAATGTGCTTACCTTAGTCTTTCAAATACTTCTTTCAGTCTTTCTATGTGTTCTAGTAATTATGTGGAATAAACCATGTTGTCGTCTAGCTATACAAGGCATTTCTCGTTGTATATTCCTCGTAATATGTTGTCCATGACTTTCTGAAAAGTTGCGGGCATCTAATTTCTTGGGTACTATTAATACGGGGCTGCTCCATGGTGAATTGGAGTGCTGGATTATGTCCGCTACTTGTCTGTCAGCTTCTTCTTGGCTTGCCTGAGGCAGTCGGTATGCTTTTGTAAATAGAGGTTTGTTGTCTGTTAGTTCGATATTATGTTTAACTGTGTTGGTGAATGTTAGGGGCATTCCTTCACTATGGAATATGTCGCGGTATTCAAAACATAAATCTTTTATTGCTCTTTGCTTCTTGATTGATGTCGGTATTAAAGCGAATGTTACTTAAATTTTCTCTCAACATTTTGTCGTGTTCTACGGGGTTGTAATCGTTTTCTAAATTTTCGTCTATTTCCATTTCGTTAAAATTTAATTCTTCTACGTTGATTTGATTTGTTAATGATAGTTCTACGGGATAGTCATTTGCATTTAATATCGTCGTACACTGAGAAAATTGATTTGGTTGATTCAACCAATTCTGTTGTTTTGAAGAGTAAAGCATTTGATCAAGTATTTTTTAGTCGTTCTAAACGAAACTATATTCACTGAACCGCTTGCAGATGGTTAAACTAACATCACAAATTAGTTGACTTAAATTTGTTTGTTTGAATGCATAATAATAGTTGGTTGATAAAAGAATGCAAAAGTGAATTTCATTCAACATCAGTCGTATTTAATACAAACTAATATTGTCAACAAATTTCTTATTTTAGTCCAATACTACATTAATGTTGAAAAAAAATCCATTTTAGTTAAATGAATGCTGGAAAAAGTGTCAAATGAACACGTTTTCTAACAAATTTAATATTGAAACAAACGTCTCTAGCTTCTTGATTTAAATAAACTACGATTGCTAAATCAAACGTCGACGTTATTCGTTGAATGCAACGGTATTGTACGCCACCGATGCTACGTATTGGAAATACAGCGCGCGCACATTATATCTTTAATATACCGGTAACCTTCGACTGCGACACGTAAAAATGGCGTCAAGCGTTACTTCGCATTGTTTATTGTGTTAGTTTCCATAAAAGTATTTCAACTAACTGTAAAAATACATGAAAGATAAATTTAGTACGCTGTACTATGTGTAAACAAAATCTTTTCGTCTAAAAACACGTAAGTACATTTCTATAAATTAGTCTTATTGCCCATAACTAAAGCAGTTGTTTTTAGCATTCAACTATATAAGCGAACGTATAACTTCAAAGATCAATGGCAACCTCAAAAAATAAACAAACTTTCAATAATCAGTGTCAGTTTTATAAAATTGGAGTGGAAGCTTATGCAGGATGAACTAGGGTTAATGTAACATTCAAGGTAAAATTTGATTCAATATACATCTTGATAATGTGACTGAATGAAGTTATTTTAAATCAATTTTTTTGTTAAAAAACTGTTAGGGATGAACAAACTCATTTGTTGATCGCCAAGTTGTATTAAAAAAAATGGTTAAAATAATTTCATTAAGCCGTAATCCATCAAGCTGGATATTGAATCAAACTACCTTGGATGTTTAAACCAACTAATTCTATTTCTAAACAATGTACAACGCAACGAAATGATTGATTTGACAGCTAAATGTTTCAATTCAACACAATAAAAGTTTGATTAAACCACAAATGTTATTATTTGAACCCTTATTAGCCACTTGCTTAATAATTATTATCTGCTCAATATATGGGTTAGTTAAACCAATGACGCTTTTTGGTTAGTTGAAAAATTTGAATAGTTTGTTTTAATGCTACAAACCCTTTCAAGTATTTGCTTCAATGATTTTTATATGTAAGTGGGATATTCAACGTGTTGATTTAACATAACAGTTTATTTGATAAAAGTATTAAATAATTCAAATCAAACCTATAAACAATTGAAGTAACGATACCTAACATTCAAGTTACATTAATAGCGATTTGAGTAAATGCCATAATTATTGTGGTACAAATTTAGGTTTGTTTGCTTCAAAATCGGTTTTCCAACATTTTATTATGTTCTATTTAATGCATATAGATCATTGTTTATATACAAACCAAAATTCTAATTGAATCAACTAATTTTCAGTTGAAGCAACTAAATCCTTTTCTCAGTGTAGTGGCATATTTATCTTTTATTTGTACTAATGCGGTTGGTGTTTCTGCTCCTTGTTGAAATGTTATGTGATTTATTATTTCTACTTTGTTGTTTGAGTTTACTTGGATTGATATTTTTCTTTCCGTTTGGGGTTCTATTGTGTATTTTTGCTCGATTTGGGTATTTTGAAATTTAATGGGGATTCGCCCGTTTTTCGTTCTTAATAAACGGTTCTTTATGTCAATGTTGGCTCCTAATTTTCTTAGAATGGCCATTCCTATTAGTCCGTCATATTTGTCATTGAATTCGAAAATACAAAATTGTGTTTCATTCTTACGTTGAATGTTCTAGATAAGGGTATGTTAGCTACGAATTTTTGTCATGTCGTTCGATGTGCTGTTTTAATTTTAAATGGCTTTTTTTCTACATATTCTAAGTAATATTTCGTTATGGTTCGCGGGCTAATTAATGTTTTCGAGGATCCAGTATCGATTAATAATTTAAATTCGGCATGGGGTATTCCTGTGTATAGTAATACTACGTGATTTATATTATTTAAGTTTATTAAGTTTGGTCGTTTATGAATTGGTGTATCTGAAAATTTGAGCACGCGGTTTCTTCGTCGTCCTGTTCGTAAGTTTCGTATGGTTCGTCGCGTTCATAAGTTTCCACATGGTTTGATTCACCGTTCGTACTGGGCTGAATGTAATTATTCTGGTCATTGTAAAATTTTTCTACTTCTTGGTGAAATGTAAAATTGCGTTTTTGATGAGGGTTTGGTCAAATATGCGTTATTTTTGTATTTGGTCTAGTGTTACCAGATGAGGTAGCCATGGGCGTTGGCTTGTAATAGTTATTGGAGTTGTTATTGTTATTTGTCATTGGGGTATTTCTAATAGGGTTCGCGCTGTATGCTGGTCTTTGTTGGTTTACGTTTTGGTTGAATCTGGGTTGAAATGCGGGTTTCGTAAAATTTGGGTTAAACATTGGTTTTGAAAATTGTTTATATTGATTATTAAAATTCATATTATTGAAGTTTGGGTTATTAATTCGCGGTTGGTTTGTTTGTGCATTGAATGTGGTGAATTTTTATTGGGAAATTGTTTGTTTCGCGGCTTGTATAGATTTTATTGGTGAATAACTTTTATTTGCGTTGGGGTTCTATGGTCTGTTTCGGTAATACATTACATTTTCCTCTTCTATTATCATCTTCATGGCTTTTTCTAAGTTTTGGGGACGCTGGAATCTAATTTTATCTAATAGTCGTTCTGGTAATGCATTTATATATGTGTCCAGTGCCATTTTGTTATACATTTTTGTTTTTAAATGTCGGATATTTTGATCGGGTTTTTAAATTTTTAATTTCGTTAGGATTAGACCTCTCACGTCCTGGCATTTCATTCCGAATTGATACGGGAATTGTTGTTTTCCATTCTGAGGTTTATCAGGTCTTGTACAAGACATTTTATATTACGTTGGTCACCAAAATATGCAATTAGTATGCGTTTAAAATCCTGCTATCCCTCAAGGTCATCCCGCCTGGCAATTAGTATTAGTACCCGTTCGGTCAGTTTTCTTACTACCAGGCGTAAGAGTAATACATTTCTTTCGTTACTTCTGGGTTTTTAAAAGGTTTTCAAAAATATTTCGCATGCACAGCTGAAATTCAAAAGGTGAGCTTTCTCTCCATTAAAGATTGGAATCGTCTCGAGGTAAAGTTTCATATCTTAACTCATTTTTGTTAAGGGTTGTTTTTGCTTTTAATCGATTTTAAATTTTGTAAAAATTGAAATTTATTTTGCGGTTTGTACTGTTACTTTTAGTTTGGATTGCGTTGGGTTATTTAAAGTTACACGGTGCGGTAATTAGTTCGTGGGATTTATGCTCGATACTGTTTAGTTAATTGTTATAGCCTTGACTTCGTTTGTTTTTATTTCGTAGACGTAAATTTGTCAAAAATTTTACTTGATTTTTGCTTGCTAAAAAATTCCGATGTGAATAAATAATTTCTTGCGGTAACTACTTCACTTCGTATGTTTTGCGTCAGTAATAACTTTATCTTCGTTCACTTCTGCCGATTTTATTAAGTCTGTTACAATTATCTCTTTTTGGTGGGTGTTAATCGATTTGTGTAAACGATAAGGATCTTCGTCTGTCTCGTTACCTTGAATTTAAATTTTTGTTGCGATTTTTCAGTTAATTACTTTGTTATAATTTAATCACAAGATTTTATGTCTACTTGAGGATGTAATTCAGTCTCTTGATGATTTATTTGCGTAAATGCTTTTGTATAATATGCTTTGTACTTATAGCAGTTATTAATACTTTTTCAAAGGTATTTGTAGTTTATATGAAAATTAAATAAATCGCTTCCTCATTTATTAATTGCTGCGTAAAATGTTACGTTTGAAAATTATATTTAGATATATCCGTATTAGAAATTATTCACTTATGCTTAATAAAATGTTGCGATGCGCGTCTTTAAATCAATTATAGCTTTTTAGTAATGTAATTGTAAAGTTTGCAGTACCCGTTTGTATATGGGTTAATTATAGATTTTTATGATGAACGTTTGCTTTTATTCAGTATTCGTACTGGAATAACTCGGTAATTTAGAGAATATTGCTTTGTATTAATTTGTGATTAATTACTAATGGATTATAATGCAAAGTGCGTTTTTTTAATTTATGGAAATGCTTTGCAGGTTAAATTTTAAATAGTCGTTTCTCTAATTGAGGTGTTTGAATTATAGAATTTTGATGCAGTTTAAAACTGGAATAAATCGTCTATGTTACTGTTTGTTTATTAGAATTGCGTTTGTTTTCGGTATTAAATGATAGAGTTAATTACGTTCTATTTTTTTTTGCTGAATTAAATTGTTGCTTTTTCGTCAGTTACGCTTGGTATTAATTTAATAATTGAGCACCAGTTATTTTGGTAATAATTCGTAATAATCGTTTGTACTATTTGTTCTTTAATTCTCTTTTGCTTTAAAAATAATCTTTTGTATTTGAAAACAACTCTCTTAATATATAAGTAAATTATTTTTGTTAAATGGCATAAAATAAAATTCTGTACATAAAATAATAAAATAATGAGATAATAAAAATTTTTCTTATACTAGCAAATATCAACAATTTTTGAAAATTAATTTGATTTAAGGAAAATGAACTTACATTATTTTCATCATCTGTTTCTTTCGTTTTCTGGCTGTGGACTTGATCGATTTTGTATCTCCTCCACGTTTGTTTGTTTTACTGGATTCGGTCGATGCTTGTACTTCCTCCAACCTTGTTTGATTCTGTCAAATTGGGAATTGAAATTCTTGGTCACCACTCTTTTGATTTTTGGATTCGTAGTGCCCTTTTGACATCCTACCACTGCGCCAGTTAAGTTTCGGGCCTTGGGTGCGGTGTGTTTAAAAACTGTTCCAAGTCTTCGTAACAATTTATTGATTTATCTTAAACAGAAATTATCATGGAATTTTGACAAACTGATTAAAACGACTTTAAATCGAAAATAGTTTATTAATTGAACTAATATTAGGGCAAGTAGCCTAGGTAAACAACAATGCAAAAGCTGTAATACTCATACTGACTACTGTCAATTGGGGCTTCCGGACTTTTTATAATGTCCCTACCTCTTCATATGGCTGTGGGAACTTGCAGATCTCATGTCTGCTTATTCTTAATTCTACACTTTGTTACATTGTTTCAATCTTAATTTCTAGGTAAATGCATATCTTAACCGTTTGTGACCTGCCACCTGCAGTATCACTATCGTCTGGAATGCATTATATTGCATCCGTTCTCATGAACTGTTAATAACCTGTTTATATCTATCTTTGAGTTACATTGTTGTACTCGACTTATAATTTCTTTAACAATTTCTAATAATTTCCTATTAGATTCTATTATTTAATATATGTATACATTGGGGGATACATAACTCGCGTAGTTACTTAAATTAGAATATCCGGAAATTCAACGAACATACGGAATGGATTTTTCCAATCACATTTATAATACTTGATATTATTTCTACGTGCAAAGAAAATCGGATTGCAATGTACAGGGTGCTAGAAAATTCATTTTATAATTTGACTAATAAAATGTCAAATATTCGGTTTTTTTAAATAGAACCTACTATATTTTGTTATAGTAATCGATTCTATGGAAAAAAATATCTTAGGTATGTAGTTACAACCATCTATTTATTATAAGCCGTTTTTAAGTTTTTTGCACTAGTTCAGTAACATAATACATTTGCTACTATCAAACAGCTTTTATCAACTACATTAACAAAAGAGTATTTGGTTTTTGTTACAAAACGTCAAATGTAAATAATTCGACGCAGGTTGCAATTCTTGTACTGTAGTTATTTATGAGGGCTAATCGAAACTTTACAAATCAAGATAATCTCGAAATGAAAATTATTTTTGGCGAATGTAATAGATTTCTTCGAAGAACTGGCGATATTTTTCATCAAATATTTTGTTATATTAATCAATTCTATGGAATTAATATCTATGTACTTAGAAAGCAGGAAATGCTTTTGCACATTTTAGTTGCCAAAAATGGCAGCGCAAGAATATTTTTTGAAGAATAATGTTTAAAAGCTACACAAACATGGAACATTGAATTTTGTCTAACAATATTTTACCTAAAGAAAAATAAATAAGTACATAAGAGGTTGTTTATAAATGTTCTATTTGTCGGCCATTTTGATCCAAGCATTTTAAAATGCGTCTTTTAAACTTTTCATTTGTTGACTTTTGTATTTGCTCTGGAGTTAAAGTATTTAGAGCATTTAATACTCGTCTTTTACAATCTTGCTCAGTAGTAGGAGCGTGGGAGAAGACCGTCTCTTTTACATACCCCCATAGAAAAAAATCCAAAGGAGTAAGATCTGGTGATCGGGGTAGCCATAAGTGAGGTCCGTTATTAGCTATAAATTGGTCTTCAAACAAGGCATGTAAGTACTCGGTTACAACGTTTCCATTGCGCGCAGGAGCACTGTCGTGCTGGAAAATATTTTGCGTACTTCATTAGGTGGGAAGTTGTTTAAATATGCTACAATTTCTCCACGCACAATTTCTAAATATCGTTCTCCTGTAAAAAGTGTTCATCAAGAAGGAAAAGAATTACTAAAACTATATGTACTTTACCGTTTAAATTTTTCTGGTAAAACACTACACATACGATTCGCGAACCTCTAATAGCACAATAAACGTTAAAAGACCATCTTTCCTGAAAATTTGTTATGTATGCTTGGTGAGGATTTTCTGTGGACAAATGGTGTGAATTATGTCGGTTAAACACTCCGTTTTTCGTAAACTTTGCTTCATCGCTCCAAATAATATTTTTCAAAAACTGTTCATCTTCTTGCGTTCTAAGTAATACAAATTCGCAAAACAACATCCTTCTTTCGAAATCGGTTTCCTTAAGGTGCTGAACAGGATAAAGTGACCAACTTTTAAAATTATTTGCCCTCAAAATATTGTATATGGAACTACGGATCATTCCTATATCCTGCACAGCATTATTTAGTGGAGCTCTGGGATTTGCATGAAAATATGCCAATACGTTAGTAACTCCAATTACTTCCTCCATCACGGTGCTGGTCCTGTTCTTCTTTATAATGAATAATCCACTATTCGCACAGTTTCCAAGAATAGTTTTAAGAAGCCTAACATTTGAGGCTGGCTTTTCAGGAAATTTTTGATGGAAGACATCGCAAGTTCTTTGAAGAATTCTGTTGCATTCGCCATAAATAATTATCATTTCGAGATAATCTTGATTTGTAAAGTTTCAATTAGCCATTACAAATAACTAGAGTACAAGAATTGCAACCTGCGTAGAATTATCTACATTTGACGTTCCGTAAAAATAACCAAATATTCTTTTATTAATGTATCGGACAAAAGCTACTTGATAGTAGCAAATGTTATTATGTTACTAAACTAGTGCATTTTCACTTTTAATACAAATAACTCATAAACTGCTTACAATAAATGAATGGTTGTAATTACATACCTAAGGTATCTTTTTCTATAGAATCGATTAATATAATAAAATATGGTAGGTTCCATTTAACAAAACGGAATATTTGACATTTTATTAGTCAAATTATAAAATGAATTTTCTAGCACCCTGTACATTGCAATCCGATTTTCTTTGCACGTAGAAATAATATCAAGTATTATTAATGTGATTGGAAAAAATCCATTCTGTATGTTCGTTGAATTTCCAGATATTCCAATTTAAGTGACTACGCGAGTTATGTATCACCCAATTGATATATACATATATATATATATATATATATATATATATATATATATAAAATAGTATAATTAAGAAATTATTAGAAAGTGTTAGGAATACGCTAGGTGAAGTGCAACATTGCACAACAAGGACAATTTGTAAAGTTTATTAACGTTCATGAGAACGGATGCGCTACTTTGTATCGCAGACAATAGTGACACTGCAGATGTCAGGTCACAGGCGGTCAGCGACGGTCAGGTACCGAGATTACTTAGAAAGTAAGATTACAACAATGTAATTATGAATAGAGTTGAGAATAAGCAGACATGAGATCTACAAGTTCCCACAGCCATGTGAGGGGATAGAGATATTATAAAAAGCCCGGAAGCCTTAGTCGAAATCATTCAGTTAAGTGAACAGCTTTTACATTGCATTTGCTTACTACTCACAAAATATTACAATTATTATTAAATTTCGGACTTAAAATAATTTTAATTCAGTCTTTGTAAAATTTTATCATTAATTTCTGTGTACTAAAAATAAATTGTTAAGAAGTTTGAAAATGTTTTTTAAAAAGACCGCTCCCAAGCCACAAACCTTAACTCGCGCAAATGTCAAAAATCTACTATGAGTCAAAATATCTCGAAAACGGCATTAGATAGAAGTATGGTTGTGTTATAAAAGTTTACATAGAATTCGACAAGGAATTCGAAAATGCATAGATATACAGGCTGTTTAATTAAAATAACGATAGTAATGCCGACTTCCGGTATAACCGTAAGTGCTATCGTATCAAAACTATTTTAGACGTATAGGGCACATTCGATAACCTCCTAGTGCAAATTTTCAGCTTCCTTCTATCATTGGCCTTCCGTATACAGGTGACCTCCCACTTAAAAAAACACTGTATAAATTAATATAAATTAGTAATTAGTGTTTCGTATATAAAGTAATTGTAGTCGTTCGAGATTAAATTAATTAAGAAGTGAAAATCATAGTCCAACAAGATTGTACTTGTACTGTTAGTGACTAGCGGATCGTAAACTATTGTATGAAATTTTAGAAATTTTATTGGCGCTGCGAGGCAGGTATAATCGTTTTGAAAATAAAGAACTGGGTTGTTGCAATTAGAGTTTTCTTACAATATTATCAATAGTTCGTTTGTTTGTTTTAGTTGTTCATAGAATACTTAAAACTTAACACATAATTTAACTGTGGTAGTTCTATAATTTGAACCTTCTGGAATAAAGTTGTGTTCACTTTACATATTCGTTAATAACTTTTAACACAATGTGCGATAAATATAATTATTATTTAAATAGATTAGGCGATTAGGTAACGTTCTTTCCTGTTAGGTAATATATTCTGTTTATAGTGACTAACAACAAGATTTTTAAACGAGTATTCTAAAATTCTTAGTTTTAATTTAATCAGAAAACAAAAAGTTCAAGTGGAAGTAGATAAGGAACAGATAAAACAATTCCTATCAAAATATACAAGGCGGATAGATAGCATTTTCAAAGAGGATACGACCCTAATAGACGTAGTACTAAAAATGCGACTTTTCAACTTTTCATGATTTAACAATCTGAAATATTTGGACGTAAATATTTTATTGTTCTAGTAATTGAATTAAAGGTTTCTGAATTCGTTTTATTTGCTATCTTACTTAGGAAATCTGATCCAGATACTCTTAAGAAAATGCATAAAAAACAAAGGTCAGTTAAATCATGATTGATTTGGTTTTCAAATTTAGAGAAACTACGTAATTAATGCAGCAAAGCAGTGTATCTTATAAAACTAAATTAGAAGCTAATAAAGGCAGGATTATTATTAAGCAAAATCGCGATGTTCAGTCTGATATTGGAAATTTAATCAATGCAGTAACGGGAGATGAATCTCCTTTGCCCGCTAACTTCAAAGATTTTTATTTTTCAGTTACTGATACAGTAATGGACCTTTTATATTATCAAAATAACTCGGGTTTGGTTTCCTGTTATCTGAAAGCAGTTGTACTTCATGTAAAGTTAAGCTCCCAGTTCGAGTTATTCCTAAATTCTCTCAATATTGATATGTCTTGGGTTACATTTCACTCATAATCTCTAATAATTATAAATGGGAATATTTGTTTAATAGAAACATTGTACGTTGCCTAAGGAAAGTTCACAGTATCGCCGGTAATTACTACCTTAACGCTTTGCTAGCAATCTTCTGCTAAATCACAATTATAAAAAGGTTAGTTTTAATTGCCCTGAATTAACTAAGAACGTTTGTTTTATTTTGCATCAAGTAATTGGAGATTGTGTCGCGTAAAGTCGTCGAGTCAGCGGATTAAACTTCGAAAACTTTACCTGTTTAAATGTTTTTAAATCCTTTAAATATTAACATAGTTCATGAATCGAAATATCAAGAGCGTACAAATCTGTCGTTGCACAATTTAACAAACTTTCTAAGTAATAAGGCGTATTCTCGAAAAAAATGTGACAGGGAAATTAACTCGTATTAAATGAAACTTTATGCTGTGCGCCTAGCAAATCTTTTATGCTTTGTGTTACCGTCTGGACGGCAGAAGATAAAAAATTACGTATACACGCTAGCTGTTGACATTGCCGCCAACAAACTCTTCATTGCAAATTCGACAGATGTGATTGTGGTTTTAAGCATAACACGGTTCTACATATTTATATGAGCACAACAATTATTCTAAATGGCAGCATTTTAGCTGTTGAAACTTCTCGAAACGACACTTAAGCTGCATTGCCAAACTATGTATCGCTAAATAATCAGGTTTGGTTATCTGCTCTGTATTCTAGAATTACTAATTACTCAGAGCAATTTCCCTACCTTAAGACGCTTTCAGATACTGAATCTCAGTCAAAGTATATTACTACTGAACTATGTTGTGCAAAAGAGGATGCTGATATTTCATAGGTCGGCATCAAACAGGTCCAATCATAATTATATATCTAACGGCAATAATAATAGAAGCTATTCATTCAGATATCTTCACTTTGAAGTGTTTTAAAATTTCCACACTTTGGGCACATATTTTCTGCTCACTTTGTTACAGGCGGAAAAGCTACTACGTATGCAAAATTATAAAATGGGGGCGGCCTGTAAAACAAAAATTAAAGGGGGGTCACCGGCACTAGCTAGCGGAAGGTCGTGGATCATATAGAGGGTTAAAATTTTGGAAAAAGGGTTAAATTAATTTATAATATACTACAAAAATGTGGCACTTACCTTTCATAAAATATTGTGGCTTAATGACAATTGCCAAGGGCGCCAGACAAGTCGAGAATGTCCAAATGTTCGTACAAAACCTTGAGAGACTTGTCATCGCAAGGAGGACAATTGTTTCTTTTAATCAATTCCTCACCTTTTCTTACTACTTATAAAAAAATAAGAAAAACTATTGACTTAATCAACGGCAACCAAAACTATTTAATTCACAGAGCAATAAACGTGAACCTCTTACATGCATTGATTTTAGTTTGTAAATTGAAGTGAATAGGTGACTATGGAATTTATGAAAATTTTGTGTACATAAGTAGTTATCAAACACTTGTATATGAAAGAAACTTATATTATAAATCGTACACTAATTTAATCCTACGGTTTATGGCCAAAACGTCCTAACAAATAAACTAACTAAAAATTGGTCATGCTACTCAACTATAAAGACTTACTTACTAATAATTGTCCATTGTTTGAGGGTTTGTTTTCCAACGTAGAGCAGTTATTAAATTTGGGAAGAGAATCTCGCTTGTTGCTTCTGTTTGTAATGTTTAAAAAAATTGACTGGCACACGAACTCGGCAGAATTTTGACAATATCACTTACTTGTGCGTCACACGCTTACAAGTTTTTAATATTTATCTTGCATCACTATAAATCCGCGAACATATGGGCATAACCCTCGCGAAACTGAAAGAGTAACACTTCTTTCCAATTTTTTTACTAACGTGATACGAAGTGGAATATTCTATGTCATGCCAGAGAACGCTACCCGCAAAACTACGTTTTTCTCTACTTCTTGACCACGGTCGGCCCTATTGGAAAAAACTCCCTGTCTTTTGGCTAAGGCTCGAGTTATAAAGATTAAATTCCTACCCTAATAATTACGTACGTCATTTTCTGTTATCCAATGACTGAACAGAACCTCCCACAAAACAAGATTTCAGAAACCAAATCCAACCCTTTTTTAGATGAGAATCACGGAAGCAATTATTCTCCCACGGGTTTAAATTATCTGTTACTTTCTACGAATTACTTAGTTATTGCCATGTGCTATGGAGACAGTAATCTGCCATTAACAAAGACCGGCTAACCTACTTGAGCCGAAATGGATTTTAAATACAATGGATGTCTCCAGACTACTTAAAATTACTTGTAATATTTGAACAAATCAACTTGGAAAAAGTTTCCGCTATTTGTAATGTTTTGTTTCCTATAATCCGCTGTCAATCAACGAAAGTGTTAAGCTTTTCAAACTGAAATTGGTTTTCTTTATTTACGCTAAAAAGGTACTAAACTTTTAAGAGGTTTATTGTATTTGACTTACGGGGTCTAGAGCTTTAAATGATGACCTGCCGCTGGAATTTACTAGCGCGAAGCTATCGGTAAATGTGGTCTTTTAATATAAAGGATCCTAAATAAAATGAGGTGATTTATTGGTGTAAATTTTTGTTTATACTTTATTCAAGTTACTGAATTTTTAATTAATTAATTTGTTTAATCGTTAACATTACAAAATAATGTTACAACTTATTATCAGTTCCTGCTTTGAACATGCCAAAAGATACGTATCACATATAATTTTATATTCAGCTGTAAATATCATTGTAGGCGCCAGCACCTTCTAGAATATTTATAAGTTGTAGGATAAAAAATAGTACCTGACAAGCTTATACTTCAAAAAATCAACTGAGTTGTCTGATGTCGCATTGTGTAAGTTCTGCTATCACCCACCAGATACTTTATTTTATTTGAAAGGTTTCTATATTTGATCTATTAAGACTCCATGAGAACTTTAAAAAGCAAAAAAAAATGTCATGGTCATTTTATTCCAACGTTTCAAAGAATTCTGAATGATGGCTTATTACATCCATTTACCTACGGTGTTTCGAAAAATTCATAAAGTACAATGCCAAAGTGTTTTAGCAATTTTACCGACATGAACGCAAACTTTGCAATGCAATTTGAAAAATACGTAAATTGACTGCAGAAATAAATACGAATCAATGGTTCACATGACAAAGTTTTGAAAGGTAGTTTACATCACAAATTTAATACTTTCCCCCGCATTATGTAGCACTAAATGTGATAATTGTCACTATTATAAAGAGTACTTTATAATGTTTCTTTTATCGTTCATCTTGAAGTTTTGATCGATTAATCGATTAATGAAAATAGAATAATTTTATTAATGATTTTCGCATGTGGCACCTGTTTTCTAAAATGATTTATTTTTAATGATGTGACATATTTCAGCACTAATTTACATAATATTAGTTCTGTAATACATAAACGAACTTTGGCAAACTCCCTATCAAAAAAACTCTTAAGGTATCTTGCAACGTGTTCTCAACGAAAATGTACTTTTATTAATTAATCTGTTACGGTTTAAATTTTCATTACACTTCAAATTAATTTTATTGCAAACACTTATCTTACATACATGATATTTACAAGAACTTAATTCATTTTGGCTTTGGTATTATAAATTTTTAATTGTCTATTTCTTATTTGAAAATATAAACAGCATTAATTACAATAACTTTCATTCTGACCAATTGAATTCATCTAGTAATTTGTTGTTTTGAAACTTCATCTTAATTGAAATAATATCTATTATTGATTATTGTTTATTAAGAAAATAAGTTGACAGTTTTGATGTGATTGATTTGAAAGAATAAACACAGGTCTGCATTCAGGGAATTGATAGTTATTTAGAACTTGAATGCATTACATTTTAATAAATATATCTCAAAATAAAAAAGGATATATCATGAAATTAATTTTAAATGTTATGGAATTGTTACATGTACCTAACAAGAATTCTTTTGTTTTTAAAAGGAGTTACTCAATGTTATAATTGTTTAGCAGGTGAAATGCTGCCTGTCTTATTGATTTTAATTATTGAAATTTAATCTCTTTATATTGCATTCCTGTTTTGATTTGGATTATCTGAGAAGAAGGTATTTCCTATCTGATTGTTTTGTGAACAGCTTGGTTAAAGCATGGTGTATGTTAGTGCGAATTTTCTGACTATATCAGAGTAAGAGAAAGTCATCCAAAATATTGGGATTTATCGCCTAGCATAACGAAAAAGAATATTGCTGAAGAGTAGAATATTTTTTGGAACAGTTGAACTGGATTTTATATTTCAACCTTGCTTGTTTGGTAGCACATGGTCGCGTGCATTAATTGTTATGTATTTCTTTCATCCTGGTTTCCAGGGTAAGTAAATCCTTAAGTAAATTAGGAAAATTAAACACAATTATTATTACAGATTTTTATTCTTATTTTTATTTCATTTTCATTTCTGTTTGGAGTCTTGTCTTTGTCTTGGGTATATGTTGTACAATAAGAAATCATTTTGGACTGGAGTTTAAAAGCTGCAAGTGATGGTTGCAAAAATGTTAAGGATGCTGATGGCGTGCCGTTCTATGTCATGTGTATCTAGATGAGTATAACTAATTAGGATTAGTAGTTAAGTGTGGATCTCTAACTGGTAAATGACTTATTTTTGTGGATGTTAAATTGTGACTCAGGGTGTATTAAATTAGTTTAAGGATTAGAATATCGTTCTTGTTCAGTTAAAACGGAAACGAATTAATCTATATATTATATGCGATTTATATGTCAATTGTGAGCTTCGAGCATTTGCTTAAAGTGGAACAAGAAAAGGCTTCCTTAAAATTTGTGTTAAGACCCGTAAACCAAATTACGTTTAATTATGTCATGCATTTATTTCATTTTTATCAATGTACAAACAGTAATTGGGAATATTTTACAATAGAGATCATTGAGTTAGATTGACTTATTTGTAGATTATTTTTTGCCATTAATTAGCGTACACTTAGGGTTGTGAATACATTGCTATGTTTACTGGCTGAGTATATTGGCTAATTGAGGTAACATTCATTCAATTATAACGCAGCGGGTAAGTTTGCTGGATTCAGTTACATACTCTGTGGTGGCATGTTAAGTCTTATCCCCTATACAAAGTGTATAAAGAATTAAATTACGTTACTGAGTCTCATGTCTATATTTAAATATTATAGCATAATAAAAGCACGATAAATTGTGATTAAAAAAATATAGCGTAATAAATTTGGCGCCACAACAAAAAAAAAACCAACTAAAATAAAAAGAAACCCTCCAAAATAAAGTAAAATAATAAATTTGATGCCCAACCAAAAGAGAAACCCTTCAAAATTTAATAAAATAATAAATCTTGGAACCCAACAAAAAAAACCCTTATAAAATAAAACTTTGAAAATACCCGTGTATCTTAAAAACCGAGTCAATAATAATTATAAACATACGAATTATCATAAATTAGTAAAATTGTACTATATTTTCTAATAAAATATATAAGTTTATATTACTCAAAATGTCAAAATTACACACTGATCGATTAAATAAAGAAGAATTAGAGTATGAAATTACTGTTAGAGGAGCTAAACCTCAAGGTACTGTTAGAGAATTAGCATCTGCTCTAAAACAATTGTTGCAATTGGAACAAGAAGGTCATAATTTTAAAAGCAAATATTCATTTAAAGCAAATGATGAATTATCAATTTGTAAAACCAAACTTGAAGAAATAAAACAATTTTTAACTGAAGAATTTACATGTTCGGTTGTTAGGAAAATTTAGGCTAGGCTTACTCACATATTAGGTAGACTTGAACGTATACAAACTTCAGACGAAACAGAATTGGAACTAAGATCTCTCTTATTATCAACCGCTATTAAATACCTTAATGATTTTGAAATTAAAAATGCTGAACTAGCAACAAAAACTAAAATTGAAAATCCTTTAGATATTGTCTTTCAAACAAATATGGCTCAACAAACTAAAACTTCAACTCCCAACCAAACGTCTAGAGAAACACTCAATGCTGGTGAAACATATTTAACAACATCTAATGCAGTTGTTCAAACGACACAACAAATGGAAAATCTAAATATAAACAATAAATTTAATATATTAGACTGGGGATTACAATTTAATGGTGAATCTGACGCACTTGGTTTGAACGCTTTTTTAGTAAGAGTAAATGAATTACGTGAATCTAGAGGAATCACTCACCAACAGCTATTTCGAAGCGCAGTAGAACTTTTTGAAGGCAAAGCTCTTATTTACTTCCGATCACTTAAAGACAAAATATCTGACTGGAACACCTTATGTGACCTATTCAGAGATGAATTTCTACCTCGAGATTTTAATGAACGTATTTGGGAACAAATCAAATCTAGAACTCAAGGAGATAAAGAAAGTATCGCTATTTATGTTGCATACATGAATAATTTATTTAGTAGACTAACTGTTTCGGTAGATCAATCAGTAAAATTAAGAATTATAAAAAGAAACATCTTACCTTTTATCAAAACCATCTTGTGTTAATAGATATTCAATCAGTTGATCATTTAATTGAAATCTGTCGTAAATTGGAAGACAACCGTAAAAATATTCAAGACTTTGTACCACCATCTTCAAGTAAACACTCTGTAGAAACGGATTTAGCCTACCATGAAGATAAAGGTTTTAGGAAGAAACTTGATAATTTAGAACTTACTAGAAGTGTATCATTTTCAAAACCTACAGAAGGTAATCCCGATAGCTATAAAAATGACTATGACAATAGAAAACATCACAATAGTAGACGAACAAGTATAGAAGGTAGGAATAACTATGAAATGGACCGCAAAAATAAAAGTAGAAGTAGGGATAATAGTTGCAACTCTAGAGACAGTAATTACAGCAGTGAAGGAAATTACTTATCAGGAAAGAAAAGAGACAGCCACAGAAGTAGAAACAGAGATGTAGACAGAGTTAGTAGAAGCAATAAGCACAGATTAAATAATATTGAAATCGGTCAAAGTAGTAATACGAACAACCCAAATAGAGATTTTTCTGGTTATAGAAATAGAAGTTACTCTGAGAAAGAAATTTTTCATACGATCGTAATGGAAAGCATTCTGGTTATCGTAATAGAAGCCATTCTCGTGAAAGGAATTATTCTCACAATAGAAATAGAGACTATTCTCGTGAAAGGAATTATTCTCACAATAGAAATAGAGACTATTCTCGTGATAGATATTATAAGAGTCAATATCAAGATAGACATTTTAGTTCGAATACACACCCGTCAAACATAAATAATAGTTTAAGAACTTATTGCAACTATGATAATCAACCACAATCAATTCAAAACTACCCATCAACATCAGAAACTACAAATCGTCAAAAGAATCGAGATATTATTTGCTACAGATGTCAAGGCATTAATCACTTCGCACGAAATTGCACAATGCCTTCGGAAAACTCCAACGGGAACAGATTTTAGATCGTGATCAAGTTCCTCAATTAAATAACAATACGGTCTATCCTAATATTAATAATGAAAACTTTTGCTCTCAAGAAGAAATCAATTTTATATTAAATATAGCAAACCTGTATTATCATATATGTTGTCACAAGCATCTCAAAATGAATGTCCGCATATAACAATTTCTATCTACAACATTAAACTAAATGGTCTGTTAGATTCTGGTGCGAATAAAATTTTCTAGGGACAAAGGTTATAAACTACTACTAAACATAGGAATTAAATTAAATAAAATAGAAAACTCTACATGCATAGTAGCTAACAATGATTCATTAGAATGCATAGGTTATATGACTGTACCTATTAGATTACAGGACAAAATTCACATTTTGACTGTTATGTTGTACCTCAGATACGACACAGTATAGTATTAGGAACATTTTCTGGATAAAAATGGGAATAATCCCTGATTTACGCAAAGGCGAATGGTATTTTGGAATTGAAGATTCTAATTCCTTACAATTATCTTCTATTCAAACAGCAGACGACTTAACATCTGAACAACGACAAGAATTAAATCACATAGTAAATAACTATTTTAAAAATATAAAAATATTCGACTAGGTTGTACGCCTTTAATAAAACATGTGATAAAGACAAATAGTCCACCAATACGCTCTAGATATTATCCTGTTAGTCCGCTAATGCAAGAAAAATTGACCAAGAAATAACAAAAATGTTAGAACTTGGAGTAATTGAGAAAAGCGAAAGCCCGTGGAATTCGCCAATTATTATGATTCCGAAAAGTGATGGTTCATACAGACTATGCGTGGATTACCGAAAATTAAACGCAGTTACAGAGAAATGGGCATACCCCTTACCATTAATAAATTCAATTTTAGATAAAATGGGCAATGCCAAATACATAACAACATTGGATATCACTAAAGCTTACTATCAGGTGAAAATGGAAGAAAATTCAAAACAATATACCGCATTTTCAATACCAGGACGTGGTCATTTTCAGTTTAACAGACTTGCATTTGGTCTTACCAATGCACCTGCATCATTTCAATCATTAATCGATAAAGTATTTGGTCCAGAACTAGAACCATTTGTATTTAAATATTTGGACGATTTGGTAATTGTAACAGAAGATTTTTCAACACATACAAAAATTCTAAAAGAAGTTTTTCACAGACTAATACAGGCAAATTTAATCCTAAACAGGGAAAAATGTTATTTTTGCAGAAGCGAATTGAAATTTGTAGGATATGTAATAAACAGAGCTGGTTTATCAGTTGACCCAGAAAAGTTAGTGCAATTGTAGAAATGGCAATGCCAAAACTCCTAAACAGGTTCGATCATTTTTATGAATGGTATCTTATTACCGACGTTTTATTCCTGATCTATCATGTCTTATAACTCCACTAACAAATTTAACAAAGAAAAATTCTAAATTTAAATGGACAACTGAATGTCAATTAGCTTTTGATAACGTCAAGAACAAATTAATTTCTACACCAATACTATCATCTCTAACTTTGAAAACCATATACATTACATTGTGACGCAAGCACTTATGGCTTAGGAGCAGTTCTTACACAAGAATTCGGAGGTAAAACTCATGTGATTTGTTATTTATCACGAACATTAAACAAAAACGAACTCAAATATTCAGTAACTGAAAAAGAATTACTATGCGTAATTTGGGCAATTGAAAAACTTAGATGCTATTTAGAACTAGCAGAATTTACTGTAGTAACAGATCATAGTAGCCTTGTTTGGATTACCAATCTTAAAAATCCACAAGGGCGTCTTGGACGATGGGCACTACGTCTTCAACAATACAATTTCAAAGTAGTACACAGACCCGGTAAAGATCACTTAGTACCCGACTTTATATCAAGAGCACCACTAGGATTTATTGACAATATAAATTTAAATACTTGGAATAAATGTCCTTGGTACATCAAGATGTGTGAGGAAGTAAGTAAACATCCACTTCGTTATGGTAAATGGAAAGTCGACGAAGATAATATTCTCTATAAATACGTAAATGATAATGCTTTTTATGAACCTTTTGATAAATGGGAAATAGTCATTCCAAAACCTGAAAGATTAAACATTTTATACGAATCGCATAATGATCCGAAATCTGGTCATTTAGGTATTTATAAAACATACCATAAAATTCTTTCTAAATATTTTTGGCCAAAACTTAAGTCAGACGTAACCAACTATATTCGCAAATGCCGTATTTGTGCAGAACAAAAACCTGAACAGAAGAAGATTGCAGGTGAAATGGGATCAAAACCAGAAATTACAAGATGTTGGCAATATATATCTACAGATCTCATGGGACCCTTCCTCGAAGTACATCAGGTCATTGTTTCATACTAGTCGTAGTAGATTATTTCAGTAAATTTACTTTACTTTACCCATTAAGGACAGCTACAGCGAAAAAGTCGCTCAAATAATTGAAGACAATATTTTTATGCTTTTGGAGTTCCTGAATTATTACGCTCTGATAATGGAGGTCAATTCAAATCTAAGGAATTTGAAAAACTTTTAAAAGAATACAATATTACATTTTTAACAAATCCATTATACGATCCTTCACCAAATTTCACTGAAAGGTATAATAGAGTAATTAAAACTATGATACGCTCATATATAAATGATAACCAAAAACATTGGGATATTAACTTACCTAAACTTGGTTGTGCTATTAGAACAGCTAAGTCCGAAGTTACAAAAAATTCACCCTATTTTGTAAATTTTGGTAACGAAATGAGTACAGATGGTAATTATTTTAAATTAATGAGGAAAAAACGCCATTTAACTACAAATACTGAAAAATTAGATGAATCAGATCCGCATACCAAAGAAGATATTAACAAAATAAATGAAACTAAGGAAATTTTAACTAATGAAAAAGCTCGTAAATTACAAGAAATTCATAACTTTGTAGAAAAACAATTAAAAATAGCTCATATAAAAGCAACACATTCATATAATCTTAGACACAGACCAGTACAATTACAGGAAGGTCAGCTAGTCTGGAAAAAGACATATAAATTATCTGATAAAAGTAAAAATTATTCAGCAAAATTAGATAAAAAATTTTCAGGACCATATGTCATCAAAAAAAAATTAGGAATAAATACTTATGAATTAGAAGATGATAAAGGTATTCCTCAGGGAAAGTGGAATATAAAAGACTTAAAAATTGATCAAACGCACACAGAGGATTGGCCTGAACACAGAAAACGAACACGTTACAAATAAACAAAATTGTAAGAATGCTGATTGAAAGTTCGATGACAAAATTGTATGAATTTGGATTTTGAAAATTTCTTCGAAATTTTTTTTTTTTGAGAAGGGAGTGATGTTACGGTTTAAATTTTCATTACACTTCAAATTAATTTTATTGCAAACACTTATCTTACATACATGATATTTACAAGAACTTAATTCATTTTGGCTTTGGTATTATAAATTTTTAATTGTCTATTTCTTATTTGAAAATATAAACAGCATTAATTACAATAACTTTCATTCTGACCAATTGAATTCATCTAGTAATTTGTTGTTTTGAAACTTCATCTTAATTGAAATAATATCTATTATTGATTATTGTTTATTAAGAAAATAAGTTGACAGTTTTGATGTGATTGATTTGAAAGAATAAACACAGGTCTGCATTCAGGGAATTGATAGTTATTTAGAACTTGAATGCATTACATTTTAATAAATATATCTCAAAATAAAAAAGGATATATCATGAAATTAATTTTAAATGTTATGGAATTGTTACATGTACCTAACAAGAATTCTTTTGTTTTTAAAAAGGGAGTTACTCAATGTTATAATTGTTTAGCAGGAAAAATGCTGCCCTGTCTTATTGATTTTTAATTATTGAAATTTAATCTCTTTATATTGCATTCCTGTTTTGATTTGGATTATCTGAGAAGAAGGTATTTCCTTTCTGATTGTTTTGTGAACAGCTTGGTTAAAGCATGGTGTATGCTAGTGCGAATTTTCTGACTATATCAGAGTAAGAGAAAGTCATCCAAAATATTGGGATTTATCGCCTAGCATAACGAAAAGAATATTGCTGAAGAGTAGAATATTTTTGGAACAGTTGAACTGGATTTTATATTTCAACCTTGCTTGTTTGGTAGCACATGGTCGCGTGCATTAATTGTTATATATTTCTTTCATCCTGGTTTCCAGGGTAAGTAAATCCTTAAGTAAATTAGGAAAATTAAACACAATTATTATTACAGATTTTTATTCTTATTTTTATTTCATTTTCATTTTTGTTTGCAGTCTTGTCTTTGTCTTGGGTATATGTTGTACAATAAGAAATCATTTTGGACTGGAGTTTAAAAGCTGCAAGTGATGGTTGCAAAAATGTTAAGGATGCTGATGGCGTGCCGTTCCATGTCATGTGTATCTAGATGAGTATAACTAATTAGGATTAGTAGTTAAGTGTGGATCTCTAACTCGTAAATGACTTATTTTTGTGGATGTTAAATTGTGATTCAGGGTGTATTAAATTAGTTTAAGGATTAGAATATCGTTCTTGTTCAGTTAAAACGGAAACGAATTAATCTATGTATTATATGCGATTTATATGTCAATTGTGAGCTTCGAGCATTTGCTTAAAGTGGAACAAGAAAAGGCTTCCTTAAAATTTGTGTTAAGACCCGTAAACCAAATTACGTTTAATTATGTCATGCATTTATTTCATTTTTATCAATGTACAAACAGTAATTGAGAATATTTTACAATAGAGATCATTGAGTTAGATTGACTTATTTGTAGATTATCTTTTGCCATTAATTAGCGTACACTTAGGGTTGTGAATACATTGCTATGTTTACTGGCTGAGTATATTGGCTAATTGAGGTAACATTCATTCAATTATAACGCAGCGGGTAAGTTTGCTGGATTCAGTTACATACTCTGTGGTGGCATGTTAAGTCTTATCCCCTCTACAAAGTGTATAAAGAATTAAATTACGTTACTGAGTCTCATGTCTATATTTAAATATTATAGCATAATAAAAGCACGATAAATTGTGATTAAAAAAATATAGCGTAATAAAACACTATCATATAATACCGCTTCTGCATTCTTTCTATCTATAAGGTGTATAGTGACACCTAATGAGACAAGTACCTGCACTTATTTTGATTCTGAGCTAGCCTACTCAGTTCCCTGAAATTCTCACACAGCTTGTATACAGCTCGGTTCTCTTTCTATTGTTTTATAATTTTATGCTCTATTTCACCGAGATTAAGCGAAGGGGGTTAAGCAGCCTGTGGCTGCTAAGATCCCCCAACACCTAGACATTTGCCGACATAATAGTTTTCCAGTATATCCTTTCAGCACACAATTAACATTATTCGAGAATATTGCCCAACCAATACTGGTAGTTGCTTATAATAATCATCATATTTAAGTACAGTTACTTTTTTGTCATTAATATATCCATCTTAGGACTGGTTGTATGCCTACCTCCATTGATTTCTATTCCGAGCTAGCCTCCACATTTCCCTGAAATTCCTACAGCCTACATCTTTCACTATCTGTGTGCAATAGTCTAACCTAGGTCTATCTCTACTTTTCTTTTTCTTATCTGTGCATCTAATATATTTCGCACTATTCCCTCATGTCGTAGTATGTGGCCTATAATCCTATCTCTCCGATTTTTTACCGTTTTCCACATATTTCTTTCTTCCCCTACCATTTTTAGTACCTCTTCGTTCTTAACTTTGTCTGTCCATGATATCTTCATCACACGTCTGTAGCACCGCTTTTCAATAGCTTTTACCTTTTTCTTGTTCGTTTCTCCTACTGTCTAGACTTCACAGCCGTACAGTGCTGTGCTCCACACATATGTTTTAAGCAGTCTTTTATGTGTTTCTATGTTTGTTGTCTTTGAACACAATAGTTGCTTTTTATTGTTAAATGTAGCACGACCTTGTGCTAATCTTTGTTTTATATCTTTTGTACTGTTCCCATCTTGCGTTATTTAGCTTCCTAGGTAGCAGAAACTCTTAATCTCTTGTAAGTTCATGTTACCTATTTGTATTCTTGTTTTTGACTTATTTTCCCCTCCTTTGCATACTAGTACTTTAGTTTTACTTTTGATAATTTTTATACCGTATCTCTCTGTTAGAACCGGTTCCATTTATTAACAGCAGATTCTAATTCCTCCTTGCTAGATGCTAATACCGTTATATCATCTGCAAATCTAAGCATATCAATTTGATGTCCCTGCATAGTAATTCCAAATGTCTTCCTGCATTTACCTGTTTTTATTGCCTTTTCAATGCAAATTAATGAGGATAGGGCACATCTCTGTCTCACCATTTTCCTAATGTTTACTTCTTTACGTTCCTGCTCTAGTTTTATCACTGTTGTTTGCTCTTTGTATAAGCTATGTACTACTCTTGTATCCCTATACCTCATTCCATTTTTTTTTGAGTATTTCGAACTTTTTTCCCATTTTACATTGTCGAATGCTTTTTACCAGATCTACCAATCCTATATACACGTTTACCCTTTTTTCTATTGTTTTCTCTATTATCACTTTTAGAGCTAAAATAGCCTCCGCTGTTCCTCTGTTTCACCTAAACCCAAATTGGTCTTCTTCTAGTATTTCTTCAGCTCGTTTTTCCATTCGTCTTTGTACAATTGTAATTACTATTTTTGATACGTGTGCTGTCAAACTTATTGTTTCTTTCCGCGCCTTTCTTTTTTGGTATAGTTACTATGATGTTACGTATGAAATCTTTGGGTATCTCGCCTGTCTCACATATAGCTTACAAGTTGGAAGAGGCGTTCTGTTACTGCTTGCCCAGCGGGGTTTTAGATTTTCTGCTTGCACCTCATCTGTACTCGGCGCCTTACCATTTTTTAGATCCTTTAATACTAATTCAAACTCATCTCTAAGTATAGGATATCTCAAGTCATCATTTTCAATGTCTGATTCCTGTTCTAATGCAGTTAGTTCTTCTCCTGCATATAAATTCCTTATATATTCTTCCCATCTACCCACTTTTTCTACATTTTCAATAATGACGTTTCCTCCCGTGTCCCTTATATTTTTGCTATAAGCTTTATATCCCTATAATTGATTCTAATTAGTTTGTATGCTTCATCTGTTTTCCTACTTCCATCTTAGTTTGTACCTCTTTGCACTTTTCATCAATCTATTGTTCGTTAGCTTTCCTGCATTTGCGAATAATTTCCCATTTTATGGCTTTGTATTTCTATTTTCCTATATCATCTGATTTATTTTTGTATTTTCGTATTTCTTCTATTAAATTCAGGATAACTTTTGTTATCCGTGATTTCTTATTTTCTTTTTGTGTATACCCCAGAATATCTCTGGCCGCCATGTCTACGCTGGATTTAATGTTATTCTATTCCGTTTCTACTTCGTTACCATCGGACATTTTCACGATATCTTTCAGCAATTGATCTGACTTTTTTCGGATCTTTCTTGAATATCTTTATCTTTAAGTTTCTCTAAGTCAAAATGCCTTTTCCCGTGTCTTTATTTCTAATTTATAAATTTAAGTGCGGCCTTCATAGTCATGATGTTGTAGTTAGTGTCTATATCTGCTTCTGGGTAGCTTTTACAGTCTTTTACTTAATTTCTAAACCGTTGTCTAACAAGAATGTAATCTATTTGATATCTTCCTATATCTCCTGGCATCTTCCACGTATATCGCTTGCTAGCATGATGTTGAAATAATGTGTTTGTGATGATTAAATGTTCTTGTCGCAAAATTCTACCAGTCTATTTCCCTGTCGTATCTCGTGCCTAAACCAAATAAACCTACTGCTGCTCCTTCCCTACCGTCGCCTACCACTGCATTAAAATCCCCTGTAATTATTAAATTTTCATGTTCTTTTACGTATTTTAATGTGTCTTTGATATCTTTGTAGATCGCCTCTATCTCTTTCTCAACGTAGCTAAAGGTGGGCATGTATACTTGTATTATTGCTGTATTTACTGGTTTAGATTCAAACTTAACCATGAGTACTCTTTCATTCTTTTGTAAGTAGTTATCTACACGTCGTCCTATCTTTTTCCGCATAACTATCCCCCTCTCAAATTTCCTTCCTCTGCTCCTGTATGAATTACCCTGAAGTCTCCACTCCAAAAATCTCCCGCCTCTGGCCACTGAACTTCGCTGATCCCTACTATGTCTAATGCTAACCTATTCATTTCGATTTTTAGGTTCTCTAGCTTACCTACTTGCTTTATGCTTCTAACATAACGCGCCGACTCGCAAAATGTTCCCGACTCTCATTGGGGACTTTCCAATCGCATCCTCCGAAGTAGTCCCTGCTCGGAGATTCAAATGGAGGACTATTTTAACTCCGGGATCTTTTACCCCAGAGAATGCCGCCATTTTATTATAATTTAGGTACGCTGTGTACTTGGGAGGTAATGTGGTGGTGTCCGTTGCCTTACACATCGCGGTAGCGTGTCTTAGACTGCCATACCGACCCCAAGAGTCTCTGCCAATCTGGGTACCGAAAGAGTCGCTGCCCTCTTTCGGGGACTTGTCTTAGTCTGGTTCCTCACTATCGACCCTACTACGTTGGTTGGACCTGTAGTTTAGCTCTTTAGCTTATTAGAGCACGCAAGCCATTTCACCTGTTCTAGTAATCTAGAACTTCGGAAAAGTGCAGGTCCATTCGAAATGGATCATATTCCTAATTAATTAATTTAAAAAAAAAGCTAAGGCAGATGGGCGGTATTTACGAGCTTCCAATGGGAGAACAGGAAATCACACAACTGCAAGATTCATAAGGGGCACCCTTAATCAAAATAGATATTGGCGGCGGAGGATGTGTTTTATGATGTGGATGCTTACCTTTGGAACGGCGACACTAAACCTTTACTTTATGCTATTGGAAACACAACCTTTACATTTAAGAACAATAATGTAACTAACTAATATAAATTGAGCTTTCAACACCTGCGAGTTATTAACTTGATAATAATATAACAAAACGATGCATTTTACATTTTAAGTATTAAATTAACTTTCTGGCTCCAACACACCGCCTACCCAAAGTAATATTTTGAGACTAAATACAAAAGCGAAAACACGAAAAAGAGAAAAAGTTAAAACGTTTATTATGTGGCATAAATTTATCACATATATCAAATAAAATATATAGTTATACTTCCAGTAAAGAAAAATAGATTAAGAATCTAACAGCGAAGGGGTGCGATTTTACATAGAAGTCTAACATAAACATCGTTACTAGTTTTAATTTTGGTAACCCTAACTATGCCGTCCTTGCCAGGTTAAATTTATAAAATTCCTCCAAGAGGCCAAGACAAGGGGATATTACTAGTCTTCAATATAACAAAATCTCCAACTTTGATATTCGGTAGCTTAGCACACCACTTTTCTCGAGAAATTAGCGTGTGTAAATATTCACTGTACCATCGACGCCAAACTTACTGCTGGGTAGCTTGTTGGAGTAAATGATAACGATTTACACTAGTCGGTTTAACTTTTTTAAAGTCGATTTCTGGTGGCGATAAAAGAGGGAAAAGAGGAATTGCGGTAATCAGTACCTTTATTCGCATTCAATATTATTTTTGCATTTGTGATAACAGTAGCCATTTTTTCAAAAGTCAGAACTAGAGGCTCTAAAACTCTGTGCAAATTATGCTTGACGGATTTGACGTCCGATTCCCATTAGCCTTCAAAATGAGGAGCCGCTGGTGGGTTATTTTTCCATTTAATTCTGTTATCTGAAAAATGATCAGCAATAACGGTATTAGTATCTTTTAACATTTTATAAAAATTTGTGAAATAATTGGATGCGCCTTTGAAATTGGTGCCACAATCACAAAATATTTCTTAACACAAATCTCTACGAGAAACAAATCTATCTAAGGCAACGAGAAATACGAGGGTTGACAAACCTAATACCAATTCTAGATGTACCGCCCAAACAAATACTACCAAATAACTCTTGGATCGCGCAATATTTCTTCCGTGACTTTCATTGATGATCCAAGTTTCAGCAAAATCGATCCATGTATTCCAGAACGGATGCGGTTGCTAAACTCTAGTCATCGGTAAAATCGCCATTTGGGGTACAAATGTGTGAGACTTTAATCTATAACAGCAGATGCAGTTATAAATACGGTGACGTGTTAATTGACGAATTCCGGGAATCCAATGTTGACGTTGAATAAGCGATTGCAGTAGACGCGGACCTCCGTGTAATGTTATTTTATGCGTATCGAGGCCGTTAGATGAGAACCTCTGGGAACTAATATGGGATATTTTGCGTCATATGGGCGAGTCGTATTTACAACACGACCGTCCGCTCTGAGAAGATCCAGATCATCTAGAAACTGTGTCAATTTCTGCAAAAACGCTTGGTGAATTTCTTTGAAATAATAAAATGTTTGTACTTTTCTCATACGTTGACACTTGACATTTTGAAGTTCAATTGGTAAGAGCGGACCAATACGTCGTGAAATTTGCAATATCTTGTATCGAGAATTACAACATACTCTCAGAACAAAAGCAATAATTCTTTATCATGTACTAAAACTTGAACATTTGTTTATTAATTCTAATAAAGGGGAAATTTCAGCAGTGATGGAAATAAGCGTTTCTGACTTTAATTCAGGAACCAGATTGAGTAGCAGGAGGTTACGTGAAATTAGGTTCCAAGTGCTGAACGGCGTATACAAAAAGCGGAGGCCGTTCCACCAGAAGATAAATTGAGATAACAATTTGGATTGTAAACCCCTACTTGCGCAATCACTAGGATTGTCCTTGGTTGAGACTGGGTACGTAGAGTGGTTTCTAAATTTTCAACATTTCTACTAGACACGAAAGTCTCTAAGCTATAATGCGGTGTATGTAATCAAGCAAGTACAACTGACGAATCTGTAAATAAATAGAGGGAAATTGGTTCGACTTGTTTTATAAAACATTTGACTGATTTTAATAGACGACTCAAAAGAACTGCAGCAGATAATTCCAAGCGAAGAATACTTAAAGTCTTGAACGGTACTACACGATTTTTAGCCTTAAGCAAATAAATATTAACATCATTTTGAAATTTGCAGCAAATATAAATGAAAGCTCCATATCCTTTTGAGGAATCATCACAAAATCCGATCACTTGACGAGAAAATGCTAACTTAAAATCGATATGACGAGAAATTTTAATCTTATTTAATAAGGGTAAATTGCTTCCACTCTTTGTGGATTTTATTTGGAAGTGGTTCTTCCTAGTTTAATCCTAAAAGCAATACTTTTTGAAGTAACAATTTTGTGTAAAAAGTAACTGGCGTAAACCACCCTAAAGGGTCGTATAAGTTTGCACTTTCAGATAACATATTTCTTTTAGTCGTAACAATTGAATTCGAATTTGTACAATACGAAAAACAATCTTCACGTGGTTCATATTTAACACCTAGGATTTTAATGGAACTGTCATCTGTATTTAAAATTAGGGAGTGCTCGTGATGGTCAATGGGTACACCATCAAGAATAGCTTGATGATTGCTAACCCATTTTCTTAAACTAAAACCTGCAAGTTTAAAAATATCTATTAGTTATTGCGTTTGCAATTGTAATGCTTCTTGAACGGTATCTACACTTTCACAGATATTATCTACATATATTTGTAGCAATATTGCCTTTGAAGCTAAGGGATATTTCCGGCTTTCATCTTCTACCAATTGTTGAAGAACCCTTTGCGCTAAATAGGGTGCCATTGACACACCAAAGGTGATAGTATTTAATTCGTATTCTTGATTGATCCCGTCAGGTTTAGTGTGATGGTAAAATAATAAAATCAAATAAATCAGGAACCTGAAGTGCCTTTAAGGCGTTTATATTTGTACTAAAACCTCAAGAAACGAATTTAATGATTTTTAGGAATCTTCGTATAATGTACGAATCGAAAATATTTTATCTAAATAATTTGAGGCTAACAATCGTTTATTTTGAATGCGTTTTATCAAGGTTTGCATAGCGATATCGTAATTTTGGTCCGATATCGACAAGGTTTTGATAAGTGACAATGCGTGATTTTTTAACAAAATTCTTAAATCCGTCAATTTTTCGATCTTCGAATGCGATTTATTATTGTTAATCAGTGACGTGAAAAGAGCGTAAAAGTTCGGCCCATCGCTTATTTCTACCCCATCAAACGGTTCAACTAGATTAGACGAAGTGGCGAAAGACGCTTGTCCTTCCGTTGTCAATTGAATTTGAACATTTAACATTCCAGCTGACGTTTTTATACTGAAGTAAAGTTCATCACAGGTTACTGAAGATTGATTTGGGTAAATACGTTCCTTTTCTTTCACCTTAAAATTTAAAATACCTCTTTTATCATTAATGCGTTCAAAAACATCTAAATAGTCATATATTCTATTGAAACGCCAAATGAGAGTAACTAATTTAGCAACGTGTGGTTGTGCCTTTTCTAATAAACCAATACATTTTTACCTACATCATATAACGCTTGAATTCTAGAAAAATATTTCTCCCTTTAGTTACGAAAGAATTAAGTTCCAAATGATTAATTTTTAAAATAATCTTTTTTGATAATTAATAAGTCAACGAACAAACAAATGTGTTTAAAGATTATGTATAACCTCGAATGTTTACTTATCGCAACAAAGCAACAGGACTCGCAGATATTGAAACTCAAAAAAATTGTATCATATATTTGATCACAAAAAAACAAGAACAATCGGCTCGTTTAAGGACCAAATGGTAAAGCAGTTAGCGTTAGTGCAAACCATTATTTTTATTTTGTCTTCCAGCGGCAGTTTTCAAATACATAAATAAAGCAAGTGCAAACAAAAGTACTTAACAAATCAGTGTACCTTCTAATGGATGAACAGAAAACCACACAGCTACTAGATTTAAAAAGCGGCACCATTAATCAAACTAGCTATTAGTGGCGGCGGATGCGTTCTACGAGGTGGATGCTGATATTTGGAACAGTGCCACTAAAATTTTTCTTTATGCTATTGGAAACACACCTTCACATTTAAGAACAATAACGTAACTAACTAATATAAATTGAACTTTCAACAGCTGCGAGTATTCGACTTGATAATAACAACATAACAAAACGTTGCATTTTGCATTTTAAATATAAAATTAACCTTCTGACTGCAACAAATGGCAATTCAACCTAAGATTGATTAGGGAAACGTGTTACGGGTAAAATAAACGTTGCCTTATAAATTTTGATTTGCCTTAAAGTGGATCCTGTGCAAGAAATAATAAAAATAAAGAATATATACACAGAACGGGTGGAATGGCTTCTGCGTTCCAGTGAGTTAAGGAGCTAAACTACAGTTTCAACCAAAGTAGTAGGGTGTGTAGTGAGGAACCAGACTAAGACAAGTCCCCGAATGAGGGCAGCGGCTCTTTCGGTACTTAGATTGGCAGATACCATAGGGATCGGATTGGTATTCTAAGACACACTACTGCGATGAAAAGACAACGGGAAACCAACACATTACTTCCCAAGTACACAGCGTCCTTAAATTGTATTTAAGATGATGACATACTCTGGGGTAAGATTCGGAAGTTAAAATAGTCCCCCATTCGGATTTTCGTGAGGGGACTACTTCGGAGGTTGGGATCAGAAAATTTAGAAAAAGGGTCTGGAATATTCTGCGAGCCGGAGCGTGGAATGTCAGAAGTATGAAGCAAGTAGGTAAGTTAGAGAACTTATAAATTGAAATGGGTAGGTTAGCACTATACATAGTAGGTATCAGCTAAGTTAGGTGGCCAGAAGCGGGTGTTTTTTGGAGCATAGACTTTCGGGTAATTCACGCAAGATCAGAGAAAGAAAATTCGTGTGTGGGGATAGTTACCAAGAAAGAGATATTATACTGTATAGAAAACTACTTGCAAAAGAACGAAAAAGTACTCATACTTAGATTAGAATTTAAACCGCTAAATACAGTAATAATACAAGTTTACATGCCCACCTATAGCTACAGTGAGGAAGAGGTAGAATCTACAAAGATATCGAAGACATACAGATACGTAAAAAGACATGAAAATTTAATAATTACAGGGTTTTTAATGCTATGGTAGGTGAGAGAAAGGAAGGAGAAGGGAAATAGGTTGGTAGAATTTAGCGACAAAAACAATTTAACCATCATAAACACATTTTTTCAAGATCCTGCTATAAAACGATACAAGTGAAAGATGCCAAGAGTTATAAGAAGTTATCAATTAGATTACATTCTTGTTAGAAAACGGTTTAAGAATCACGTAAATGACTGTAGAAGCAACTCAGAAGTTGATATAAATACTCGCCTTAACATTGTAATTATGAAGACCGCTCTTGAATTTAAAAATTGAAAGAAAAGGAACGAAAAAAAGCGCATTGATTTTGAAAAACTAAGAGATAAAGATATCCACGAAAGATTTGATAAAAGGTCAAACTATTAAGGAAGTAGAAACAGAAAGGAATAATATTAAATCCAGCGTAAAGATGGCGACCAGAGATATTATATTCTGGAGTATACACAAAAAGAAAATAAAAAACCATAGGTAACAAACGATATCCTCAATTTAATACAACAAAGGCGAAAATACAAAACTAGATCAAACGAAATAGGAAAACAGAAATACAAAGCCATGAAATGAGAAATTATTCGCAAATACAGGAAAACCAAAGAACAATGGATTGATGAAAAGTGCTGAAAACTGCAAAGAGGTACAAACTAAGATGGAAATAGGAAAAACAGACGAATTGTACAAACTAATTAGGATGAATTTTAGGGATATAAAACCGTATAGCAAAAATATAAGGACCGCGGGAGGAAACGTCATTATAGAAAATGTAGAGAATGTGGTTACATGGCAAGAATATACAGGGAATTAATATGCAGGAGAGGAACTAACAGCATTAGAAAAGGAATCAGACATCGAAACGGATGACTTGGAATATCCTATACTTAGAGATAAGTTTGAATTAGCATTAAAGGGTCTAAAAAATGGTAATGCACCAGGTACAAATCAGATGCAAGTAGAAACTCTAAAAGCCGCTGGACAAGCAGTAACAGAATGTTTCTTCCAACTTGTAAGCTATATGTATGAGACAGGAGAGATACAATAAAATTTCAAACGTAACATCATATTTACTATATCAATAAAAAGAGGTGCACATAGATGTGAAAATTTTAAACAATAAGTTTGACAACACACTTATCAAAAATATTAACTAGAATTGTACAAAGACGAATGGAAAAACGAGCCGAAGAAATACTAGGAGAAAATCAATTGGGTTTAGGCAAAACAGGGAAACACGGGAGGCTATTTTAGCTCTGAGGGTGATAATGGAGAATAGAATAGAAAAAGGGAAAATCGTGTATATAAGGTTTGTGGATCTGGAAAAGCATTCGACAGTGTAAAATGGAAAAAAATGTTCGAAATATTCAAAAAGATTGGAATAAGTTTTAGCGATAGACGGATAATACATATCTTATACAAAGAGCAAACAACGGTAATAGAATTTGAACAGAAACGTAGAAATGTAAATATTAGAAAAGGCGTGAGACACGGATGTGCCGTATCCCCATTAATCTTTAACTTGTACATCGAAGAAGAAATGAATGCTGTCAAATGCAGGAAAACATTTGGAATTATTATGCAGGGACAAAAGATTGATATGCTTAGATTTGCAGATAATATTGCGGTATTAGTATCTTGCAAGTAAGGGTTAGATTTTAATGAAATGGGAACGGTTCTAACAGAGAGCTACGGTATGAAAATTGACAAATATAAAACTAAAGTACTAGTATACAAAGGAGTGGGAAATAAATCAAAAACTAGAATACAGATAGGAAAGGAAAACTTACAAGAGGTTAAGGATTTTTGCTACTTAGAAGTCAAATAACGCGAGATGGGAAGAGCGCAAAAAATATATAACAGAAGAAAAGCACAAGGACGTGCTATATTTAATAATATAAAGCAACCACTGTGTTGAAAGACAACAAACATAGAAACAAAGAAAAGATTGCTTAAAGCATACGTGTGGAGCACAGCACTGTGCGGCTGTGAAACCTGGACAGTAGGAGAAACGGACAGCAAAAAGGTAGAAACCTTTGAATTGTGGTGCTACAGACGTATGATCAAGTTATCATGGACAGACAAAGTTAACAACAAAGAGGTACTAGAAATGGTTGGGGAAGAAAGAACTATGTGAAAAACAATAAAAAAGAGGAGAGTTGATTAGAAGTCACATTCTAAGACATGGGGGAATAGTGCGGAATATATTAGAAGTAGAAATAAGAAAAAAGAGAAGTAGAGGTTGACCTAGGTTAGACAATTGCACACACATAGTGAAATATGTAGGATGTGGGAATTTCAGGGGAAGGTTTTGAAATGTAGTGCTATAGACGTGTGATGAAGATTTCATGTACAGACAAAGTTAAGAACAAAGTGGTACTAGAAATGGAGGGAAGAAAGAAATATGTGAAAAATAGTAAAAAATAGAAGAGAGGATGATAGGCCACATACTAAGGCACGAGGGAATAGTGCGGAATGTATTAGAAGCAGAGATAGGAAAAACGAAGAGTAAATGTAGACCTAAGTTAGACTACAGAGTACAGGCTGCTTAACCCCCTCACATACTACTGTGTCTCGGTAAAATAAGATATATAATTAGATAACAACTGAAGAGGAATCGAGCTGTGTCTAGGCTGTGGAATTTTCAGGGAACTGTGTAGGCTAACTCAGAATAGAAATAAGTGGAAGAACGCGTACAACCAGTTTCAAGACAAAAAACCTTGTTCGAAATGATATATTAGAAAACTATTAATTCGGCAAATGTTGAAGTGTTGAGGGATCTTGGTAGCCGCAGGCTGCTTAACCCCTTTCACATACGGCTGAATATCGGGGAAATAGAGTATATATTTGTAAAATAATAGAAAGGAAACCGAACAGCATCGAACAAGAAAGAGCAATGGTTATGTTCGAAGACAAAAAACATAGAAACAAGGAGAAAGTTCTTGAAAGCATCTGTGTAAAACCAAAAAGGAAATAGGAGAAATAGACGGACAGGATACGTTCTAAAGCATTTTTGGGGAATAGTGCAAGATACAGTACAAGCGAGGATAGAAAAAGAGAGGCAGGGGTAGGCCTAGATCAGACTAATGCACGCAGATGGTAAAAATGCAGACTGTGGATATTTCAAAGAAATGAGTAGGTTAGCTCAGAATAGGAAACAATGAGGGTACGCGTCTAACCAGTTCCAGGACTAAAGACCTAATGATGATGATGAGATAATTGTTCGACTTTCATTTTAATTGCAAAATTTTCATCATTTTCAAATTAGTGGCAATTGTTTTTTAATACTAAACTCAATACTTTATACTCTGAATTGTTTCACTTTGAATTGCTTGGAAATTTTTTAATTAGTTAAACCGTTTGTTCTACATATGAATATGGGATTTGTGTGAGTAATATTTAATGTAGATGAGTAAACATTTGCCGCGATCGTGAGATCCACAGGTCAGTTTTGGTCCAAATAGCTCTGCCTGGGTGATCATTCTTGATAGTCACTGATGGAATTACGTTCTACAATCTCCAGTCGTCCTTCAGCCAAGGACTTAAGTAATTTTTTTTTTAATAATTATTTTTACAGACTTTGTCATTGGTGGCCTGACGATGCGCTATAGAACAGATAGCTAGAATAGATCTATATATTGAGCGTGCCTAATATATTATTTATTGAGAACTGGTATTTTTTCTGCAGACCGGCACTGCATCGCACATGTGAGTTTGGAAAATGTTGCTGTAATTCTATATTCAAATATTCAATCAACCTTTATAACGAAGGTATCTTGAAAATTACAATATATTAAATTTTTTTAAGTGTGTAGAATATAAACTAAATTTTATAATTACGAGCATTGTATCATTGGACAAAACATCTGCCTAAAATTTCAAATCAATCTGTAAGTTCAGGTTTGCACAGTTAATTGAATAAGCACGATCTTCCAAATTCTCAGACAGTAGTTTTTATTTTAGTTCATTTCGCACCATTCCTAATCTGATCCAGTCACTCCAACTATGTTAGCATATTAGACTGTAATCACAATTACACTAATCATTAGGAATATGTACCTTTCTTAAGTTTTCAGTATAGTGATGTGCTACGTTTTCACATATTGAGTTAATGCGAATTGAAGGCACCGAATTTGAATAAAAAGCTTTTGCTTAAAATCTGAACTCTATTTCTCATTGTAAAAAATAATGCTCACAACTTTAATGTAGCTCCATAAGTATATATATATATATATATATATATATATATATATATATATATATATATAGAGAGAGAGAGAGAGAGAGAGAAAGAGAGAATTTTCTAAGCATAAATAATGCTTTGATGTGTAATCTAAGCCATACAGATGATGTTACTGGCAGCTGCCGTAAGCAAAATTATGTAATCTTAAATAGCTTGCTGATTTCGCCATTTAAGAAGTATTTTGAAGCGGGCATTAAACTGGATTGAAAGTTCTTCTGCTGTCAAAAACGTTCTTTGTCCTTTTATCTTTACGTAAATTTTAATCTATGTAAAGCGCGCATAGGTTTCTCTTCCTGTTATAATTTATATAAATATCTACCCTATTCTAGAAGTAAGTTGTCCCAAACTTCCTATGTTTTAATAGCTTAGCTTTTCTCAAAAGGTTTGTCATTTCCCTTTGTTAAAAACTCATTAAACAAATAGCTAGTTGCCTTTATAAAATGCAGAATGAAAAGGAAATATTTAATTTGTTAAGAAAAGTTTTAGAAACGGAAATTACACTTTATTCTCAATCTGCCATCGAGTGTAAGATTAGTGGTTTCCTTATAAATACCCTGTGTTCATTCTTCATCGTGAACGCCAATTCAGCTTGTTTGAAATACCTAACTTAATAACATTTTTATTAATAAAGGTTTTTTAGAATGAATTCTATTCACGAGCACGATAAACAAATTTCAAACGCAAATTCTGTTAATAGAATTTAGGTTTAAACAACAAAATGTATATATATATATATATATATATATATATATATATATATATATATATATTTAGGTAGTTAATTACATCAGGTAAGTAGATAAGTACTATCGTATTAAGTGAATAAGATGAAATAATAACAGATCCTTTAGAAGCCCAAATGATTATTTCAAATCGAGCTAATAATTGAAAGATGGAAAATATAATGTCTTACAGAACTTGAACCAGTATCTTGGTTTTCCCGGAACCATCGGTCTAGGTAGCGTAATTGGTAAACGCATAGTTCCGGCAAAACTAAGATACAGCTTCAAGTCTGTCAAATATTTTCACTCAATACAGTCAATTGAAATATCATTTTTTATAAATTAGTTATATATATATTATATATATATATATATATATATATATTGCTGTGATAAAGGGTTGTTTAAGGTTGTATTTTATAGCAATGGTCATGTAGTAATCAGAAATCACAATAGGAAGCAGAAAACTGCATTTATTTAATAGAAAATTGAGTAATTGGGATAGTTTGTAAATAGTAAGCAGTCAACACCCTGTATATAGAGTATAAATAGTTTTAAGCGACGCAAATAGTAACAAAAGGACGCATAGTTAGCATAGATATAAGTAATTCATGCATTAGGTAAATAGTAAATGTTTAACACCCGGTATATAGAGTTTTAGTAATTTTATGGAAGGCAAATAATGATATTTTTCAGTGGAAGCACGCGTATTTAGAAGTAAGTATAGTTCAGATAATTAAACACGCATTCAAAAAGAATTCTAATTATTTATGATAATACGGAGATAAGAAATAAAACTTAAAGAAGTGTAGTGTAAGTGCGTACAAACAATTAACAATTTTTAATAGTAAAGATAATTAAAAATAGATAAATATACTTGAAAATTGAAAGTCGAATTGCATCAGGTATTTGTGTATAATATGGAAACGCGATTATTTTCCAAAAACACCGCATGGTCTGATAACAGAGCATCTGTATGCAAACAACAATTACTCGAAAGGCCGAGAATGTTACATCAGAAAACCACTTTAAGTGTAAAAAATCGAGAGACCTTATTGGTTAAAATTAGCGACGGGCTTGTAAGCCAAACCCACAGACGAAGTGCGATATCAACCATATATTAACAGCGAGCATGATAACGAAGCTCAGTTTTCAACTCAACAAGGCCAAGCTGTGTCACTATGAATCAAAGAGTAACGCGTACGTAATAATATTTTGAGAGTAAAGTGTTTAATGACAGATAGTGCTACGAATATGAAAATTTCTAATGCCGATGAACGTAAGTAGAATTTTGGGAATTTATTTAAACTAAAATATAATAATAATAAGTTTGACGACAATAATTCAATGGAGATGTAATAAATCTAAGTGATGTTAACGATCCAAAGGGGTGCATGGTTTTGAGGCTGATGTAGAATATTTCTAAGTTGGACGACAATAAATCTAAGTTGGACGATAGTAAATTTAGATAATATTTGAAATGGGTATATAATAATTCCGAATTGGTGAAGAATAATTTGTAATACGAATGCATAGTATAATAATGCACGGAGAATTCTAATTGATGTTAGTTGATAATGGATGCGTCGATAATTTTGGTTGCGAGAAGGAAATAAAGAAACACACAGACCAGGTTAGATCTTTTTAGTTTTAAAACATTTTTTTTAATTGAATATTGAATTGAATAATTAATATAAAATAGTGTAACAGAGTCAGCAACGAACTTTTGCATACGTTGAAGGTACGTAATATTATAAAGGGGTTTTGAACGTTCCAGGCTTCTTTTGATAAAAAAAAGAATAGTTTTTGGTGACTTTAGATTGATAGTAAAACATATGATTTTGAGATAAATATGACATAATATTGATTGATTGAAAAGTGTATTTTATTAATTTTCTAAACCTGTACATAATATTTGTTTTTATTATATGGAATTGAATTAACTTCATTTTATAATTCAAAGTAAACGCTAGTCGAGGAAGAATAATAACCCTAGTGAGAGTGTAACTTGATTGAGATAAACACAGAGAGGTGCAGTCAAGTAGAATACGCCATTAATACCAAATGCGGCGTTATTAAATCAAGTTTTGTTATTGGTCGACACAAGGTCGGCGAACGAAAGTTCCAGGAGTATCATAGCAATATATATATATATATATATATATATATATATATATTGTTATGATAATAGGGTTATTTAGGGATATATAGGGTCACAAGGGCTGTAAACGACACCAAAGTTTAGAAAATTAAACATTCTTATCATAAAGAGTACGCAATTCGCCAATTATATAAAAAGCAAATATCAAACACACTGTATAAAATTCACAACCAACTTTAATCAATGAAAGGAAGCTCATTTTGCAAGAATTCAGTCACATTTAGTAAGAAAAATAACTTTATGCGCAATCCAATTCATTTTTAAGCATAGCAGTGCTTTCATAAACTTTAAATACATACGCACCAGGAACATCGAAAGTCAAACAAACATAAAACGATTTTTTTTAAACTCGACGCATTAGTAACCATGAATGCTCATAATAAACAGATCTTCAAAACAAACTTGTTTTATAAACGCAGGAAACAAATAAACGCATTTAATTTGTGTCATTATAAAATTTGCTTACATGATCTTCAATATAAAATCAACACCAAAATCCAACAGATAATGAAAACAAAAATAAGGAATCATATGTTTGATTACGTGCGATTTTTAGTAATAAATTCCTATACAAATATGAGGACATGACTTGAAAATGTATAAAGTATCTACAAAATTCGAAATTTATGTGATCCCGAGATGCATTTTAACAAATTATAGCATAAGTAATAAATACCCAATGGATGGACGTTAATCTAAGTGTAACGCCTATACAAGGACGGAACAAAAAAAAACTTGGTAAACCGATTATAACAGGTGGGTAGAGGTACCTTTAAATAGCGCACGAGCTGATAAACGGTCAGTCTTTCTACAACCAACGCACGTGCTGTACTGCTCTGAACCAAGATAACACGCAAAGTTAAACTATCAAATTAAATAATAATGTTTAGGTGAAAGTTGGTGATTGAAAATTTTAAATACTAGTACAAATGCAAATATACAACAGAAGTTCGCCGTTGGCATTTAAAACCGAAGTCCAAAATTCTAATTAAACATAATTTTTAGTATTTTATTAACTTAGGGCACTAAGGATTGAACTAAGGATCCAACTAAGGATTGAACTAAGGATTGAACTAAAGATTAAACTAAGGATTGAACTAAGGATTGAACTAAGGATTAAACTAAAGATTGAACTAAGGATTGAACTAAGGATTGAACTAAGGATTGAACTAAGGATTGAACTAAAAATTGAACTAAGAACCGAATTAAGAATAGAACTAAGAAGTTTGTTAAGAATTCAACTAAGTAAACGATTAAGTGTTAAACTGGGCGTTTAACCAAGCTGTACTACGCGATTTAATAAACAACTACCAAACAAAATAAACAAGAAAATCTAACTGAAAACAATCCAAGGGTCAAACATTTCTAAGGATTGAGATGCATGCAGAGACGCGCATTCACAACCAGGAGTTCCACAGGAAAAACAACAGGTCAGAGATAAAATCCATTAATAGCGTAAGGCATTAATTCTTTTTTGAACATTTAAATTTTGCATGTACTGAGATATTTATGTAAAGAGTCATCAAAATTTTTTGGTTGATACGTAGAAATTACGTAAAAGGGAAAGAAGGTCATCGAACGTTCAGCGGACTTCCAGTAGTATATAGAGTTATTTTTTCTGGCTTTAAACGGATTTAGGGGTGTCATCATTTGGGGACAAACCGATTTATGTTGTTACTCTGATTTAGGGTTTTCTTAAATGGCGAATAATATTATAAAGGTTGTGGAGCTACAAATGTACATATTTTGGTTATTATATAAATTTTGGTTAATTTTGTTTACCTCATTCAGGTGGGAAGTGTTAGAAAAAAGAGGGGGCAGAAACTTCTCTGTTGTCGTATCGTCGTGCACTCTGTATGGGGTTGGACTGAGCTAGTCGATGCATATAAAACGAATTTAGTGAAATCGAAAATTTCTTCTAGGTTATTTAGAAACACAGAGCGGTGGCGAGCAGCAGGCAACTGAACGTTAAATACATCGGAGTACGGCGCTATCATTGCAATATATATATATATATATATATATATATATATATATATATATATTATATCAACGTTTGAGAGATTTCTATCATTAACTCCCTAAAATTTTATCAGACCTAACCTAGAGCACGAACATAATATAATTAGAACTAATAAATAGAGTGCGTAGCTCTTTCGCAGGATCAAACTGCACCCATAATTTTATACATTGCAATTGCTGCTTTTAATAATATTTGCTTCGTAGCATCGCTGAACAGTTTCTTAACAATTTTCAAAGCTAAATACCCATGAAAAACAAATTCTTAATGTTTCATCCTCGTTTTAAGACATCTTTAATCTACCAAAGTTAAAAAGAAATTTTTTCAATTTCATAAATTGCAATTTGTTTACCTACATTTAAAGAAATGCTTGTAGTTCCTTGTTTGTAACTACATAGTGAAATTGTGTCAAGCTCAATTGTAGTAATCAATATTCTAACGAAGAGGATTGGAAGTATCAAAATCGAATATAAATGAGTTATGATATGTCCAAATAATACACATCAATACCTGTAAACAGTTTTCTTTTTTAATAAAGTTGGGTGTCAATACAACTCTGATAAGTAGAATTTAGAGATCTCTGCGTCTTATTAACATGTCCCTGCCATTTTCTTGGTTATCAGCGCTTAGCTTAGCGAACGCTACAGTCAGTCGCGGATCTAAGCAAGAAGGGACCTCGTTGCAAAACCTACTTGTGGGTACCCGCTTATCATGCTATAGCTCAAAATTCAACTTTTAAAAATGCTTTTATACAAATTAATTGGCTATTTAAGTTTTTTGTAAAGTCAAAACATTTTAAAAATAGCATTCACATCAAGCTATACAAATTTATCTAAAGTATTAAGAACTAGAGTAGTATAAGTTTATTATCAATTAAGTGTATAATATATGTAGCGCCCTTCTGTAAAGGTACTCACGAACAGTTGCCTTCCCCTAGATATGTATTATTTAAGTTTTTAAAAAGATTATGACATATTGATAAACAAATAAACAATATCGGCTTAAAACCAAGGAAATATAGATTTTCTAGTAAAAGTCATTTCCTCTACAAATAAATTAGATTCCTACTATTCGACGACACTTTAATATGTATTACAGGTGTTACGTTATCATTGAACAATTTAATAGTGGTGACAATAAATACCATTAGTGCGGGTACCTACAGTTTGAGTGAAACCTTATGCCGCAGTGCGAGTGCGTGAAGTAACATGAGTACTCGGATGGTACCAGAAGACAGTTGAACGAGAGCCCTGAAAGCGACACCACACCGAATGCGCGTGTTCTTTGGTGTCCGATACCTGTGTGTGTGACTTTTTGCCCAGTGCGGCACAGGCTTTAAGGTATTTATGTTCTTTATTAAATAGTTTGTCGTATTTGCTTTGTTTATTACATAACCGCTACACTGCCATCGGTATTGCTACAAAAAAGCAATTGGTCCTTCACTATAATTACCATTTCTAGATCAACCTTACCAAACAATAGGTTTTATAATTCCTTTCTCATAGAGTACGGTGCAATATATTTTCTACTAAACATTTTAATGTAGTGAGACGTCTGTGGCGTTCATTCTTACAATAATTGTGGGCACTCCCTAATATACTAGCACTTAATTTAAAGCATTCATTGATTTAAATTTAACAATACGTATAGCGTGTGCGTTGAATATTCTATGCGACTTTTGTAGTGTCTTTCTCGCATTGAAAGCGTAACACTTGGTGATTTGTTACCTTTTGTTTAAATTTTACACTGTCAATTGCTTTCCAACGCGCTCGTGTGTGATCAAATAGTCTCAGATTTACCAGGTTAGGAAGAGCTTCAAAATATCGATGGTGAAAAGTGTTTTACGTGGCAACATGCGGACTTATTCGGGACAGATTCTCTCATTACGATTTCATCCCATTTGACAACAGTTTGCAACGTTTATCGTGGCAGCCACGTTGGGCGCCAAATTTATGCTACGTTGGCTCGTAGCCGTGCGTAACACGAAGAAAATCAAAGAAATGACCGGGCTCAATCGGAGATTAGTGGGGGTTGTAGAAAGCAGACCAGCATATAATGTACGCGGCTGTAAGAAGTTAGTAACAATACCTGCAATAAAAAAATTAGAATAGCAAACCTGCAATAAAAAAAATTAGTCCTGCAAACCTGAAATAAAGAAAAAGTATAGCATGCTGATCGAGCATAGATTGTTCAGTACTTTGTAGAATGTAAAAAAAACTGTTTGGATAATCTATATAATATAACAACGGTAAAAGCAATACAAACATTTTTAGTACAAAGTGAGGTAATATTGGGGAGTAGCAGAAACGTTTCCTCACACACCAATTAAACATAAATCAGACAAAATTTTAACAAAAAAAATAAATAGGTAAGCACAATTGATATGAGTCATCCAGTATTGTTGATTCTTCTTTTTTTTTCAAATAGCATGCAAGTCTATGGTAAAAGGTATCAGAACGACAAAGATATGGCAAAACAACGGATATATATTTAAAGTAAGAATAAGTAGGAAATAGTTCAACTTACAAAAGGTCCTTCAGTAACGCTTCCTTGCAATTGAAGTGTGGGATTCACGATGTCCGGCACTAACGCAGCACTTCACCCTTGACTGGGAGGGTGTTGATGGAACTTATCACACGTTACCCTAATCACACCTACGTATTTCACTGTTGTTAGCAGCAGACATTATCACGCGACGGAACTATGTAGCATTGACAAATTTCTTGTTAATTCTATTTCCTGAGACAATAATCTCAAAATATTTTGTAGCATTAGTTTAATTTCAACTGGGACCAAATGTATATTATTTTCATAAACCTCCAAAAAGCAGTGAGAAACTTCAACCAATACCTTTGTAAACCGGTAATCTGTTATATTTCGCAAATAACGAAATTTGCGAAAACAATGATCTGTTTTAGATTCTTTGGTGTTAGAAAATTCAGAAACTACAGTATCAACTGTATTTGGATAATCCAAAGTATGCACTACTCTGATAAAAAAAAGGACCGCGAAACTAGATCGCACACACAGTTTAAATATCAAAAAGACAAAGCACTAAAAAAAACCACAATGAGTAAAGCACGTGTATCACTAAAGTAAGTCCGTAAAATGTTCCGTAAAACACGTGCGTCGACCAAACACGTTCGCCTATCAACCATACTACTTCAATCGGAATTAGCACTACCCTTTCTACAGTTAATATACAACTTTTATTTCACAAGAAAAACAACTAAAATCGTGCCGTGCTTGTTCATGAACAATTCGAAAATTGATACCGCATTAATTCTCACTATTTTCAAAGCAAAGAAGAAGCAGTATTTTTAACGTAATTAATATATAGGAACCAAGAACAAACTACAACTACTCATCTGTTTATTCAACTCGTTCTATTACAACCTCTTGTCGTCTATTATCTAGACTTGTATATCCACATAAGGAACAAAATCTATACGAACGGCAAGACCAGAACGATGCAATCCACTCATTATAATACGATGCATTTGCCTAAGGAGTTAATAAATATAAAATATAGAAATAGTAGTTACAGAAATGTATTTACTAATTGGGAAAAAGCGTAAAATGTTAAGCTATAAAAATGCACGTTACAAGTTAGCGATATCAAATTTATATACCTTAATTAATGCAATACTTTACAGCGCTAAGGTATTTAGGATTTATGCGTAAATCTTAGAGTATAAAATTCATAGCGTAACTATGAAATAAACGCATTAGTAAGTTGAACCTAAAAAAGTATCAAAATTTACAACATACTTGGGAAACAGTTTAAACGCCGTTGAAAATCTGGTTTTTTATGTGTATGCAGTCTGAAAGTTGTACTTCAATAACCAACGCATATGCGAAATACTTGTTAGATAGGTTTCTAGTTTCCGCCGAATATTAAGAATTATGAATCTTCTCAACTTCTTGGTTTTGTAAAAATTTTTGTTTTGAATTCTCACCAAATATTGGTAAGTGGATTTTATATTACACTGTACGCGACGTCGCATTTATTTTACATTTGGCAAACAGTCGTCCAACGCTTAATAGTTATCGTTGCATCAATTTTGGTATAATAAAAGTTACCAGATAAAATTTATAATTTAAGTGAAACACTATTAAAATAGGAATACTAAAAGAGGTTAATATTCATCTTTTATAAATACTTGCATGTTTACTACACTAGGAGTCATATTTTTGTCCATCTTAGATTTCTGAATTTAAGCTTCTATAAAACAATTTAACAAGAGATTGTCTGTAAAGTTGAAAATATTATTTTTCATATAATCTATTACAATAATTAACACCTTTTAAATATTGGTAGGTTAAAATTTTCTTATACACAATTTTACAACTTAAGTTACTCGATGCGAGAAATCATCTGAATTCAAAACAGCTAATTGTAAAATTTTGCGTGTATTTATAATTTAAAGAATCTTTTTGTCAGCATTCATAAATGAACATGCTAATATTTTAGAGCCTACATTGGAAATAGTTTCGTTAAATGCTTCAAGAAATAACTTTTAGGATATTAGATAATAGAACTTTGAGAACCTGATGTTTTGATATTTAGATAACAGCAGTTAGGAGATGTTCTAGCATAGTAAACGTTATTATAAAAAGTTTTGTATATATTGCTGTGATATGCTCCTTTGCATGCGGTTACTGGGTCCTTTCAACAAAAAAATTCTAGTCCCACAGATTGGGCGTCATAAACTGCTGTGATCCTCTTTTCGCCTCGGCTGCTCACCTAATTTTTAAACCTCCTCATTCATAAAATTAAACAACACGTTCCTACCACAAACATCAACGTTAACTCTATTTACATCAATATTCAGAATACATTAAATTTTCAAATTAAATTTCAGCATAAAATTCAGTTTTAAAAAGAATTTCAAGATTAATTTTATTATCATTTTAATGTGCATCCAGAATTAAAGTCCTTGTTGGATGCCTACTAATTAATATAACAATATAAGCAGACCGGAGTCTGAGTATAAAGGGAGCATCTACCACCCCTTTACGTTAATTAACCAGGTTCGTCTAATTGAGCTCAAAGACATACCCAAAGTTTCATCATATTCCCGAACATCAATACTAAATACCCCTTTCTACTTAAACAAGCAAATTTCATCTTAAAATTAAAATTTTATGGTTAGTACAATTTCACTAATGTCCCTTTAAAGTAAATCAATTATAAAGTTATTCAACACACACAAAAAATATCAAAGTTCAACCAAAATAGTATAAATTACCTGAAGGTTACTGCACTCGTAGCTTCAAGGTACATCGTCCCTTTTGTTAATCACACCATTCCAACTGGATTATATTTACAGCTTCTGATTCTCAACGCTTTTCAAATTTTCTCCATCACCATTTATTTAAAGTTGTTTCTGGGCTTTTCCGGAACTCATCTGTGTATATCTGACCCTTGTTTCGTGGATCCAGACACGTATTTGAACCATTTAATTATTAACACCCCCGAAAAATAACAAAGAAATTCATACTTCTTTCACCAATATACGCCAAAACTGCCTACTTTTGTGTATACATTTGTCGTTGTAAATTTTGCTAATTGGTACAGTGATACTAAATTTTATTACCTTGTATCTAAGTGCACTGAAGTACATTCATGTTAGCACGTAAATAACAAACTATTTTGAATCACTAAAATATACGAGCAAAATTTTAAATTATTTTATCAAATTAAAATGCACTGTTTAACATCTTGAATCAAGTCGCGGATGTAAGAGCTTTTAACGCGTCGAATAGTCAAAAGTCTAAGAGGCCGAAATTCATATTACCACCGGTATATATAGCAAAAGCCTGTCTGTCGGTCTGTTCCCCAAAACGGGTAATTCTAAAGAATTTCTCATTCTCTGTTCCCAGTCCGTCGCTCGCGCGTCGGTTTTTACGAATTTTTCACTCGCCCCATTTAAATCTCAGAAATTCACACGGCACGCATACATGTCCGAGAAAAACTAATTAATTTTGTACAGAAATTGTTGTTTCTACCTCTGATATTTGCATCCTATTTTCAACCAATTGTGACCCTCGTGACGTTGCTTAAATCACGCCTTTTACTATATGTGTTTTGCTTGACGCATTTTCTCTTTCCTTTTCTAACCTGTTCGTATTGGTGCAAATTGATATTCTTTATTATCGATTATATTTTAGTCCATGTGGACTATCTGGGTTAAATAACCCCGTATCGCACATTCTCGTGAATATTAAACCCCGGTTTCTCCAAGATTCTTTGAAACCATTTGTTATCTACACAATTTTCGCCGTACGTGATATTTAAACTACGCAGGTGTTCAAAATAATATTAATTCTCAGAGCTTTTAAATAAACCCTGTTTTGTATTTCGTGCTAAAGCATCTGACCGTTTCCAATATCCTTAGAATCGACATGTTTATCTAAACAAATTAAACTGAAATTGCCTTTTAAAATACGCAGGTGTGTTCAAACATCCTACTTCTAACTAACACTTCTAGGATTTGCTTTTATTGGGTTTTACAAGTTTCTATAGATATTATCTGTTACTAACGATTCAATTAACTTCAATTAAAATTGACTTCTATCCTTTCATTTTAGCGAATACAAGTTAAATATTAATTATTATGTGTACACTTTGTTTTACTACCGGTTACTTAAAATAGGGTTAATTAATATAAATTTTGCACGTAATTTCCATTTGTTTCTTTATTAGAATAAATAAATTACACGCAGAGCTTTTTAATACTGTTTCTTTTGATATAAAGCGTCTTGTACATAATTTAAATTTCTTATTTTTACTGAAACGACCGCATTTATTTATGCTTCAAGGTTTTAATAAAGCGTATTATTTAATAAAATTCCTTATACACGGTGATTAAAATTATTTGATGTGATTATTTCATTTTCTACCCTGGTCTAAATATGAGTAATATATATATATATATATATATATATATATATATATATATATATTTGTGGTATAACGACCTTGCAATTATAAAATATAATATATATAGTAACAGGCTTTTTGGTCTGCTGGTTAATGAAATATACTCTTTATTATAAACTAAGCTTTCGGTTTTATTTGTAAACCATTATCAAAGATACTAAAAATTAAGAAACGTTAGTATGGGTGTAAAATAGTTAAAAACTTACTTACTAATGTGAGGTTTTACAATGAAATCGTTGATATAGATAAATTTTGAATATAAGTTGAAAGTGTGGTAAAAAGCTATTAAAAAGAAAACAGTAATGTGGTTTGTTAATTACATTTGAATGTTATAATGACAATTCCTTTATAATTTTGACATTGTTCGAGATAACTTTCTAGATTGTAATTAATTTCTTTTATGGTCTGACTGAAATTTAGATATTTTTAGTATGTATGTATGTTTATATATGTATGTTGATGTATGTCTATTTGTTTACGTATGTATTTTAGTGTGTTTATGTTGTTTGTGTGAATGTATGTATGTCTGTGCAAGTGTGTGTGGGTGCATTTGGATGTTTGTGTGTGTGAATGAATGCGTGTGTTTGTTTGTGTATGTATGTATGTTTAAACAACAATAGTGAACTTTCTGCAAATATACCTACATGCCATATAATTCCTTACATTGAAAATTTAAGTACAAAATTCGAAAAAGTCTTCAAATAATTCAACATCAATATTGCTAAACGAAACCTTTTAACGTTAAACACTCTTTTTTCCAAATTAAAAGATAAAACTCCAACTCTTCTACAACGGAACATTATATATCAAATAAATTGTTCAGGTTGCAATCTTACCTACATTGGTCAAACCTCACAACAATTAAAACAACGCTTAACTCAACATAAAGCGACATCCGTGTTAAGCCAAACGCTTGTGCTTTGACCTTACACGCAAACGCAAACAAACATAAAATAGATTTTGATAATCCTATAATATTACAAATTGAAAATAAAAAATCCAAAAGAGAATTCCTAGAAATGTGTTACATATTTAAAAACTTAAACACTATTAATAAAAACTGACATTAACACGCTAAGCTCTATATACACCTATCTACTTCATTTTAAATCCAAAAACAAATTCAACATAACTGATCAAATCACTTAATAAAACACAACATAAACATACATACATACACAAACAAACACACGCATTCATTCACACACACAAACATCCAAATGCACCACACACACTTGCACAGACATACATACATTCACACAAACAACATAAACACACTAAAATACATACGTAAACAAATAGACATACATCAACATACATATATAAACATACATACATACTAAAAATATCTAAATTTCAGTCAGACCATAAAAGAAATTAATTACAATCTAGAAAGTTATCTCGAACAATGTCAAAATTATAAAGGAATTGTCATTATAACATTCAAATGTAATTAACAAACCACATTACTGTTTTCTTTTAATAGCTTTTACCACACTTTCAACTTATATTCAAAATTTATCTATATCAACGATTTCATTGTAAAACCTCACATTAGTAAGTAAGTTTTAACTATTTTACGCCCATACTAACGTTTCTTAATTTTAGTATCTTTGATAATGGTTTAAAAATAAAACCGAAAGCTTAGTTTATAATAAAGAGTATATTTCATTAACCAGCAGACCAAAAAGCCTGTTACTATATATATTATATTTTATATATATATATATATATATATATATATATATATAAATATATAATAAGAAAAGTGATTTTAAGCGATATTTAGTACTGAGCTCTTTAAGTTCAAAAATGAGATCAAATGATTTAAACCATCACCTGGATCCTTAATTCATTTGTTGTTGAATATTTAATTTATCATTATATCTATGAACTGAAATTGAAATTTTTGTTTGCCAACTATACGTTTGGTGATTTAGGTCAAATGCAGGTGAGTTCAGAAATTTTTAATAGTGATACCAAATTTGTAAAAGTAATCCTACCTAATACAGAGTGGTGTTTTACTTGAGTTAAAGTTATAAGTGTTAAATAATCAGGATTTAGTACCTTTTTCGGGTTCAGTAACTTACTTGTTTTATTTAGAATCTTGAAGCACAAGTTGTGGTCCCGTGTTTGCGTTTCATTAAAATGTGTTTTTTTAATTACGGTACATGACCCTACAGTTTCTGCACCATCCCTAGGTTAGCTGTGTATATTAATATATTTAAGTGCAGTGGCGCTTAACTTCTTTAACATATTCGTTTACTAATTCGCCTGCCTGACCCCCACTGCTCATCGTTCCAACGCTGAAGCTAAGTTTAGAGATACTTCTTTAAGACGTCTTCTATCAGTTGTCTACCGGCAACAGTATCTGGAAGTTTTTGTTTTATTCACGTTTTTTAATTTCAACAAAGCAACAAAGCAAAAGTCTTCCGAAAGACTATTTTATTATTTCTAATTTATTCGTTTTACTACTACTGAAAAACGGTTTTGACATACATGCTTGCATGCACGCACACACGCACCCACGCCTGCATGCAGCACGTACGCACGCACATACGCAAACACGCACGCAAACACACACACGACGCACACTCGCACAAATGCACTCACGCACGCACACACCCACCCACCCACACAAACGTACACAACACATACACACACATAAACAAACACACAACGTAAACACACATACACACACACTAACACACACACACACACACATACACACACACACACACACACACACACACACACACAACATACATCTTTTCTCGCGGACGCTAATGATATACAATTACGTATCCGAACTATACTGTTACTTGTTACTTTTTACTAATATAACGCTTTTTCTAACTTTGGCGTTTGCAAAACGCTTCTTAAATCAGTGTTATCTAACCTTTATGCAACTTAATACTCTATATAGAATATTAATGAATCACGCAACTGCCGCTGACTTGTCGTGGATCTTACATAGTCTTCTACCATTTTAGGTTTATGAAAAAATTGTTTCAAAGAAGCAACCGTTACAGGAAGAGTAAAAAATTTAAAATAAGGTTGTATAAACTGCACAGAAGTCTACCTCCGTACATTCATTATTACAATAATTTAATTAAAAAAGGATGTTTTACCGACATGTCGTCTTTAAGATCAAGTGTTAAGAAATCAGCCATCAAATGATGCTAATTTACATAACAATTAGTCAAAAGATGAAAATTGTGCTTAAAATGTGTTTTAAGCTTGTAATTTAATAACGCGATTCCAAAAAATTAAAATTTTGTTTTACGATAAACCGGTTGCTAATAATGTCGACATAAAGTAGTAAGCATCAATCTTAAAATATTCTTCTTTCTTTTTGAAGCGATGGTCAAGAGAAAATTCATAAAAGTGCTTTTTTCCTTCAGTTGCCTCTATTTCCGAAAAGATTGTTTAATACCCTATTGGATAATCAGATTTAAAGCTTCCGATTTAATATAGTTGTATGAAGCTAGGTTTATCACGCTCAATCCTTCCAGTAAACTCCCGAGCATATGAAATAAAGTTATTAAAAACACTTACCCCCAAATCTATGTGGACGTTGATGACTTCAGGGGTGTTCTTTTCTGCTATTGTCCGGCTGTGAATTGCGGAGTCGCTGCTCCGCATCCTGCCGGTAGGGATTTACTGACGAGGCGATAAAGATTTTGGTAGAAAGGTTGGAACGGAACCCACTCACGCCAGCACTGCCCGGTAACGGTACGATGAGTTTGCCCTTCACGGGCATCGGTACGATTAGTCTGACGAGCTAAGCAGCGGTCCTCTCACTTTCAACCAAGATTGACATGTATCCACCCGCGTTCGTGAAAAAGAGCATCGGGTATAATGTTTAATTTTCCATGTCTATGACGAACAGTAAAAGTAAATTAGGCAATACGTAAACTTCATCTGATTAAACGTCCAGCGGGTTGTTTCAAATTATTTAACCAGGTAAAGGCAGCACAATCAGTAATTACTATAAATTAAGTTCCTTTGATATAGCCCCTGAGTTTTTCTATTCCAAAGATTACGACTTGCGTAAGCAGTAGGGTGTTCCAAACCATCTTTTTCTTGAAAGAGAATGGCACCTAAGCCAGTAACTGAGGCATCAGTCTGAATATAAAATGTTTCTTCAATATTAAGGGAAATTAAAATGGAAGCAGAAGTAATCAAACGTTTTATTTTATCCGAAGCTTTTTTGTGCTTCAATAGTCCAATCGATAGATTATCCTTTCTTTTTATATTTAATTAACGCGATAATAGTAACTGAGATAGTAGATTGGTTTGGTTAAAAAATACGATAATAAGATATCATTCCCGTTAAATGTTTATTTTCAGTGCCGTGTTTAGGTATTTTAAAATAGTAATAACATTTGCTTTATTAGGGTCGGCGTGTAAACCATTTTCGTCAACAACAAACCCTAAGAAAGAAAGATCTGAACAGCAAAAGTTACATTTTTCCCAATTATTCTAAAATTAGCGTTGCTTAAGTAATCTGCTACTTCATATAAAGTTACGATATGTTCTTCAAAGGAATTTGAAATGACTAAGATATGGTCAAGGTATACAAAAGCACGTTCTTGATGTAAAATTTGACCTATTGTTCTATCCATGTATGAAAGAGGCGAGATACCCAAAGATTTCAAACGCAACATCATAGTGACTATACCAAAAAAGATAAGTACGGATAGATGTGAAAATTTTCGAACAATACGTTTGTCAGTACACGTATCAAAAATATAAACTAGAATTTTACAACGGCGGATAGAAAAACGGACTGAACAAATATTACGAAACTATCAATTTGAGTTTAGGTGAAACAGGGGAGGGAACATGGGAGACTAATGGCTCTGAAAGTGTTAACGGAAAAGACAATAGAAAGTGGAAAAAGCGTGTGTATAAGGTTTGCATATCTGGAAATTCGACAATTTAAAATGGATAAAAATTTTAGAAATTCTCAAAACGCTGGTTTAAGTTTTAGGGATAGACGGATAGTAAATAGCTTATACAAAGAGCTAACGATTTTAATAAGATTAGGGCAGGAACGTAGAGAAGTAAACATCAGGAGAAGGGCGAAACATGGATGTGCTCAGCGGTAATAGAATTATAGCAAGAACATAGAGAACTAAATATTAGGAAAGGAGTGAGAGAGTGATGTGCCATATCACCGTTAATTTTAAACTTGTACATCGAAGAGACACTGAATATTGTCAAATGCAGGAAGACACTTGGAATTATTATGCAGGGACTAAAGATTGATACGCTCAGATTTGTAGATGATATAGGGGTATTAGCATCAAGCAGAGTTACAAGCAGCTCTTAGTGAAGAGAGATACGGTATGAAAATTAACAAAAATAAAACTAAGGTGCTAGTATGTAAAGAAGGGGGAAATAAATCAAATGCTACAGTACAAATATAAAACTAGAACATACATAGCTTAAGAATTTCAGCTACCTAGGAAACCAAATAACGCAAGATGGGAAAAGCGCAAAAATATAAAACAAGGATTAGCACAAGGCCGTGCTGCATTTAACAAAAGAAAGCAACTACTATGTTCAAAGACAAATATACAAACAAGAAAAATACTGCTAGAAGCATATGTGTGGAGCGCAGCACTGTAGGGCTGTGAAACTTGGACCGTAGGAGTAGCAGACAGGAAAAGAGAGAAGCTTTTGAAATGTGGTGCTATGGGAAAGATATCGCGGACAGACCAAGTTAAGAATAAAAAAATTCTAGAAATGTTAGGCGAAGAAAAGAAGTATGTGGAAAACAGCAAAGAACAGGTGAGAAAGGATGATAGGTCATATACTAAGGCATGAGGGAATAGTGCGGAATATATTAGAAGCAGAGATAGTAGGAAAGGGAGATAGAGGTAGACCTAGGTTAGACTACTGCACACAGATAGTAAGCTCTAGGAGTTTTAGGGAAATGTGTAGACTAGCTCAGAATAAAAAGCTATGGAGGTACGCGTCCAAACAGTTCCAAAACGGAAACCTAATAATTTTTATAGTCAACTACAGGTGTATGTTTTGCAATATTTTTAATTAATGTTGATTGTGTGATAAGATTTATTGGAAATCTATTAACTTGGCAAATGTCTAAATTTTGGGAGATCTTGGTAGCCACAGGTTGATTAACTCCCTTCACATACCACTAAATATCGGTGAAATGGCGTATATATTTAGAAAACAATAGAATGGGAACCGAGCCGTATCTGACAAAAAGCAGCTGCTATGTTCGAAGACAACAAACATAGAAACAAAAAAGAAATTGTTGAAAGCATATGTGTGGAGCACAGCACTCTACGGCTCTTAAATAGAGACCGTAAGGAAAGCACACAGCAAAAAGGTAGAAGCCTTTTGAGATGTGGTGCTTTAGATCTATAATGATGATAGCTTAGACTGACAAAGGTAATAACAAAGAGGTTCTAAAAATGGTTGGGGAAGAAATATATCTGAGGAAAATAAAAAAATATTAGAAGAAATAGAAGCATAGGACACGTTCTAAGGCACTTGGGGAATGGTACGCAATATATTACTGGCAGAGATAGGAAAAATGAGAGATAGAAGTAGACCTAGATCAGACTATTGCACGTTGATACTGAAAGATGTAGACTGTGGAAATTCAGGGAAATATGTAATTTAGCTCAGAATAGGAAACAATGGAGGGTACACATCTAATCAGTTTCAGGACTGAAAACGTCCAGACATGACACTCATGCAGGATAGATATTCTACAATATCTTCAAAAGTATCTTGGGTTTGTGCTAGAATGTCAAGGGATAGCCTACATTTATAATCGGGATACTCATAATACTGTATCAGTAGATAGGATGGTGATTTCCAGTTAGAACAGCGCTGGCGATTATTACGGTGCCAGAGAAGGAATTCAAACACGCCCACCGCGGATTTAAACAATTCGAATACGGATATGTAACAAGCTCGTCGTTGCTCTTTCACCTTTTTCAGAAAATTATGGGCCTTCGGTGTGTCAAGGTGTGAGGAAAATTTCAAATTCCATTTGGACACCGGTATATATTTGAAATTTGAAGTACGAGAAGTATTCAGAAAGATGTTTGGAGGAGTGTCGGCTTCAGATGTTTCGTGGCCGGTGTTGTCATTGACTGAAAGTGACTTTTACCAGAAATGACCAAGGCTTTTGACTTCTCTGGAGAAACGGGAGTCTATAGTCTCTAGTAAAAAAAGGATTTTGGCTAAAAGATCAAAACGTACCTTTACTTGTTCTGGCGATAAAGTGCCTAGTACAAGAAGGTTAAATCTTTCCTTTTCATGCAATGTCCAAATGCGAATAGTAGTGTCAAGATGGTCAGATATCTGCAAGTCGGACGTTCAACGTCTTTTCCGGCAATAATAGTGAGTTCCTTATCTGGTTTAATGTCGGCGGTAGTAAAAGAGGTCTGGTCGTGTTGTTCCATTCTTAGCAACGGTCTTAAGCATGCTCTCGTTTTATCCACACCTTCCACAGGAGATATAGCAAACTCGCAAATCAATAACTCAAACGATAGTTTGTCTTTACAAAGCCGATTCATGTCCATTTGATAATCTACAATTTTAGATAACAGAATGACGACAAAAGAAAGTCTTTGCAACCAATAAAGGAAAACAATATATCTGATATAAACCAAGACCACAAGCTAATTTCTAGTGTATCTGCGTTATGGCAAAACGAAACGATCCACTATAGCAACAAAAAAAAATTAATCCTGAGAAAACACTTAAGTACCAAAAGAAAATAGCGGATGACCAGTAAATAAGAATAGAAATAAGAAATGCCAATAAGTATGAATAGTACGTAATAGAAGTGAGAAGGAGTAGAAAAGAATTTGGGCGCGAGGGTTTTTAATTTTCTCTACGGAGAAACACTAAAGTTATTGGAGAAAACACAATTTCGATAATTCGGCGTCAAACAAGAACCTACAGATAATCCCCATGTATCGAAAAAGGAACAGTAAAACGCACATAACAAAACTATCAACTGGACAAAAGAATGTGTATAAAAAATCGGGCCCCAGATTGGGTATGCCAAAGTTTGTTACCCGTAATACAAGCGAACTAGTAAGGAAAGAACTAAGGACCAAGATGGGGAGGGAGGAGGCGGTGGCCTTAAGAACAGAACTATAGTTCTTAAGATTAATTAAACACCAAACGCACACAATATATAATTCTAATAGGTTAATTGCTGAGACTACAGCTACTGAAACATTATAAGTACAAAAAACTACACATTTGCAATAGCACATTTAAAGATAAAATCCCAAATTGTTAGATATACCTTAGTTGAAAGTGTTACACTCAACATTGCTTGAATGTAGGCAAATTACATACCACTCAGGAGTAAAGCGAGAAGCCGTCCGTCATTACCAAATAATATTCTTTCAGACAGGCTGTAAAAGGTATGCATAGCTACAATGGCTACCCATTTGATCCCAACTTGTTCTATGTATAATATGACAGCCAGACAAAATATGCTGTGCTGATAAAGTAAATTTCTGTGGTATAAGGAAACAGACCTTAGTTTTAATAATCCAAGAGTATTCAGTACAATTTCCGGGCACTCACGTAAAAGAAAGAGCATGTTTTTTCATAATAAGAATTCTCCACTGCCTGATTTACCTGTAAAAAAGACAATGCAGCCAAGCTGGTAACATTAAGAAATTTCCTAGTTAGTAAAGACTACATGTCTAGATAAAAGGAACAGAAAGAATATAGACAAGCGAACATGTGGATTTAATAAAGGACAAGCAGTTGGCTGTCTAACTAAGCGCGTTTGAAATTATAGAGGTGTAACAACCCGTAAAGTCAAATGAGTAGAAGCTGAAATGGCTTTTAAAGTAAGGAGACAGTGAGTTTCCAAATACCACATGAAATGTAACACTATAAGAACTGGGATTAATTTAAAAGGACTTCGTAGGAAAATCACACACACACGCGCGCGCATGCGAGCGCGCGCGTAGATAGAATGCAATTGCATTACTCATAACAAATAATAAAACTTGTATCCCGCGTGACTAGCGTTGCGATATGATAACTACAGTTTTTTTTTAATTGAAACTGCCTTTGTGAACTTGGAGTTTATTTTTATGCAAATATTTTATTCTCCATAGATGTAATCAATAAATTTATAAGTGAGTTGAAAAAAAGCTTAGTCGCTGGTGAGTTAACGCAAATGTGTACATATTTTAATTTCTAAGCAAATACTGTTAATTAAAGGGTTTTCATGTCCAAGGATATATAAATGGTTACGAATTTGTATGCGCTTTGGTATTACTACAGCTACCATTATGTCCGATACTTATCACTTTACTTCCCAAACACAGAAATAGATCTTGCAGCATATACTAAGGGGAAGCAGCATTTGTAATGAACAATCTGCTCCATTTAAATTCTAACTATTGTTTCGATGTTGTTGGACATCAAGGTAGTGGAATCGATCAAATGTCACACTATTTTCCAGAGGGAAGCTTTTTTCAATATGACGAAAGTAGAATAGGACCGAATGTTTTAAATAATGAGCGAAAACACGTCCTGCTGTCAGAAAAATCGTAATTTGACCTTATAGATACCATGCACTGTTTGAGCGTACTACTTTATCGAGGTATATTAAAGAATTTCAGCCGCACAATTCATATGAACAAATTTATTGCTGTTAGACTTCTTGACCATATACGCATACAAATTTCTTGTTCTTGATCATTGATCGAAATTAAACATGGTGTTTTGTTTTTAAATACTAGCATTTAATTTCAATGCCGCATTTTCATCTATGTGAACCCCATAAACAGCTAGAATTCTTATAGTTAGGTTAAATATATATAAAATATTGAACATACTAGCAGCCACGTGTAAATAAAATTTTTATGGATTAAATCTATGAAATAAATTTTTAAAACAATCGTCTGAAAACTACAACAAAATAGAAACAGGTTAAAATTTTCGCACCTTGGTATACTTAATGTTAGTTTACAAAATGCTTCTCATTCTAGCATTGCAAGTTAGTGATTTAAATTATTTAGGAAGGGGAGTGGTAATCTCGTATAAGAGGATCATTAAAATAACTGAATAATTTATAAAAATAATTTTTGTTGCGAGACGAGTGTCTACTTGATATTTCAAATTATACTGTAATTAATCTTAGAGAAATGTTTATAGTCGGCTTTACAATCTATTGAGTGTCGCTTGAGTATAATTTATCTTATACGTTTCTATTACTTTTCTTTATCTCAATATTTAGAATATGGGAATGTTACAGCTTTTTTAGCTTTATTTTTATATTTTCGAATCATCCGTGAGTTTACTCAATCCACATTATTGCTTTATTTTGGTTTGTCCTAATGGTATTATTTGAGTTATTAAAAACGTTATATTTTTTGCATTTTAGGGTCGTAGCATCTCTTTGGGAAAGTATTGTAACGAGACATCACACAGCTTACCCTTAACCAGAGTAATACACCTTAACGTAAAAGCGGCATCAGTACTCAAAGAATAATGAAGAACTACCTGCTATATCTTCAAATGGAATGGTTAAGAGGTTACAAGGGGATGCATCTGAAAGCTTTATTAAGCTTACCGTAGGAACTTTCTAGATTTAATCTGCATAAGCGTGACATATTCTTAGAATGATCCCAAACAATTGAAATAAGTAGATAAATCACCCATTCAGAGATATTAGTTGAGTTCTATTCGACTCAGTAGGTATGTAAGACCGGTCTGACTTCAAAACGTGTCCACACGTATGTTTTCCATTGAAAGTTTCAACGTAGCGTACGTGTGAACACGTTTTGAAGACAGGCCGGCCTTATATTACTTTCAATGTAACATACGTATGGACACATTTTGAAGTCAGACCGGCTTTATATTACTTTCAATGGAACATACGTTTGTGACTTCAAAACGTGTCTACACGTATGCTACATTGAAAAAATGTAAGTGCGTGCAGAAAAAATGTTGAGCTGTTTTGAATTCGTATTAGATGTTCTTTAGCGAGAAGTTATAAAGTAGGTCGTATGCAAAATATCGCATCTGAGTCAATTGTATTTAATTAAAGTGGATTTTTACTTTTGTTTAGAGGCTGCAAATATACATAGGCCGGTTTGACTTCAAAACGTGTCCACACGTATGCTTCATTGAAAAAATGTAGGAGGTGCAGAAAAATTGTGAAGCTGTTTTGAATTTGGTTCTCTAGCGAGAAGTTATAAAGTAGGTCAGATGGGTCACTCTGCAAATACACATAGGCCGATCTGACTTCAAAACGTGTCCACACGTATGGTACGTTGAAAAAATGTAGGTGCGTGCAAAAAAAAGTGGAACTGTTTTGAATTCGGTTCTCTAGCGCAAAGTTATAAAGTAGGTCAGATGCAAAATATGCTAAGGCCGGTTTGAATTCAAAGTGAGACCACTCTGCAAATACACATAGGCCGGTCTGACTTCAAAATGTGTTCACTCTTGTGATAGGTTAAAAAGTAGGTTAGCAAAGTACGCAGATGGTGGTAATCTGCTATATAAGGAGATTGTTCCTAATATTAATTTAATTAGTCGAAGTATACTGCATATTTACATACCTACATATACAAACATGTATATAATTGATATTCAGGGTTTTAAATACAAGAAAAACGAGTTTGTGTACAAAGAAATTGCGGTTTTGGACTTGTTGGAAGGTATTCTTTCGCATCAAATTTTTAAACTGCCAATGCAGTCTAATTGTTTGAGCCAAGATCATATAAAATATGACGACTGGGTGACAAGGAATATTCATGGTCTTTCTTGGGATGAATCTTAAACATCTGGAATGGTGTCATCATATATAGCGCTTTATTTGAAGCAAAATGGGTGAAGAGTTTAGAAAAGAAGAAATGGATTTAACCTACCTAATGCAAAACGTTGTAACTGATATGCTTGCACTAGGTTGTCCTAAGCTATCGGAGTTAAAAATCAACAATCGTTTACTACGTAACATCCATTGTTATAGACACAGCAACAATAGTCTGCAATGTGCAAAACAAAATACCTTGTTGTTAAAAGAATGGTTTAATAATAATAAAAAACAATAGAAAGATTATGTCTGTATTATTTATTTAATTTAATTTTACAATGTTACCTTTATTAAATATTATTATTATAACAACTTCTAGCAAACATTATTTTTATCGATCCAGCTATTGTGTACGTTAGAGAAGCCTAACCATTTTACAAAAACTTTATTTACACTCTTTCTTAGGACTTTTTCTACCAGGTAAATTCCTGGATGTTTAACCTTTTGCAACTCCATTTCATAAAATGTACCTTTGATTTCTTTCTCATCTTGATATTCTAATATATATGCTGTCGGATTGGTTACGTTTACCTTTTTAATCTTAAAAATTTCATTTGACCAGTTTGGTGTGTAACCTTTCGTAAATGCTTCCCTGTGTTTACTAATCGTCACACTGTCTTTAATTGAATATTTTAATATTTTGGTTGTAAGTTTGATGCGGGTAAATGATGATTTAAGAATAGTTTTTTCATTGGATTTATCAACTTTTAGAGGTTTCACTCCGATGGTACTGTCAACTGTATTGTGGTATTTTTTCACAATATCACTTAAACTTTTTATCCAACTGTAAAGAACAGTTCAGGTTTAACAAACGCCACATTTTCCCTTTTAAAGTTCTAATTACACGTTCCACAATGCATGCTTTTTTTGTAGAAAAAACACTATAATGGTTTATGCCATATATCTGCATTAAGGATTGAAAATGTTTGTTATAATATTCTTTACCAAAATCAGACCGCAAATTTCTTGGCGGATTTTTAAAATTTATTTAAATTTGTTTTCATTGCAGCAGTAACATCAATACCCGTTTTACTCTTAAGTGGTACAGCCCATACGTATTTGGAGAAACAATCAATAACTACTAAAATGTATTTAAATCCATCTAAAGAATGTCATATAAACTTTTTACTATCACTTTGCGTCCCTTGAAATATATTCTTGCTGGTTTATGAATTTCGTTTACTATATCCTCTTTCACTTTTGATTGAGCAGCTATCATAATACTTTTCTTTATAGGGATTTATTAAATACAATTAATAAATACTTCTACGTCTGAATGTCGAGGGCTCCACTTGCTCTGAAAGGAACTTTTAATATAAAATCAAGAATCAGTGTGGTATTGTTTATGCTAGCACCGCTGTCACGAAAGCTGATTACATCTATACGTCTAAGCAAAAATCCTTGTGACTGTGCAATTTCATAACTTTTTTCGTTTATAACAATTTTATAGTGTTGTGGGTATCCTTTAATATTCTCAATGACTGCTTCCTTATAAGGAAATTCATAATTATGCTTAATGTTGAAAATAGGGAATGTCTTGCAACTGTCGAGGAATGTACTAGAGTAAAACGTTGCTACTACCGTGTAATGTAGCATATGAAACTTGTACTCAATCAAGGTTTCAAATCCTTCGTTTTTTTTCATATTCCTGTTCACTTAGATCTATTTCACGGTTATTTAAGTGCCTTTCAAATTTGTCAATTGTCATATCATCTAATCACATTTGCCTCACGCAATTCTTAAATGATCGAATTTATTTCGTTGCCGTGACCTGTGTGTCCAGCAGTCTGTGATGAAACTAAAAGCCGTAATCTATCAACAAGTTCATTGGGATTATTCCAATATAAATACTTCCAATGTCATACCGTCTCCAGGACACTTTCTATGGGGTAATGTTCTAGGTCTACGAGGTGTTTGGGGAAGTATGCTCAATGTAGATATTATATTTTTGTATTTATAAGAACAATTAACCTGAATTTGTTTTGTTTCAGAATAATATCTTCTATTAGCATTTGTTCTTTTCACGATATCAAGGCATGACTTTAGATCTTGCGGTCTGTACCCGACAGAATATTTTTTAAACAGTAGTTCGTATAATCCAGGAGTACCTTTATATCTCAAATTACTTATCAGTACATTTTCATCATCCAACGCGAAATTAAACTTGTCTATCATAAGACTATTTGAATCAGGGTTATACCTAACACCATATTTATAATTAAGTTCGTTCTTAACATCTTTAAACCTATTGTAAATATATTCTCGAGGTAGCGGATGTAGCTGTTCGAGATAATGTGTCATACCAGGTGAATCAACAAAGCTTTGTATATATTCCTGAGCTCCTTCAGCATTTCGATTAACTTCTGTTTCGTATTCATTATCATCATCATCTTCATCTATGGCATCATTTATATTCGGTATATGCTGAGCAATAACAGGCGAATCAATATAGTCAACGTTCCTTTCTAGCAATTTAAGTTTAATTGTTACACTGCTATGAGGCAGCTCTTCTTTAAAAAATTTTTTTTAACCCACACTTTCCCCTTCCAGTTTATTGGCAATAGTTTCTAATCGCAATGTTATGGGTAAGATTGATTCCGCTTGGACGACTTCACTATCTATTAACTGGCGTACTTTGTTTTTTACAATGTCTTTTTCTTAATTAAAATTCTTTTAAGTTTTATCGCCTCCCTGTTTATAACGTAAAAAGTTTATTGTAATAAAAAAATTCTTGGATACTAACGATACTTGCGTCTGTCAATGTTTAAATATGTATGAAGTAATTAAAACCTATTCGCTAAATTCCTCGACCTGGATGACTATCCTTGTCTACAACTAACAAAGCGTATTTGTCTTTCCAACAAGCACCACATATTTCACGGAATTTATCATGTCAGTATTGATGTGATCGTCTATATGATTTTTAAGTTTAAATCGTTTGTTTAAATAAAACTAAAATATTAGCATTATCACGTAGTAAGTGCTTTTTAGCTAAGGATTGCTTGTCAATGTCATCATTGTTTATGGTTAAAGATGTTGATTGTTTCACAACACGCATGTTTGCAAGTACTAAATTCGATTGTAAAGAAGCGGAATTATATATAAGAACGGAGAGTATATAAAGAATCATAAATTCACAATAATTTATTTACTGCACAGCCTGAGAGGACAGTTGTCCGCTAATGATTACATATAATAATTCTAAAACTACTGGGAACGGACGGTTAGTAATTAACAATTTATCACTTGAAGTGCATATTCCGGGTTACAAATTTTGCAGTCCGGGTACAAAACTAATCAAACGGTTAGCTCGGGGAGGCAAAGAAATAAACAAGTTAGACGAAACTCGTAAGGAGCACGATATTGCATACTAGAAAGAAAAAGAGCTATCTAAACGCCATCAAGCAGATTCGAAGTTAGCTCAGTTAGCTACAGAAAGACTAAATACTGGTGACGCGTCATTAGGTGAAAAGGCAGCAGCCTTTGGAGTAGCTACCGCAATGAAACCTAAAGTAAAATTTGATATGGGTGCCTGCGCAACACTGAGAACAAAAAAAAATATCAATAAAGTAAGAAAACTGATAAAGAAATATAAAATAAGAAGTACGCTAGGTATTAAAAGTATTATCAAACAAGCACGTACAGCTTTAAAAAGGGCTAAATGATCTATTATTATGGATGCAATCAACATAGCAATTAAGGCCGCCAATACAGCAAAACAAAAGAAGCATATTAAATCAGCTCGTATTATATCAATTCCTAAAACAGGGGGTTTTCTACCACTAATACCAATTTTAGCAGGCCCAGGCGCCCTCGTTACTCTTACTGGAGGTGCAGCTGCTGTTGCAAAAGCAGTTTCAGATACTAAAATAGCTAAGGAACAACTAGCGGAAAAACAACGTCATAACAAGGCAATGGAGGACATTGCAGTCAGAAACGGCATGCACATCAAACCTTATAAAAAAGGTTTGGACCTATTTTTAGCCCCTGCAAAACCTCAAAGGAACGCAACTAGATTTTACCGAATCGAGCACTAAGCAATGTAGAATTAATAGAGTTTGTTAAGCAATTAGAAGTACCATATTTCCGTGGAGTGTGTATGAGGCGTCGTTGTGGATCAATGTAGTAAGCGTAAGACTACGGATCCCAAGGTCCCGGGTTTAAATCCCGACACGGCCGACTGCTTGAAAAATGACAAGCGAGTATTTTTCACAAAAATTACGCCCTCGTTCGGATGAGAGGTTAAATGGAGGTCCCGTGTGTAAGTGTTTTCACGCACGTTAAAGATCCCTACCTTGCCTGGAACTGCAAGGGTTCGGCAAAATTCTTAATTTCCAGGCAACAACAAACTCTCCTTCTGGTCAATGTAGTACCTTCTGGTGGAGCATTGGAAATATAAATGCACGGAGTGTGTATGAGAAACACTCTTTCCAAGAAAGTTAATTTAAAAGAATGTGGTATAATTAATTTAGATGGAATAGAAGGTTTAGGCACGCATTGGCCTCTTATGAAAAGTACGGTAGTAGCGCTATTTACTATGACTGCTACGAAAACCTGCGACCGCCAACAGAGTTGATAAGTTATTTGAATAGCGGGGGTAAATGTAAAATTCTTTATAACATTAACCAAGGACAATCATACGGTACTGTGTTTTGCGGTCATTTATGCTTACAATCTCTAAGCAGTACATAGAAATGCGTATGAAGTTGTCATGTCGTACATTTTTACTCTAACGGGAAACACTTCAGTTTTAACAAGCAACTTTAATCCGCCTATAAACTTGGATAATGATTTGGAGTACGTATTAGGATTAACAAATTTTGAGTCTTATAACACAATTCCAAACGTTGAAAAAGGAATAAATAATAAATTTTATTATGGACCTAACGGAGAATTCATAGAAATACCTGAAGGTACTTACGAGATTAGGGAAATTAGTAAATATCTTCAAAAAGCTTTAGACGATAAAAGGCGGCGTGGTCGTATAGAACAATCACAAAGCGCTAGAAAGACACCAGTGTATATAAAAATATTAGCTGACAATAATACCCTTAATTGTAGTATTAAATGTAGTGAAGATGTGAATTTTACCAAAAAAGATTCAATTGGTTCTCTTCTCGGTTTCAATCCACGAAAATTGCTAGCATATGCCGCGCATCAGGCGTACTACGCGATCGACATTTGTAAAGTGAATGCAGTTTTAATCGACTGTAATATTGCAAGTGGATCCTATTTAAATAGTAAACCAGCGCATGTAATACATGAATTTTTTTCTCATGTACCTGCAGGTTTTAAAATTGTCGAGTGCCCAACTACGATTATATATCTACCAATCATGTACTCGATTCGATGCTATTTTAGATCTAGGCGCATGATTTGATAGTTGATTAGGTTTAAATACAATACTAAAGTGCATAGAGTACAAGACATGAAAACAGAGGTAATTAATTACACTCAGTTAGTCCGTGTTGAAGTTGAAAATAAATCAATATTAAGAAAGGGAAAGGAGGAAGTATTGTTTGTACTAACCACTTTACACAGATGTAACTTGAGCAGGTTGTTACTGATTGTATGCGATAGAGTCTAACAATTTTATTATTAGAGTTGAATCAGTACCGTCACAAAAGAGGGTTGTTCTCATACTAGTAGACGGTTACCGAAGCGAAACGATAATTGCTATTGTTAATCGTTGACGCCTGTTTTTTACAGCATTTACTAATACGCAAGATTTACAGTAACTGATGGTGAAACCGACTGCTCCTTATCTTCACTAGACAAAATTTGAAGTTCAGTTCGTCTTTAAACTTTTCAGTTTTTTACTCTATCGTAATTCAACAATTTAAACTACCAACCTATAAAAGCACATTGAGTCCACAATTTAACAAATTCCGCTTAGACATAGAATGTAGATTATATATTTATGGCAAGATCTAGTACACTCTATTTAAATCAGTAGTAGAGCATTTAAGCCGTTTTTCCTCGCCTCATTCCCACCAGCATCTTCCACACATCTGAACCAAATTTACATGTAAATTCCCATAGGGAGAGGAGCAAGGAGGGAGTAAGGAGTAAGGAGTAAGGAGGAATTCTCCCCTTGCTACCCTCCTTGCTCGTATACCCACACATCAACTAATTTGATCACGTCACACCCGCCTTCTTTACACCCCCGAGATAAATCTTTCTCCACATTTCTACCCACGAGATAAATATGTCTTGTATGGTATCAATTAATATTAGATATTGCTCAGCTACCTGAATTACTAGGAACTTTTTAGAAAGCATAATCTCCCAGGGAGCTACCCTCATTTCAAAATTTTTTACCAGCAGCGATTTCTGACCGCCCTTATACATTTTTTAGCCATGCTACTCATCAAATTAGTCTAGATTTTGCGCAGAATCCGCAGAATAGATTTAAAATTCGACCATCCCTTACCGTTTCACACACATACCCTCTAAATTATAACTTTTCTGCTGCTCATACCTAAAAGAAAATCTAAAAACCATTCTTAGAACTTTTTATTACAGACAATTTCTTACTAATACAGTTTAAATTGTGTAAACCACATTTCTAAATACATATTCACAATTTTTATTCTTAACCCAAAACTCCTTACATCAACTTATACTTATTAATATTTATTTTTAAATAGAGCACCTTTTCCAAAGATCAACCGCGCCCACGTGTTTCAAATTTCTCTGATTTTGTTCTCATGGTTTCGCTTAAGACCTCGTACATATTTTCCAGATTACTAGAAGACGTTAAACCATATATTTTGTGTTAAAGGATTTCACATCGGTAGTCTCTTCTCCCATTTTTGTGTAGACGCCGTAGAGTTTGCAATTAACTTTTATTGCTGCATGTTGTGTTCTTTTTTTCACTAATTAATCGAATAAATCGCTCTTTCTGCTTCCAAAGAAACTCGGACACTCCATCGTCGACACTGGCGTTCTTTATGCGATAGCTAGCCATACAGCTGTTAAACGCTGTGCTAACAATTTCTACACTATCTTCGCCAGTAGCGGTAACTGTTACTGTCTGTTATTTCTCAAGTGTACGGGATTCGTAGTCTTTTCCATTTCCAAATCGCATACTTTACACAGAATTTGTGGTTGTTTCGTACAAGACCCATTAAGAGCTGGCGGAGCTGAACGTTTAAGGCTTAATGACATACCGTGCTGTTTTTCCTTGTGCCGCAGTAAGTTGTCCATATTCGTAAAAGCCATACCGCAAGACCCACAGTTTAAGTACTTTGCTGCTGACGAATGTATAAGTTTAACCCTGGACGATGTTACACCACGACATTTGTTCTGGTGCAGTTTAAGAGTATTTTTCCAGGTATAGGAAGCACCATAACAGTTGCAATTAAAAATATTTTCGAATGACATTTTTCTTCGACCAGCTTCTATGGACTATGAATTATAACTAAAGCTTTACATGTAGCGCCATGGTTTATATACATTTTGGAAACAATCAAAGATTGCCGATGACACTCGAAGAGTGCACAAGCGCGGTCACCAAACCAATTAGCATTAATACCAAGTATTCCGTACTTTCGAAGGTTACTCATTTCCTAGAACCAAATCTTCCGCATAGCGGTCGGTAGCACGTAATTATTTCTAGAGTCGGCAAGTACTCGATACCATCGAAATAGAGTATTATATGTTCGGTGACTGTTAATTTTTGCTTCTCTCGTAAAAGGTAGAAAAAACTCGGTCAATCATCTGTCTAACTTATACTTCGACCCGCTCCCATTCTGGTAATTTCCAAACATTTTTCAAACGACAATGGTCTCAGAATTTTTAAATCTCCGAAGTAGCTATAAGTCGTGACCAATTACACGTTCGAGCTACACGTAAATTAACATATTTTATAATAACAGTGCGCTGTATAATACATGCATACCTTTTCTTTGCGCTACTGCTATTCTTGTAGTTGGTTGAAAAAGTCAGTCGCTCTTTTTAATGCTAGAACGGCTGCAATGCACCATTCTATACTTTTTTTATAAGTATAGCACATCGCTCACTTTTTTTTGATTGATAATTAAATTTTGCTAATGTAGGTATTTACAGTTTCGCATATTTAAATATCTAATACGATCTATTAACCACTTTCGATTATTCAAACGGAAACCGCCATATATTCCGCCGCGTCGTTCTTATTGAATCCAACGATCCGATTGGCTTCCCCACACTACCACCTAACGTATCTTTCCTACTATTTGTTAAAAAAAACTCTCGGCATCGCCATGTCCGTTTGTAGACGTAAGCAGATGTTTGTGAATGTGTACGGGAATATGTAACCATATACATTAATCAGCCTAAGCTATCTTATTTAGTCCAAGAAAACTACTATTTTCCTAAACCACAATTAATAATCACCTTTATAGGTTTAACACTTTTACCATTTCCCAATGGCTGGTGCTACGTACATGGAAACTTTAATTTCTTTAATTTCTTATTGGAGAGAATCCTTATTCTCCCACTCACTGCCGCGTAGTTGCATGTCCACCACTTTTGGAAATATATGCTTGTTATAGGATCTAGGACCTTCGGTTTTAATGATCCAAAAGTTTCTTTACTAGGCAAATATACAATGTTTAGCGGAACCCTTTAGCGTGTGGTATACGCCAAAGTTACGAAACCCACATTCCTTAGTTCGTCTATTTTATCGGCCATTTCGATAAATACGATTCTTTAGAATAACCTTTTAAAAGTCATACCTACATAACTAAACGAGTCTTTCTTACCAACCACAAATGCATACAGCTTGTAGAACCCGGAAGTATTTAAGTCAGTCCGCCGGCACCTAAAATAGTCTTTTAATTCTTCCTCATTTTCTCTAATAAGATGTTCTTAGTCTAACACATCTTTGTGTTGTTCGCGTATTGTCGCATTGCTTTTCATGTAGTTCAACTTTCGCCTTCTTGCATTCATTTCCTCTAATTCTAGCTATCTTTTTCTCCTACTTACAGCGTATGCCGTGTATAATGGGGCAATTTCTTTTAGCGTAGTCCGATATCTTACCCCACATTCTGGCAAGTGGTACCGAGTACATAGGCGCCTTAAGGAATTATAACTTACTATCTTCCTATAAGGTTAAACAGTTTTCTAAGGAATTATACACCTGTTCCGCACTGACATAGTTTCCAATTGTACAGTTGTATATTGTCGCTTCCAATTGCGTAATACCAAGTTCTTTGGTCAAAGAGAGACGGAATGTTTTCCTTAAACATGCATCTGAACAACGTAAAATATTTAATATATGATTTCTAAGTTGTTTATTAACATCAGGACTTGTTATCTGACACACAAATTTGTTGTATATCTTAATTCTTGAATTGGTTGTTAACCATGTTAAACAATCGAGTCCTACAGTTTTATCGTTGTCAACTATAATATTGCAGCTTTCTTCGTATTCGCCATTGTAACAAAGGTTATGGTTTGTAGTTAAATAACTACACATCTCCATCGTGCTAAATATGCCAGCAGAATCTTGGGTTACATCCATGTCAAAAAAATAGTAATAATCTTTTTTGAGTCCGTTTAATATATCGGGTAGTTCTTCCAATAAAGTTTCCAACTTAACATCTTCTAGTTCCGATAAAGTTTCCAACTTAACATCTTCTAGTTCCACTTTGTACGGAACACATAGGATTTTGGAATATTTTTATTAATGCTTTCGAGACCTGCTTTCCGATAATTTCTTTTACTCCCCAGCCCACTTGTTAGTGCTTTCCAGAGAAGACGGTGGCTTAGCGTTAACACCATGCCTATAGGATACAAATCGGACGAACTTTCTTCGTAGATAGCTGTTACTATTCTAAAATTTTCATTCTGACATTATACATAACAAAATTTAAAAATATCTAATGCCAAGCATGGTGCCATTTTAAACTTAATTTTAATACAAAATTATACACAGAAAACAGTCCTTTCTTTATGTCTGTTGGGAGGGGTTTTAATTTTATCTAATTTTATTCGCAGCTTAAAATTTAAATCGACACCCAAGTCCTCTATCTCCTTTTCTAGCTAATAGTTTGATACATAGAGACCGTCTAGGTTTTAGAATGGCAAAATGTACCGAAGTTTGTCTGTATATATAAAATGTTTGATTCCACCGACAACCAGATCCACTCCTTCGTGTAATTCTTGCAGCTTGTGACAATCTTTTAATCGCGGTTTTCCCACTATATCCTACATACGTATCTTGTTAGCTTGATGGACTTCTTCTTGTCGGTATTGGAAAGAATCCTTATTCTCCCACTCACTGTTGCATAGTTGCATGTCCACCACTTTGGGAATATATGCTCCTTATAGGTTGTAGGATCCTCGGTTTTAAATAATCCGAAAGTTTCTCTACTAGGCAAATATACAACGTTTAGCACAGCCCCTTTGCGTGTGGTGTACGCCAAGGTTACGAAACTCGCATTCCTTAGTTCTTCTTTGTTTGGCCATTTTGATAAATAGGTTTTTAAAATAACCTTTTATAAGGTATACGGATTTAGTACCATCCTTTTCCGCAAGGACGCCTACATAACTAAAGGGGTCTTTCTTACTACCCACAAATGCGTACAGCTTGTAGAACCCCGATGTATCTAAGTCAGTCCATCGGCACATAAAATAACCTTTTAATTCTTGCTCATTTTCTTTAATAAGATATTTTTTGTCTAACACATCCTTGTATTATTTGCGTATTGTCGCCGTGTGTTCCATGTATTCTAACTTTCGCCTTTTTGCATCCTTTTCCTCTAATTCCGGCTGTCTATTTCTTCCACTTACAGCGTATGGCGTGCATAATGGAGCACCTTCCTTTAGCGTAAACGGATAGAGTTTACTGCCATGTCGTACAACCTCTTGGCGAATGTTAGGCGTATTTATCAACCCCAATTCCGAAATGACTACTTTTTTTTGAAATTGTAGAATATGGTGTTGCAGATTGTGTAAAATATGTACTAACTGCTTTAATGTAGCACCTGTGTAAGATTTTTATTTTATCTTGGCTATCTTCCTCTACTATCTCCAAATAATTTACAGGTAAATAGTTAAAACTAAAAGCCGAAAGCACATACTTTATCAATTTTTCCCTTTCCTCTGGTTTTTGGGACAACTTAATTTGCAAGCCATTCAATTTCTTTGTATTGCTATTCCCCCAATACACGTACAGTAGTAGGGTATTATACATTAAACAGCAGCTATTTTGTAGCTTGTCCAATAGCTTATCCCACATTTTGCCAAGTGGTATTGAGTACATTGGCGCCTTTAGGAAGTATAACTTACTATCTTCCAATCAGGTTGAACAGTCTTTTAAGGGATTATACACCCGTTCCGCACTGACATATTTTCCAATTGTACAGTTGTATATTGTCTCTTCCAATCGCGTAATACCATGTTCTTTGGCCAAAGTAGACGCAAATGTTTTCCGTAAACGTACATCTGGACAATGTAAAAAATATAGTATATGATTTCCAGGTCTTGTTATCTGACACACAAATTCGTTGTATATTTTAATTCTTGCATTGGTTGTTAGCTATGTTAAACAATTGATTCCCACAGTTTTGTTGTTGTTAACTATAATATTGCAGTTTTCTTCGTATTCGCCCTTGTAGCAAAAGTTATGGTTTGTAGTTAAATAATTACACATCTTCATCTTGCTAAATATGCCAGCAAAATCATGGGTTACATCCATGTCAAAAAGACAGTAATGATCTTTTTTGAGTCCGTTTAATATATCGGGTAGTTCTTCCAATAAAGTTTCCAACTTAACATCTGCTAGTTCCACTGTGTACGGAACACATATAGAATTTTGGAGTTTTTTATTAATGCTTTCTAGATCTACTTTTCCAATAATTTCTTTTACTCCTTGGCCTATCTTGTTAGTGCTTTTCAGAGAAAATGGAAGCTTAGCTTTAACACAATGCCTAGCGGAAACAAATCGGTCGAGCTTACGTTGTATATAGCTGTTAAATGCACCACAAGTTTCTTTTTTTAAGATAACATCCTTTTGTTTGCAGATGTTTGCTCGGCGTCAGAAAGGTCGCAAATTTTGACCAACATTATATTGTCACAAAATGGTTCTGTAATTGGAGTGTGTAGTTCACCAATCAGCATCTGTTCGCCTTCGACTTAACAAATATTACCAATATCTGTTACCAGATTATTGTTGCACATATTTTCTGCCAGCAACCACAATCCAAATCGCTCATTTGTTGGTTTCACTTTATTCCCAAGAAGTTGAGGAACGTTAATCACCTTGGAGAAGCTCATGTTTACTATTCCAGCTACTGCCGAGTACGAAATTGAATACGAAAAATTACCTCTTATGTACCCTACATAACACAAAAAAGACACGACAAGACATAAAGACTACTACATTTTCTTGGCCTCCAGATCACCAGTCCCAACACGTATGCGAAAATCCCCCTTCCTTCCACTGCGTCGGCGCAAATCTCGCGCAACGCACTATCTGAAGTGACGGAAATACGCACACATCCTTTTAAATTTATGGCGCAAAATTCTTACAAATTAAAACTTAATTGAAAATGTCTAGTGCCGCTTTCGGAACGTAACAATACAGTGCACATACACATGCAGTATGATAGTCCAACATTGCCCTACATATGGCTTCCGTTTTTTGTTAACCTTAGATCATTTCTCTTAAGCGATATACGTATGTCTTTGTGTTTTAAATTGACCAATATTACGAATATTTGTTAGACGTATATTCAATAAATGGAAACGTTTATTTCGTATGTAAACATGTCCTGCTTATTTTACATCTCCCCTTTTTCGACAAAGAAATACTAAATACCGGTTGCATTATACTCCTCTTTTAAATTGTGAAAGCAGTAATAAAGTACTTGACTTAAACTTATTTCGTCTTTCAAACCAACAATAGTTCCTGCTTTGCCCAAAGCTGTCAAATCCATATTACTACTTGTTCCAGCAACTCAACTAACGAAACCAACCTAAATACTGTGCTCCGGAAACTCACAAGGAATGAATTTGAGGAGAATTTGTTCAAACTGATAAATAATGCTCTTTTCGCAAAGACAATCGAAAGTATACGAATACATTACAATGCAGAACTTATTCGAAACTGGGAAAGGAGAAGTGGTGTCTAAACTAAATGTCCAACACTCTATTCAAAAATGTTACGATTTCCGATGAAAATAATGCTGCGGTGGTACTTCTTAAAATTGAAGTATATTTTAACAAACCTATATATGTTGGCTTGTTTATCCTTGATATAGCCAAATTAACCATTTACAATTTTGCTATGAGTGTATGAATACAGTTTGGGGATATAAATCTGATATTCTCTACACTGATACTGATTGTCGGATCTATAGGGTTATGCATCAAAATCTTTAAAAATTAATGAGACGGTAGCGTATTGGCCACTTTGACTTATCGGACCATCCTTCCATCAACATTTATGGAATTCCAATGGTTAACAAGAATGTATTGGGGATTACCATCATCATCATTTTGTTTTCGACCTTACTTACGGTCGGTTTGTCGCAGCTCTAGCTTCTTTTCTACTATGTGCTAATTTAAAAAGTTCTTCATACCCTTCACAAACTAAATTTCTAATAATTTGACTAATATGGCTTGATCTAGGTCTTTCTATACTCTTCTATCTTCTTCTTATCTCTGGCTCTACATAGATATTAGCAACCTGATGATTGTTAAAGAACTCTAACATGTTTACATGATTCTCATTTATAAGTAAATAAAATATTACCTGGTTATCCCCTCCAAAAAAAAGAAAAGTGTTGAATTATATGTTATGGTAAGACTTAAGCAATGAATGATGAGAAATGAAAATAATGAACTAGTTATGACCCAGCTTATTTTGATTACCATCAAAGATGTACATAACGAAGACTTTTAAGACAACGGAGTAAGAAGAGGTTAAACACTCACGATTAATAGAAGAGGATTCATGATATTCAGAATTATGCGTTATCCAAAATTTTGGTGTTGGTAAGAATTAAAGGGAGTTAAAAAACCAGTGAACCAGGCGGAGGTAAATAATTAACAAATTTCAAATGCCAAAATAAATACAAGCGGTAAATTAAATATAATTATAATATAAACGAAACATACCGCCCACCAAAATGCAAGGCATTATAAAAAAATAATTAAAGGGAAGGGGGCGAAATGAAAAAGCGAAAAGGAAAAAGATTTACAAAAACTTTTATTGCTGCATTGAGGGCAAAGAACAAAGCTTCGACACAGGATGCTTCAACTCACCATAAGCGGTTTTAAGTGTGACCACCCTAACGAAACCATCCGTCTCAGGATGCACAGCCACAACACGGCCGAGGGACCAACGAAGGTGAGGAACACCAGAGACCTTAATCACCACTAAGGTACTTAACTCAACTTGAGGAGACATTGTGTGTCACTTGGAGCGCTGTTGTAGCGAGTGCATATACTCTTTGGACCAACGCGACTAAAAATCTTGTTGAATTCGCTGGAGCAATTGCCACTGAGATAGGCGGTTAAGCGGAAGGTAAAAAAGGGCGGGCTCCGGAATGACAGTTAAAGGGGCCAAAGTTAAAATATGACCTGGCGTAATACAGTTAAAATCATTGGAGCAAGGTTTTAACCGATTTCACTCCCGCTTCCAACAAGCCACCAAAATGAGGTGAAGCCGGCTGTATAAAATGCCACAAAATATGGTCTTTAGAAGCAGCAAGCTTGGCGAGATGAATTAACTGTTTATGAGCACCCACAAAATTTGTGCCACAATTACTATAGAAGTGAACACAACGGCCACGCCTGGTAATAAATCAGCGCAGAGCCGCTAGAGAGGCGTCGGTGGACAAATCAGGTACTGCTTCAAGGTGCAACGCTTTGGTAGCCATACAAATAAAAAGACATAAATAGGATTTTATAACTTTGGCGCCCCGTAGTCGAGACATGGTAATAGAAAAGGGACCCGAACACTAAAAAGGTTTGACTTGAGTAACTCGACATGAAGGCAGGTTGCTCATAGGAGGCTGCAAGGCGACCGGATTGGTCTTCCAGCACGTTAGACACTGACTTAAAACACAGCGGATAGATTGCCTTCCAGAAATAATCCAGAAGTGCTGACGGACGAGAAAATGGACCGTCTGAGCACGCGCGTGGAAGCATTTTAAAAAAACGTAAGTAACATAAAGATCAGTAAATCGACTTTTGCTAGGTAACAAAGCGGGAAATTTACGATAAGAGGATAAAAGCTCGTGAGACAGGCGACCCACCCGCAAGATTTAATCACGAATAACAGGGGACAACTTAAAAAAACTCTTTTTTAAAGTGGATCCGGAATGAATGGTCTCAAGCTCGATAGCAAAATAAGATTGTTCAGTACACGCAAGCAAAGAGAGCAAAGCATGGTGCAATTCAGAAGATGACAAAGGTCCGAAATACCGTTCGAGTGGGTGGCGTAGATTATGATGAAAACGGATAATCCAAGCAACAACGCGCGTAATAAAGGTAAAAGAAGAATGATTTTCTAGAGCTGATTGAATCCAACAGGAGGCTACGACAGCGGATAAAAGGATAGAGTGTCATTCAGTAAGAACTTCAGGAGTATCTGAAGGCGGAATATGTGGACTGTAATTTTCGAAAGACTGATACAAGGTTGGTGAAGCCACCCACTATAAAGAACATCGGCACAAATCGTTCGGGAATAAACCACGTGACCCGACATCGGCAGGGTTCTCGGTGAAAGGGATGTGATGCCAAGAGGCGCGAGACGTGTTTTCCTGAATGTAAACAACACGATTGGTGGCGAAAGTCTTCCAACGCTGGGGCGGGGAACGAATCCACGAAAGTACTACCATGGAGTCAGACCAACAGTAAATTTTATGAAAGGTAAGGTTAGAATCAAAGGTTTTGAGGACAGAGACTAATAATTTGGATGCTAATGCGGCGGCTAACATTTCGAGCCGGGGCAAAGAGATTGTACAAACTGGAGCTACCTTAGACTTGGCGCACAGTAACCGAACCTCAACGGCGGAAGGGGTAGCAAAGCGAAAATAAACCACAACACAGTAGCCACGTTCAGAGGCGTCAGCAAAGTAGTGAACTTCGCACGTAGTAAACCATGGCGGGATTAGCAAGCAAGGTAAAGCGAAATCCGAAAGAAGCGGCAACTCATGCAAGTATCTTTCCCACAAACAGAGGAAGTCGAGGGGAGTGAGAGCATTCCATTCTAACTTTAATGACCATAAACGTTGAATTAAGTGTTTTACCAGAAAAGTAAGGAGGGATAAAAGTTCCATAGAGTGGAAAATACGGGATAAGTTGGAAAGTAGGTTGCGCTTGGTACAGGAGGTACTTAGTGGCTGAACTAGAAAACAAAAATTATTTGAGGTGGTGTTTCATTGAAGACCTAGAACTTTTAGGGGTTGAGTAACAGGATCCTCAAAGGAGCGGGGTTGCGCGATTTGCTGCATAGCGGAAAGAAATAATTCGAGAAGGTCACTTGGACATTTATGAAGTTTGAAACCCCCCAAGTTTTAAAAGAGCAATTAGTTGATTACGTAGATCGAGGGTTGACTCAATAGAATCTCCACCAGTAGCGATGTCATCAATGTAAGTATGGTGTGGAAGAGCAAAAGCGGCTAACGGATAAGAATTCCCTTCGTCTACGGCCAACTACAGAAGCGTGTGTATGGCAAGAAAAGGAGCACAATTGATTCCATAACTAACGGTATTTAATTTAAAACTCTGAATAGGCTCCTTAAAGGAGAAGCTCCAAACAATTCGTTGATAGTAACACTGAGCGGGATTTACAAGAATTTGTCTGTACAGCTGACGAATATCGGCAGTGACAACATAAGGATGTAAACGATATTGTAACAAAATTGCGGTAACATCTGGTTGCAGGTTCGGCCCAACAAACAAGTGATCGTTTAAGGATGATTGAGACAGGGTTTTAGCGGAAGCATTGAAAACAAGTCGTAACTTCGTACTTATGCTTTCGGGTTTAACAACACAATGATGCGAGATGTAATACGAAAAGACCGAATGAGACCCACTAACAACAGATTGCATATGTTGAGAATCCAGATATTTACGCATGAACGAAACGTACTGTTCGTAAACACGAGGTTGCTTAAGTAGACGATTTTTTAGAGAAACAAATCGCTGTAAGGTAAGATTACGACTACCTGGAAGAAATGGTTCTTGCTCTCGAATCGGTAGTGAGACGTTATATCGACCTTGTTCATTGCGGCGAAACATATCAACAAAATGTTTTCTAACAAGAGTTTCTTCAGGCGTGAAAGGTTGAGCGGCGGGGACAGTTTCGACTTCCCAGAATTTAGCGACAATATCTTCCAATGGGGAAGTAGAATCTGTCATATAAGACAAGCTAGTTACTTCAGAAGTAAGCGAAGAAGGTATGCTTCCCATTAAAACATATCCAAAAATAATATTAATAACAACAGGTTTATCGCCAGCACCCTGGATGCGACCGTCTATTAACATTTGGGGGAAAATATCCGCGCCGAGTAAAAAATCAATGGGCCCATTGAGCAAATAGCGGATCAGCTAGCTTGAGGTTAGCCAGATGACTGAAATGTTGTAAAAAAATATTAGAAGTAGGTAAATTTTTACAAACTTGGGAAGTACTACAGCTTGAAAATTAATAATTGGCGAAGAAACACCTATTGGTTTGAGTGAGACAGCGGCAGCGCCATGCAGAGCTATAGAGCGTATGGAGTCTAAACTACTAAGGGTAAGGGAATGTGGAGTGATACGAAAACCTAAACGTTTCACACTATTTTGTGAAATGAAAGAAGTCATGCTACCCGAATCGAGTAAACCGCGAAATCTTTGAAAAGAACCAGAGCAATCAGCGATTTCCACTTGAACGGTGGAAAGTAAATGACGGAAGTTTTAGCTAAGGAATTATATAATACGATATTCAAAGTTAACGGACTACTACAGCTAAATAAAGTCAATGATTCTTCAGAGGTAAGAAGAGCGGAAGGCTCGTAGCGGTCTTGAATAGCAGACCTAGTACAAGGTGAAACCTTAAAGGCGGCGGTGTCCGGGCTTAAGCGAGTCTGGTTACTAGCAGCGAAAACGGGTTTAGACGCAACGCGATCGAAGTGCAATAGAAATGATGACGTTGATTGCACTGGCGGCATGAAAAACCAGACTTGCATTTATTTAAAATGTGAGAATTACTAAGGCAATTAATGCACAGATGTGGTTTTTTGTAAAATTTTAGCGATCTTGCGACGAAAGTTTAACGAAATCATTGCAACGATAAAGACTGTGATCTTATTTACAAAGCGGTTTCCAATTCTTGTGGAGATCGAACAGGAGGCAGCTGGGTGAGATAGAAGGGGGATAAATTTTGGGAAACAACATCTTACTGTACATCGTTCAGTATACTTCCATGGCAACGGAACATGGCAGCCATACAAGCTAGGTACTCGATAATACCTTCCGTGGAGTCCTGTGTTAGTTTTAAAATATCTTGAAATAATCGACGTTTATAATCTTCAAAATGTTGGATGATAAATTGGACAACTACTTCCAGTCAGAAAACTTATGCCGATTACCACGATTCCAAAGTAGGGATTTAGGCTCGAACAAATTTGCTGCAGACTCAAATAACTGCAGTTCTGACACATGTCGAGCTCGTCGGAGTTCTTCCACCTGTTCCAAGAAATTATGTACGACAAGAGAATTGGTTCGCAAGAAAATTTTAAATTCCACTTCTACACCGGGTGGTATTGATGGAAAGCTGACAAAGAAGTAGCGGTTGACCTAGGAACTGTAGCAGAGGCGGATTCCGGTTCAGGTTCATATTCCGAGTCAAAAGTAAGCAAAGGAGGTTCATCGGAATCGACACTAGTAGTGTGTGCCGGGTTAGAAGTAGCTATCGGAGTTTCTGATAAAGTAACAGTATGACAAAATTTTTTACTTTAGTGTCAAAGAAGCCGCTGCGATTAGCTAAAGTCAGCAGTAATTGATTACGGGCTTGGCGTTTCGCCTGCGTTGGAGACATTCTAGAACAGCGTCGTTTTGTATGCAGTCACAGGGAGCTAATGCGTTTAAACGCAGGCGAGGACTTGAGCCCACTAAATGTAACAAAAGCTTGTTTTAGCTCTTGGACAGCAGCGATAACCGCTACCAGTTCGGAAGCAAAATCAGATTCTACGGGCACAAGACGAAGTCCTGGTTCACGTTGCGTGCGATACGCACTTTGTACAGACCTGCCTAATTCGTCGACATTATCCTCGGAATCAAAACCGCGAGATGCTAGTTCGTATTAGAGCTCGGTTTTCCGCAATCGGTTTACATGAATGCGCCAATATGCCATGGTACACAAAGAAAAGAAAGAACCAATTAATAAATGGTAATCCAACCCTCACGTTCTACCAACAACAAAACGATTTTGTGACCCGTAACACAGTTTAAAACTCACACCCAGTGTAAAGGACGGGAGGTAGAATAAAAATAGGAGAAAAAACCAAGCCTAGACTTGACGAGGTGGACAAAAGGCACAGAAGGGAAAAAAAATTTGGACGCCAACGTTTTCAACGGACTAGAATTATTGGCGAAAACATAATTCCGATAATCTGAAATGACCCAACCAAGTATATTGGGCGATCAAGAAGGAAAACAAAATTAAACTTAAAGAAGTTCTAACCCGCGCAAGAAATAAAGAAGATCGTTCCCATGTGAGGGACGCCAAAAAACCGAAAGAAAAAATAAATAACAGTTCAAACGCAAAGGAAGAAAAAAATAAGTAGCATCAGGCCGAGAAATGCGGATAATCTCGGAAATTCGGCAGTAACAACAAAAATCGGAGCAAAAGTTAAGCCATGCAAAATCGGAGCAAAAATTAAGTTATACAAAATCGGAGAAAAAGTTAAGCCATACAAAATCGGAGCCAAAGCTAAACAAAACAAAATTGAAGCAAAAGTTACCCAAAACAAAATCGAAGCCCCACGCCAGGGCGTCAAAATTTATGCTACGTACATCTACGTAGCCTACAAGACAAAGAAAAAAATGCCCGGGCTCAGTTTGTGAGTAGGCGAAATTTTACAAATACAAGAAAAAATAGAGGAAAGCTTGAAATAAAAAAAATAAAAATTGACAGTATCAGTATAATAAAAATACAAAAAAAAATCAATAGCAATAACCATAATACACATATATCAGGAAAGGCAATAAAAAGTTACTTCTTAAAATAACTAGCTGTAGTTTTTAAGTTACTCCCCTAAATTGATTACCAAAAAAAAATGTTAAAATTACAACACTAAAACCAACAGCTCTAAATCGTCATCGTAAATATACCATTATATATACAACATGGCCATAATGAGTACAATATTATTAATAAATATCATCTCCCGCAACGATAATCATTTTAACTATAACGTTTAGTCATCCGATAGAAACGGATAAATATGCGAATATACAACATGGTCGTAATAAGTACAATATTATTAATAAAGATCTTCTGTAACGATAATCATTTAACTATAAAGCTTAGTCATCTAATAGGAACTGATAAATATGTTGCCCCAAACAACTCCACAGACTTCATATACAAACTAGCGAATAAAAACTCACTCGCCTGTTCTCGGTGCGTATTTTGCCACAACACCCTCCCTAACGGCAGGGGGGAACAGATAAATTTGGGATTACGCCATGCGAGTGTCTTTTACCCCAAGGGAAACTGTAATCGCTTCGTTAATCAGGGGCCGAGGTGATGGACGGTTTTCTCCACCGGAAAGTAGCTGTAATAAGTGTATCTACAGATTAGACCCTTTACGAAGGAAAGTATTTATATTTTTTAATAACTAACAGTACTCATCACGCATTGTGTGCACGAAAATTTAGCAAGCGTCAATTTCTCGCAGTCGTATGGAGAAAAGAAGATGAATATTCATTCGTTTAGTAACAAGAATTCAAAATTCAATCCTCCGTTATCAAACATACAAAATGTGATTAGAAACCCGATACACGCTTTATCAAGTAATACGATACATTATTTCAGCGAGTTTCTAGATTGAAGTAGTATGCGGAATAATCACGCTCTATAGCAATGTGCATCAAGCCAACGGACACCTAAAACAAGGTGCGGACGCTGTAAGATATCGCGGAAACTTTCTAATTCGCAGCGGGTTTAAATGAAATTATTGGCAAACGTACTTATTGTAGAAAGACAAAATATACAGGATGGTGTTGGAAGATTGAAGCAGAATATACGTAAACGAATAATAAAAGACAAAAAGGGTATGTTTTAATTTTACCGTTAGAAAGTGAACGTAACAACTTGCAATGCTTTGATGAGCGGTATGCTACCGTAAATCTATTATCATTTAAAATTTTTGTAACACTCACATCCGGTGAGAAACGATCAATGTTAATTTGTTGCGGCGGGATTTCGATAGCTGAGTGGTAGAGAAAAAGTGGACATATATACGAAAAAAAAATGATAATAAACAAAAGCAAACAATTACTTCAATCACTTACCCTTTTAAAAATAGCGAAGCGTAGCACAATTATTGGCTGCGGCCGTATGAAACGAAATAATCTTAATACGACTGTAGAGGACGGGAAGCGATTATCGACTCTTGACTCTTGTCTTCTCCATGGCAGGTGATAAGAAGTTCTTGCACATGTGAAGAACACAGCAAAGTTTGTCGTTATCGCGACACTTACAAACAGGCTAAATTATTTGATAATTCATTAACAACTACTTTATGTGTCTTTGATAATTCATAGAAGAAATTACCTTTAACTTCAATCTTAACTAGTCGCTACCCACGGATGCGTATGCCGTTGACCTGCCAAATACAATCCTATTTGGGTTGAAATAAATTTACGTTACCGAGTTACACTATTAAATTTATCAGACCGATGTTGACTCGCTCTAGGTTGTAAGTAGCATTGTTTTTTCGAATTTTTTTACTTTAACGTCAGTTGACGGTACAAATAATTATGCAAATTCTTATTTTCTTAGTAGTTCCAAAGGTTGCTATAAATTCAATCCTTAGATTTAATAAAGTATTCACATTTTAGTGCTACAGTGTTTCAAAGCTTCGCTAACTAACTTATTAAAGAGTTGTATTATTTAGCTGTTAAAAATTTTTAATTAAACTTTCTTGGTATTTAAAGCTATGGCGTCTTTTTATTGGTAAAAATGCATATGCCACTTGCTCGAGTGCAAGATAAACAGAAATAATTGGGTACCCGAATTTTATCGTACTCTTAATAGGAAATTGTAAGCACTTTCCACTTCTAAACTGAAGGGTTAATAAACTAGTCTGAAAGTATATGTTTAATGAAACAGAATAAAGTGTCGGTAATATATAAGTATAAAAGCTCAAACTCAATTATACAAAGGCGCAATGTACAGCACAGATGGTGCTTAAGTTTTAATGTGAACCATAGAAGGTTTACAGCGTTCAAATAAGTACAGCGGTTTATTTTTATTTAAAACTTGATTTGTGTCAGAAATGAGACTGGAAATAGACAAATGACTATGAGCGATTAACTACTTAATCCTCTCTCGCACGAGCACCCTTAAAAAAGACACCGCATCGTGTCGACAATGAGACTCCACTAGGTTAGCTTGTATATGCTGAAGTCTCTTCTAAACGTACTTGATCAAAGAAACCACATCTCCCTCCTTTAAAATGCACTGTAAGTATTCTGGAATCGATTGTTTCTAGTATAATTTACAATGAGAAGCCTACCCCATTTCTGGTGCTGTGCTATTACCTAAATTGATTTAAAGTGGTCGCGAGAGAGTAACTCGCAGCTGAAGAGAAAAAGCGACAGTCAGCAAACGAGTAAATGATGTGGTCACTAACAGGCAGTCGATATATTGCCAGTGTTTTATCGTCACGGCCTTTGCAGTTGAAACTAAATTTCAAAGCAAATAACACCGATGTCGAATATTAGAGGTTTCAGGAAAAAAGCGAAACAGGCAGAAAGCAATTGTGAGGGTCATTAATTTAAAAGCTACATATTGGTGTATTTTTGTGGTGTATGCTGACTGTTGTCTGGAGATGGCACCGTGATAGAACACGCGCCAGAGAAAATTGATGACAGTGTCCCGTTGACCGTAGGTAGCTAAAGCTTGTTGGAGAAACTTTTATAGTAGTGGTGCAGAAGCTTGTCCTGTATGAGTTAACATACTACCGAAACTGTGGGTTCACTTTTATTATAAAGCACCCATAATTTTATACCCCTATCGTCTACCAACCCCTTACTAAACAATACCATTTGATGGACTCCCTATGCTGCTTTTTAAATCGCTACGCTGTAAAGTAGATATGTTTAGATACGTAGGCTATAAAAGAAATTATTCAGACGAGAAATGGTCTCCGAACGTTTCTTAAGCGTTGGAGTATCGAAACACTTTAAAACAGATTTTAGTCGCTTCGGAGAGTTAAATTTTTATAGATATTTTAAGTTCAAGCTTTAACCGCTGTTAAAATTGCCATGTACATTTATATTTTAATAACAAGAACGTTTTTGTAACCATCTAAAATTATTTGTATCGAATACATGTTCGCTTAAAAGGTGCATTCCGCGAAGGAATTGTGTGTGAGAATGCAGCGTGATTAAGAGACGGAAATTGTTTTGTGGCACCAGTTTATCAGTGTCAGAGAAAAGCCTCGCGAACTCAGTTCCCAGCGCCAGCTCCCCCAGATATGGCCCTATCACACTGGAATCTGTAACACAACGACAATGATACTATTCTCGTCAAAGAATCTAAATGAATGTAGGTGGTAGATTACGAGTAGCAATAGAACGCCCCGAGATGCTTCATTAAGCCCTTTGTCTAAAAGTTAGCTCACCCTTTTAAATATAAATCATATCCAGGGAGATTACAATTATCTCTTTACAATCTACAAAGGTGCCACTACTTTTTAACTTCGACGCTCATTAGTGGTTCTGTATTGAAACGTCTTGAGTTTATAATTTATATCCTAGAGAGTATCGATGTTTGAGGTGTTTAAATGTGTATAGTTCATATTCATAAATGAATGCAATCTAAGTTTCATAAAGCATTAACACGATCTGCTCTAAGACATATGCGCTCGGACCACAGCTTAATTGATTGGGTGCCAGCGCAAATACTTTATGAATGGGAGCTCTAGACCGCAAACCCAATAAAGGCACTTCAATATATCTTAGTCAGCATTATACCTGCGGCCCGTTATATGTCAAGTAGGACGTCCAGTCTTGTCACGTATGTTATAAACGACTGAGTTACTATCAATATTTAAAATACTTTCAGTTATCTCTAAAGAAACTAAAGTGAAACTGGGACGTCAGTCTGTTTGTTCCCACGAAAGCACATACCCGTTTTCTTAGCCACAATACTTGTTTCAAGTAACTTAACTAGAAAACGTTTAGTTTTACTTTTTAAAAACATTGCATGGAGCATTTATTGAAAAACCGCCAGTTACAAAAAGTTTAAGTTATTTAAAAGTGAAGAGTTTGGCGTGCAAAGCTAAAACCTGCACAAAATTTATAGATGGGATAGAGTTAATACAAAGCGCTTCTAAAAATAGAAGCTTGTGGTATCAGCTAAAGCCCAAGCGTAATCATACGTCCAACAGTAAATTTTTTTTGAGCTACCGAGAACAAATTAATTGTTTAATAAATACTACATTTAAAAACATATTAGGTTGAATACGAATTTATTTGTAATATATTTGAAAGACGAAATAAGTTTAAGTCAAGTACTTTAATACTGCATCCACAATTTAAAAGAACCATTTCAGAGAACCAAACTAATTTGCACAACTTTTAAAAACACTTCAAAATACTGACAATTTCAGTTAACAAATTCGTAAGTTGAAAACAAATGAAAAAAATTACAGCCTACTACAATTAACTATCTCAAATCTAATTCTCACTTAAAGAATTATTTATTTAAAACCTCTAACTACTTCAAATCTTAAGTGTGACATATGGTTGAATTGGTACTGAAGAGTATATTTCAGAATTGAAATAATGTACCAAAGTGACCTATATTTTCGGAACAACAATCAATTTAGTAATAGTGTAAATAAAAAAACGGAAATTGCCAAGTCCTTGTACTCCAACACTCTAAACTTTGTACATTTCTGAAACCCTTTTTTGAGAAAATTTGGCGTTTCCAAATTTTTCTTGCTTTCTGTAAATACGTTGCGTTTTTACACGTTATGTCGATAATTCACATGACGACTCCTCTTTTTAAATCGAACAATATAAGTTCCTAAAAACACAGACAAAGTTATTTTTTGCTTACCACACAGGGTGTTCAGGCTGTAATGATCTTTAGATTTTTTTCAAACAAAATATTCAAAATTTCCATGATGCATAACACTCATAAAACTTCTTCGGTATAAGGACTAATCTTGGTGGAAGCGTCTTTAAATTTCTTCAAGTTTTCACAATCATTTCGGTTTCTTAAAACTTGCATATCTGTTTATTCCGTATATAACCTGCATGGCGACAGTGGTAAATTAGCATAACGGGGATCAAGTGGACTAAAGCGTTGATTGTGACTGTGAGTGATATTTGTGGTACCCCTAGTTGTTCCAAAGAACTATTAAAGCTCAAATCATTTACCGGACACCTAAAGCTTAAATACATTTTTCAGTCATAGTGCTAGTACGGTTAATTTTTAAACGATAGGTATGCGAACATGCATCTTATATGCAGTTTTGCAAGTGGCATAGAGTTTGAAGTTAGTCGGTTGTACAAATCCGATAATTCCTGTTGTTAACTCGCCTAATATATTCTAAGGCTGCTAATTATCGTGTATATTCTATTCATGAAGTCAAATTGTTCACACACTCTGAAGTGGTTCTTACATAACTAAGGACTCCTTTTTTTATTTAAATCCTTTGTAGGTACCCGCGTAGATAGTATTCTTAATTATATCCAAATTTCGCAATGGAACCATATTTCTGGCAAAATAAATCCTGCCGATCTGGGCTCTTGTGGGATGATTCCTTGTCAGTCAACAGGTAATAATTTATGGTGGCATGGGAGTACTGCTTTTTCAAAACTTACATTGGAACCGTTTTGTAAACCTTTCGTGCATTTAAACCCTGTTCCTGAACTCAAATTCCAATCGAAAATTCTAATTTCTGCTACACCGGAAAGTTTCTGCGAATTTATGGAGAAATCGTTCTCTTTAATTTTGTTATAATATAAGGTGATGAACATTAATAGGTTCATATACATTTGTCATCACTCAGATAAAAAATTTGCTGGCACTATTACTTCGAATGAATTTAAAAATTCTTCGTTAACTTTGGTGAAGCTGTCACAAAAGCTGATTATGATTTTGAAATGAATCAAATGGAAAGGATAAATTTCCCTCTGGTTCTATACGAAAACTTTGTTGGATTCTAGTGAATTGCTTAGGGTGGGAGGACGTCTTTCTAACGCCCGGATGCCTTACTATTTTAAGCATCCTATATGGTTGCCTAAACGTTCATCACCTTCCGTTCTTAAATGTGATCTTTATCGCATTGTTTTCTTGCATTCGGGTCTTTCGACAACTCATGCTTTTTTTCAGCGGAAGTTTTGGATCATCAGACCTATCCTTAGTCCGGCAACGATTTCACAGATGTTTTCCTTGTTTCCGGTTTGGCGCTAAAGCTCAGCAGCCAGTTATGGCTAATTTACATGTGCCACGTTTCTAAATTTGTAGTCTTTACTAATTGTGGGCGTTGATTTCGCAGGTCCGTTTCTCATTAGAACTTCCAAACGCCGAAATGCCTCAATTCAGAAGGCCTATTTAAGTATATTTGTCTGTCTATACACCAAGGCCATACATTTAGAGCTAACTTTTGAATTAACCACTAAGACTTTTTTGACTTCATTTACTCGATTTACTTCTAGTCGGGGTTTACCTAAGTCTGTATATTTTTAGTACGAGAAAAATGTAATAGGTGCTTTTCGCGCTCGTAAGGAAACTAGTGACTTTCTAAAGAAATATTTTTGCTACGGCTTCTCGTGAGATTAGGTAGTTATTCGGTCCTCATTACGCCCCAAATTATGGAAGAATTTGGGAAGCTGACGTAAAATCGGTCAAGGATTTAATGTTGCGTACTTTGGGTAAGCAGCCTCAAAATTTTGAAAATTTTTTAACTGCTTTCCCGCGCCTCGAAGCGGTGTTAAACAGTCGTTCCCTTTGTTTGCCATCCTTCAATTCTAACGACGGCACTAACTATCTCACTATCGGGCACTTTCTCATAGGTAATCATATTCTTAGCCTCTCCGAAATTTCCTATCCTGAAGACCAGAATCCTAATTCTCGCTGAGAGCATCTTTGTCAGGCGACTCAGTTGTTTTGACAAAAATGATTTAAAAAATATCTGAACACTTTTTAAAAGTTGGCCGACCAATGACTTTTGTCCATTAACCAAAGGCTTCCTAATATGGTCGCTTTGTTCGTTCCCTTCTAAATATTTATCACTAGTAATCACTAGTAATTTAAAACATACTGGCAAAGAGTTAGCTGGTTTTTGTTAAGTATAGTTTTATTGCATACACGGAAAATATACTTCGTCCTGCTTTCTTAATAATTGGTTTTTTATACACACGATTTTATACACGGTAGAACGATAAACATTCGGAGATTTTAATTTTCTTTTATTACATTCTATTTAGGTGGCCCTTATTTATAGGATCTGAGTTTCCATGAGCTCTCGTGACCTCTTTGTCACGTCAATATATATTCCAAATGGACCTGCACCTTGAACAAGTTCTAAATTACTAGAACGGGTGGAATAGCTTCCGCGTTTCAGTGATATATAGACCCAAACTACAGATCTAACTAAGGAAATAGGGTCTTTAGTGAGGAACCAGACTATGATAGCTCCCCGAAAGAAGGCAATAGCTTTTTCGGTACTTAGAGTGACAGAAACTAAAAAGGTTGGTATGGTACGATATGGAAGGCAATGGGAAACCACCACATTACTTCCCATGTACACAGCGTACTCAAATTGTTATTAAATATGATGGCATCTTCTGGCGTAAAAAATTTCGGAGTTAAAATAGTCTCCCTTTCAGATCTCCAGGTTGGGACTACTTCGGGGGTTGCAATCGGAAAGTATAGAAAAAAGGTCTTGAACATTCTGTAAGTCGGAGCGTGAAATGTCAGAAGTATAAAACTAGTGAGTAAGTTAGACAACTAGAAAATTAAAATGGACAGGTTAGCACTAGACATAATACGCATCAACAAAGTTCGCTGGCCAGAGGCGGGGGATTTTTGGAGTGGAGACTTTAGGGTAATTCATACAGGATCAGAGGATGGAAATTTGGGTGTGGGGATAGGTATGAGAAAAAAGATAGGACAACGTATAGAAAATTATTTGCAATAGAACAAAAGAATACCCATGGCTAGATTAGAATCGAAACCGGTAAAAACAGTAATAATACAAGTATACGTGCCCACGTCTAGCTACAGTGAGGAAGAAGTAGAAGCGATCTACAAAGATATTGAAGACATACTAAGATACGTAGAAGGACATGAAAATTTAATAACTACAAGAGATTTTATTTCAGTGGTAGTTGAAGGTAGGTAAGCAGTGGTAGTAGGTTTACTTAGTTTAGGCACAAAAATCACAGTGGAAATAGGCTGGTAGAATTTAGCAACAATAACAATTTAACCATCACAAACGCATTATTTCAATATCATTGAAGACAATAAACGTGGAAGATGCCAGGAGATATACGAAGATATCAAATAGATTACATTCTTGTTAGGCAACGGTTTAGAAATCAATTAAAAGGATGTAGTAGTTACCCAAAAGCAGATATAGACACTGACCACAATATCGTAATTATGAAGGACGCCCTTAAATTTAAAATTTGAAAAGAAGAAATAGAAAAAGGCACTTTGACTTTTAAAAACTAACAGATAAAAATATCTACGAATGATTTAAAAAATGTTAAATAAATTGTTGAAAAAAAATTTCTTATACTAAGAAAGTAGTAACAGAATGGAACAACATTAAATCCAGCTTAGACATGGAGGACGAAGATATTCTGGGGTATACACAAAAAGCAAATAAAAAGCTATAAATAACAAGGGACGTTCCTTCTAATAGAAGAAAGACAAAAATACAAAGATAGATCAGATGAAACAGGAAAGCGGCGATACAAAGCCATAAAATGGGAAATTAATCGCAAATTCAAGAAAGTTAAAGAACAATGGATTGATGAAAAGTACAAAGAGATGCAAACTAAAATGGAAATAGGAAAGACAGACGAAGCATGCAAACTAATTAGAATAAATTTTAGGGATATAAAACCGTATGGCAAAAAATTTAAATGACGCGAACGGACACGTCATTAAAGAAAATGTAGTGAAAGTGAATAGATGGTAAGAATATATACAGGGAGTTATATGCAGGAGAGGTACTAACAGCATTAGAACAAGAATCAGACATTGACAAGGATGACTTGGGATATCTTATATTTAGAGATAAATATGAATTAACATTAAAGGGTCTGAAAAATGGTAAGGCGACGGGTACAGGTAAGGTGCAGGGAGAAACTCTAAAAGCCGCTGGACAAGCAGTAACAGAACGTATCTTCTAACTTATAAGCTATATGTACGAAACAGGCGAGATACCCAAAGATTTCAAAAGTAACATCATAGTTACTATACCAAAACAAGAGAGGCTCGGACGAATGTGAAAATTTTCGAGCAATAAGTTTGACAGCACAAGTGTCAAAAATATTAACACAGAATTGTACAAAGACGAATGGCAAAACGAGCTGAAGAAGTACTAGGAAAAGATCAATTTGGGTTCAGACGAAACAGGGAACACAGGAGGCTATTTTAGCCCTGAGGGTGATAATGGAGAAAACAGTGAAAAAATTGGAAAGCGTGTATATAGGGTTTGTAGATCTGGAAAAAGCATTTGACAATGTAAAATGGAAAAAAATGTTCAAAATACTCAAAACGATTGGTCTAAGTTTTAGGATAGACGGATAGTGCATAGCTTATACAAAGAGCAAACAGCGGTAACAGAATTAAAGCAGAAACGTACAGAAGTAAATATTATGAAAGGGATGTGCCCTATCCCCAATAATTCTTAACTTATACATTGAAGAGGCCATGAATACCGTCAAATGCAAGAAGACATTTGCAATTGTTATGCATCGATTCCACCTTTATCGTATAGAACTTTATAAGGAATTATTTGGATATTGTAGCAGAAGTACATATTGAAGTGTTACACCATAGGTCGTTAATGCATGAATATTTTACCTTTATTTATTTACTAATTAAATAATTCTCGAAGGATCAATTAAAACTTTATTATTATAATGGTTGATTAAAAACATTACATTTTTTACGTAATTTGAAGTTTAATTACATGTAGAAACACACAACTTGAAGACGCACATTCAAGTTCAAAGTATAAACATGAACTAACTTTACACTCTCTTTCTTAAGAAACGTTTTACCTTAGTCCTGTTCATAAACCCATTACCTGTCTTAGAAATTCCACAAACCCCTTTGTTAGAAACCATTAAAGTATTACTCATACATTCCTGGTTTACTTGAAACTGACGGCAATAGATTAACACATGTGATAGGACCTTTTGAAGGAAGATTGAAAGACTTTCACTGTGTTAGTCATACATTCGGTCTGCTAAATAATATGAACCCTAATTATAAACTGAAATATTATTTAATGGTTCGATTTCTCGAACATACTGCCCCCGTTGAAGGCTTATCTTCAACAAACAATTAATTCCTTAATTCAAAAAAATTTTCCTTTGTTGGGTGTTTTTTTTTTATAACTGAAAACTACTAACCAACTAGAGAAACGCAAAGTTGTGCATTAAACATAGTATCTAAATAACTACTCTACATAAGCATTTTATTTAAACATTATCTATGGAGTTAACCTTCTTCATTAGAAAGACGGCATAAATTTGTAATATTTCTGACAAATACTCCATTTTGAGTTTTAACCTTAACTGCTCGAACTTATTATCTCGACCACATATTAATTCGATAACTTTAGCCAAAGGCCAATTAAGTGGACGGGTATGTTCTTCCTTAAGTAAAACGATGTCGTTTACCTTTAAATTCTTTGAATGAGTAAGCCATCTTGGCCTATTCTGAAGTTGATTCAAATACTCCTTTACCCACCTTTTCCAAAAATTTTGTTGCACACGAGTGCATTTTTGATATCGTGTTAAACGATTTTCAGAAGTTTCTGATAAATCTTTTTCAGGAAATGCCATACCACCGATTAAGAAATGTCCTGGCGTCAGACAATTAAGATCGTTTGAATCACTGGAAAGAGGTTGAAGAGGTCTTGAATTTAAAACCGCTACGAAATGGGCTAAGATTGTAGTAAATTCCTCAAAAGTGAACCGGGACTCTCCTACAATACGGATTAAATGAAATTTTGTACTTTTTATAGCTGCTTCCCACAGACCTCCCCAGTGCAGACTTTTAGGAGGAATGAATTTCCATTCTACTTCCCTAACTGCTAAGAAATTTTCTACCGAATCAATGTTTGCCCTTTTTTTGAAAAAACCGGAAACTTCCTTCAATTGGTTTCTTGAACCTAAGAAATTAGTGGCATTGTCGCTATAAACAATTGAGGGATTGCCTCTTCTAGAAATGAATCTTTTTAGGGTTAAAATGAAAGCGTCTGTGGACAGGTTAGATACTAATTCTATATGCAGTGCATTAGAAATCATACAAATGAACACTGCAATATAGCATTTTGTCAAAGGAGCTCTTCTTAAGTTTGAACTTTTTACAAAAAATGGGCCACCTAAATCCACACCGACCTTGAAAAATGGCCTGGCAGGTTGTAATCTGTCGCGAGGTAAATCGGACATTATTTGTTCACATGCTTTAGCCTTAAATTGATAGCAAACTAAACAGTTTCGGATTATTCTTTTTATTTCTGTAAGACCCTTTAGGGGCCAGTATTTTAAGCGAACGTTCGATAAAGTGGTTTGCGCACCAGCGTGTCCTAATCTTAAATGTTCATAATTAATTATCATGTTGGTTACGAAATTCTTTGAGGGTAGCAGAATTGGGTGTTTTTGGTCGTATGGTAAATCTGAGTAAGACAACCTACCTCCTACACGAAGAATACCATTATTATCAAGAAACGGTTACAAATGCAATAATGCCTTATTTGCAATTATTTTATTACATCGTAGTTCTGAAATCTCTCTAGAAAAGGACTGTTGCTGTATAATCTTAATTATGAGAAGTTCAGCTCTTTGGAGTTCCTCTACCTTTAAGGAACCAGATAAAATTTTTGATTTGTTTTGTAGGTTATTTACAAATCTTAGACAGTAGGCTATCACTCTTTTTAGTTTAATAATTGAAGAAAATTTAAAGATAATGACTTTCCAAAAATTTGAACAAGTGTCTTGTTTAGTGTTATATAAAACAGTTTTAATATTTCTTTCTTCTAGAACATTGCACACACGGATTTCTTTACAGTCAAACTCGTCTAAGTTTAACTCTGAATTTTTTAGAAATTGTGGCCCTTGCCACCAAAGAATAGCTTTTATTATTTCCTGTGGGGTCATTCCCCTCGAAAGAAAATCAGCAGGATTATTCTCGCTCTTAATATGACGCCACCGACAGTTTGACGTTATTTGTTGAATTTCTGAAACTCTATTGGAAATGAAAATTGACCACCTAGAAGGATGTGCGTTTAGCCAGCAGAGTAAAATTTGGGAATCGGTCTACAAATTGATGGTAGAAATATTTAATTTATCTTTATAAATTGACAGTATTTTTCTTGTTAAATCTGCTAGTAGCAACGCACCACACAGCTCAAGGCGAAGTAAAGTGATAGTTTTTAACGCAGCAACACGACTTTTTGAAGTTATGAGGTTGCATGACACGTAATTATTTTTGTAAATAGCACGTACATAAACTGCAGCACCATTCGCCTTCAAACTAGCGTCACAAAATCCATGTATTTCAACTTTGCATATTTCGTCTTTAAGGAATAGCAACCTCGGAATTTTTAGCCTTGAAAGTATGTGAATGTTTTCTGTGAATTCTAACCACTGATGTGAAAGTTCACTAGTCAAATTTTCATTCCAATTTATCTTAGAGAGCCAAATTCTTTGCATTAGAATCTTTGCTATGACTATGACGGGAGAAATTAATCCCAATGGATCAAACATTTGCGCTATTTGAGACAACACTGTACGTTTAGTTATTGAGTGTTCCTTTGAAATTTTTGGAAGTGAAACTGAAAATTGGTCCGAATTTGGATCCCAAGAAATACCTAAAACTTTATTAGAAGCGTGATCAACGTTGATCTCTACATGATCTTGAGAAATATTTTGTATAACCTGTTTGAGAAATTGAAAATCGTTAGAGCACCATTTATGCATATGAAAATCCGCTGAATTTAGAAGCTCTTTCAATTGTTTGTACATTTCTGTTAAATTGTCTAGTGAATTTCATAATGTCTTAAATGAAGCGTACACAAAACAAAGCTATCAATATTGCTGTCGAATTAGATGTAAAAATGTACAAACCTTGAACGTGTAATTTAAAATAATACCACATATACTGCCTTCACGTCCCTACTAACACCACTTCAATCGCTATTCTAAAGTCGTAGGTCGTCAGATGATCCATCTTATTTTTCTAAGGGACAACTTTTAACTGCCTCTATTTGACAAGGAAACCTGTTGTCGAGTTGACGCGTATAATTAGTCATAGCGACGTTTTGTTATACGATCTACTCTAATTTATAAATGTTTATGGTAGATGGCTGCACTGCAGCATTAAATGATATATAACATACGAATGTAGATGTCTGTTTACGTTGTAACCAAACCAATTATTCAAATAAACATAATAGAAATATTAAAGGTATTTTAATGAAAACCAAATTGTTATTTGAGGTATGCAATATTTATAAAACTTGGTTTTAATAAACCTAGATGTGGCTACTCAACGCGTAATTTGCTTTGTGATTTGAGTTGCCTAAATCTAATAGTATGTATTGTTACATAAAACAATAACTGATAAAATGGTAATGTGAACCTAACATTTGAAAATGTTCTAACCTTGATGTTGGAAGATTCGCCTCAACAGACGACAGGAGACACTGCTCCCGCACGAAGATAATATTCAAATAAAGCTACTGCCCACTGTTTGCGTCACTAGTTTTAAAGTTCAAACGTTAAAATTCACTCTATGCGTTTATTCACGATTCACGACGATTATTCTCCTAGTACGTGTGTGTGCAATCATTTAATAAACAAAGTATCGTTAAAAATTGGGAACTTTAAAAATTTTACTCGTATAATAGTATACGTATTCTTCACAATCAAAATATAATATCACACACACATACATACACACAAGTTATTAATAATCTGGAGTTTGGTAACAGTTTATGACGCAGTATAGTTTGCTAAACGTAGCAACCAGTCATTTCACTTCAAGGTTCAGTAATCAACTGAATGTACAGGTGATTAGCAGATCACAGGAATTCCGAAACTAAGGGTTTCTAATAACTATTGCATGCCTCTGCTATTCATATCCTGCAAAGTATTCTTACAAAAGCAGTAAACCTTCAGGCTCAACCGGTCGTATTCGATCGCATTAGTTCTATCTTATGTAGCTCTAACAGTGTAACTATATTGCTGAATCGTTTCGGAAAAATATAAAATAAATGTAAGTAAAGTTAATAAATGCAACGCAAGTTTGCAAGTCAGCACCAACTTTTTTGTAATTTCGTTTTATTTTTTTTAATTTACTTTTTAATCAGTTTTACGGTTGTGTTACAGGTTATTTTTGGCTTTAAGAAAATCATTTCAAACAATACAATTATTTGCATTAGTAATTTAATGCAAAGTTCTTGATGTTATCACTGGTTGATAAGTCGAAGAATACAATCAATTTCGTGCTTTATTTGTTGGTAATCGCGAATGAAATTGGAGGTCATTCCTTAAAAATGTTGCCTAGTGTATTTTTGTTTTGAGTGGTGTATTCCGTATAATCGTGATTGTTATTGGATTTGAGCGATCTGACTAGAGCGTGTTAATTATTAATTGGTCATTTTTGAATGTTCTAATTCGTGTTTTGGTAACCAGCCAACCTGGTGCGATCGTGGATGGTCGGTGGGACATTTGAAAGTTCGTTGTTGGACAAGAAGGTCGTAGTAGAAACGTGGTTACAGATATTTTTAAAAGCTGCGTTTGAGCTTTTCCAATTTGGGATTTTTATACTTGCAACTTTTACACGAGTTTCCGTTTGGTGTATGAAGACATCGTCTGGCTTGTGGTTTAGCCGTTGGAAACTTGGACCACCCGTTTATTGGGGATTTTACGAATCTACTTTGACCGCCATTGTTGGCAGCGACTAGAGGCCGTTATAAGAAACCTTTTCTGCAGAATTATTATAACGCTCACACTTCTCTGATCATTGCTTCAATCCAGAAAAGGTAAATAAATCAAAATAATTAATTAATTTATTAATCACGAAATTTTCAAATACAGTGTTTACCTTCCTAATAATTAATTTGTGTAAGTTGCATTACAGAACTATGGCTGTTGACTTTTTTTATATATGTTTTTTATTAACAACAAAATCTTTTTAATAATAACACAAAAGGGTGTTGCACCCAAACTTAGTCAATTTTTTAGCAAATTGTTTTCGTAGGTTTCGACCTTCGGGAAAAGATTTCAAGTTCAGGTCGCAAGTAAAAGTAACCTTGCAATTGGAGTCTGTGCGTGCAGCCTGGTGGTGGCTACAAAATTCAACGCTCTCGTTGTATATTGATTGCTTGCAATTCCATTCTGTGCATCCGTATCCACCGAAGTATATTCAGGTCGCCAAGCTGAGCAGATCCTTTAGGCAAAGTAAGGTATATTATGTAATTATAAATAGTCTTGGATCATCTTTATAAGATTGTTTTACTGTGTTGCATTTTACAATATGTATAAATGCGTATATTGAGTATAAATTTTGTAGGTACTTATAAGAAACAAGTTCAGACGTACACCAGCTGGTTATTAGTAGATAAGGTAAGAATCTAACAAATGTGTTTTCTCCTAATGTTATACTGATTAAATATATTCGTTAAACCTGTAAGTGTTGTCAAACTTTTCTTGCGTCAACCCACTAACTTACCCCCCTTTTGTGTAGAGTTTTGTGCGGCCTCATATGAGCTAGTCGAGGGCACAATTTGGCACAATTTATAATGGTAACTACCAAGATTATCCCCTCCCAGTTATTATTACATTGAAGGCAACTTACAAATCAAAAGTAGCCGTAACAGTGCCGCCTATAAGAGTGCCGCTCTAGGCAACTAACTGTCTAGTCCACCCCCCCCCTCGCACTCCGAAACGGGCACTGTCCAAACCGGCAACATAGGTCAATATAAAACACTCCTTAAATGCTATACCTGACTTTTTATACATTTTTAAACTATTAATAACAAAGCTGACGTTCTGTCCATTCGCAATGTGTTTGAAATAACTAAAACCAAGGTATATCCAAGCATGTTTTATATTGCATTGAACTTCTCAATTTTAGCATCTTATATTTAAACATTACTTTTGAATAACTAAACCGTTCATATAAGATTTCAATCCGTTTTGGAAAGTTAAAGTCTAAATTTATTAGTCATTCTCATTTAGCGTAATTGTACCTGACGCACTTGGTATTAGACTTTTAATTACAGTATACTTTTGATAATGTATATTAAAGATATAAAAATTACTAGAAGCTTCCACCTCGTCTTAGTACAATCAATAATATGAACAGAATGTAGCATAAAAAAATTATAACGAAGGACTGCCTGAAGCAGCAGAAATAACCTGTTCACTTGTGATCTGTTATATTTCACATTTGCGTGTTATTAGCATTCGAAAATTAATCAAAGTAAGCTATGCAAAATTGTCTATTTTAAATTCTAGACTGGTTTATAACGTTTGGTCACCAAGCTTTATATTCACCTCTAAGCAGCGACCGTATATTAAAATACGGAGTATGTAGAAAATGTTGCCTTCACTATAATCTCGTTAGAAAGAGGATTATTTGAGCGTACAGTATATAGTTACTGACCGATACACAGACATCTAATTCCCGTGAAACTACGGGCAATTTCTTGTTAATCCGTTAATGAAACTGGAAACCCCTTTCTACATTACGTTAGGGTTTACTATTTTTTTATTAATTTAATTTTTATAGCTTACATTTATAAGTTTATAGTGATGCAATTTATAGCCTCCCAGAGAAGTAAAATCCATTATCTAAGTATTTTTATTTCACTACAACCTGGAATATCCAGTGTCCGATTATTTATTGGTATAATCATGAAATTCCTTTTACACGTAGAGTATGCTATCCTTTAGACTCAAGTCTTATGATTTATATTTACAGCAGGTGTTAAGTTTTGCAAACAAACCACTAACAAAATTATTCGTAATTTTTTAATAAACTTTTAAACAAAGAGAATTGCATTTCAAACCACAAAAAATGCAGTTATGCCATTTTATATAATCCATTACATTAATATAGAATGTAACTAGTAGTTTGCAGTGACTTCAGAAACCCTGAAAAGGACAACCAGACGAATAAACGTTTTAAAGTTATTAACCGGCCATAATCACTTAATCATACAGCATGCACAGATTTCGGCTTATTCCAACCCTACAAAGACAGCGCTGTGTTTCACTTACTGCCTATAATATCATTCATCTAATATAAGAGTTATAATCCACTGCAGACAATCCTTTCTGGCCGATTAAGATGAATTTTCCTCTTGCTAAAAGCAAAAGAAAGTACGGCGCCGCTGCTTGAGTTTAACAGACAAATTAATTTCCTAGAACGAGCAATCAATTTTTATGCACACATACGTAAACTCGAAGTATAAAACGTTCTGGACCTATTGTTAGTTTTCTGAAACCGTTCCAGGATCTGTTAAGCAAATAGCTCATGCAAGTGTTGCCCTACTACACAAATCAATCGTTCTATTCCGATTTTTGAGCGAATTATACTTAACCGGTCTCTTTTTGTAAAATAGGCAATTTATTTAGTTATTTACATATAGCACATTGGAAACATACTTCTGAAATGCCCGTATATATGTAAACTAATTAAGTTTGACGCATAAAGCAATATTACAAAAAAAAATTTATTTATATTAAACAACAGAAAGATCGTATTTTAAATAACAAGATTAATTTAATACTAACAATTTTTACATAAAAGCGCTAACTTTTGTTAATTTTGAGATTTCTTTTTAGTAAGAAGTTCAAAATTTTAAATCTAATTGTACATCAAATATTAGAAGTAATAGAAGAAGGCTAGAGCTTTCGCCAACATTCGAGAACCAAGTGACGTAGGAGTGGAATTGTATATAAACAAGATGCACGGAGCATGCGAGTATCAGTAGTTATAGAAACGCTGTAAAGAGGCGGCACATCAATGTGTGTAGCTGAGAACATTACATAATTAATGTTAAACGTAAAACAGACAATATTTTGCAGCGAGTTGTTATATAAAGTATAGTGTTTAAAAATGTAAGGTCTTTGGTTTGATGCATTAAATAAAACAATTTTAAAACTGGAGTTTGACGCACAAAATAAAAAACTTGAGACTTAAGTAAGATTTAAATCTATAGAAATTCTACAGTTTAATGCATATAGTAAAACGATTTTAAAGCTAGTTAACAATCAACAATAGAAAACTGGATCATTGGTATTGAATTTACAAAATTGGGTAGTCGCTATATCTGGATTTTAAAAAGTAAAGTATTTAACTACTTTGGTAATTTTCAAAGCAAATCACATTTGATAACAAAAGGGCACGGTCGTTTTGATATACGAGTTACTTTGTATTAATTAAATGCTCTTTCATAAAAGATTGTTATTAGGTTAAGACCTTACTTTTTTAATAAATATTTGTGTACAAATTCAATTAAGATAATTTCATTTGAGGTGGCAAATCCGCGTAAAAAATTTATGATTGCATAAAAGAGAGAATAAACATACAAAAAAATATTTACCAGGTTTAATACGGTATCATGGTCGGGATATTAAATTAGAACACTTTCAGTAGGACTTATTATTCATAAGGATGTAAATATAGAGCATAAACTTAACTTATGTAATTAATAATTCTAGTAAAAGTATTTAATTAAGGATTTATTATTCTATAATTCTCATTTGTTTAGAAATTATTTTAGGAAATGGTTGTAAATTGTGTATTTAAAATATTGTTTTGAGGAGTATATTTTAAACTCATTATATTTGATTTTAACTCAGCTATTTGTCTCATTAATAATATTTTATTTTGGATATTCTGATATTTAACAAGATAGCGAGACCTACAGAAGTTTTTTGTTGAGAAATTTTAAATCTGATCTTGGCACTGGAGTGAGAATTCAGATTTAAATAAAGCACAGCCGGCCTTAGACTCTGCCCCTGGGCAAAAGTTTTCCTTTTTATCGTAAAATCAAAATTTAAAGCACTGAAATGCGGACAAGTTTTTGGAAAACCTAAAAAAATATTACCAAAATACTGATTTTTTATTGAACACAATAAAATGTTTTACATGAATGTATTAGATTAGAATCAGGATAAAATTTTAATTTAATATTTAAAAGTAACTTATATTTAAATGTGGAAATGAAAAACATGAAAATAAAAAAAAATCAATTAACAATTGATGAATAAGAAAAATGTTGGATTTTTAAACCTCAAACACAAACTTTTCTACTTTTTATTGTAGCAAAATATTGTATCAAATTTGATAATTAAGCGAGGCAGCAACGTCGTTTTATAGAAATTAATGCAAGAGCAACAATGTCTTGAGTCATTGTAGTCCCAAATATGTTTTATTAATTTTAACCTGGAAAGTTTTTAGAAAACGGTCACTGGAATTGTAGATAATATTCTTAAAGCCATTATATTTGGGTAAACTTCATTTAAATTGTTTTCAATGAATATTTTAATGCAAAAATTTTTCACCATCAAACGCTCTTATAAATAGTATTAACCTTCATATAGTTCTAATCCATCCACATCTTTGCTTCCTTCAACGCTTAATGATATTCCAAATCTTTACAGTGTTTTAGAATAGATTCATCGGCCAATTTAAATTTCGAATTTGATAATAAAGCCAAAATATTACTGTGTTTTGTTTAAATCGACGCTCAACGTTTCGAACCGTATCAACAATCACAAAAAATTATTTTTAAGTTAATTTCTGGTGTCTGGGAACTCACATCTTTTGCTTCATAATTAAAAAGCGTTTTTTTTGCCTTTTCATTTGAATTTGGTTCAATTTCCGCTTGTTCAGCAAGTTCTTTTGCATCAATTAATGCCGCCTGAAAGCCAGTATCTCGGTATTCGTTTATCCATTTAATAAAACCTTGCAAATGTTGTAAAGGAATTAAATGCATATTTTTATTGCCACATCTTACTAATTAAATTTATTTTTGTAATATATCGTACCATATTGTTAAAGACAAAGAAGTCAAAAGAAGTTATTTCTTTTTCGATTGATTGGCATTCACTAATCAAAGCACAATCTGTTGTATTTTCGGCTAAACTTTGTTAGCACTGCATATATCATTTAGCTGATATTTGCCTTTACGGATTCTATTAAACCCGTTTTCGATGTTTTAGTAAATATTAAATTTTCCTTTAAAAAACCGTTCACTAGAACCAGAAAAAGCGTATAGAGCCGTTGCAAAAATCCAAACAAGGATTGATTGTAACAAGAGGATGAAACCTTAAACTAAACCAGTTATGGCAGCCACAGGGTACAAAAACGAAAGGATTTGCAGTCAAAATTTTTTTGAAATTTTTCTACACGCATGTTTGCACCGTTATCATATCCTTGACCCCAGTTTTCTAATGGCAACAAGCTTTCCACAGTTAAAATTGGTAGTTAAATATTCTGCAGTTTTTTTCTGCGGCAATAAAACCAAAAAATTTTCAATGTCACCACTTCACATCGACAAATCTGAATATCATTGACATTTGTTCAGTTCGAGCAGTGTCTCGTTCAATCGGAAAGGAAAAGTACGACTTTTGTATTTTTTTAATTTTAGATTTTACGTGAAATCAGTTGTATGAGTTCATTTTGAATGTTTTTCCGATAATCGCTAATTTTTTTTTACTTGTTGCAAATGGATTTTTAAAATAGGATCAAATCGACCAATTAACTTAACGATATCTGGTTACCCTGGACGTATCTTCTAGATTTTCAGAGTGTCCTCTGAATGCTAAATTATGAGAGGCTAAGAATTGCACTACAGCAAGTAGCCTTTCTAAAATATCTTTCCATCGTTGTTTTATAGATTCAATTTCAGACTTTGATGAATCATCAATACCTGTTTTGCATTTTAAAGCTTTTAGTAAATCGAACCATTTTAAAAGACATTCCTTGTGTGATTTAGAAATTTCATGTCCTTTTAAGAGATCACCTACATTCTTCCATTTATTTAATCCTTCATAGGAGCTTAATTTTGATGAGCAATTACCAAATAGTCGGCAAGCGAAACAGTATATAACGTCTTTCAGCTTTGAGTATACCAACCAACTTCTGTTTTGCTCTTCACCGTTTTTTAAGGTGCGGGTATAGTAAAACTTGCTAAAATGTCGCCCATTAGCATCAGTAGGAAAATTAACATCTACGACACTTGGACCTTTGAGCACAATAACAGACCGTGCTGCATCAGTAATGTACGTAGGCCACATTCCTGGATCATTTTCTATATTTATATTGAGCGGCATGTTAAAATTTTCAGCTGATTCATACTCTAAGGCTGCTGAAAACAATAAAGTATGTGACCCAAGCGTAGATGATGATTTGGGTGACTCATCAGGCTCCGGTGAAGATGCGGAGGGAAGCATTGTTGAATGTAATTCTTCAACAGGTGCTAAATTTGTCAAATCGATTGATGTCAATGTCAATGACGATTCCATATCCGTTTGTCTTGAACAATTTCCTGTTTTCAAACATTTTACGAGAGATCCGCTTAGTTGTCCAGTTTGTTCCTTCCTTTTCTCGGATCTTTTTTTTTCGAACTTCCAGAATCATATTTTCTACCAACGTCTCGTTCGCGCGATGCCATCACTTTAAAAAATATATATATATTACACAGTGTGGAAGTTACCGATGGAATAAAAATATTTTTCACTTTATGCATTATTTTAGACAATAATAAACACTTTAACAATATCGATTTCGTTAATAGATTGATGCAAAAAAATTCAAACTTGTCTGTTATTGAACCAAAATTTCAAAACATAAGTGAATGATTAATTCCATCCTATTCCTATAGGTATTGTAACTTACCTAATTATTTTCCTTCAGAAGATAATCATTAATCAGTGTATCTGCAGTTTATGCTATTTGCTATTGAACTTAATTTTAATTTAAAACACTAATAATTTATTTACAATTACAATCAAATCACGTGATACTTAATAATTCATTAGTTCATTACATTTATTTATTGCATGCACTTGCACAAAACTATTATTCAATTCACTATAAAACTAATTACACTATTAAAAATACGTCCTTTTTCGCCACAATATTAATTCAATGTATTTACACGCACATAAACTAAATTAGTAAAACTCAAAAGGTTGTTGAATATGAAAAGCTCAATGCTCAATGACAACTGAACTAACTTAAAGTTTTATTATTCTGAAGACTCTAAATTTACTGATATGATGTGGAAGTAACCCGTACTTAGTTTGAACACTGATTATCTATGGGGAAAACAACCAACAACAAAAGAAATATTACAATGGCATGACACCCTACAAAAGATAATGAAGTCTGTAAAGTGTGCAGTCTTAAGAAGTTTCAAAAGTCTTAGTTACACAATGTAACTGCTTAGTGCTTTCTTATATTTATCTTTGACATTAACAGGACGTTTCATTGTTTCTTATTGTAAGCATGGAAGTTTCTTATTCTTACAGTGATTCATCCGCTCGAAAAAGGTGACTAAGATTATAACTGTAAACTACACAATATGTACTAGGTAATGTATAGATTTATGATGCATAAAGCTATACTCTGAACAGTTTTGCTATCGTTTTAAATAAAGTGTAACACAAATTTTTAAAATATGCATTGCGGTGCGCGGGGCCCTTTTGTTTGCGGGGCCCTAGGCAGTCGCTCAGTCCCCCAAAGGCGGCTGCTGATAGCAGGTATTAACACCCAACACTGGAGTCTTTCAAACCGGAGAGCATATTGATATGCAGGGTGTCATTAGTTTTAAATCTAATTAATTATGTCAAAATTATGTCATTTTAAAGCAAAAGCAACCGCTCTCTAAACATAAGTCTATTACACCTTTTGAATATTTGAAATAAGTAAAAATTTGTAAACACAATGCATTGACATATCACTTCTATCCTGGACAGATCTTATCACGTAGGTTACAGTATCGTTAAACTAGTCGGCTTGTATTTAAATGTGCAGAGAAGTGAAATAAATTTCACTGAATACCAAAAAAATTAAGAGCAAACAAAAGTTCACTGGTATTTCATATTAAGCACTTTCTATATTGGAAATTTAATTTTTCACAACCTCCAAATTTTGTATAAACACAAATGCCAACACTTAGCATTTATTACTAAATAAATTTAAATCTTTATACTAAATTTCTATAATTTATATGCCAATAAAAGCTAACTTTAAGATTAGATAAATGCTTAATATGAATTCTAGAAAAGCTGCGATAAGCTTATCTTTTAACGGTATTTATTATTTTAAAAAAAACTGCTGCATCACAAGAATATGTCGAAAATATGCTTTAAATTTATCTAAAATTTGATTGTATACAAAGTCAGTAAATATAAACCTAATCAAACAAAAATTCAACTCCGGTTTGTAGCATACCGGATAATAAGTCATCGAAAGTGAAACAGGTCATAAACACGATAGCAAACATCGTGTTTTATGACCATCTGTTTAACAAAAACTAACGATATTTTAAGAAAATGCAAAAATTTAAACTTAAATTAAATAACGAACCAAACTGCATCTGATTTCCGTTGACAAATTCTATCAGAAATTTCATTCGTTCCAAATAACACCATTAGCGATTCCAAACTTAAGGAGCTGTAACAAATTCTCTTGATAACAGCAAATACGACCACATGTTCGTAATTTCGAAACCTTGTATCATAACACAACTTATAAAGCAAAACTACTCCTGCATTCTTTCTTGCCTTACGTTCCGGCTTGTTTTTTCTTTGCGCGTTAATTGAAGTTATTGAAAAATTTTCAAGTCCATCATGACTTGAACCACACAAACACAAATCCCTAATCGAAGGTCGCAAGCCTCTAATTTCGAAAACATCTTGAGAGGTTAATAGCGTGGCTGCAACTAACTAAACGTACGTTGACGACGCTCCAAGGAATCGCCGTTAGAAATCGGAAAGTACGAGTGTGAAAAAATTTCTAGAGATGTTGAACGAAATAAATTTATATAATACATATATTCTACAATTGAAGAACTATTAAAATGAAGCGTTCCATTATGTATAATATGGAACATTAATAACGAATAAAGCACGCTTAGCGCATTATACTTATGATTCAATGCAAATAAGATAAGTGGACAAATTAAGCATGCTTCGGTACGTTTGTGCGTATGTGTGCGAGTGTGCGCGCGCGCGTGCGTCTGTACGTGCGTACGTGCGTTGTTATTATTATTATTATTATTATTACTATTATTATTATTATAACCATTATTATTTATTAAAACAATAATGTTTTTATAATACAAAAGAAAGCAACATTATTTAAAAATATATGTCCTATCGTATAATCAACAATTTAAAAGATATATGTATGTACTCACAAATGCAGTGCTCCAGCTTCCTCTAAATAACGAAAGCTTTGGTGAAAGACAGTCCTTGATTATCCACCCAACATAAAATTTTATTGACACACAACTTCTCTTCAAATTTTTGAACGATCTGTTTACTTAAGTGCCATACGTATTCTTTTACTATTTTGGATTTAACCTGATTAATATATTTTTGAACAAGACAAACTTCTTTGTTTTCTTTTATAAAATCCATAGTCGCCCAGTATATTGTAATCTTCTCTAAGGTTGTTAGGTAGTCTACTACGATATCACCACGTTTTTATTTGGAAGTTACAATATAATTATTTTGCAATGACTTTCTTTCGTTTAAGTAGTGTTTTTATAAGTATTATTACAAGATTTCAAAGTGCAGTAGTTTTTGTACTTTCAATTATAGTATGCCAAGAATATCTTTCAGGGTTGCACCATGGACATGTTCTCGATTGTGGTACCAACATTTTTTGTGAATACAAGGTGGCATTAGTTTTATGTCATTAAATTTAGGAGGTAATAGAGATTGATTAGCTAAACAAAAAACTTACATTTTACTTTTGGACCGCTTTCTAAATTCCCGACCTAGGTCAACTTAAGTAAAAGTTTTAAGACTGCTGTGTTGTAATATGTTTTTTAATAAATAACTTACGTATACAAGTGCTATCCTGAATCACCTAATGCACATGAAATAATTTCACACTAAGTGTTCGAAATTTCCACCGTATCTGAAAGTTCGTTGTTGGTATAATTCTCGGGTTTTCGTATTGTCAAAAACAATTCACTAAGCTACTACATGACAAAATATCTCCAACCACCTACATCCAATTACATTATTACATTATTACATTATTATGTTCTATTGTAAATTAGTTCTAATTTGAAAGCACGCCTACATGGTATCAACTAACATGATAGGGCATAAATTTGATATTGTATAGAGCAATTACATTTAAATGTTATTCTTATTATATATTAATAGAATATTCATATTTTGATGTAAACTATATTATTAAATTATTATAAAATTGGGCGAAATTGTTTTGGTTGATTTTTGAATTTACTGCGTGAGGATTTTTTTGGATTTGCCGAAAAACTTTTTCTATTTTCGTTTTGTTCAGTACCTAAAATATCTATATTGTTAAAATAAAATTGATGCAATTTTTAATTGCATAAGCTGCTAGTGCACTGCACCCTTTATTATTTAGTTAAGTTGAATATTTATGTTCATAAACGCGTTTATATAGGTATATTGTTCAGAATTACCGATGTACAGCTCTGGGAAATCTGTGATTTTGTATATGACAAGTGTTATATTTTTTGTTCTATTGTTGATCTTAAATTGGTACAGTAGGTTTAAGAAAAATTATTTGCTTTGTGTATTACTTGTATATCGTGTGTTTCTAAACATTTTTTTATTCTTTTCGATAGTCTCAAAATGTGTTCTATTCCAGTTAAATTGTCTTTTATTCTTTATATATTTTTACTTTAATTATGGGCTCATAGAATTGTTTAGCATAGTTGTTATTTCTTAATATGTTTTTAATTTTTTTTCTTTTTTGGTATATATTTGTAATGTGCAAACAGCATTGCTCAGTCGACTAAATTATTTGCCACATTTCTTTTATATTGTGCGGAGATACTAGAATTAAAATTAAGATACCTGCCACTCCATGTTATTTGTTATGCTAATTGGTAGTTATATTTCCTATATCATTATATAAAATTAATAGGTCGAGAAAAGCAATGATTTTGTTAAATTCCTTTTCTGTTGTGAATTGAAGGCGTGGGTGATAGAAATTGAATTTATTAAGTATTTAATTTTTTTTTTATTCTCTGAAAGGCATACTATACAACCATCCCCAAATCTTTTAAAAGAGCCAGTGTACATCTTAGTTGCTTTATTGTCTGTTCTTCTAGTTCTTCTAAAGCAGGGCTGGCAATATAAATATAAGTGATCCCATTGCGGAACCGTAAATTTGACTACATATTATGTTATCAAATTTTAAATAATTTGCATTTAAACGCATTTTTGTGGCTTGTGAAGATTCAACTAAATGTAAGGTTAGAAAACGTGTTATTGAAGGCCATTTATCAGTTATAATTTTTAATGCAAAGTCAGTGGGTGTGTTTGTAGATCATGATTTAGCGTCTAATGATATTATTAAGTGTTTTCTCGGAATTTTTGTTTTATAATGCATTTATGGAAGGTAAAGCTACCTTTGACAAAATAATCATTTTGGCCAGTTATTCTGCCTATTTGACTTAGAAAAACCATTAGAACATAAAACAACTTCAAGAATTCAGCACATACTTCCAGTATGTAAAAATTAAATTACAGATTTATTTAATAAGCAATATTTTGTAGAAATATGTTGATAATGGTAAGGTGACTGAAACACCTAACATAATATAAAAAAACCTTCTATTCAAACAGGATTGATGTTTTTATAATAATATTGACGTAATAAGGAGATCACGAGAGGTTATCGAGACCCAAAGTCTACAAATGAACACCACCTAAATATAAAAAAAACCGAAAAGAATAGAAATTTTCGAAGTTCATTGCTTCACTCTGTGAATAAATAATTTAAACGTATTGTAAATACATAGCTAGAAAAGTGCAAATCAAAACAATCCTTCTGTATAGTAAAAACCCCCAATTTTAATTCAATAATATAGCCGTGTGTACAAAGTAAAAAGGTATATGTAAAAATAATTACTCTTGATACACCTTACAAAGCATTATATGCGAACTTTATTAGAAAGCAAGCCAATCATTTTAAGCATGTTATAAATACATAGCCATTTATTTTCATTTATCGTAACAACAATGCAAATTTTATTGCATTTTTATGAACGTGTGTAAAATATCCGTGTAAAAACCATGGAAATCTGCTGCATTATAAAGCAATTAAAGCTTTAATTAATGATATAAATTGATTTTCGTGTGATGTACGTAGGACTGTATATAATTATTTATTTTATAAGAGCTTGAGTTTCTTTACACATAAAGAGCACACGCAAGCGTGTCTGTGTACTAAAGGTGCCCGCGAACGAATGGATGTATTGCTAAATACATCTGTTTTACAAACTAGAGGGTAAACGTGCTACAATCTTACAAAGGTAATACATAACCTAAATACCAATTAAAAATAAATTGTTGAACATTTCCTTTATACACATTATTTAAAGAATATCTTACATTCAACTGATGTAGGTATCGCTTATTAAAACAACTTACAGCTTAATCTTAGACAGAACATTTTTCTTAATGATTACTTATTAAAATAACCTCCGCCTAATCTTTATTAACAATTAAAGAACCCAAGCATCTCCTGTGTGAGCACACAATTCCTTTTCAATTTTCGTAATAATTTACCTATCTTTTTATTGCTTCATTTGTCAGTGTAATTGCTTAACGACTCTTGACATATAATCTAGTAAAGTTCAAAATGCTTCAAACTTTGACATCAAAATTGCTGGAAATTATTCCGTTAACAAATAATTTTTATAATATTAAAATTTTATCCTAGCTTAATTTACTTAAATATCGTATTAATTTACAAAAGGAAACAAATGTATAATTGTAATTGGTATTGTCAAATAGTGTTTATAAAAATTTCTTTTCCATTGTAATTAACGGCGTTACATACTTGCTGATTCCGCTTCAGGTTTTAATTTCTAGCCAATATTGCCGTTAAAATATGTTTGCAACGTGGATTCATTTCTAGTAGATTAAAGTTAATAGTTGATCTTGTACTAAGACTATTTATATCGAAGATAGTTTAGTTTTCGTAATATTCTTTAAAATAATTATATTTTATAATTAAGTTACTTGTGAAACGCCGACATAATAGATTACAAATTACTCGAAACGTATGTGTTGTTTGTCGTAAAATAAATTAATGAATTTATCTTTACTTGAAACTTATATATTGCTTGACGTTATAATGAATGAACGAATGACCAGTTGTAATTCAATTCCATCTAAGATACTAACATTTTAAAAACATCATTTCTTCCATTCTATTCTAGATAATGTTCTTGACATTAGCCACAGATAATGTAATAATTATTCTAATTTCGCGTTTTAATAATGTAATTTAATGCAATCGGGATAATTTATGACTATCGGAAAGCGTCGTCCATTCTTTGTTGATGCATTAAAGTATAGTCTTTGTTATCTCTTTCTTAGAGCTATTAAGCGCATTATCTATTTAATTTTTTGGCTTTCTTGATAGTAGAGTTTTCTCAAAATGGGACACTTATTCATTAATTTGTTTATTTAACAGGCTTTCAAATTTTTTTTTGGCAAATGTTATTTGTGATTTATTTTTCTTTGAATTTTCTCGAAAGAAATGTGAGATTCTTTTACTAAATAATGTAGTCATCATTAGAACTAATTCAAATTAATTTTTTTGGAAGAAAGCTATTCTTTACTTAAACTCATACAGTAGTATTTTTAACGAGAACGAATATTTTATTTTTGTTTTAAATGATATATCTGGACACTGAAATTTATGTAGCATTTTAAAGTGCATAAGACTCGTTTTGGTATCAAAACTTGTTTCTAGTGGTATCTCAAAGTACATAGTTTAAAAGCGAATTTATTTAATGTCCCTAAGGCTAAAAGATTTAAATTAATGTAGTCCGTCTGTTAATGATATACATTAATGTTATTTAGTACTTTAAAAGAGTCTGCGGCGCATTTTCAGTCTGCAATAAATGTCCATACACAGATTTTAATTTTATAATTAATGAGGGCTTCTTTTTATACTTCATAAATGCATAAGATTTGTCTTGACGGTAAATCAATCTGGTTCTAGCATATATTTACCCGGATTTCGAATGAATGCTCAAAGTATTCTTTAAGATATGGCTGTTTTTTAAATGGTATGTGTTTTTAAATAGGAATCTTATTTTATGTACTAATGGAAAACGCTTATGTTTATATATAGGAAAAAATTTAATATAGGGAAATTTAACTTTTTTTGTTTTTTCCTTTTGGCGTGATTTTTTCATAGAATTTGGTGTTCAATAACCTCTCGTGACCTCAATATCACATCAGTTTCTCCCTAAATAAAATATAAAATTCGAAATCAATCCTACTGAGTTTATGTTGAGCGCCATATTTCTGCATTCATGAGTAATTTAATTACTTTTATTTTTAGTTGTATACTATATATTACTATTTCTATAAAACCTATAATACATACGCATAAGCCCTTTTCTTATAGTGGTTTGTCTGTTTAATGATCTGTCTATTTCAATTTTGAAATTAACCAAATTTCCCTCAACACTCTATCTTAACTTCACCCATAATCCATTATTAGTATGCTTTATTTTTAATTTTCTCATATTTACACACGTTCCCATCAAGTGTCATTTCAAACAGAATTCCTTTCATTTCCATACATTACTCATCATACTGTAGCAAATTCTCCTCTAAACTATCACAATCTTAGAAAAAACATAGGTATAAGATTTTATAAAGTTGTTCCAGCACCTACTTATCAATACTGCTAATGTCATTTATAAATAGTGAATTTCTTTTAATTAATTCTCTTAATATGGCGAAACTTTGGCATTAAATGGTTCAGTATTAATTACTTCTAACTTGTTTTTATAATCCGTAGCAATTCTTGTTTCTCTATTTACCAATTCCAAATATTACTACTTAAATAACGATTCTACTTCATTTGTGAATTAACCTGGACACTCAATAACAATGGATTCCTTGTCTACATTATCCTCTAATTTTCTCTTAAAATTATTTGAATTTATGCTTTTAACTTTATCGTCCTCTTTCACTTCACCAGTCTTTCCTTTTTTCTAATCACTTCTCACATCTGCATAACTAAATAAATGCTTCGACAAACCAACCGCCATTCCTTCATATTTGTACACATGCCATTTTACAGAAAGGTATAATTCTTTAATAAAAATTAACCCAAATTATTGTATCATTATTTAATATTTTACTACCTTTATTCATTTTATTTTTAAAAACTGCATTCACAGAAGGTTCCTGTACCTCCTCATCAACTCCTGCAATTATACTATTTTCGTCCGATTCATCTATTATTTTCATCTCTTCAACGTTATCGTCTTTTCTTATAATTCTGGCCTTTTCCCTAAAAATGACACAACTTCTTTTCTAACTTCACCAGGGCACCTATCACTTAAACTCTTATCTCCTTTACCTTTCATCTCCTTCTTTATTTGATTCAAATTCACACAAACCTTCTATTTTTACATGAACCTCCTCGTTCCATTTAATTCTTTCATCCCCCATAACTATTACTTTATTCTCTGAAGCAATTATCCCTGTCCTCCTACTAAGAAAATCCATTTCCATAATGACAACAACTCTTAACCCTGGTACTATCAAATATTCTTGCTTAACCGCATTCCTTCCCAGCTTAACTTTCAGAATTATTATACTGTTGATTACTGTCAACTCTTTGTTATTCGGCGATACTAAGTTATTTCTTTTAATAGGTATAACTTTCTGCCTTAACTCCCTTGAATTGTCTTTTGTAAAATCTTCACTTACTAAAATTGCTTCAGCTCCTGTCTCTAAAAGTAATTTAATCTCTTTTTCTTCTACTTGTAACTTTATTATAGGTAGTAAACTATTTTTCCCATTAACTTTTAAATTATTTTCCAAATCAAGTTTTATAAATTCACGCGCATGTTCCTATTTATTAATTTTTATAGTCTTATCGTTTGATTTGTCTGTTTCTAAAAATTCTGCCTACTTGATGTTGCAGGTTAACTTACAATATCCGCATATGTCCTACTATTATCATTATTATTGCTCGTGCCATCCTTTTGTAAATTTGTAGCATTTCCCATTTTTGGGTGTGTTTTATTCTCAGTGGTACGGGATTTATTGTTCTCGTCATATCGTTGAAGATACTCCAAAAACACATCTGCATCTACAATATTTTGTAAGAAAATACATTCTCTTAATTCTGTTCCGAAGTGTTCCGCTAAATATTTTATAATTTGCTTGTCCTCTAAAGGAGGATCAAGTTGTTTGGCAATACTTAATTTTATTATGGCATACAACTACCTTGTCATGCCAGAATTGGTACTGTGTTTGTCCATAAGTAAATTATCTCAAACTTTAAATTGCTGGTTGTCTCCCAGAAGTGTTTAAAAATTTTAATCTCGAAGTCTATAATAGAACTAAACTCACTATCAATCAGCCCAAGCCAAATCTCTGCACTCTCTCTTAACATGGACCTCACAATATTCAACTTTGTCTGTTCATCCCAACCGCCCTGTATTAAAGTTTATACGTTATTTAAAAATATCTTATGGTTAAATTTATTATCCCCATAAAATTTCGAATGTTGTTTCAGCGTAACACTTGTTGGACACCATGGCCTACGTTCCCCAAAAAGAATATTTTTAACCCTATCTTCTAAATTTTTCACTTTATTTTCAAAATTCTCTAAGTCTTTTCTGAATGTTTTAAACCCTTGATTTCGTTTACTCTTTGATCTGAATTTTTGAGTTTCCCACTAGTTTCTTTATCACGTACATCTTGATTCTCTTTCATTTGAACAATTTCCCATTTAACGTCATTCATGTCCTCTAGAATCTGTACCAGTTTTCCTCTAATTTCAAATTTCTCCTTCTTAATGGTTTTATCAGTTTCCTTTAAATCTGAAATTGATTTTTCACCCACCTCTTTAAATTTCTTTTCATTCTTGTCACTTTCCACACTTAACTTCCCCCAATTTTGCTATATTCGCTCCAAATTCCGCTCGTAACTCCTGAGTATTTTATCAAATTTGTCATTCATTTCTTTCATAACCTTTTTCATTTCCGCCACTTTTTTGAAATTTCTTTGATTGCTTTCACTCACTTCTTGCATATTCTCTTTTTGTTCTGCACATTTTGATTTTTTCTCAGAATTTGGTATCATGCCAACAAATAAATTATCTCTAATCTTAAATTGCTGGTTATTCCCCCAGAAGTATTTTAAAAATTCAATCTCGAAATCTTTAAATAAGTTTAGCTCACACTCAATCACTACAAACTAAATTTCGACACTGCCTTTTAACATGGACTTCACAATATTCAGGTTGGTTTGTTCATCCTAACTGTCCTCTATTAAAGTTTTTATGTTATTTTAAGCTATCTTAGGGTTAAGTTTATTATCCCCATTAAAGTTTGAATGTTGTTCCAGTGGAACACTGGTTGAACTTCATCTCATTGGTTCCCTAACATGAATATTTTTAACTTTACTTTCTAGGTTTTCAAACTTATTGCCCAAGTCTGTTTTAAGATTTCCCAAGTCATTTCTAATTGTTTTAAAACCCCGCTTGGCAGTTTTCTTCTATTTCGTTTACCTTTTGATCTAATTTGTTGACTTTCCCATTAGTTTCTTTTTTAGTTGCGTAATAAATTGCTTTTATTTAAACAATATTCTCTTTAACGTCATCTGTACTCTTTAAAATCTGTACTACCTTTAATCTAATTTCAAATTTCAATCCTTTCCTGGTTTTGTTAGTTTCTTTTAAGCCCCTAAGTTATCTCGTCACTTATCTATATAAATTTTCCTTCCCTTTTGTCATTTTCTAATCTTAAACTTTCCCCCAATTTTGCCGTATTCTCTCCAAATTCCGCTGGTAACTCCTGAGTATTTTTATTAGATCTTCCACTCATTTCTTTGAAACTAATTTCATGTTTTTCATCCATTTCTTTCATACTTCTTTTATTCTCTCATTCGTTCATACTTGTTTCACTGTATTCGCTCATTTCTTGCGTAGTTTTATTTAAATTAAATAAAGGAGCCATCATTTTAGATTCTTGAGTCTCTACCACACTTTGTTCTTTCTTTACCTCAGGATCCTTTTATTTTGTGTGTCACACATAAACACGTTACTGAGAACCAATTTCTACTCCTTTTGCTTTCAAACTGCTAACGAATTTCTTTCATTCTGTCAGTCGAACTGGAAACCAATCAGATATATTACACAGAGAAAATCTCCACAAAATCTTACGAGACGAGACTCTAATTTTCAGACAATTTAATCGAGCCTCTAAGGTGGGACACCGCAGATTATGCTATGGATTGGCTGCCTAAACGTTGAGAGCGACAAACGTTGCTGAGAATCGGAGTACAGCCGCCCTCTTTAATATCGATATAAGAATACAATACAAAATATGAATTTTTATTTTACTTTACCACTTTTCTGTGCCTGGCTTGCTCAACGGAGAATATGCTGTGGAATTTACAAAAGTGAAATAAAACAAAAATCTCAAGAGACATCTATGACCAATCTTTCTATACACTCAAATAGATCTCTCGTTTATACACATACATAGATATAAGTAACGTTTATAGATACAATTTGTAGCTTAAGTTTAGATAGAAAATTTACCTTGTGCGTGCTTACGTATTAAATAACCTTTTATCTTATTCTTGCTAATGGTTACAGAACCCCAAAATATTTTATATGTGAGTCACAAAATTTACTATAAGTTTTGTTGAATAATCTAAGCGTACTTGAATTACCTTGTCTCTCTCTCAGCGTAAATGACCAATGACACTGGACAGAAAGTTTTGTAACAGTCAAAATGCTTCAAATTGTGACCTCAAAATTGCTAAAAATAAACTATACAATAACAAATAATTTTATACGCAACATAAAACTTATTATAGCTTAATCTATTAGTGATATTTGAATCTCCTGTTAGGTTACAAAACAAAGTAATACTTTGCTGCTCTAACCGTTAATTTCTTCTTTAAGACTTCCGCTCTTCGCTTATAAAGATATCGTTTTCACTGGACTCAACTGTACTGAGAAAACACGTGTCCCGAAAATGCGTGTACAATGCGAAAACAGAGATTCCTTAACTCAAAATAGACCAATTTGAACGACCTATTATGCAAGTTGCATCACTAAGCTGCTGTATGGCTTGTAAATTAGTAAATAATTATAATTAAAAGATTATTATTATTGCAAGTTAACAACGCCTACAAGTTTTGGAACATTACAATAATTTTCAAAGTGCCCGCCATTTACTCTATGCACAAATTAGTTCTTAATAAGACGTTAAACTGAACACTTTGCATTGTTTGAGCATTATTTTTTAAAGAGTTGACTGCGTTTTGGATTCGTCTACGCAATTCTTCTTTGTTATCAAGTGGGGACGAATAAACCGCAGCCATTAAGATTCCCCACAGAAAATAGTGACAGGGTGTCAAGTCCAGCGATCGTGCTGGCCAACCTGTAGAAGCATCATCACCTTTTTCGGTTCACCATCGTGCACAAACCACATTTCTTGGCAAATTACTAATGGCTGATCTTCCAATAAATTTGGCAATGTTTGCTGTAGAATGTTTAAGTAATTGTTTCCATTTAATAGTTTTGACATCACAATGGGGTCTATAATAAAATTATTAATAATACCACCTCAGAGGTTGTTACGATTATGCTAATCATGCTATAATTTTAAACATGCATGACACTGGAAGTAAAGTACTACGACCACAAATTCGGTTGCATAGATTGCTGTTACGGATGAACCCCACAAGTTAACAAACAAGCCAGGAGCTTATCTGGTTTTTATTGTAAGCAAGGCTGTATCCTGCTGTTTAGGTTTTAGTAGTCGCTGGGAGTTTCTTCTCGGTATCTCCAAATTTTGTACGATGAGGTAAATATGCCTATTCTATGGCAATGTACAGAAAAGTTTTTTTATGTAGAAGAAAAGGGTACAGGAATCGAAAGAAAATCACTTCGCCGAAGTCACCACATACACGCACGACCGTTCTCTTTAATTGTCTATAGTAAATTCCTTGCTTTAAAGATGCGATCTACGCGCGACACTGTCGTAGTCCCACCATTCCACGCTTTCCAAAACCAACAACGCTAACCACATCCACATTCTTTCAACCTGAGAATTCGAACCTATGCGTTTTACGTACCTAAAATTATGGTCTGTTGTCATGAAATTCGTAAAAACTATAATCGTGAAACTTTACATGTAGAAACTTAAATTAAGGATGGGAAAGAAGCTTTCCATGATTGATAGTGGGTCATATTAGTTGCATGAGGATTTTCTACGGCATATATATGTTCATTATATAGGTTAGTGATATCACATCTAGTAAATGAAGCTTTATCTGTGAATAAAATTATGCGACTGAAATTTGCATTCTTATTTTTCTGGTTTTAAATATAATGACGGGAAACTCAACATCTTTTAAGATCGATAGACAAAAAGTCTTGTACCCTATGAACCTTGTATGGGTGCAATAACTATTCCTTTAAAACGTTGTGAACAATACTTTTAAGATCTTGTAGTTCAGGTCCTGAGCATCTAATACTTGCTTTTGGGTCTTCTTCAACTTCATCTAAAATTTATCTCACTAGATCTGCAGCTCTTGTGGTACGTTGACGTCCTCGATCCGTTGTATTAAACCGAAATTCAGTCGACAGGTATGCTAAGACTAAATAATAGTTAAATTAAATAACGAATAAAAAACAAAATCTTCTATTAACTATGTTTTTCTATATACTGCGTTTTGCACTTAACGCAGCCACGACAATGACTCTGCGCAAACATTTTAAATAATTTTTTTTTGACAAACCGCCATTTAAGCAAAATTTTACAAGAGAATAGCTTTAAATTTAGCCGGCTATTCCGAAACAAAAATTGGTAGTCATTGCATAAGCAGTAAAAAAAAGTTGGACGTGTATTTACAGAATATATCATTTTTGGGACACTCGCGTACTTTCATAACCATAATGTACAGTACCATAAAATGCCAATTGAATGTAGAAATTTACACTGCAAAAATGGTTAAAATCTATTGACGTGTTTTCGAATTATTTTAGCATATCAAGAATTTTCTAAGAATTTTTATGCCCTCTGACGGTTTAATGAAGCAACTTGTGTAATATGTAAGTTGGCCAAATAGGCTTATTTTGAGCCGAGGAATACCTGTTCTTACGTTGTACACGCATTTTCTGGACATTCTATAACCAGATATGTATATACTATATTTGAAATTAACTAGTAAACCTGATGTTTTGCTGTTTCTACAAAAAAAATCAACGCTAGGGACACCTTTATACAAACCCTATTTTTAGATTTTGTTTCAGGTTATTAGATTTTTATTTAGGATGGATTCATTTTGAAGTTAGGTTTAATTTGAAGCACGTTATATTTTCACGTTTAAACCCAATGTAGTACCTTCGGGTGGAGCATTGGGGACGTGGCCGCAAGTATAGTGGCCCTTATTCAAATTATAATGTTTCTCATATAGGGCTGCAGTGAAAAGCGATTTGAATAGCAGTTGATGTTTAATCTATGTGACTAATCAACTTACAAAATTACATCCTAATTATTTATGTCAGATTTACAGTTGGTTCTTAGTTTCTTACTCCGCTGAGACCATAACGATGCATTCTCTTCTCCCATTAAAATCACTTATAGCAATTTCATACATTCATAAGGAAAACGTTTAATAACTATCCTAAGACACTAAGCTAATTCTTATACGAGCAAATTTCTTGCTTTTCGGTGTGTTTGTTATAAGGGAACTTCTCAATTACCACGTTAAATGAAAAATCACCTGTTGTAGCAATTATGTGAAATAGACAACCTATGGTTATCAGTATTTCTATACCATCCGCGTGTTGTCACATGGAGCGATATTTATCCTTAGCACAATCGTATAAAGTATAATACAAACATTACTTAGGCGTTAGGTGGTTGTAAATATTCGTTTTTTTTTGTGCAATATTACTAATTCACTTTCATATTGAACATCTTGGTTATAATGCCCTATTATAGCGCATTGCATATACAAGAGCGTAAAGAACATCACCAACTATAGCTAATAGGTATCTAAACAAAAGTTGGAGCGACAAAATATTGCAGTTAAATTTGGTTTTCAAAATTAATGATGTCCTTTGATGATTAATGTACATGCCACTGCCACATTTTTTCATGATTTTGTAAACAATTTCAATATAAAGTCAGAAGTATTATGTTCTCGCTTCCTAAGCTACAAAAATTCAAATTTAAATGTACGTCCTGTTATTTCAAGACATACATCGCAAAAAGTTTCTGCACAATGGTATAGAGTGTCAAAAGCAACACATATGATGACGATCCCAGATTTACTTAGGAAGTTTCCTTACTTGTAGAATAAATATGTAGCGTATTCGCTACTGGTAATAACTTACTGCAAAATGCGTATTATAGATAAAAAAGCATACACTGACAAATGGAAAAAGTAAATGTCAGTAAAGGTAACAGAATACTTTTAACCTGCAGTATAGTCGAAACTTCTAACTTTGATGGCCTACGTAATGTTAGCATTAAGTTCTCAACTGTTTCGTAATCCATTGTAGAACAACTGCCACTTTTCTACATTTTAGTGAGCACCGAATAGTTCTAAAGAATGTAATATTAGTAAGATATTGAGTACATTGTCTTGGATGTAACTTTCATTTCCCTTCAGAATATATTGCATTTCTAACGTTTCAAAACTTTATGGTGTAAAATGGGTAAAAATAAAAACTTGACTTTTATCCGCTGTAGTGAGTTAAAAATAATACGCCAATAGCGTTGGTCTTTGTAAATGCGGAACGTGTTCGTCAAAAGAATAACTTCTGCTTTAGGTATAAATCGCACCCTAAAATTCATAAATAGTCGCTTTTATAATTCTCTTGTTAGATTTACAACGCTACAACTCTGAATGAGTTCGCTTTAATACCAAAGCTAATACATTGGAATTCATATTGCGTAAATTATTTTGAATATAGTCGACAAACTTTGTAATATTTGGGTACAATATAGCTACGGTGCCACATAAAGCGTTTGTACTGTTAGGCGCGATATTGGACCTGCCCATACCACCTGCCGCACTCCATTTACGAACAATTGAAAGCCATTGTTTTATTATTATTCTTAGGAAGTGATTTCTTCCATTTCGTTGAATATAACACCAACAGTGCATTAGTAGGACGATCATTTTTGCCCTTTTCTTTATGTGAAAACACAGTAACCACATATGCTCTTGAACTAAGTAATTCTATTTCTTTCAGGTTCCACAATGGTTGAATTCCGTACGACGTTGGACAGAATCAGGAGCTAGGAATTTTTATAAACGAAGACAGTGTGATAATCAGCAAAACATGAAAATTCTAACTGGACCAATTCTTTTGTGCTCTTTGCTGACTCTTGTATCAGCAACAGGTATTAATAGAGATTATAGTAAGTAGCTTTTCGGTTGCAATACTCCTTTTTTAAACGCAACTATTGAATAGATAAGAATTTAGATGTAGTGCTACCTCTTTGTAATTGATACAATAATTTAAATGAATGCTATTGGATCTTTAAAACAGAAGCTTTAAGGCCTTCATATAAATGATGCAATTTACTGTCCAATAAATTTTCAAGCAAAGAAGTTTCTAAGTTGCTCCACAATTTGTACTGGAGTTGAGTTATATTAAGCGTGTCTAACACAAACAACAAGGTTTTGTTAACAGATATGGACATGGACTCTATATGTTTGTCTATGTCTTATATAATTGACAATGAACCTTTTGTGTTATAGCCAAGTCTAGCGTGAAAATTTCATAAGATTCTAACCTATATCTCTGAATCTTAACTTTTATTTAGTTATTCGTAGACCGAGATATACACTACAATTGTTCGAACTACTAAGGAATTAGAAAAAACGTGAGTCTGTATGGCAACTATTAAACGAAGTCACTGAAAATAAGTACTTTTCCAATAAAGAGTTTAAGTAAACGGTTATAAAATGCTTTACAATCTCTTAAGTCTCCGAAATATAGCGTATATATTCAAGGAGTAGTTATAGTTATATCGGCGTTTACCAATTTTCTACAAGGGATTAAAATAATTTACATATTAGGTGTCTTGAGTATTGGACAACCCAAAATTGCAAAAAATTATTTAACAATTAATTACTAATTATGTACTACTTTCGCATTGACACAACTGCAACCAAAGACTGAGAAATTTAGCAATGTTTGAGATTACACTAGTTAACTTTGATTTACAAATATTATGTCCTAAAAAACTATTTAGAAACACTAGCTCCGCTTTTAGACACCTACTAACAATAATCACAAAATGAAACATCTATGAACCTGGTGCTAATTCTCATATTTTCAGTATAATTTTACAATACCTTTCTTTAATGTACAGGAAAATAAAACATTAGGTTAAACATAAAGTTACCGTTTCTTTAGTTTCTTTCAAAATTATAACAAAGTATTTACAGCAAATTATGGAGATACAGTCTATATAAAACTATCAATAGTGATGTATTTTGAACCAAGCAAGAATTAATGATTCAGAAAGTTTAATTATTTCATGAGTACATATTACAAATTGAACACAGAAACTTTTCTTATCACACCATATGGCACAAAAAACAAGCTGTTTATACTTTAACATAAAAATTATTTCTTGTATTTGATTTACAGTATAAGAAAATTTAAGTTGTGATTATTTAACATTATACTTAATGAGGCAGATACATAGACTGTTACTAATATAAAATTGATCACCAATTCAAAACCTTTAAACCTATATCAAAGTTCAAAATACAGAAGAACAAAGGAAAATGTGGAACGATTTTACCAAATAATGTAAGCTGAACCAACCAAGATCAATGATGCACCAAGAAGTTCATTCTAATAATCTGTAGAATTTAACCCAACCATTCTAATTGAACACCAGACATCTAACGTCAAAACAAGATTTGATACAGCATTAAAGTTGAATTTTAAGTCTTGAAATAAAAGCAGATTCTTGCTTGAACCTTATTCTCTAACCAAAAAAAAAACAGCCTCATTTCAAATTTGATACAACATTTAAGTTAATTATAATTCTTGAAATAAAAATCAGCTTAACCTCCAATTTACGCATCACACTGGTTGAATGGAACTTCAAAATTCTCTGTTACTTGAAAGTTACAAGACATTCGAAAAATGCATGCTTGATAACATTTTATTAGAATCAATTATCGTGACTATGAAAATACACCGAGAAGTTCCTCTTAACAAAATCAGAACGAAAGTGACAAGCTTTGTCAAATGACAATTGCTTGATTATTATTAGAGTACAAACATCGATGAGGAAAGCTGTAGAGCCTAACCAAACGATGCTAAACCACCTGAGTTGTATATTAGTATAACGTGTTGTTTATATGTGGTATTCTGAGGTGCCATTAGAAGCCGTGCATTAATCAATATGTTTTTGTGAGACAATTGGTACATGTTGTAGTTGCAAGCAATACTGTTTAGCTTTTAGATATCCTTGGGAATTGATGTACTGATACTGCGTTGTTTGAAATTTGAAGAATCGGTCACCTTTTAAGAGGAACTCCGTTTATTTAACTGTACCAAACCTTTTCTGTTTGGTTTTTGGTTTTTTTTCACTTTGTTTTATTTCTGGAGTATTATTTTTTTACTAGATTAACTAGTAACTAGTGTTATCTATTAGCAAAGAGTTGTGAAGAATATTTGCAGGGTTTATTCCCAGAGTGTAAAAAGCTTCGATCACCTCATTTCTCTCCCACTGTTTGGAGTCTTTTAAAATGTTATACAAGGTAGCTGGATTTCCGCTCTACCCGCAAAATATCTTGTTTCAGTGCAGGATGTTAACACCCCGTCTTAATGTCTCATACCGACCTAGCTACCAGAGCACTTACCAACGACACTAACCTGCATTAAACTCCTTTTTTTTTCATCACAACGATCCAAATCTTCCAAATACAATCCTCCAGTCCGTAACAGTATCACGAATTAGAAACACTCTTTTAAAGCCAATATTGTAGGTGATAACAAACTCTATTTTAAAAGTGTTAACAGAAAATTTTCAAAGTTTTCACATGCATCCCCTAAGAGTACATTACATAACGTTCATCGGCAACTGTGCGGGAGAGCCAAACTTAGGTGGGATACGAAATTTTACATTAAAAAATATATAAATCATATAGTTTAGATAAGATTTTGATAAATTTAATCATGCATACTTTTAAGAGTTTACAACAGTGTTTTACAAACAACGTTACATAAAAGCCAATCTAGAGTATAATGTAAGCTAGTGCAGAGCAAGCTTTGAAAATTTTATATCAAAACGTACACGAGTTATGCTGTTTATTATAGGTGTTATAGCCACGTCCAAAATTTTTCTGAAAAAAGGTTGTTGATGAATGATATTGTTAGAGATTCTCAAAAGATTACACTTGTAAATTTGAATAACTTCCTACCTAAAGTACTACGAGTTATAACTTTTTTTAGTATAGGTATCCACCATCACCAAAAATTGGTTTTGACAAATCACTACTGGTGGATATTGTTGTTAGAAACTCATACAGGACTCAATATAAAAGATTTGAAAATATATTTCATCTAACTGTATACGATTTATAATTTCTTTAGTATAGGGTTACAAAAACTCCGATGATGAATTTGCATGATATTATTATGGAATCTTATACGAATGCATGCAAACATTTTGACAATTTCTATGAAACTGTTTACAAATTATTTTCTTGGTATAGTAGTTGCAATCGCCACCAAGATTTGCTCTGACGCGTGGTTGCTTAAACAAAATACACACTACTAGAGGCTCTGCGAATTGCAAGTCAAAATTTTTATAATTATCCACTTTATCTTTTATTAGCTACAATTTTATTCGCATAAGAGTTGCAGCCAATCATAAAATTGACTTCTTGCACATTTGTGGATGATTGATACTGTTATGGACGTCTAAAAGATTGTAATTCTAAATTTTAAAAGTTTAATTTGTTCAAGAACAATAATTTTGTATAGTTTAAGGGTTGCAGACATTCTCAGCATTTGCTTAGACGCATAATGAATGATGGAAGATTTATATATATATATATATATATATATATATATATATATATATTGCTGTGAATTGTCCCTAGTTAGTCGTTATATAAATATCTGTGAAATAGCCCCTACGTTGGGGTTCTTTATAAATTGCTGTAAAATTGCCCCTAGTTGGTCGTTATATAAATTGCTGTGAATAGCCCCTAGTTGAATGTTATATAAACTGCTAAAGAAAACATTTAAAGACAGCGTACCCTGGGGGACCCGGGAACTAACCACCAGGCGGGCAGAAACACATAACCTAAGGCGCCGCTATCAACGCGCCTCGGAAAAAATAAGAGAACAACGAAGAATTGAATATAATCAAAGAACCGCGAATATAAAATATTAACAGAAAAAACAGGAACTAATAAATTTAAAGAATTTTGCACGTGAAACACCGAGAAGAAACCACGGGAAACAACAAAGGTCGTGCTCGGTAGCATAAGAAAAACAAATGGCGAATACACGGAAGGTTTTAAAGCCACTGCAGATTATCTGCTACAGAAATTCTTCCTATCGGATAATTCCAAGGAGGATGAGGGGTCACACGATTTAGTACATCGGGAAGCTTCAGAGGCGCAAGGGACAGGTGCCGATAAGGCAAACTTAGTTCACGAGGTCGTAAGAGCTCTTAGGAGGATGAACCCTAAGAAGGCACCGGGGCATGACGAAATCACTTCAGATGGAACTCTGGAAGCGTGTCTGTTAGCCCCGTGTGTCTTTGCCGTGTTATTTAATATTTGTTTAGAAAGGGGCGTATTTCCCCGTTGCTGGAATGTCCAAAACGTAAAATTTATACATAAATCTAAAAAGGTGGATGCGTCAGACCCGGGCAGCTATCGTCCAATTAGCTTGCTACCTGTGCTAGGGAAAGCTTTGGATTGCGTTATGACTACTCGAGTTGAGCACTTGGTGCGAGACAGCGACGGTTTTAATAATCGACAGTTCGGTTTTATGGAGGGAAAGTCGACTATCGACGCACTAGAGTTCGTTGTCGGGAGATTAGAAATAGGAGATTAGTTAAAACAGGACAAGGACAGAAAAATATAGAGAGTATGAATCTTGCAAATAGGGAAGCTGAGAGGAAAATCGTCGGGTCAGAGTTAGAGCACCCGACCGATGTTAGGGGTATCGAATTTGTCGAAGGTGGTGAGAACGCGGTAGGGTTCAGGATTTACATGGACGGTTTGCGTTTGGACAACGGTCAAGCAGGCGCGACGTTTGTCGTATATAATGAGCAAAGGGAAGTGTTTCGGTTGCAGACCAAGCTAGCGAACTGGAGCACTATCTTTCAGTGCGAATTGGTAGCCATACGAGAGGCTATCGATTACGTAATGAATCATGCAGGCAGAGACGATTATTATATAATCAGTGATAGTAAATCGGCGCTGACGGCTTTAACGAATATGAACATCTCGACAGACCTCTAAGCGGACGTCTGGAGGATAGCGCATACGGCGCTCGAATTCCGACCTTTAAAGTTCTGTTGGGTTAGGTCGCACGATGGTAACATAGGAAGCGATGGAGCCGATGCATTAGCTAAAGTGGCCGCGACGGGCGACTTTCGGATATCACATTCGTCGATACCGAGGTCTCTAATTAAAAGGAAGCTGCCCGAAAAGTTAATCCGACAATGGGAAGGGAAGTGGAACAACGCTGCCACGGGCAGGTTGACCCACAAATTCATACCTAGCATAAAAGCTAGAGGTAAGATCGAGGTAAAACTCGATTATAAAATGGTGCAACTGTTAACAGGGCACGGTGCCCTAAAAGCATATTTACAAAAGTTCGGTTTGAACGATAACGACCGCTGCGAATGCGGTGATGCGCAGAGCACATGCTCTTCGACTGTCCACTCGAGGCCGCAAATCGAGAGTTAGCTGATATGAAATTACCTGTCGCAGGGCTAGCATGGCCAAAGAGCCTAGAGGAAGTCGGGTAAGTGGCTAACCAGAAGGCGTTCTGGACAGCCTTCAAAGAATTTTCAGGAAGGGTCGCGAGATTGGACGGTGATAACCACGGGTAAATCGGAGGGTGGAGGGTGGGTGAGGATCAAAGGTTTTAGATTTGACTTGGCATGAAAAATGGATATGAGCATGGTAGAACCAAACCTGTATAAAAAAAAATAAACAAAAAATAAAAAATTAAAAAATTAATAAGAAATTTAAAAAAAAATAACTAATTATGATTATAACCAAAGTCTAATATACACGACAAGACCACACGCCACTAAAACAATCACTGTCAAACCTAAAACGCGCGGAATATCGGAAACAAATCAAAAGAAGTAAATAATAACAAACTAAATCAAAAACCTCATTAATTTAAATCAGTAAATAAATAAAGAAAATAAAATAGAGTGAAATCGCGCATCTCCCATGTACTTTAAAGTGATAGTAATTGTGATCCCCCAGAACGTTTAGTGCATACCCACCAAGACTTTAGCAGTGCATACCCATCTCCACTTACCAGTAAGATATAAATAGACGTAAGAAGACGACCAGATCTTCGGATACTTGAGAAATTATTGTCGAGGTAAAAGGAAAATTGTAGCGGCTGCACTTGCATAAGCATTGCTTTGTATTAATAAGTATATTTGAAATAATTTAACGAGCACGTTTTTGTGCATAATGGCGCTGGCCGACATAATGCTTATGCAAGTGCACCTAAAAAATTGGGCAATGCTTTTTGCTTTTTTTGTGCACTGCTATATGCTTAATGCTTATTAGATATCTATTTACATAAATATATTTATTGATATTTATATTTACATATTATATTTATTTATATTTATTTTGCATTTATTTTTGGCTTTGATTTGTTTTGTTTGACGTACTGCCGCCATTTTTGGTGCCAGCATTTTTATAGGAACGAGGATTGTAATTTTAAAGGGTGTAATTATAATATAAATCAGTTAGGGAATGGTAGGGAAAGCTAGGAAAGGATTTAGGCTTAAGATGAAATAAATTACTTAGATCAGGGAGGACGAATTTGTGAATTTATGGAGCAGGCAAGATAGCTGGATTTACTATTAAAATATTTGGCGAATTCATTTTTAATATTAGGTAGCTAGATTTGGATAGTTTTAAAACGACCCTTTAGGTCGCACCGGTAACCAGAGCTGGCGACTGCTATCCGGTATTACGGATCCTTCCCCTTTTACTTTCGCGTGTGTCTTGTTGAACAGACACACTCCAAATCAACGCCAGGAATACCATTATTCAAACGCTATTTTTAGTTTTTGTTTTAGTTTGTTAGATTTTTATTTAGGATCGATTAATTTTAAAGTTAGATTACATCTGAAGCACGGTTATATATTCGCGTTTAAACCCAATGTAGTGCCTTCGGGTGGAGCGTTGGGGACGTGGCCGCAAGTATAGCGGCCCTTATTTAAATTATAATGTTATATAAATTGCTGTGAAACGCCCCTAACGATTGGAAGTCGTATTAACTTTGCTGTAATAATTATTTCGTTACACAACCTTGCTGTATCACAGTCCCTAACGTTGCCGTCGCCTTTTAAAACCTTACTGTTGTGTTCGTATTCGGCATCTTTACTCTGCGTCTCTAAATCCTATAATTCTTTGTGTTTGTATGTCTCGGCTAGCTCAGTCTATTAAACACAGAGTGCCCTACGTCACGACAATAAAGATTGTTTACCCCTTTTCTTTCTATTACCTATCTGTTAAAATAATGTAAATGAAAATGAAGCAACCCAAAAATATACAATATAATAATCGATAATATGTACAATTTTATGTCAATAACTTATTAATTTGTTTAATATTCAAAAATTAACCCCTGAATAAAATATTGATATTTATCTAATTCCACCAATTTTTATGTTCCCTGGACGCCAGAAAATATACCACTGTAATTACTTTTAAGTACCTTTTGAATGTTCAAAACGATCCTTTCTCTATTTTTTAAATTCTCAAATGATTTTTGATGACCCTTACAGATATTTGATATAGCAAATATTAAATGTTAAAAATTGAAAAACAGTCTTATACTAATAATGAATAAAATCTCTGACCTGTGTTTTTCCTGCTTGGTACTAGAAACTGCCTCTGAATATTAATGGTCAGCATCCCTGGATTGTTACAGCTTGACTTGGTGACCAGAATGATTAATTGATTGTTGCTCGAATTCTCTCTTCGGATTTTTGGAATGACTTGGAATTTACTTGTAGTTTAATTTGAGTATCTTGACGTTTATTTTGTTTCCTTGTAAGCTTATTTAGAAATATTTTTAGAATACTCTCGAAGTTTGTATACACATTTATTTAGCAGTATGTTTGGACGTACACTCAGAGCCCTAAATTCTTAAATATTAGGATTCAATTCAACTAGTAGTTTAACTAACGTTTTAAGATCAAAACGGCTATTTCTTGTTGTATAAATTGACACTTTTAATTTTAACTATTTTAATAAATTATTAATATTCACTACGTTCACTTTTACGTAATATGATACTTTCAGTTAACGTTATTAGTGCCTTGGTCGAAAAAATGCTGCATGATTATGAAGTCCCCATAGTATTTATAGACTCCTCCTATCTATTTTTCGTATTAGTGCTTATCGTGTGCTTGTTGATAAAGGCGTAGGTACCTTGCGCTTATCTCTGCAGAACTCGGTTTTCTAAAATTTCCCTGTTCCGATTCTTGGTCATACATTCCATTTCACACGTAGACGTTTAATTTTGTGTAGCATATTTTGCGGAAAGTCCAAACTTTATTGTATTTCGTCACATCTTTCATGTTTGTGTCGACTATAGTCCAAACTTTATCATATCACGGACCGCCTGTTATATATTGTTTTTTACTCCAAATATATTGGAATTTATCGAAATGCAATGTCTTTGGTCACGCATTCATATTTCTATTGAACGCGTTTACTTATTTATGCGTTGATATATTTAATGGTATTACGAAATAGCCAGCATGCCAGGTTGTTTATCTTCACCGATTACGTGTTTATTTTGATAAAACTTGATGCGTTTAAAACTTTATTTTTGCTCGTTTCTTTCCAGTTCTGAACTTGTACATTTAACTTAGAACGTATTATACGACGTACACATTATTATTTTTGCTAAATAGTATCTGATTATTAAATAATGAGCTTCTTTCATATGAATTAAATTGTTTATGATTTATATACAGTGTGCTCGCTATTGTCTTTATGTAAAACAGTCGATTCACCCTATTTAGTGGTGTAATTGTTTGTTTTTTTTAACGTTAATTATATTTATATTTATTTTACGACCCGTATGACTTAATATACCCTTAAATCACCTACTTGTCATAGAATATATATATATATATATATATATATATATATATATATATGTATATATAAGTTAATTTACCTATACAAATCGAACTAAATCTTTGCATAGGCATTAACCAAAACCCATATTTAATTGTTTTATAAAAAGAAAACATGCATTCACCATGATTTCGACTTTCTTAGTTTTGTCATGATTAAATAGCTGAACCTTTTGCTATGCAAAGAAGCCATACTCAGCAATATAAATAAAAAAAACCCAAAACCAATAAAGAACGTCTAAATGAACCGCCATCTGGTGTCTTCCACTAACAATAACCGTTAAAGTAAAGAAGTTATTTCATCTATGTTGCAACAATTTTGAAAATTTTGTTGATGTATAGATATATGTATATGTATATATATATATATATATATATATATATATATATATATATATATATATATATAATTAATAAGATGAAATAATAACTTAGACTTTTTAAGTAAAGCCCAAATGATCATTTCAACTTACCTTGTGTAAAAAATACTTATAATATTTATATATATATATATATATATATATATATATATATATATATATATGTTTGTACTTTAATGCTTAGTGACCTTGCAGAAATAACACTTTTTCTTTGTAGGTTTTTTTAGGTCTGCTGGATTTAAATAAATACTCTTTTTTATGGCCTAAATTTTTGCATATATTTTTTATGCTTGATCACAGGCTACAACTGTATTAACGTTTTACAAAAGATTAACAAAGATAAGAACTTACAGTGAGGATGGTTAAAATTGACATCAGTGTTTGGAAGGAGTTAAAATTTTTTATAGAATAAATATTTATGTAAATAGTGAAAGCAAAATGCCATTTTTGATAAAAGTGTATATTTTGTTTTTAACAAAGAAAAAGTGTTATTCCTGCAAGGTCACTAAGCATTATAGTATTTGTACAAAGATGGGTTTCTACAACATAATATCAAACAAATATGGAGCAAACACCACCACTCTACTAAAACGTTGGTCAAATATTAACAACAAGTTGGCATCAATGAAAAATAGAAGAATATTTCTCATCCAATGCAGAATGAAAGACATTCTACCCAAGCACATTCCAAATGCTGTAAAAAATATTTTTAATTTATTTGATAGTGATAATAAAACAATTGGATTCAAAATTAAGACTTTTAACGACAAACTCATCACAAAAATTCTAAATCTTGAAATTGAAATTACTCACCGTGTTATCAACAACCTAGAAAAAGAGTTAAAACAGTAATAGAAAATGTCACCCATATTCTTCCACACCACATCATTAATGAATATTATCGAAGGCAAAATATTATCTTTAATAAAAAGTTTCATAAGATAAAAAACAGTAACCTGAAAAAGATTCATGACATCTCGAAATTAAACATAATCAAAAATAATCAAACTGACAGATGGTTCAAAAACATCAGTCAAATTGACATTCCAGAAAACATAAAGCAGGTTCTGTCATTAGATCCAAATTTTTCACTTTCTCCTATAATCAATGATACAACCATCATCAATTTACTAGCAGATACAAAACTCATGATATCTAATGTCAATACAGATGAAGAAAAACACACATACAGATCACTTATCACTAATATTATAACCAATTTTATACATAAACACAAGAACAAAAAGCCAAAACTGCTTTTGGATTTTATAGATTGTAGCAAATTTCTAAAAGAAAATCCAAATTAGGTCATCATGAACTCAGATAAAGGCAATGTGACAGTAGCAATGTCAATTATAGTTTACAAACAAAAAGTAAATGAACTCTTATGTGATCAGACGACATACAAAAAGATTAAAAAAGACCCCACATCAAACTTACAAAAACAAACTTTAGATATAATTAAAAATTTTAAAAATCATAAATACATTACTGAAAAACAAGCCAAGGAACTTAATAATTACTCTAGTACTTTACCAAAATTATATGCGTTACCAAAAATTCACAAAGACGGATATCCGATGAGACCTATAGTAGCATCAAACAACTGCGCTACCGAAAAACTATCCAAATTCATATCCGAAATTTTAAATAAATCTATAAATAATAACTTATATTTCGTAAAAAATTCCTTCGCATTTTCCGAATTCATAAATGAATTCAAACTACCGGATAATTATGTACTAATAAGCTTGAACGTCGTCTTCTTGTTCACAAACAAACCAAAAGAACTCGCTCTTAAAAAAATCAAAAACATTTGGATAGAAATTAACAAAAATTGCAGCATCCCAAAAAAGAGCTCTTTAGGAATTGTAGATTTCATCTTCAACACAAGCTTTTTCTCCTATAAACACAAATATTATTGGCAAATCTCAGGATGTCCAATGGGTTCAAATATAAGCCCAGTTATAGCAGAAATTGAAATAAACACACTCCTTGACAATGTCATGCCATCTCTTCCTTTTCATTTACCATTTATTAAAAAATTCGTAGATAACACAGTGACAGCTGTACCTGAGGACCAAATACATACAACTTTACAAATATTCAACAATTACAATCCCAACATACAATTCACCATTTAGATTGAAAATAACAACACGATTCCATTTTTAGATATGTTATTAATAAAAAAAAACAATTGAGTACTTACAGATTGGTATCAAAAACCAATGAGTTCCAAACGTTACCTAAATTATAAATCAAATCATCCCTTCAGCATGAAAATAAACTTTATATTAGAATACAAAAACAGGATCAAAAGGTTATCACACACTTCTCTATATACAAAAAACTTATCACTTTTGGAAAACATATTATTAGATAACAACTATCCAAAAACATTGATCAAGAAACTTCTATATAATCACAGAACAACACCAACAAAAGATAATCACAATACACGAAAATCCAATACACCCCAAATTTATAGACCCATACCATTTATTCAAAACTTAACTACTAAATTAAGCAAAGTGTTCAAAAACTTAAATGTCAAAATTGCCAGAAAGAATTTACTAACAATAAGAAATCTACACTCGAAACTTAAAGATACAACACCAATTAAACTTCAAAGAAATGCGATTTACAAAATTAACTGTTTAGATGGTGAGCAGTGCTATATAGGCCAAACGTCACAAAATATTGGTCAAAGAATTACCCAGCACAAAAGTGACATTCGAGTGAAACCAAAAGCTTGTGCATTAACATCTCACACCCTCAACCAAAGTCACAAAATGGACTTTTCAAATCCAAAATTAATAAAAGTGGAACAAATTCTTTTTAAAAGAACTTTCTTGGAAATGTGCTTCATCTATAAAAATCCAAACAGCTTCAACAAAAAAACGGACATTGACAACCTAAGCGTCATATATTCATATGTATTAAAATTTAAACATTAGATGCCTTCAATAATACTCAACCCCTCGCCCTCGCCCACTTTTTCTTCTTTTCTTTTCATTTTTTTCACATATATATATATATATATATATATATATATATATATATCATCATCATTAGGTCTTCTGTCCTGAAACTGGTTAGACGCGTACCATCATTGTTTCCTGTTCTGAACTAACCTACAGATTTCCCTGAAATTTGCAAAGTTTGCATCTATCACTATCTGATCTAGGTCTACATCTATTTCTTTTTCCCTATCTCTGCTTGTAATATATCCCATACTATTCCCCAAAAATGCCTTAGAACAAATTCTGCCCTTCTATTTCTCTTTTTCCCAGATATTTCTATAACCTATTTGTTATTATCATTGTGTGTCCATGCTATCGTCATCTTACATCTGAAGCACAGCATTTCAAATGGCTGCTACCGTTTTTTTGTCTGCGTTTCAGACCGCCCGTATTTCACAGGCATACTGTGCTGTGCTCCACACATATGCTTTCAACAATTTTCTTCTTGTTCCATGTTTGTTGTCTTTCCTCATAGGGGCTGTTCTTTCCTGTTAGATGCAGTTCGGTCACCTTCTATTGTTTTACAATTATATACCCTATTTCTCCGACCTTCAGTGGTTGTGAAGGGAGATAAGCAGCCTGTGGCTGTCAAGTTCCCTCAACACTTAACCATTTACCAATTTAATATATTTTATAATATATCTTTTCGCACAGTCAACATTAGTTGCAGATATTTTGCAACCAACAACTAGTTGTTTATACTAATCATCAGATATATCTGCGCTTATTTTTTCGTCATTAGGTTTTCCGTCTCAAAACTGGTTGGACACGTACCTGCACTTATTTATATTCTGAGCTAGCCTACATAGTTCCCTGAAATTCTCACACAGCATGTGTATACAGCTGTTCCCCTTCTAATTCTATACCCTATTTCACCGAAATTCAGTGAAGGGGGTTAAGCAGCCTGTGGCTACCAAGATCCCCAACACTTAGACATTTGCCGAAAAAATGGTTTTCCAGTAAATTTTTTCACACACTTAACATTATTCGAGAATATTGCGCAACCAATTCTTGTAGTTACTTATAATAATCATCATGTTTAAGCACAGTTATTTTTTCGTTATTATTTTATCCATCTTGGGATTGGTTGGATGCGTACCTCCATTGATTTCTATTCTGGGCTAGCCTATCTCCCTGAAATCCCTACAGCCTACATCTACTACTATCTGTGTACAGTAGTCTTACCTAGGTCTGCCTCTTCTTCTCTTTTGTCCTATCTCTGCTTCTAATATATTCCACACTATTCCCTTATGCCGTAGTATGTAGTCTATCATCCTATCTCTCCTATTTTTTACCGTTTTCCACATACTTCTTTCTTCCCCTACCATTTTTAGTACCTCTTCGTTCTTAACTTTGTCTGTCCATGATATCTTCATCATACGTCTGTAGCACCACATTTCAAAAGCATCTACCTTTTTCTTGTCCACTTCTCCTACTGTCCAGGCTTCACAGGCGTACAGTGCTGTGCTCCACACATATGTTTTAAGCAATCTTTTCCTTGTTTCTATGTTTGTGGTCTTTGAGCACAGTAGTTGCCTTTTCTTGTTAAATGTAGCACGACCTTGTGCTAATCTTTGTTTTATATCTTTTGTGCTTTTCTCATCTTGCGTTATTTGGCTTCCTAGGTAGCAGAAATTCTTAACGTGTTATATACTTGTATTTTTGTTTTTGATTTATTTCCCCCACCTTTGCGTACTAGAACTTTAGTTTTAGTTTTGTTGATTTTCATACCGTATCTCTCTGTTAGAACCGTTTCCATTTCATTAAGAGCAGTTTCTAACTTTTCCTTGCTAGACGCTAATACCGCTATATCATCTGCAAATCTAAGCATATCAATTTTTTGTCCCTGCATAGTAATTCCAAATGTCTTCTTGCATTTGACAGTATTTGCTAACGCCGGCAACAAATTTCTTTTATTTTTAAATTACAGTTTATTAATCCGATAAAGTATTGCCAGAATAGCATTCAATTCAAGTTATTTTTAATTTATAGATAAATTGAAACATATGCCAATTCTGACAATAACAAAATTAAGACAGATAATAACAAACATCGGTGTGATTCGGTTCTCTAGTAAATTGTGGTATTACGGTGTGTACGTCAAAATAACCCCTTGCACCCGTCTTGGAGAGTGGGTTTGAAAACGGTGAAATTTCTAAATTGGTGATCCTTGCCTTCCTTCAATGACCATCCTAAATCTCACCCTTTAAACACCTATTTAAAGTGAGCTGCAGATCTTGGGTAAGTTCATTGTTTTACTTTTGTTTGTTCATGTTTAAAAATTACAGTTCACTGTGTCTTAACCAAGCGTTAATAGTTTTGGTTACCTTCGGGCACGGATTGTTAGTAGCTGGAATTTAGCACTCTACTAAATACCGGGTTATAAAGGTTATTTTGCTCGTTCATGCCACAGTTCATTTACAAGAATCGTTTACTATAGATAACATTAACAGGTGTATGTTAAACAGACTTTTCGCGCTCTGTTGTCGCAAATGCTTTTCTATTTCAAATTCGCTTATCTATCCTAGCAATGGTGAGTACATTTGAAATAGCGTAAACAATACAAATCTTTCATTCTAAATTTACATATTTGTTATACATCTGCAATTTGTTATTAATCACCGAAGTATTAATATCACAATGAGTAAAGCGGTTAATAGATTAAAATCACTTCAATCTAAAAAGGAAACCTATTTTCAAAGAATTCAAATTCTTTACGATAAAAGTGAAAACATTCAAGATTCGGTAATTTTAAAAGAATTTAAAATAAGACACGCAACCCTAGATGACACAAAACGTAAATTAGATGAAATCAATACGATAGGGTTTGAAACGGATCCAGAATTTAAACCGAACTACAATGAATTAAACGCTATCGATGAACTTTATTGTTACATTCAGGATGTTGCTACCGGTCTAATCACTTCGGAAATTACCGATCAATCTTCTCAAAATCAAACTATGCAGGCAGCTGAAGCTACTGTTCGTCTCCCAAAAATTGATCTAATTGATTTTAACGGCGATTTTCTAAAATGGCCTCTTTTCTACGAAGCATTTAAGAGCCTTATCCATAATAATTCTATGTTGGACAATACTTGCAAAATGCATTATTTATTAGGAAAATTACGGGGTAGCGCTCTGGCATTAAGCTCTGATATATTACCGACGGCTGAAAATTACTCTATACTATGGGTCGCTTTAACTGAAAAATACGAAGATAAACGCCCTTTAGCTAACACTTATCTTTCTCAAGTTTTTGACTTTAAAGCGCTTCAAACGGAAGGTATTATCAGTCTAAATTCATTCATAGAAAAGGTTGACTCTGCAATCAATGCTCTTCGTAAACTAAACATTACAAACTTGTCTGATTTTATTCTTACTTCTATTGCTTTATCAAAGCTAGACAATCATACCCGACGAATTTGTGAACAATCTTTGAAAGGAGGTTCGATTCCTACTTACGATGAGCTAGCCACGTTCGTAAAAGAACAAGTTAAAATTTTAGATCGAACCAGCAGTAGCAATACAAAGCAAATTAGTGGCCACACAAACAAGACGAAGGTCTTACATGCCTTCGCCACAAAAGAAGTAAATAATTAGGACAATTTGAAATGTGCTTATTGTAAAGGCAAACATCATCGATTAGCTAGGTGTTACAAATTTCTTAATCTTTCTCCGCAAAATCGAATTTCTTTTGTTAAAGATCAAAAATTGTGTACTAACTGTCCCAGTTCTAAGCACACTTTGCCGTTGTGCCCTTCCACGTATTCATGTAGGTTGTGCAGTAACCGTCATCATTCAATGTTACATATTCCTAGTCCGATTGTTGACACAAATAATCAAGTGTTATCTAATCCTATAAATACAAATGAAGCAATTGATGTGAGTCTTTGTTCAACGTCGACTAAGGAAGTTTTAGATAAAAATTACACGATTCTTTTAGCGACTGCGATCCTTAAAGTTGAATCAACAATGGGTACTCACCTGCGGTTGAGTTTCCTAAATGATAGTGCTAGTCAATGTAACTGCATTACATCGAAATGCTGTCAATTGCTTCGATTACCTGTAAATAAAACTTACACGTCTATTTCAGGGATCGGTGCGTCTTTCAAACCTGTTCGCGGTCAAACGCAAATAGCATTTACATCTCAACATGATGCAGATGTTAAATACAAAATGCAAGCGTTCGTGTTAGACAAAATCACGGATCGTTTGCCATCTTGTGCTGTCGACCCAGCAGTTTGTAAACATTTCAGCAATCTACGTTTAGCCGATGAAACTTTCTTTTGTCCTGGAGAAATTCACGGAATTATAGGTGCTGAACTTGTGTCTCATATTTTGGAATCATTCAAATATTCAAATCCTGATTTATCCGTTGCCATAAATTCCACTTTAGCATTTATAATTATGGGTCAAACTCCAAATCAAAATGTCACGACCAATTTACAGGTTTATTGTTGTGTTGAAGGGTCCGAGGTCATAGAACCTGTGCTACAGAAATTTTGGGAGCTTGAAAAAGTATGTGAAGTCGTTACTCGTAGTTCCGATGATATTAAATGTGAAGAATTGTTCTCTACTTCAACAAAACGAGATGATACTGGTCGATACATTGTTGCTTTACCTTTTACAGAATATCCGCCAAACTTAGGAAATTCTTTTTCTACAGCTTTGCGCAGATTTCATTCTCTAGAAAAAAGATTTTCTTTATCGCCGTCATACAAAGTAGACTATAGTGCGGCGATGAAAGATTATATTGAGCAAGGTCATATAAACCTTATTCCAAATTGTACTCCTCATTTCAAATGATACTTTATTCCTCATCACGGGGTGTTTAAGGAAGAATCGGTTTCTACCCCTTTACGCATGGTTTTTGGTGCATCGTCTAAAAAATAAATCTTTAAATGACTGCCTTTATGCCGGTCCAAAATTGCAAACCGATTAGTTTGCATATTAATTAATTTTCGATTAATGGAATTTGCCTTTATTTCTGACGTTCGTCAGATGTTTCGCCAAATAAAAATATGTTCCAAACATCAATCTTATCAACGTTTGCTTTGGCGATTCAGCACAGATGAACCATTACAAACGTATCAACTCACAAGAGTTACTTTTGGTGTCAAATCATCTCCATATTTAGCTCTACGTACTGTACATCAGCTAGCATTAGATGAAGCAAAAAGTTTTCCGCTTGCATCCGCAGTTGTACAAAGAGATATGTATGTAGATGACGTAATCTCTTCGGTGGAATCTTTAGATAATGCCAAAGTCCTTTATCATGAACTGCGCGGGCTTTTCACCGCCGAGGTTTTCAGTTAGTTAAATGGGCCACAAATTCTTCGCATTTAACAAACGAAATATCTGAAAATATTCGAATAGACAATGTTGTAGATTTCGAAAACAAAATTTTAAAGGTATTGGGTCTTCAATGGCATCCAAAGGTTGATAATTTAACATTTGCGGTTAAAGGTCCAAATGAAATCTGTACAAAGAGAAATATTCTTTCCACTGTAGCTAGAATGTGGGATCCATTAGGGCTCTTATCTCCCGAGACAATTTTTGCCAAACTACTAATCAAAGAACTATGGATATTTAAGTTTTCTTGGAATGAAGAAACCCACCCATATATTAAAGGTTTGTGAAATACCTTTCAGCAAGAAACAATTCAACTTTCCGACTTTAAAATATCCCGACACATCGAATATTCATCAGTAACGTCATTACAACTTGTGGGATTTTGCTATGCTTCTGAAAAGGCATACAGTGCCGTCGTATACGCCCGAACAGTGTCTCTGAATGGCGAAGTAAAAATTATTTTACTATGCGGTAAAGCTAAATTGTCTCCAATAAAAACTGTCACTATTCCTCGTTTGGAGTTATGTGCTGCTTTATTGCTTGCAAGACTATTAAATTGCATCATTCGCACATATTCCTCACGATGCGCTATCAAACAAGTTTTTGCGTTTTCTGATTCCATGGTGGTTCTTAACTGGATTCATAAATCGCCCCATTGTTGGAAAACTTTTGTAGCCAATTGAGTGGCAAAAATTCAAAATTTATTACCAGTAACTCGCTGGTTTCATGTTGATGGCATTTCAAATCCTGCCGATTGTGCGTCTCGCGGTATATCTCGAAATCAATTTCTTATCGCCGAGTTGTGGTTGCAGGGGCCATCGTGGCTTCTTTCTCAAGAAAGCGATTGGCCTATTAAAATCATTGACACGGAAGAAATTATTTTGGCTGACAATAAACTTGAACAGAAATTGGTTTCACTTCCTGTGACACAATCAGAAGTTCATCCCTTATACGCCCTGATTGATAGATACAGTTCTTACTCTAAATTGTTAAGCATAACTGTTTATGTTTTGAGATTTGTTAAACGTTTGCCTAAAAGGAACCGCATTTCTGCGGAAGATCTTGTTGCGGCGGAAGATATTCTAATTTTAGCAGTGCAAGATAAACATTTTTTCTTTGAAAAGACTTTTCTGGAAAAGGGACAACTTTGTTCGAAACCCTTTCGACACTTGAATCCTTTTCTTTCAAATAACTTAATTAGAGTTGGAGGCCGTCTGTCAAATGCGAATATTTCATATGATCAGCAGCATCCAGTTCTTTTACCTAAGAAAGATCGTTTTACCGATTTATTAATTGATCATTTTCATGTAAAAAATTTACACACAGGGCCACATCTTCTGCTTTCTCTATTACGTCAGCATTTTTGGATTATAGCGGCTAGAAATTTGGTTCGGACTCGTGTTCAAAATTGTAATCATTGTTTCAGAAGAAAACCTCGACCTTCTTTTCCTCTTATGGGTGACTTACCGTCTCCTAGGGTTATTCAGACCAAAGCATTTATGCATACTGGCACTGATTTTGCCGGACCTTTTAATATAACTCTTAGTAGACACCGGGGAGTTAAATCTCAAAAGGCCTATATATGCATATTTGTTTGTTTAACAACTCGTGCCGTACATCTAAAATTAGCGTCAAGTTTGTCAACCGACATATTCCTTGCCGCATTTAAGCGTTTCCTTGCTAGAAGGGGACCATGTGCGGTTATGTATTCTGACCGCGGGACAAATTTCGTGGGCGCTAAAATTTATTTAGATTTCCTTTAAGAATTTATCCGAAATTCAAATTGCCTAAATGCCATTGGCCATGAACTTAGTCAAAGGCGCATTGCTTGGAAATTCAATCCGCCTTCGGCTCCTCATTTTGGAGGAATATGGGAGGCGAATATCAAAAGCGTGAAAGGTCATTTAACGAAAGTTGTGGAAGAGCAAATACTTTCTTATGAAAAATTTTCAACGGTTTTAACGCAAATCGAAGCGTTGTTAAATTTACGTCCGTTATGCTGGCTTAGTTCAGACCCTTCGGAACCTCTCGCATTATCGCCTTCTCATTTTTTAGCTCTCACCCCGTTGCAGTTCTTGCCAGCTGCCGATGAAACCGGAAAAGCGCTTACGCTTGTGAATCGCAAGCAACTTTTAGATCAAATTGTTCAATCCTATTGGAAGCGATGGTCTAAGGAATACGTGTGTGAATTACAATCCCGACAGAAGTGGAATACACCTTCCTGTCCTGTTAAGCCAGGTCTAGTCGTGATAGTGATGCGCGATAATTGCCCGCCTTTGCAGTGGCCAACAGGGGTAATGGAACAAACTCACCCAGGAAAAGACGGCATTATTAGGGTTGTCACAGTACGTACAAAAGATGGGGTTTATACCCGTCCAGTAGCAAAGCTGTGTTCACTCCCCACGCAGTAAACTTTTTCTTTTCATTTAATATGAATTTTTCATTTTGTTAAAATCTTATTTTAAGGCCGGAGGATGCTAACGCCGGCAACAAATTCCTTTTATTTTTAAATTACAGTTTATTAATCCGATAAATTATTGCCAGAATAGCATTCAATTCAAGTTATTTTTAATTTATAGATAAATTGAAACATATGCCAATTCTGACAATAACAAAATTAAGACAGATAGTAACAAACATCAGTGTGATTCGGTTCTCTAGTAAATTGTGGTATTACGGTGTGTACGTCAAAATAATCCCTTGCACCCGTCTTAGAGGGTGTGTTCGAAAACGGTGAAATTTCTAAATTGGTGATCCTTGCCTTCCTTCAGTGACCATCCTAAATCTCACCCTTTAAACACCTATTTAAAGTGAGCTGCAGATCTTGGGTAAGTTCATTGTTTTACTTTTGTTTGTTCATGTTTGAAAATTACAGTCCACTGTGTCTTAATCGAGCGTTAATAGTATTCATTGCCTCTTCTATGTACAAGTTAAAAATTAATGGGGATAGGGCACATCCCTGTCTCACACCTTTCTTAATGTTTACTTCTCTACGTTCCCGCTCTAATTCTATTACTGCTGTTTGCACTTTGTATAAGCTGTGTACCATACGTTTATCCCTATAACTCATTCCAATCCTTTTAAGTATTTCAAACATTTTTTTCCATTTTACATTGTCGAATGCTTTTTCCAGATCTACAAACCCTATATACACGCTTTCCCCTTTTTCTGTTTTCTTCTCCATTATCACTGTCAGAGCTAAAATAGCCTCCCGTGTTCACCTATTTTGCCTAAACCCAAATTGGTCTTCTCCTAGTATTTCTTCCGCCCTTTTTCCATTCGTCTTTGCACAATCTTAGTTAATATTTTTGACACGTGTGCTGTCAAACTTATTGTTCGAAAATTTTTACATCTATCCGCGCCTTTCTTTTTTGGTATAGTTACTATGATGCTACGTTTGAAATCTTTGGGTATTTCGCCTGTCTCATACATATAGCTTACAAGTTGGAAGAGACGTTCTGTTACTGCTCGTCCAGGAGCTTTTAGAGTTTCTGCTTGCACCTTATCTGTACCCGCCGCCTTACTATTTTTAAGATTCTTTAATGCTAATTCAAACTCATCTCTAAGTATAGGATATCCCAAGTCATCATTTTCAATGTCTGATTCCTGTTCTAATGCAGTTAGTTTTTCTCCTGCATATAAATTCCTATATATTCTTGCCATCTACCCACTTTCTCTACGTTTTCTATAATGACGTTTCCTTGTGCGTTCCTTATATTTCTGCTATACGGTTTTATATCCCTAAAATTCATTCTAATTAATTTGTATGCTTTGTCTGTCTTTCCTATTTCCATCTTCGTTTGTATCTCTTTGCACTTTTCATCAATCCATTGTTCTTTAGCTTTCCTGCTTTTTCGAATAATTTCCAATTTTATGGCTTTGTATCTCTGTTTTCCTGTTTCGTCTGATTTATTTTTGTATTTTCGTCTTTCTTCTATTAAATTCAGAATAACCTTTGTTATCCATGGTTTCTTATTTTCCTTTTGTGTATACCCCAGAATATCTCTGGCCGCCATGTCTAGGCTGGACTTAATGTTGTAATCTAAATCGGGGTAATTAAAACTTTTTGTAAGTTTATTACCCTTTATCCTCGTGACTATCAGCTATATACTAAAACTCTCTATTTTAATCTGATATCACTAGGTCGAGATTTTCTTCTTTATACTCCAAGCCCAGGGTAATGTCAGATGGAAAACGGCTTTAGACAAAGAAAACTCTTAAGGGTTAAACGGCTAGTAGAGTGTTAGCTCTGGGTAGATCATGAGCATGGGTCATGGGTGGATAATCGACCAAAAATATTTTTAATAGGCGCCACCGTATTTTTTAATACAAGTGCCAACAAAATTTAACTGTGTTTGTATAAGGGGAATGCGGAAACCTTATCTTAACACCACTATCATAGCCATAAAACTTGAATTTCAATCTTTAGCACACACTTACCAAAACCTCAACCACCAGATGTCAAACAGTTGTCTCAGCTTTACCTGTGAACAAACAAAACACCACATGGACACCATTTGTGTCCTCAAAAGCATATGCCCAAAAATATAATAAGTGACTTTAAACATCTGTGAAATACTAAAGGGATTCATTTTCATTACTCTGTCTTTTTACTTAAGGAGGATTTGCTCTAGTTTTCTTTTCCTAATTTAAATGTTGAATAATAAAACGTCTTTCAAAAGAAACAAAGGAATTCTATTTATATATAGAAATCTGATTATATACATGTGACTGCAATATATATGATTACTATCTTGTCATAAATTTTTATAAAAGAATTTTAGTGAAGTTTAACATTCAAAATAAATATGCATAAATGGATCATTTCTATAAAATTTAGTTTAAGCAAACATGTAATAAATTATTAGTTCATAACACATGAGTTTATTTTTAACCATAATCATTGAAGTACTTCATTGACCATTTACAACAAAGATTTGTCATAAAAAAACAACGATTATAAAATGCAAATACTCAAATTTAACTATAATCTACTAAGAAAATACGCGAACTTCAGCACCAATAAAAAGCTTTTACATGACCTGAATGTTTTTAAGCAAAATGTGAAAATTAAATCAAGACTGCATCTGGCGTCTAGATTAGGAAACAGAATCTATACTATTTTTTTTTATCTGACATAAGTTGTCATTCTAAATATCTTAAAACACATTGAATGCGTGTACAAATAACTGACAAACTAGATATTTATTCGTTGTGTTACTAACTTTAAAAAACTACTTTATATTTTTGTTACTCTAATAATCAACGTAGGAAATCTCATAATAATTTACTATACTTTCAAAGTTATGGAAAGTTTCAAACACTCACGTGTATCCAAATAAATTGCAGGTGCAAAATCATAACGTCAGCTGTTGTATTTTCCAGCGTATTAATCATCAGTAAGTTTGAAGTATCAAGATTCTTTGTAGAATAAACCATTGCTATACTGCGTAGTTAAATAGATAGAACGAAACCATAACTGCTTGCTTTAAATTACTGCGACGAAAATTTATTATAATTTAACATTGAAATTTATTGTTGTAGATATGTCCATAAGATATTGCACTAAGGTGAGAAAATATTAGTAAAATTTATTGTATTAATCTATACCAACTGTCTTAAATGATGTATATTATCGTTCCATGTTCTCAATTCAAGTTCTTCTTCTTGACTCTATTAGACGCCTCGTGTTTTAGTCGGGCCATCTTGACTTTTATCTCTAGTCTACAAAAAGCGACTTCACTCTTGGACGTTGGAAATAAAAGTGCCGATTATTAACTTGACAGCGCTTGGTAACAAGCCTCAGAATATATATGTTCTAGAATCTATGTGTTATTATGAACATTATACTTTAATTTTTATTGGCTGAATATTTACGAATTAAATGCTTTAAAATTTATCTGTTTTATTATTAATTTATTAGGCTTGGTGTAACTAGGAAAAAAATACGTTACAATGTTATTCCATTTTGTTTCTACTTCCTTAGTATCAGATATTTTTCCGATACCTTTGAGCAATTCATTTGACCTTTTTTCGAATCTTGTTTGGATATCTTTATCTTTTAGTTTCTCTAAGTCCAAGTGCCTTTTCCGTTTCTTTTTTCACATTCTTAAATTTAAGTGCTGCCTTCATAATTCCGATGTTGTGGTCAGTATCTGTAACTGTTTCTGGGTAGTTACTACAGTCTTTTACTTGATTCCTAAACCGTTGTCTAACAAGAATGTAATCTATTTGATATCTTCCTATATCTCCTGGCATCTTGCACGTATATCGTTTTCTAGCATGATGTTGAAATAATATGTTTGTGATGATTAAATTGTTCTTGTCGTAAAATTCTACCAGCCTATCTCCCCTGTCGTTTCTCGTGCCTAAACCAAATAAACCTACTACTGCTCCTTCCCTACCCTCACCTACCACGGCATTAAAATTCCCCGTAACTATTAAATTTTTATGTCCTATTACGTATCCTAATATGTGTTTGATATCTTTGTAGATGGCTTCTGCCTCTTCGTCACTGTAGCTAGAGGTGGGCATGTATACTTGTATTATTACTGTGTTTACCGGTTTAGATTCTAATCTAACCATGAGTACTCTTGTGTTCTTTTGTAAGTAATTTTCTACACAGTATCCTATCTTTTCCCGCATAACTATCCCCACACCCAAATTTCCTTCCTCTGCTCCTGTTTGAATTATACTGAAATCTCCACTCCAAAAATCCCCCGCCTCTGGCTTTCGAACTTCGCTGATCCCTACTATGTCTAGTGATAACCTATTCATTTCGATTTTTAGGTTCTCTAGCTTACCTATTTGCTTCATACTTCTAACATTCCACGCTCCGACTCGCAGAATGTTCCCGAATCTTATTCTTAACTTTCCGATCGCATCCTCCGGAGATCCGAATGAGGGACTATTTTAACTCCGGAATCTTTTACCCCAGAGAATGCCATCATCTTTGTTACAATTTAAGTACGGTGTGTACTTGGGAGATAATGTGGTGGTGTCCCGTTGTCTTCCACATCGCGGTAGTGTGTCTTAGACTGCCATATCGACCCCTATGGTCTCTGCCAATCTAAGTACCGAAAGAGCCGTTGCCCTCTTTCGGGGACCTGTCTTAGCCTGGTTCCTCACTAACGACCCTACTACTTTGGTTGGACCTGCAGTTGGGCTCTTTAGCTCATTGGAACACGCAAGCCATTTTACCTGTTCTAATAATTTAAAACTTCGGCAAGGTGCAGGTCCATTCGAAATGGATATATATATATATATATATATATATATATATATATTATATATATATATATACATACACAATTACACACACACACATTCACCCTCACACTCACACACTGTCGTTAAAAACAAAATATAAACTTTTATCAAAAATGACATTTTACTTTCACTATTTACATAAATATTTATTCTATAAAAATTTTTCACTCCTTCCAAATACTGATGTCAATTTTAACCATCCTCACTGTAAGTTCTTATCTTTGTTAATCTTTTGTAAAACGTTAATACAGTTGTAGCCTGTGATCAAGCATAAAAAATATATGCAAAAATTTAGGCCATAAATAAGAGTATTCATTTAAATCCTGCAGACCTAAAAATACCTACAAAGAAAAAGTGTTATATATATATATATATATATATATATATAGTCACACATATACATACACACTAGTACGCGCGCATACACACACACACATACACACACACACACACACCGCGCGCACACACACACACACACACACACACACACACACACACAATTATTCGCATTATGACGACTTGCAAGAAAGCAATTTTTAATGATAATATGAAGTAATAAGATGTATCTATTAATTCAACTTTTATGGGAATCATAAAAGTTAATTTATCAATACAAATCGCACTAAATATTTGCATAGCTAATAACCAAATAAGATAATTGTTTTATAACAGGAGAACATTTATTGACGATGGTTTCGACTTTTTGAACTTTTTCAGAATTAAGTAGTTGAACTCCTTATGACGCAATTAAGCATTAAACATTAACAGAAATATTTTTCAAAAATGTTGCAACATAGATGAAATAGCTTCTTTACTTTAACGGTTATTGTTAGTGGAAGACACCAGATGGCGGTTCATTTAAACGTTTTTTATTGGTTTTGAAGTTTTTTATTTATAGTGCTGTGTATATTTCCTAAAAAATTAAATACAAAGTTTTGAAAATTTCCATTTGCTATTTTCAAAAAGCTTACAGCAATCGACAATGGTGCGGTAAAACCTAATTTCATATAAACGTTAAATAAACAACCTGCAGAATTTGCAGATGCTAATCGCTGATATCTTGAGTAATTTTATTCATCACAAACCTGCTTCAAACCTATATTAAAGGTGCTTACAACCCTTCATCATCATTTTCATTAGGTCTTCAGTCCTGTATCTGGTAAGATGCGTACCCTCATTGTTTCCTATTCTGAACTAACCTACAGGTTTCCCTGAAATTTGCACGGTCAGCATCTATCACTATCTACATCTACCTTCTTTTTCCTACCTCTGCTTGTAATATATTCCATACTATTTCCCAAAAAATGCCTTAAAACGTATTCGGCCCTTGTATTTCTCCTATTTTTTTCCACTGATATCCTTGTTCCTCTACTATTTCTATAACTTATTTGTTATTAACTCTGTGTGTCCATGCTATCATCTTCATACAAATAAAGCACAACATTCTAAAAGGCTGCTACCGCTTTTCTGTCTGCTTTTCCTACTGCCCGTATTTCATAGCATACTGGGCTGTGCTCCACATATATGCTTTCAACAATTTTCTTCTTGTTTCTATATTTGTTGTCTTTCATCATAGGCGCTGCTCTTTCTTGTTAGATGCAGTTCGGTCCCCTTCTATTATTTTAAAATTATATACCCTATTTCTCTGAAATTTAGTGGTTATGAAGGGGTGTAAGCAGCCTGTGGCTGCTAAGTTCTCCCAGCACTTTAAGATTTGCCGATTTAATATTTTTTCCAATATATCTTTTCGCACAGTCAACATTAGTTGCAAATATTTCACTACCATCACCTGTAGTTGTTTATAAATCAGATTTATCTGCGCTTATTTTTTCGTCATTAGGTTTTCTGTCTCAAAACTGGTTGGACACGTACCTGCAATTATTTATATTCTGAGCTAGCCTACACAGTTCCCTGAAATTCTCACACAGCCTATATACAGCTCGGTTCCTCTTCTATTGTTTTCTAATTTGATGCTCTATATCACCGAGATTCAGTGAAGGGGGTTAAGCAGCCTGTGGCTGCCAATATCCCTTTTATACCCTTATACTAAAAATATTATAAGGAGTTAATACTTAATAATTAATAAATGATTTAACCGACTATTTTTAAAATATTTAATGAGTATTTGTAATTTCAAAGCGACACAGCAAATCAGCCATAGTGAAACAGTGCCAGACTTGGTGGTTATTACAATATCTGTATTAACAAAGTTATAAGTCGTGAACAGTAAGATGCAGTATATTGAAAATTTTCACATATAATCCTTTATGAGTCAACAATATATTATTCATCTGTAACGGCACGTTCAAAGACAATTTGGGGTTGCTCGCAACCCTTATACTAAAAAAATCATTGGACTATTAGATAGAAAATTGTCAAAGTTCTTGCATGTAATAGCCAAGAGTCAATTAGAATATCAGTCCCTAACAGTGACGCATCAAATCCAACTGTGGTGATAATTGTATCCTTAAGACAAACAAAAATTATTCGGAAAATTTCAATGTATATACATGCAACCGTTTAAAAATAAGCACAAAAGGAAGGTATCTTCCATCATTCATTATGCGTGTAAGCAAATGCTGAGAATCTTTGCAACCTTTAAACTATAGAAAATTATTGTTCGTGAACGAATTAAACTTTTGAAATTTAGAGATACAATCTTTCAAACGTCCATAACAGTACCATCCACAAATGTGCAACAAGTCAATTTTATGGTTGGCTACGACTCCTATACGAATAAAATTGTAGCTAATAACGGATAAAGTGGATAATTACAAAAATTTTGACTTGCAATCCACGGAGCCTCTAGTAGTTTGTATTTTGCTTAAGCAGCCATGCGCCAGAGCAAATCTTGGTGGGAGATTGCAACTACTATACTAAGAAAATAATTTGTAAACGATTTCATAGAAATTGTCAAAATGTTTGCATGCATTCGTATAAGATTCCATAATAATATCATGCAAATTTATCATCTGAGTTTTTGTAACCCTATACTAAAGAAATTATAAATCGTATACAGTTAGATAAAAAATATTTTCAAATCTTTTATATTGAGCCCTGTATGAGTTTCTAACAACAATATCCACCAATAGTGATTAGTCAAAACCAATTTTTGTTGATGGTAGAAACCTATACTAAAAAAAGTTATAACTCGTAGTATTCTAGGTATGAAGTTATTCAAATTTAGAAGTATAATCTTTTAAAAATCTCTAACAATATCATTCATCAACAAACTTTTTTCAGAAAAATTTTGGACGTGGCTATAACACCTATATTAAACAGCTTAACTCGTGTACAGTTTGATGTAAAATTTTCAAAGCTTGCTCTGCACTAGGTTACATTATACTCTAGATTGGCTTTTATGTAACTTTATTTGTAAAACACTGTTGTAAACTCTTAAAGGTATGAATGATTAAATTTATCAAAGTCTTATCTAAACTATATGATTTATATATTTTTTAATATAAGGTTTGGAATCACACCTAAGTTTGGCTTTCCCGCACAGTTGCTGATGAAAGATTTGTAATGTACTCTTTGGGGATGCATGTGAAAACTTTGAAAATTTCCTATTAAAACTTTTAATATAGAGTTTGTTAGCACCTCCAATATTGGCTTTAGAATAGTGTTTCTAATTCGTGATACTGTTACGGGCTGGAGGATTGTATGTGGAAGATTTAGAACGTTGTGATGGAAAAAAAAAAAGTTCAATGCAGGTTAGTGCCGTTGGTAAGTGCTCTAGTAGCTAAGTCGGTATGAGACACTAAAACGGGGTCCTGCACTGAAACAAGGAATTTTGTGGGTAGAGCGGAAAACCAGCAACCTTGTATAATATTTTAAAAGGCTCCAAACAGTGGGAGAGAAATGAGGTGATCGAAGCATTTTACACTCTGGGAATAAACCCTGCAAACACTCTTCCCAACTCTCTGATAATAGAAAACACTAGTTACTAGTTAATCTAATAGAAAAGGCCTAATACTCGAGAAATAAAACAAAGTGAAGAAAAAACAAAACATCAAAAAGAAAAGGTTTGGTACAGTTAAATAAACGGAGGTCCTCTTAAAAGGTGACCGACTCTTAAAATTTAAAACAATGTAATAACAGTACAGCAATTCCCAAGAATATCTAGAAACTAAACAGTATTGCTTTCAACTACAACATGTACCAATTGTCTCACAAAAACACATTGATTAATGCACGACTTCTAATGGCACGTCAGAATACCACATATAAACAACACGTTGTACTAATACCTAACTAAGGTGGTTTATCACAAAACTAACTAGTGATTTTAGTACACTTAAGTTAATATTTCATTATTGGTCTCGAAAGGTTTAGATTTTCAAATAGCTAGAACTGATCCGTAATTATTATACAACTCGAAACAACTTCACCACAGTGAAAGATTGGTTAAGTATTCAATTTCTTAATACTATCAAAAACGTTTGTATTTTCAAAAGCAAATATGTGTATTTTAAAACCCGAACTTAAAGACAAAATATCTCGTAGAGAAAAAATTTCAGTTTCTTATTCATACCTCATAGCGATTGAGAAAAGATAATATTACTTACTTTTAGTTACTCTTTGGAGAAAAACATACGAAACATTTTTGCTTGAATTTTTAGGGATAGTTTATAGCGCCATTTGCAATCATTTGTGGTATAATTGCATGCTACTTATAATCCATGTATAACTTTCAAGTTAAACATTTCTCAACCGAGATGTCACATTCGGTAAATTCGATTACACCTGCGTTTAAGCTAATAACATATATTGGAGGCTGAATTACCTAAAATAAATCTGATCTTCTACGTACTACAGAGAAAATGGCTTTTACAATGAATTTGCAGCTTGAACCCCTGCTTCAAAGTAAATTGAACAACTTATCTCGTAAAAGTTTTTCGTTCTTTATAAACTAGTTTTTCGGAAGTCTAGGTAGAAAGTCATGCTGTTGAGCTGCATCAAAGCAATGTTATGAAAATATATTGAACTTATTTTACGGCTGATTTTCACTATCGATTATTAATTGAAGTTGACGTAAATGACTGTTACTATATATTCCAATGCATTTTAGTTTCTTTCCGCTTTTCAATTTTGGAACGGGACAAGTATTACAACTAACCAACAAAACGTTATACTTGTGTAATCCCTTAATCACTAGGTAAATACTTTATGCTCTATTTATAGTAGACCGGATTGTAGACACTGATATAACGAAAACTGTATAGTACCTTATAATGGAAGTTCAAACTAAGGAATACAAAAGGAATTTGTAAGACCAGTTATACATCTTTATGTAACAGGGGTTCATATATAGGTCATTGAGCATCATTCAGTGAACATACAGCTCTCCAAACCTGAGAAAATAAATAAATTTTTGTAAATACTCATTTTCAGAGTAAACACACTCAGTACTTGGAATCCCTCTGTATATTATAATCTATAAGCAAAAACCCCTTCACCTACAAGCCTCATTCATGCTACATGAGTTAATAGTATCTTTATATAAAAATAAAATATAGTGCCTAAGTAAAAATCCGCCAGTTTTTGAAAATGCTCCTCAATAAAAAAAAAGTACTCGATGCTATTTAAACGCGTTCATTTCATTTCATAACAAGATAAATAGTTTTAAAAGCGTCAATAATAACACAAAACATGCAATCGTGTTTTCGACAAGAAAAAGGTATTTTAAATAGAAAAAGAAATAGAAATTCCAAACGTCCATTCATCAATTAGCAACATCAATATATCAAGTAGATAACGGTCGTATAATGAGCAGATAACAGCTATTAATCTAGAAGATAACCGATAATTGTATAAAATGCATTTCTTAACTTTAACAGAGAATCATGAAATGCTACATTTTTCTGTATTTTACTAAATGGAAACTTTCAGGTTCTTCCAGTTTTAAAGACCAACACTCTATATTGTGGGTTTTCAGTGAGAAATTTTAATAATTGGTTGTACCTGTACTTCCGGATAATGCTAATATTAGATTGTGATGAGTTTTCATTTTAACTCCATGCTTCTGCAACTTAAACAGCTTTTAGTTGTGCAAACCTGTACTGTATTTGCTAGCGCTTTGGATGCCTGTGTTACTTTAGTAGAATGATGTTACAAGAAAATACATAATATTTGCTATCTGTAAAGGTTACTGGTAGTACCATGTGTTATAACAGCAACGTATAAATATGAAATGAAGTACATCTAAACCACGGCAAGCGATACTATTTTATTGGTATGATACTAGAATAAAAAAGCAAAACCATTTAAGTAAAGTAGCTAGCTGTAAACACATTTTAGGTAATTGTGGTCAATTTGCCTAACTACGGGCGTAAATGTTTATAATAAAACGAAGTGGACTGCAGTTTTGTACTTCTTTTGGATTTGTTGACTTTTGCCTTTCTTGCAATTTAATATAAGAAAGTTTGCTTTTTGGTTTAAGTTTCGTCGTTAGCGCTTTTAGGATAATGAAAGTTTATTTAACATAATTAGTTTGCCAAAGAACTACCTGAAATTTCTCATTTCCGTTCTTTCATACGATTCTTTTCCGTCTGGTCTCATCAACTTATTTTAATTTTTGTAATGAACGCTTAGTCTGCATTGTAAGCTTTATTAAAGTGGTATCTAGGTTATATTGCATGAAATATGTTAAACCTTTTTAGGCGGAACTTCTAAAATTGTTTGTCTGATAAAATTTCCGAGTATACATACTTTTAGATAATCGCTTACTGTTATTCTTTAGGCACTCAAAAGAAAAATCCTAAAAACTGTAATTTTCATTATATAAACTATTTTTAAACATACTTTATGAACTCTAATAGAAACGAAACATTCTTCGAATTTAATTTTAAAAGGAATGACCATTATACGACAATGGCAAAAGTACATTTTAGAAAATAGCTGTAATATTTTGTAGGGAGGAAACTAGGAAAATAGCACACAAAAAAGCTACTACTTTTGTACTCATTAGTATTAAACTAATAAACTAACACAAAACGCATTTAACACAGCTTCCAGCGTATACATTAGCGTTGTAACGGTGACAAGTTTTTCTCTCTCTTTAGCTATATCCAAATTTGCAATAGATGCTTTTTTTGCCTCAGTAAACTTTATCAAACGTAAAGGTTTGTAATAATTGCATAACAGATTAATGTAGTTCTTTTTTACCTACTTAAGTATGGCCAGTGGTCAAGAATTCCATATCTTAACTCAGACAGCTTCCTCGCGATCCATTGTGATACGTGTGGTCTAGAATTGTGCAAAAGTATGGTTTTCACATCGAATAACTGGAGAAGGTTGCTTGACTTGTAGTTTTTCATGCATAATTTGTAATTCCGTGCAATATGATTATACTCTTATAGTTTCACTGGGTTGCAAGAAGAAGTAATGAACTATACCTTGGCAAGTTCACTATAGTGTCAGCGTAAACTTATTTAGATAGGGCTCCGCTCTCGGCTGATGTGTTGGAGTTTGAGTTCTATCGAGACATTGTCTTAAACATTTGTGTTTACCGTAGATCATGCATTTTTTATCGGTGGTTACAATACGTTTTAGAAATTGTAAAGTTGTGTGCCAACTAAGCAATGTGTAATCGTCGCAATTTGTTTGTAAGTAGTAATTCGTGTAGAACTCATGTATTAAGCTTTTTTACTTTTAATATCCGATTAACATAACTACTTACAGGATTTGTCAATAAGTAGAATGCCCATGGAAATTTTGTGAGTTGACAAAATTTTTGGAACTTTATGTAGAGTTGTTGAAGACTAATTATTATATCATATGATAAGATAATGCATGTTTATTATCTGTCAAAATTAAAACAAAATAACAATGCAATTAAACCAAGGCCATTTTGATTAACACTATTGAAAGATTTGGGTTTATTGAACCACATACTTTATATGCAAATATATTATTGTATGTATATATATATATATATATATATATATATATATATATATAAATATAATAAATTAGTTTTTAAAACGTCGATTTCCTGACCTAAAAACGTAGTTGGCGCTGAGAATAGAATATCCAAACAGCACAATCTTTGTAACTGGTGATTTTTAACTTTTTATCGGATATTCAAATTATCAATCAACTACTTCAAGCGAAACAGTGAAAAGATCCATTTGATCGACAAACGAACTTCAACAGCTTATAACCTTTAAGATATATTAAGGCATTTTTCCTATTAGGTTTATTCTGTGACCAGCTGAAAGGCACAAGAAAAATTTTACGAGGATTTCCAGTAAGCGGATAGAGCCCACGGCAAGTTCCGATGGAAAATGGCTCGTAGTTGAGGAAATCTCAAAAGGCTAAGCGGCTAGTCGAACTATTTGCTCTGGGTGGAACATGAGCTGTGGGTCGGGGTTGGACTGCGACCAAAAATATAAAGAATATGGCGCCACCGAATTTTTCTATACGAAGAAGACCTTACTTAAGTCCCTTGTACAAGGCAAATGCGGAAACCTTTATTCAATTACCGCTATACAATTTATTAAAAACAACTCAATTACTAAAGTTTCTTACCTTATGGCTTGACTTTGACCTTTATACTTCACTGCTACACCTGTGAACAGATTAAACAAAGAATAGCACTGTTTGTGCCTTTATACCCAAAAATTAAAAACTTAATTCGAATCAACATTCTTTTCAATTAAAAAGAATAGTCTTGACCAAAATAAAAATCTATTCCTTCAGTATTTAGTTATTGTGCTATTTACAAAACATCTTTTTCCTTTAATATAATTTTGATTAATTTAGTTCTTGAAAAATATTTACAAAAGTACTTGGTATAAAAAGTACTTTTCAGTTTTAAAATATGGTCATTTCTATTAGAAATATCTAGCCAAATTTTATTTAAAAATGAGTGAGCCTGAAGTTACTTTCTGAATAATTACTTATATATAACAATTTCGGTTGGTTTGAGTAGATTTACTATAACCTCACAAAAACTATTCCACTCAGCTATTAGTGAAATATGAAACGTATAAGTTTAGTTTCTAATGATTCGAGTAAATCATGTTTCAAATAATTATATCTACTTTCATAAAAGGTAGAATTTAACTTTCCTTATCTCATAATGACATCTTCCGTAATTTCAATGTATTAATAAAGAGATTTAAAAATGAAAAATTTACAGGTTCCTGTTGCTTAATATGAAAAATATATAGTCTGTCATTCACCTACTTTGAAGTTCACAAGCTAATCAAAGGTCAAAGAAACATACTTATTGTCAACATTGAATTGCACTTCAGGTATACAATTATAGGTTGTTGCTTCCGTAAGTAGATCATTCATTCTTTACACCTTTGTTATAATTTATGTACAGGAATAGGTCTCCAATATTTGAGAAATAATTTAAATTCAGAAATGGCTGAATATTGCTCGTGCAATAATTCCGCAATATGAAGGAAGAAATAAACACCTTTCATACCCTATCCAACAATATGTGAAATTTATTAATGCTTATAAGATTAATACTTCGGAACAAAAACAATGCACATTTAACAAACTGACAGTTGAACTTGTTTTTCCAAGCTCACCGATGCTGCAAGAGATACAGTCACAGCAACAAATTGCTCAACTTAATCTCAAGTTGAGGAAACACTACTTTCTGAATTTGGCGATTATATAAACAAAACTTTATTATAAAACAATCTAATTACTTGCTTCCAGCAAACCAACAAAAATTGGTGTGACTATTATGAACGCAGCAATACTAAATTATAAAGTTTATTAAAACAGATGAACATTAGAGAAGACAATAATAATATGAGAACACGCAAACTCAATCTTCATCATTAACGCGCACTAAATACCTTTATGAAAAGATGTTACGTGCAGTTCCTGCATAAAAATATTTAATGACAATTTTGACTGCATATTCAATTTAAATGGTTGCTTATGCATCACCCTGTACGATTTTATTAGAATATTTAGTTATTATTTAAAGCATTTAAATTATCCTATTTTGATGTAGTATTAAAATGTGGGGTTTCTGTTATCAAACAGGTTTCGCTTTCCTAAAATTTACATAGTGTTTATGTATGTTTTTCTATAATTTCAATACGGAAGTTACGCAACTCATCGTACCCGTCTATAATTTTACATGTTGGTTGTATATATTTTTTATCTCGTTTTTAGACACGTTAAGGTATATTCGTTGTAGTGAGAACGCAAGAACTGGTTGCAATTGTTGGTTGTAGTATCGCTTGTTAAATTAGACAATAGGTATTGGTGTACGAGTTTACCTAAGGACTTTCCAAAACAAGTGCAATTCAGTTAGTCTTTTTCTGGTTCTCTGATTGACCAATGGATATATTTTGAAGAATAATACTATTCATGTGATTGATTATCTTCAAATAGGTGTTTTTAAGGAAAGTTAAGAAAGGAATTGAAATTATTATTGTACCTACTAGAATTGTTTTTCGTTATAAAAATAAGTGTTGTTACGTGATACAGTTTTGTAGTTTGCTCTGAGAGCCCTAATGTTACAATTCGATTTATTGTCGTCTGATTGTTATTTTCGGTGATACAAGTAATGCAGCTCACGCCATTGCAAATACTAAAAACTTTTGTTTCCATGACTTCTATCTCTTTCTGTTTGCTTTTCGTACTGCCACTATTTTATAGATGTACTGTGCTGTGCTCCAGACATATGCTTTGACCAATTTTCTTCTTGCCTCTATATTTGTTGTCTTTGAACATATCCGCTTTTCTTTCTTGTTGGATGCAGTTCGGTCACCTTCTATTGTTTTACAGTTATTTTCCAGATATTCAGTGGTATGAAGGATAAGCAGTCTGTGGCTGTCAAGTTCCCCGAGCACTTGAACATTTGTCGAATTTATAGTTTTCCAATATATTATTTCGCAGAGTTAACATTAGTTGGAAATATTTCACAACCCCCACCTGCACTTGTTTATATAAATCATCAGATTTAACTGCACTTAATTTTTTGTCATTAGATTTTCTATCTTGAAATTAGTTGGACGCGTACCTTCACTTATTTATGTTCTAAGCTAGCCTACATAGTTCCCTGAAATTCCCACAAGAGTCTATATACAGCTCGGTTCACCTTCTATTATTTTCTAATTATATGCCTTATTTCACCGAGATTTAGTGGTATGTGAAGGGGGTGAGTACTACGCCCAAGATCCCGGGTTCGAATTCCGACATGGTTCGCTTGAAAAATGTTAGGCGAGCATTTTTCACAAAAATACACCCTCGTTCGGATGAGAGGTAAAATGGAGGTCTCCTGTGTGAGGGTCGTCACGCACGTTAAAGATCCCTACCTTGGCTGGAACCGAAAGGGTTTGGCAAAATTTCAAACTTTTCAGGTATAAAAAAACTCGCTTCCTGGCCACTGTAGTACCTTCGAGTGGAGCATTGGAAAATCACATGTAAGGTATGTAAAAGGGGCGCTTCGTGGTGTAGTTGGTATGCGTCTGACCGTGTCCCGGGTTTATATGCCGACAAGATCCGCTGGAAAAATGTTAGGAGAGCATTTTGCACAAAAATACGCCCTAGTTCGGATAAGAGGTAAAATGGAGGTTCCGTGTGTGTGTTGTCCCGCACGTTAAAGATCCCTACCCTGCTTGGAACAGAAAGAGTTTGGCAAAATTCAAAATTTCCTGGTAAAAAAAACTTGCTTCCTGGCCAATGTAGTACCTTCGGGTGGAACATTGGAAAATCAAATGTAGGGGTATGTGAAGGGGGTTAAGCAGCCTGTGACTGCCAAGTATCCCTAACAATTAGATTGCCAAATTAATAGTTTTCCAGTAAATACTTTCGTACAATTAACATTAGTTGAGAGTATTGCAAGGCCAATACCTGTAGTTGTTTATATTAATCACTATATTTAAGTACATTTATTTTCTTTCGTCATTAGTTTTTTCCTCTTGGAACTAGTTGGATGCGTACCTCCATCGATTTTTATTCAAAGCTAGCCTACACATTTTCCTAAAATTCCCACATCCTATATCTTTCACTATCTGTGTGCAATAGTCTAACCTAGGTCAACCTCTACTTCCTTTTTTTCTACCTCAGCTTCTAATATAAATCGCACTATTCCCTCATGTCTTAGTATGTGACCTCTCATCCTATCTCTCCTATTTTTAGCTGTTTTCCACATATTTCTTTCTTCCTCAACCATTTCTAGTACCTCTTTGTTCTTAGCTTTGTCTGTCCATGATATCTTCATCATATGTCTGTAGCACCACAATTTCTTGTCCGCTTCTCTTACTGCCCAGGCTTCACAGCCGTACAGTGCTGTGCTCCACACTTATAGTGTAATAAATCTTTCCTTGTTTCTATGTTTGTTGTCTTTGAACACAGTAGTTGCTTTTTCGTGTTAAATATAACACGACCTTGTGCTAATCTTTGTTTTATATCTTTTGTGTTTTTTCTTTCTTGAGGTTTTTTGCTTCCTATATAGCAGAAATTCTTAACCTCTTGTAAGTTCTCGTTACCTATTTGTATTCTTGTTTTTGGTTTATTTTCCCCATCCTTTGCATACTGGTATTTAGTTTTATTTTTGTTGACTTTCATATTGTATCTCTCTGTTAAAACTGTTTCCATTTCATTAAGAGTAGCTTTTAACTATTCTTTGCTAGATGCTAATAATGCTATTTCATCTGAAAAACTATGCATATCACTCTTTTGTCCCTGTATAGTAACTCCAAATGTTTTCCTGCATTTGACAGTATTCATTGCCTCTTCTGTATACAAGTTAAAAATTAATGGGGATAAGGCACATCCCTGTTTCACCCTTCTCCTAATATTTAATCTCTACGTTTCTGCTCTAATTTTATTATAGCTGTTTGCTGTTTGTATAAGCTATGTACTTTCCGTCTATCCGTAAAACTCATTCCAATCTTTTTGAGTATTTTAAACACTTTTTTCTATTTTACATTGTCGAATGCTTTTTCCAGATCTACAAACCCTATATACACACTTTTCCCTTTTTCTATTGTTTTCTCCATTATTACCCTCATAGCTAAAATAACCTCCAGTGTTCCCCTGTTTCGCCTAAACCCAAATTGACCTTTTACTAGTATTTCTTCAGCTCGTTTTTCCGTTCGTCTCGGTACAATTGTAGTTAATGTAGTAGAACTACACTCTCTTCACTACTACTACTACACTACTACACTACTACACTACTCTACTCTACACTACACTCTCCTGCCGCAGTAGCGCACTAAATTATTTTTAAATTTAATGACCCTTCATAAATGGGATTTTGGGGTAATTCTCCATCACTGGTTTAACGTTATATATTATTAGTTCATGGGATTGCTAGCTAATAAATTAGACACCAAATTACTGATGACTTTTTTTTTTGACATTTTTTGAGAACATTAATTCATATGACACTATGGGGTTTACAAATACATTAATTAATTTTGAGTCTTGATTTTTAATTCTTAGTTAAATTTTAAGACATACTTACAACAACCCCCCTTGATGGGATAGCTTCAACAATAAAATTACTTATTAACTATAACAAAGTAAACAGAGATATTACTTACTACAAAGTAAACAAACCTCTTTTTTATTCACTATCTGGTAGTAAACATAATTTGCGTATGGACCTAGTAAAAACTTCATCCCTCGTTAGCAATTTAACAACACGTACTCTATTATCCGTACCAGGAAACACATCAACCACTTTTGCTAGCGGCCAATGTAAAGGAAGAGTATTATAGTCCTTTACTAAAACTAAGTCTTTGATTTTAAAATTTAGAGATGAGGCAGTCCACTTGAGTCTATTTTGTAATCTATTTAAGTAGTCCACCTTTTACCGTTTCCAGAATAGCTGTTGTATTTAGCTACATCTTATTACACTTTAATTGGGTGATACATTTATATGGTGATAGTTCTTAAAAGTCGGTAATACAGTTAAAAGCCGATAATACAGTTACCAAAGTTTATGAAATACATCGCGCAAGCGCAATGAATAGGAAAGCAATGCAACACCCTGGCGGCCGGAAGCGCGAACCTTATTACAGATTTCGCGTTGCTAACTACCATGACGTCATCATTACCCCAAATTATATTGCGCCATAACCGGAAATATAAAAATTTAAGCAAAAGTTCATATTCGTGAACAAATTAAACACGGTATTACTTACCCCGGAAATCCGAACGTTCTGCGGGGTTGAACCAAAGTTGGCCTCTATCAGGGTTCCTCAGGGCTCCATCTTGGAGTAATCAAAGATGGTGACTCATCATCTCGGGTCGTAGAGTCCGTTCAGCCGAAGGTTGCAAATTATCTACCTATGCAGGGAATAGACAGGAAAAAACAGGTAAAGGGCGACAACAAAGATAATTAGCAAAGTAAATCTACATAGGTAAAGCTACGATACGATACCTCAAAGCGACCACTTCACTCAAAGAACCAAGGCAAAAGGCCACGTTTCAGAGCGTCACCAAAACCTCTCACCACTTTGTCCCCACTCCTTGTCTTTTTCCCATTGGCGCGAACTGCGCAAATGCACTCTAACGTAACGGAAGTACACGCCTAGTCTATTTAAAATTTCCGCGCGCCGCGTCTTTTGAAATTATGGCGCGAAACTTCCGTACATCAAAACTAACCTAAAAGCAATGTTTAAGTGCCAAATTGGATTGGCACGTAACAATCTTTGCCAGAAAGATAGTCAATTTTTTGAAATAGCGGTAACTGTAGGTTCGGAAAATGAGGTAAGGGGCTACCAATCAGGAGTAAGTGGGGTAAAATCAGTGGGGTTGCTACTCATAGCGCAGAGTGGGCGCGAGTTTAGTACCGCTTCTATTTGTGTGAGTATTGTACTGAACTCCTCAAAGGTGAAATTAGCGGTTCCAACGGGTCTCACTAGTACTCTTCACAGCTGCTTCCGATATACCACCATGGTAGGGTGCATATGGTGGAATAAACTTCCATTGAATTTCGGACGAAGGTAAGAAATTGTGTATGAATTTCGTTGTAGTTTTGGGTTTGTGAAATTCGTGGAGTTCCATTAGCTAGTTTGAGGCGCCTAGAAAATTTGTTGCGTTGTCACTGTATATTGTTTTAGGATTTCCTTTTCTCCCGATAAATTGCTTTAAAGTAAAGAGAAATGCATTTGTAGTAAGGCTTGTATTGAGTTCGATGTGAACGGCGTGAGTTACCATACACACAAATATGGCAATGTAACCTTTGATGCTAGGTGCCTTACGGAGCTTGGAGATTTTTATGAGAAAAGGCCCTACAAAATCCACTCCCACGTTAGTAAAGGGAGAAGTTGGCAAAAGCCTTTCCTTGGGGAGCTCAGACATTAACTGGGATGCGGTTTGTGCACTATACCAAAAGCAAGTGTGACATTCACGAATAATCCTTTTCATTTCCTTCAGCCCATTTAATGGCCAATATTTAAGGCAAACATTTGAGAGTGTCGTTTGTGGTCCAGCATGGCACAATCCAATGTGTTCTCGCTGTAGCAGTAGCTTAATAATTTTGTTCCTAGATGGAAGAAGAAATGGGTACTTCTGGCCAAATGGTACGTTAGCATATTGAAGGCGTCCTCCTGTAACAATTTTATTTTTGGTTAATAAATCCCTTCATCAAAGTGCGAGGATAATAAGACACTTTTAATAATTTTATTTTTGGTTATTAAATCCCTCCATCAAAGAGCGAGAATAATAAAGCACTTTTATTAAAATAATGTTAAAATACATTTAACAAGTAAAGTAATACGTTAAAGTAGCATCTTTATTTGTTATTCTATTTGTGGTTGGATATCTGTGTCTTCTACATCCATTCGCAGGTGTGTTTAGGTTTGACAACCTCCTCCTTGGACGCTCCGGTTCGCCCGAGCGAGTTTGATAATGACTCGGCCATACGTGGAAGAAGAGACAAGTTGTATGAAAGAACGCAGGCCGGCAATTTGCGTATAAATTTTGATGAGTTAGGACACATTTTTGAATAGCGCGCGACGAGACACATTGCTACAATTAACCATGCACTTTGAAATTAGAAAATTTAATCTATTTTAAGAAAACCACTTTGTTACACGAACGACATGAACAATGCAACTTAGAAGATAAGAATTTTACAACGTGTAAAATGCAACTTAGAAGATAGGAGATTCAATCCCTTTTGTTAAAACCAATTTGTTACACGACGTGAAGAATGCAACTTTGATAATAGGAAGTTTCCACCAATTTTGTTGAGAAGATCGCTTTGTTATACAGCGTAAAGATGCTACTTTGGTAGAAGCTGTTTAGGATGACCTGGATTCATGCTACATGCAGTAAATTTCGCATGGTAGAACAAGTACCTCATCAAGGCTAGGAAAGCAGTTTTTGGTTCGTAGTTAGCTTTAAGTAATTTTTCGTGTTTCAAATTGGAAACACGCTAATTTGTTCTTATGTGTAAAAGCACGAATATGATATTTATTTCAACTATTGCTAAGCTGGAATTTCCAGTGTCAAAATTAAAATTCACTAATTTGATGTTGTAAGAAACAACACGTTGCTTCAGTATAAATTGTTAGTTACAACAACAGGCGTTACTGACGTCACTTATTTGTCTGTAGTATACTGCTGACAGATGTATCCTTGAAAGCAAATGCTTGAACAGCGTTGGCACACTTATGTAAACAAGGATATTTTTGTGATCTGTTTTTATTAGAAACTAAAACTAGTACATATAACGTAAAGAAAAGAAAACTTGAGTAGTAACATTTTCTAATGTAAGCCGCCTGAACAGATCTGCACGGGTTGGAGTATTTTTGTGTAACAAGTTTACAATTTATTGTAAAATGTTTGATTATGAATAATTTAGATAAACCTGAAATTAAATCCACGAAATAATTCAATTATTTATTAAATTTTGTTGCACTGCATTTTATTTTAAAAGAGATTCTTTTTAGTAAATTATTGGTTCAAGATTAAAGTTTTTTATTTTGATCAAATATGATCAAACCTAACCACAGAAAGCTAACATCTTTAAGAGTAAATTTTTTGATGCCAACTTTATATAGAAAATATCTTTTTAATACTTCTTTAAGTATATTTGCGGGACACAAGTAGTGTTCCACCTTTTTTATTAACCTAACTATTATAATTTCTTACAGGAACAGCGTCTTATTTTATTAAGACAGGTTTTTGTCACCGAAGGCGATCTTTCTTTCTTTGGGTCTCCACGTCCGCCCTTACAAATATGCCTTGCCATTATCTTGAATAAGTCCGGACTTGGTGGCGCCTATTTGTTTTAGTTTGAGTTTGACCTACAAACAGATTTCGACTTACCCCCATTTCTCATAGCTCTACCCAAGGAATAGACCCCTAGTTATGTCGGAAGATTTCGTTTCACTGGCGCCCATTTGAAAAATACGCTTCACTGACACCCAATGTGGGGCTGGTGCATTTAGAAATTCGCTTCGGTGACGCCCATGCGTGAGGCAAGCTGTGCCATTTAAAAAAAATGCTACACTGGCGCCCAACGTGGGGCTTGCAGTGCCATTTAGAAAATTTGCTACACTGGCGCCGGCAACGTGTAGGGCCTCGAAATTTGTTTGTTCAAAATTTTTTTGCTTCGAAATTTGTTTGTTCAAAAATTATTTTACTTTGAAATTTGTTTGTTCAAAATTTATTTGGCTTCGAAATTTGTTTGTTCAAAAATTGTTTTGCCTCGAAATTTGTTTGCTCAAAGTTTAGTTGACATTAAGATTTGTTTGTTTAAAAGATGGGTTTAGACGTTAACCCCCATTCAGTCAATTAATTAACTTAGTCAAATTTATTTTTAACTTTCAACCCGTTTTGACCCAATATATTTTTATTTGATATTGTGTCGGCAAAAATTACTTTACCAAATATACTTTTTGACTTTTACCTTTAGTTGCCCGAATTTGTTTTGGCAATTTTTGTAAGGTTCAAATCATTTAGATTTATCAGTTTGATTCCATTAGGCTTTTGCAATAATGTCGGAAAAATTCCAAATTGTTTGTCTACTTAAAGAGGAACTGGAGTATGAACTGAAAATTAGAGGAGTAGTGAGTGAGAGACCAGTTTTGGAGAAAAGGAAAATTTTAGGAAGACTGTTGGCTAAAGAAGCTTATAAGCCTGGAGTTTGATTTGCTTGAGTCAATAAAGAACATTTTTGTCAGAATTTGATGATAAGGCTACGAATTGTATTTTGAGGGTACATCGGTTTGAGCTGTCGTCGTATCATTTGAAAATTGCTCTTGTGCATAAGCACGGTTTTGATTTTGTTAGCAGATTTTTATTTAGATCGGCATTGCAACGCAATTTAGTCTAGGCGGAACTTGTTGTCGTGGTTGGTCGCTCAGCAGTATGTTAGTCCAGACGAGACTCAGGAAGAGTTGGTCGCTCGGCATTACATAAGTCTAGACGAGACTCGAGGTGAGTTAGGCGCTCTAAAACTTTTGCATCATATTTTGTTTTGAGTTGATGTAATTTTGGTATTGTTAGTCTAGGTGAGACTCGTAGAGGGTTTGTCACTCTAGCAAATTTAGGCGTTGTGGAGCATTGTAGTTGTTTTGACAGTTCGGTTGGTAGTAGGGTGAGAGTGTACCTGAACACTAATTTTTTTTGTTAGCTATCGTCGTGATTAGTTTTTTTATTGATGATTCAAAAGCAGGTAAATGACTTTTAGTTGTTGGTGACTGGTTCTCGAAGTATTTGATTTTACAACCTTTGCGAAGTGCCACGGCACATTTGATTGAGAAGTTTTTGGAAGAAAAAGTATTTCTTGTCTACGGAGTACCACAATTTGTTATTTGTGACAATGGTCCACAATTGATTGGACGTGTTTTTAAAGCTTTGTGTGCAAGGTACGAAATTCAAAAGATTTGGTACAATGCTGTTTATGCTCCTCAATGCAATTTTGTAGAAAGAATTAATAAGACAGTTGGTACTGCCATCCGTTCGTACGTAGAAGAACATGATACGTGGGATAGTGAAATATCAAAAATTCAGTACGCAATTAATTCAGCAAAACACGAGTCCACCAACTATTCTCCAAATTTTTTAGTCTTTGGTCGTCAGGTACCCTTAAGTGGAAAAGCTTATAGTGATAATTTTAAACCTGGTGAGGATGTTGATGTTGTTTCAAGTAGTAGACCTTTTTATGTTTTGGATCGTCAACCTTTGTTTGATATTTTTGGAAATGTCCGTGAAAATTTGCATGTAGCTTATCAACGTTCGAGTAAACGCTACAATCTTAGAAGAAGAGACATTTCATTCCAAGTCGGAGAAAGCGTTTGGAGAACTAATAAGGTACTATCGAGTGCTGGTGATAAATTCTCCGCTAACTTAGCTCCAAAGTTCGTTTTGTGTAAAGTTCGAAAAAAACATTCCAATTTAGTGTATGAATTAGAGAATGAAGATGGAACAAGAGCCGGAAAATGGCATGTTAAGGACTTGAAACCCGTTGAAGCATCATATCCGGACGAGAATGATGATCCTGACGATTAGTTCCAGTCTAGTCATTTCTTTGATGTTAAGCAAAACAATAGTTGTTTGCTTCGTTTTGTTCCGATTTTTGATTTAGTATCGTTTCACTAGCGCCTAACGTCTAGAGTCAGATATAGATTAGAAAAACCGTTACACTGGCGCCCATGCGTGCGACTTGCAGTGCCACTAATACTGAATGGAGACTGCCATATGGTAACTAATTTTTTTGAAAATTTTGTTTGATAATTGAAGCAAGTGGTTAAGGATTTTTGTAGTAGTTTTGAGGTGTGCATTAGTGTGCATACTGGTTGTTTTAGTCGCGCGTTATTTGAAGATGTTGTTAGAAGATGTCTTTGAAAAGATATCTTTAGGATGTAGAAGTAAGTGGACTATTTAAGTTGCTAGTCCTGATTTCTACACATTCAGGTAGAGAGAATATTGATTTATTCTTTCCCTTATTTCTGACTTTTCAGAAATTTTTGTTTGATAAGGTCAGAGGTTTGCATGGTGAACCTCACCATTTGATCCATCACTAATAAGATGTGTTGTTTGAAGATTAGTGATAGGATAATCAGTAGGGTGTAGGAGATTACAGCCCTAACTGGTTCAATTTTGATTTTGAATTTGATCTTTGTAAGCAACCTTTTGGTAAGGTTACCTTAGTTTTGATTATCACTTTGTGATAATAATATTTTGTATTCAAATTTTGTAAGTAACCTTTTGGTTAGGTTACCTTTGTTTTGATTATCACTTAGTGATAATAATATTTTTTATTTGAATTTTGTAAGTAACCTTTTGGTTAGGTTACCTTTGTTTTGATTATCACCTTGTGATAATAATATTTTGTATTCGAATTTTGTAAGTAACTTTTTGGTTAGGTTACCTTAGTTTTGATTATCACCTTGTGATAATAATATTTTGTATTCGAATTTTGTAAGTAACCTTTTGGTTAGGTTACCTTAGTTTTGATTATCACCTTGTGATAATAATATTTTGTATTCGAATTTTGTAAGTGACCTTTTGGTTGGGTTGCCTTTGTTTTGATTATCACCTTGTGATAATAATATTTTGAATTTGGACCTATTAGTTAGGTCGCCTTTTTGATTATCACTTTATAGGGATAATATTTTGAATAGTTATGCTAATTTGATGTTGTAGCGTTTTTTTGTAGATAGAGCCGCTTGAGCTCCAGGAAGTGGAGTTTTTATTTGTGGAAATTAAGATAATTTGTAATATGTTTGGTTATAGTTAGTAAATACTAGCCTTGGTAGGAGTAAGAAAACTCTAGTTAAAGGGTTACTTTGAATTTAGATTTTGATTAATTTTTTTGTCCCGTGGAGTGTTTGACTTTTTAATTTGACCCCTCCCAATTTTGACATACACCGATTGTGACTCCCCGATTTTGTCTCCCTATGGACGTTAGGTACACGTAGTTACTGACACACTCAAATTTGTAGATATTTGTCCCCCTCGTTTTAACAGGTTCATAAGAATTTGTATTGATAATTAGGAATGTGGAAGAGGCTAGTATATTTGAAAAAAAATCTTTTGTATTTGTTTTACTTAAAATTTTTTCTTTGTTAGAATAATAAAAAAAAAATATTTTTTTTCTTTTAGGAAAGGGGTAGTGTAACAATTTTATTTTTGGTTAATAAATCCCTTCATCAAAGTGCGAGGATAATAAGGCACTTTTAATAATTTTATTTTTGGTTATTAAATCCCTCCATCAAAGAGCGAGAATAATAAAGCACTTTTATTAAAATAATGTTAAAATACATTTAACAAGTAAAGTAATACGTTAAAGTAGCATCTTTATTTGTTATTCTATTTGTGGTTGGATATCTGTGTCTTCTACAGCCATTCGCAGGCGCGTTTAGGTTTGACAACCTCCTCCTTGGACGCTCCGGTCGCCCGAGCGTGTTTGATAATGACTCGGCCATACGTGGAAGAAGACACAAGATGTATGAAAGAACGCAGGCCGGCAATTTGCGTATAAATTTTAATGAGTTAGGACACATTTTTGAATAGCGCGCGACAAGACACATTGCTACAATTAACCATGCACTTTGAAATTGGAAAATTTAATCTATTTTAAGAAAACCATTTTGTTACGCGAACGACATGAACAATGCAACTTAGAAGATAGGAATTTTACAACGTGTAAAATGCAACTTAGAAGATAGGAGATTCAATCCCTTTTGTTAAAACCAATTTGTTACACGACGTGAAGAATGCAACTTTGATAATAGGAAGTTTCCACCAATTTTGTTGAGAAGATCGCTTTGTTATACAGCGTAAAGATGCTACTTTGGTAGAAGCTGTTTAGGATGAGCTGGATTCATGCTACATGCAGTAAATTTCGCATGGTAGAACAAGTACCTCATCAAGGCTAGGAAAGCAGTTTTTGGTTCGTAGTTAGCTTTAAGTAATTTTTCGTGTTTCAAATTGGAAACACGCTAATTTGTTCTTATGTGTAAAAGCACGAATATGATATTTATTTCAACTATTGCTAAGCTGGAATTTCCAGTGTCAAAATTAAAATTCACTAATTTGATGTTGTAAGAAACAACACGTTGCTTCAGTATAAATTGTTAGTTACAACAACAGGTGTTACGGACGTCACTTATTTGTCTGTAGTATACTGCTGACAGATGTATCCTTGAAAGCAAATGCTTGAACAACGTTGGCACACTTATGTAAACAAGGATATTTTTGTGATCTGTTTTTATTAGAAACTAAAACTAGTACATATAACGTAAAGAAAAGAAAACTTGAGTAGTAACATTTTCTAATGTAAGCCGCCTGAACAGATCTGCACGGGTTGGAGTATTTTTGTGTAACAAGTTTACAATTTATTGTAAAATGTTTGATTATGAATAATTTAGATAAACCTGAAATTAAATCCACGAAATAATTCAATTATTTATTAAATTTTGTTGCATTGCATTTTATTTTAAAAGAGATTCTTTTTAGTAAATTATTGGTTCAAGATTAAAGTTTTTTATTTTGATCAAATATGATCAAACCTAACCACAGAAAGCTAACATCTTTAAGAGTAAATTTTTTGATGCCAACTTTATATAGAAAATATCTTTTTAATACTTCTTTAAGTATATTTGCGGAACACAAGCAGTGTTCCACCTTTTTTATTAACCTAACTATTATAATTTCTTACAGGAACAGCGTCTTATTTTATTAAGACAGGTTTTTGTCACCGAAGGCGATCTTTCTTTCTTTGGGTCTCCACGTCCGCCCTTACAAATATGCCTTGCCATTATCTTGAATAAGTCCGGACTTGGTTGCGCCTATTTGTTTTAGTTTGAGTTTGACCTACAAACAGATTTTGACTTACCCCCCCCCCATTTCTCATAGCCCTATCCAAGGAATAGACCCCTAGTTATGTCGGAAGATTTCGTTTCACTGGCGCCCATTTGAAAAATACGCTTCACTGACACCCAATGTGGGGCTGGTGCATTTAGAAATTCGCTTCGGTGGCGCCCATGCGTGAGGCAAGCTGTGCCATTTAAAAAAAATGCTACACTCCAATTTGTAACATTTGCTTATTATCTAAAAATGGATTAATAGCTAAAAGATATTTATTGAGTATACCTTTTGTTTTCCTAAGATTTGAAATTTTTTTTATAAAAGAGCCACTTTGACAAAGATGAATAATTCTGAGTTCGGCCGTTTGAAGTTCAGTAACTGTAAGAGGTCCTGTAAATTTTGAAGTGTGTCTAGAGTTATGTGCGAATCTAAAACAAACTGCTATAGTGCGTTGGAGTTTTAAAACGTTTGAAATCCTTTGAACGAGTAAATCAAGAAATGGCGAGGGATTTTGTTGATTGTGGTAAGAGACAATCTTTTATTCAAGTATATTTTGAATGTTGTTTTTTGAATTGTCTTGAGATAAATCTGATTCGAGGTTTAGGAAAAATGGTGGTACGTTCCACCAAAGATTTACTGTTACCAGGTTTTCTGGTGACATTCCACTGAAGAGAATATCCGCAGGATTTTCTTTGGATTTAATGTATCTCCAGCTACAAAGAGAAAGGTGTTCAAATGTTTCCAATACTTGGGCAATCCTATTTGCCACAAAGGTAGTCCATCGAGAAGGGTGCGATCTTAACCACGCAAGTACTATATCTGAATCACACCATAAGTTTATAGATTCAACTTTTATATGGGTATTATTTAAACAGTCCATTACCTTTTTTGTTAACTTAGCACAAAGAAGAGTGCCCATTAATTCCAATTTTGGGAGGGTCAATTGTTTCAATGGGGCTACTCTACTTTTGAAGGTGATAGTGGTACACGATGTGTCATGAGTATTATAAACAACACGCAAGTAAACACAAGCAGCATAAGTTTTGAGACTAGCATCTGAAAACGAGTGAATTTTAATTTTTATGTTATTTTCTAACTTGATAAATCGTGTAGTTTGAAGAACTTGAAGTGATGATATAATGTTAACAAATGTTGACCATTCTAGATGTACATCTTCATTTAAAAATTCATCCCACTCTATATTTGAAATTAAAATTTTTTGCATGATAATCTTTGCGGTAACCGTAACTGGATTTATTAATCCTAGAGGATCGTATATTTGTACGATCATGAGAAGTATCTCCCTTTTAGTTTATGCTTTTTTAAGTATAATTTGCGGTACAGCGATCGAGAACACATTTGTCTCTGAATTCCATTGGAGCCCTAATAATTTACTGGAACTGCTGTCTTTCTTGATAACGTAATTCGGGTCTTGACGTAATTCAGAGATGGTTTCCAGAAATGACTTGGAATTAGAACGCCATTTGTGGACAGACATGCAAGCTTTATCAAGTAGTTTTGTTATTTCCTCGTATGTTTGGAAAAGCGTTTCCCAATCGGGAGTTCCATAGAGAATGTCGTCAACGTAGCACGAGTTTAAGAGTGCTTCACTAGCCAATAGATATTGTTCTTTGTTGGTATTAGCTAATTCTGCTAAACATCGTGTACTTAGAAATGAGGCGCAATTGATGCCGTATGTCACCGTTTGCAATTCAATACGTTTAACGCTTTGCTCTGGTGAGTCTCTCCACAAAATGTTTACAAGAAATATTTGTTCAGGGTTTATTCTTATCCGTCTGAACATTTTTTGAATGCCAGTGGTAAACACAAATTTGTACAATCGAAAGCGCAATAAAATATCAAATAATTCGGGCTGTGTAGTGCAGCCCTTGAGCATAGTATAATTAAGGGACACTCCTGTGGAAGATTTCATAGAACCGTCAAACACTACTCTCAATTTCGTGGTGAGACTGTCCTGTCGTCTAACGCAATGGTGGGGAAGGAAAAATTTATCTAAATTTTTATTTACGAGGTTAAGAGGAACATATCGCCCTTGACCTAACGAAATCTATTCATCTATGAATTTCTTATATTGCTGGTAAAGTTCAACTTGTTTTGAAAGTTTGTTTTCGAGATTGAAAGATCGTTTTTGTGCTTGGTTAAATGAGTTACCTAACTTATTATTTTCATTGATTGAGATTAATGACAAATTTACCTGAAATATACCGTCAGAGAGTATTTGTGTTGTGTCGATAAATATTTTTTTAGCCGTTTCTTTAGGCCGAGTTAACATTGACTTGTTTGATAATTCTTTAATTTCCCAAAAAAATTTTATTAGGGAATCGAAATAGCTTAAATTTTCTGTTGTTTGTATTAATAGACTGACATTTGCAAATTCTGGAAGTTGTTCCTCTGTTGTAGCACACAAGTAAGAGCCCTTAGTGTGACAACTTCTCAGAATGTTGCCTGAGATTACATATCCTAAGGCAGTATTTTGCAGTACTGGTAGTCCTTTACCTATTTTAATAATTCCATCCATAAGAATATCGCTGTAAACATCAGCGCCTAATAGGATATCAATTTTACCTGGCAGATAAAATGAGGGGTCTGCTAATTTCATGCTTCTAGAAAATTAAAATTTATTTTTGTCAACTTTAATCTAAGGCAGTTTGCAGGTTATTATGTCTAAAATAGCACAACATACCGTAATAGGTTTATTACATTTAGAAGGATACATTTTTACTTCCAACATTTTATTCGAGACTGAGCAATTTTCAGATATTGTGAAGATTTGCAACATTTTATCGACGGAGGTGTATTTTAACCCGTACACCAGCTCCTGAGTAATGAAGGAAGTTTGGCTTCCGTTGTCGAGAAGTGCTCGCGCTTGAATAGGTTCTTTCTCCTTCGTGTTTATAGTTACCATTGCTGTAGCTAAGAGAACCTGATTTTGCATGGCAATTGTCGAGAGTGTTGCGGTACTAGTTGAAGGTTGCGGAAACCCAGTTTGTGCAGTGTTTTGAGTTTTTTGACTATCTTGAACTTCTGATAAATTAGATTGGGGTGGAGAATTTGATTGCAAGTTATTTCTCCTACGATTATGGGCTTGAGTATTTTGAGTACGATAATGGTTATTTGGATTATACATAAAGGAGTTAGTAGAGGGAGTTTCAACATGGTTTTGAAACGAAATTGTTCAGATCCAATCGAGCGTGTTGGATTGTTCAAGTTTTGAGAAATGAATTGGGGATTGAGCAAATGTGTGTGATGTCCCTTTTGACAAACACTGCAACGCCTCTGTGAGTTACAGTTTTCTGAAGTGTGTTTATTGCCTAGGCAATTTTTGCAAATATGTTTACTTTTTGCAATTGTAGACCTATCTGCAGGTGGAATTTGCTTAAACTTATTACCATGATAGATTTTATGAGATATTTCATTGCAATAAATGCAGCTGGACATAGGACATAGGTGTATTTTCAGTACTATGAAAATGAGAAACTTTAGGGACACTGATGTTACGTGGTTTTTGCTCCCTTTCTTCTGAAAAACTTAGTTTTTCAAAAATTTCGCATTTTTTGTTGAAAAATTCAGAAGCTGTTTAAGAGTTGAAATTTCCTTTAAACCAACTTCAAATTCAAAAGCCTTGTGCGTTGAAAAATTTAGCTTCTCCAAAATCAATTCAATTAACATTAGGTCCCAGTCTTCGATTGAAACTTTTAAATTTTTTAGCGCTTGCAGAGTTTGTCGCGTTTGTGTTAAAAACTCTGTGTGTTTTGGCATTGCATTTAGCTAAGGATGGAACTTTCAGCAGCGCTTTACTAAAATGCTTATAATACGTGACTTATTTTCATACCTATCCTTCAATGTATCAATATCGATTGTAAAATTAGTCGCAATTACTTCAATATTATCAAATAAACTTAATGGTTCTGACTGCAAATATGACTTTAAATAAATAAATCGTTGAAGGTTGTATAAATAAGGGTTTTCTGTAATTAGTGTGGTGAAAAGTTGAAAATAGGCATTCCACTCGGAAAAATTACCAGAAAATGTTTTTACTGAGAGTTCTGGCAGCTTAACTGTCGTTTCTGCGACGTTGCGGTTTAAAGTATTGTTCGTATCTATTTTTAACTCCTTTAATTTTTTCTCAATAAGAGTAAGAGTTAAGCAATACTTAGTTTCAACTTCTTCCACGTTTGCATCTTCAAGGCTAACATCTTCCGTTTGTTCTATTTCTTGTTTATTTTCTTCAAAACTTGTAAAATATTTAATTAACTTATCCTTTTTTATAGACAACTGAAATAAATCTGCCTCAGTGGAGACTTTGTTTGCCCAATTAGCGACACGGATGATGCGAGCCTTGACAGGCTGTTTAGTTTTCTTTAATTTTTCCATTTCCAACTAAAGGTTTGTAAAGAAATTTATAAAACGAATATTTTAAGCTTCTAAAGCAATACATTACTTCTAGATGCTTCTTTTGACCCTTAAATAATAAATATTCCTATTGTTAGTCAATTTACAGACATCTTAAATAAGATTGTTAACATGAGACTATGTGAACTAAATTCAAATATTACTAATCCTTCAATAACAGAATCCTTAATTAATCAAGGGAAAGTTCTTTAAATAGGAAAATTCAAAATTAAGAGATGAGGAATTGGTTTCCCCATGCGTATGCAAAATTTAAGTGTGGCATCTTAGATGTTGTTACTCTTAAATTCACAATGTTCTAAACATACTGTAAGTAGAAAAAAGGTACATTCTCACCCAATTATTCGGCGTAGTCATCACTATTCAGTAGGGTCACTTTGTGTTTGAGGCTTTTGAACATTTGTCCTTTAGGTGACTATAAAATAGCCATCCCAAAAATGTAGCAGGTTCTTAAACAATACTGCTTTTTTAATTCTTCACCAACACGACTGAACTGTACAATTTTCATTAACGTAAATAAACAATGGTTCAAATAGAGCAAGAGAATAAGCGGGCACTATAGCATTCAATGTACAATATAGCTATTTTGATGCCGTGTACGCGGTATACAAACATTAAAATGGTTTATTTTAGTTAAAAATCAGGCTTTCGTATTAGGATCAACTCTGTAGAACTAAACTGTCTACTGCCACAGTAGCGCACTAAATTATTTTTAAATCTAGTGACCCTTCATAAATGGGATTTTTGGGTAATTTTCCATCACTGGTTCAACTTTATATATTATTAGTTCATAAGAGTATTAATAAATTAGACACCAAATTATTGATGACTATTCTTGTTTTGACATTTTTTGAAAACATTAATTCATAGCACACTATGAGGTTTACAAATACATTAATTAATTTTGAGTCTTGATTTTTTATTCTTAGTTAAACCCTAAGACATTTACAACAGTTAATATTTTTGACACGTGTGCTGTCAGACTTATTGTTCAAAAATTTTCATATCTATCCGCGCCTCTCTTTTTTTGGTATAGTTACTATGATGTTACATTTGAAATCTTTGGGTATCTCGCCTGTCTCATACATATAGCTTAGAAGTTGGAAGAGTCGTTCTGTTACTGCTTGTCTAGCGGCTGTTAGAGTTTCTGCTTGCACCTTATCTGTACCCGGCTCCTTACCATCTTTCAGACCCTTTATTGCTAATTCAAACCTATTTCCCAGTATAGGATATCCCAAGTTATCATTATCAATGTCTGATTCCTGTTCTAATGCTATTAGTACCTCTCCTGCATAAAATTCTCTATATATTCCTGCCATCTAACCACTTTCTCTACATTTTCTATAATGACGATTCCTCTCGCTTCCTTATATTTTTGTTATAAGGTTTTATAACATTAAAATTAATTCTAATTAGTTTGTATGCTTTGTCTGTCTTTTCTATTTCCGTCTTAGTTTGTACTTCTTTGCACTTCTCATCAATCCATTGCTTATAGCTTTCCTGCATTTGCGAATAATTTCCCATTTTATGGCTTTGTATTTCTGTTTTCCTGTTTCGTCTGATCTATTTTTGTATTTTCGTCATTCTTCTATTACATTCAGTATATCTTTTGTTATTCATAGATTCTTATTTTCTTTTTGTGTATACTCCAGAATATCTCTGGCCGCCATGTCTAAGTTGGATTTAATGTTATTCCATTGTGTTTCTACTTTCTCAGTGTCAGAAATTTTCCCGATAACTTTCAGCAATTCATTTGACTTTTTTTCAAAACTTTCGTGGATATTTTATCTTTTAGTTTCTCAGAATCAAAGTGCCTTTTTCCTTTCCTTTTTTTTCAAATTTTTAAATTTAAGAGCAGCCTTTATAATTACGATGTTGTGGTTAGTGTCTATATCTGCTTCTGGATAGCTTCTACAGTCTTTTACTTAATTCTTGAACCGTCTTATAAGAATGTAATCTGTTTGATAACTTTCTATATCTCCTGGCACCTTCCACAAGTATCGTCTTCTAGCATGATGTTGAAATAATGTGTTTCTAATGGTTAAATTATTTTTGTCGCAAGATTTTACCAACTTATTTCCCTTGTAGTTTCTCGTGCCTAAATCAAATAAACCTACTACCGCTCCTTCCCTACCCTCACCTACCACTGCATTAATATCCCCCCGTAATTATAAAATTTTCATGTCCTTTTACGTATCTTAGTGGGTCTTCGATATCTTTGTAGACCGTTTCTACCTCTTCCTTACTGTGGCTGGCGGTAGGCATGTATGCCTGTATTATTACTGTATTTACCGGTTTAAATTCTAATTTAACCATAAGTACTTTATCGTTTTTTTGTAAGTAGTCTTCTACACAGTGCCCAATCTTCTTTTGCATAACTATCACTACACCAGAATTTCCTTCCTCTGATACTGTATGAATTACTCTAAAGTCTCCACTACAAAAATCCTCCGCTTCAGGCCACCGAACTTCGCTGATCCCTACTGTGTCTAGTGCTAACCTGTCCATTTCAATTTTTAAGTTCTCTACCTTACCTACTTGCTTCATACTTCTGATATTCCACGCTTCGACTCGCAGAATGTTCTCAATTCTTTTTCTAAGTTTTGCGATCACATCCTCCGAAGTAGTTCCCTACCGGAGATCTGAATGGGGGACTATTTTACCTCCGGAATCTTTTACCTCAAAGAATGCCATCATTTTAAATACAGTTTAAGTACGCTTTGTACTTTAAAGGTAATGTGGTGGTTTTCCGTTGCTTTCCACATCGCGGTATAGTGTCTTAAAATGCCCTACCTACTCCTATGGTCTCTGCCAATCTAAGTACCGAAAGAGCCGCTGCCCCTTTCGGGTACCTGTCTTAGTCTGGTTCCTCACTAAAGACCCTACTAATTTGGTTGAACCTGTAGTTTGGCTCTTTAGATCACTGGAACGCGGAAGCCATTTCACCTGTTCTAGTAATCTAGAATTTCTTCAAGGTGCAGGTTCATTCGGAATGAATTTAAGTGATGTTGAAGGAAAATATATGATGGATGGCGATGATAGTATAGCAGATCCCTATTAAGCTTCGGATAATGAATTATCAAACAAAGAAGATTGAATTCGTTAAGAGTAATTTTTAGATGCTAGTGCAGCATCTGTGATACTAGTACTGCGGATATACTGTTTTTCACAAATATTAATACATGTCAAAGCTCTCTTAACCTATTTCTACCCATTGTTGCGAAAATGCAGCAATAAATCTATTCTTGTATTTAGTTTCCTAGCAAAGTTACATTCCACATTAAAAGAATGTCAAATACTACAGTATGAAGCACGTAAATGCCTTTACTAAATAATTTTGCTGGCCGCTAAGTTAGTAGTAGAAACTTCGATGCTTTGGACTCCAATTAGTGCAAACTTAGGTTAAAATATTTAAGAGTAATTAGCAAATTCTAGATTTATGTCGATTATCAATGTGTCATTAGATATTTTAAAAGTTGATTACATTTCGTGTCCCTCGCAGTGCGTGAGTAAGCAAAATTTGTATTCAATATAAATATGAAGTCTTTATTAGTTTATCATTATGATATTGGTCGTGTTTCCATCAAGAAGTGTACAAACATAATAAGTACAAATATGGATTGCAATCATTTTAACAAAATTACCTATCTTACATGTAATTTTCCAATGCTCCACCCGAAGATACTACACTGACCAGGAAACGAATTTTTTTTACCTGGAAAATTTGGAATTTTTCCGAACCTTTGCTGTTCCAAGCAAGGTAGGGATCTTTAACGTGCGTGATAACACTCACACACGGGACCTCCATTTTACCTCTCATCCGAACGAGGGTGTATTTTTGTGAAAATGCTCGCTCGCCTAACATTTTTCAAGCGGACCGTGTCGGGATTCAAACCCGAGACCTTGGGTGTAGTAGTCACACACATACCACTACGCCACGGAGCCGCCTTCAAAATTACCTACCGCAAGCCATTAATACGTTGCAAAATCTTTACTGTAAACCAAAAATATATGATTTTAAAAGTGGAATCAATAAAAACCAAATTTGGTCATTGAGCAAGGATAGCAACAAAGGGAACTAGGTTAATTTTACCAATACTGTCCTGTCAATATCTGCAAGCCGGTGGAATTAAGAAGTTAAACGATTGTATACCAAGCAAAGATATCTACATAATCAATAAAGATTCTACAGGGTTAACTGTAGATATAGAATTTTCTGGGTAATTTGCCAAGGAAACAAACGAAAGAAAAGCACAATGTAGCTTCACTACACATTGATTCCTATTATTGTAATTTATAAAGGATATTATTTGAAAATGTGTTTTAGAATAAATATTATGGATGACTTAATTTATTCTAACCCTTTTTTTTTTATAAATAAGCAAGCATCCCAAATTTGAAATAAACTTAATTTTTTTATAACTCTTAATATTTACAATAAATGAGAAATAACTAATTACTACATACACTTAAAATAATTAACTAAGTACAATAACCTAACTCAATTTACACTTAAAATTCAAAAGTGTCTATTATTTCTAATTCTCTTAAAAATATATTTTCCCTTATAGCTAACCACTATTAATTTCGCTTTATAACCTCAAGCTCTTCCAGAAGAAGACGTCGGGTTTTTGCGTCACGTCTTTTTACCGTTTCTAAAAATTCTATGGTGCCGTTTTCTTTTTTCTTTTCTAATTCCACGTTCTCGTTGTCCGTAGGCATTCTTTTAACATTGATGCGTTTCTTTCTGATCTGTAAATATAACAAGATTTAGCGCATAAAATACTTTGAAGAGTGAAATATTACCTAATTGGTTTATTGGGGACTGTCACCTGCATCTGCGGCGGTGCCTTGGCGACAGTGGTACTAGTCGAGGTCGTTTCTAATTGTTGTTGTTCTTGTTCACTGAAAGATTCAGATGAAGTTTAAGTAACGTAAATACATTAAATAAATTAATTTATGTTAAAACGATGTAGATCTACTGTGTTTGTTCGTGTCTTATTAAATTGTATTCTGCCACCCGCGGGTTAGCATCAATTCTAGATTGATCTTATATCCTCATTTCATCGTGCTTACTGCTACCTGACATAGACAATTTTGGAGTAGTTTTAATTTTCTTAGTTGGTTTTCTTACACTACAATCACAAGTTCCTAAAATCTGAGCAATTAAAACACATCATCGGAATATAAAATGCTTTAACAACAAGAGCAGCAAAAAATAAATCAACTTAGTCAGCAAGAATTTTAATGTTAATGTATTGTATATACAGAGTGGTAGAAAAGTCCCGGAACGGTCAAATATTTTGGGAAATACTCATCGCATCAAAAAAAGAAAAAATACGTGTTCAATATTTTTTTAAAAGCTATCCAATGACACCAAAATTAAACCCTTCACCCCCACCCCCTGAGTGTAGGGGTGGGGGCAGCTTTAAAGGTTTAAGTGGAAACCCCCATTTGTTATTGCAGATTCGGATTCCGCAGGATAAATTACCCCAAATTGACCTACGATACAAGCCATTTTGGATGATAGAAGGCGTTGTAATTGACAAAACCAAAATAGGGTACAAAAACATTTGAAATCGAAAAATGTCAGAATTACATTCATTTTTAGTATTTATTTCGTTCCTAGCTTTTGATATTATTTCGTGATGTCTCTGTCTGAAAGAGAAAGAATAATTGTCCTGATGATGCGGGGGTATGGAGATAATGAAAGATCATTGCAGCAAGTCGCAGATTTATTCAATGAAGTCAATGCGGAACGTCAACCGATTTCTAAATCTACTGTGAGTCGAACAGTGAATCGTTTTGAGCGAACTGGTTCGGTGAAGGATGAACCAAGATCTGGAAGACCTAAAAGCGCGACGAGAGGTGGTCAATTTGAACACCTTCGGCGGTAATTTCGTTATGTATGAAATAAATAATTTATTATGTTACTTCTTTTATTTTCTGATCCATCAATTCTTCTAGACATAGTTAATTTTTGTCGATTGCAGCGCCATCTGCAAGAAACCTAAAAAAATTATGACTAACATTTTGTGGCCAATCCGAATCTGCAATAACAAATGGGGGTTTCCACTTAAACTTTTAAAGTTGCCCCACTCCTACCCCCAGGGGGTGGGGGGGGGGTTCAATTTTGGTGTCATTGGATAGCTTTTAAAAAAATATTGAACACGTATTTTTTCTTTTTTTGATGCGATGAGAATTTCCCAAAATATTTGACCGTTCCGGGACTTTTCTACCACTCTGTATAATAATAGTGGAAACAACTCTGCAGAAATATGAACAAAAAAGGGTCAACACGATTTTTAATGCTGATGTATTGTTTTTATAATAATTGTAAAAAATAATTCAAATGCAAAAAAAAAATGAATAATCCTAGTCAGCAGGAAAGTCAATACCTTTATATCTAAAAGAAATGTTGATAAGTTAGGTTGACTCCAAAACTTGTCGAATTCTTGACTTAAAATTCTTCAAATTTTGATCCTCTAAAAAATATCAAATTTTGGCCTCCAAAAAATTGTCAAATTAAAAGGGTAGGTCGGTGGATCAAATGAGCCCCCAATTAGGTTAATTTGATCCATTGTTCTACGTTCTAAAAAAAATTTCCTTGGGGCTGTTGCTTTTTTGGTGCGATTTTTTTAACAGATTTGTTGTGGCGTGGTGCGTTGTTTCTACAGGTAAGGTATGGGGTGCTATAACATATGGAAGTAGGTCTCACTTGGTGTTCAATCGAGGGAATATAAACGCCGAGCGCTACATTAATAAAGCTGTTCAACCCCATATCCTTCCTTATCGCCAACAGCCCGAAGATCCACTTTTCCAGCAGGATAATATCCGTTCTCACGTAGCGAGAACTACCCTCAACGATATGAAGGCGCCAATGTCAATATTATACTATGGCCACCCAGATCTCTCTATATTTTGCCAATTGAACATGTATGGCGTAATATGGATAGAAGACTAAGGAACTTAGAAAATCCTTTGCATTTGGTGGAAGCTCTTCGACATGACGTGCGGGTTGCTTGACACACAATATTCCAACATGACATCAATTACCTACTGAATTCGATGCCATAAAGAGTGATGGAGTGTGTAACAAATAGGGGGAAACTCACTATTAATAGAAATTGTGCTAATCTGTTTCTTTGTTCTTTAACATTTTAATCAATTAATATCTTACAGTAGTTAAGCATATCTAAAACGTTTGGTCAAAGAATCCCCCAAACCTACTTATTGCAACGTACATGCCACTGAGTATATACATCTCCAGTTCTTCAGAAATTTCTTGTTTACAAATTATCAAGCTAAGTTAACGCTCAAACAGTATTAATAAAATCTAATATTACAAAATTGCTTTATTTCATTCCATTTCACCTGTTGCTGCTCTGAAATGGTTGACTTTGGAACAATGCTAATCTCCAACTAGGTGTTTACTCTTATAACGTTATCTCACCCAACATATGGTTATTTTCCATCAAATCTAACCATAATATCGCTTTAGTTACGACATTTTAACTCGCAAAGTTTATTAATTTTATTTGCAGTTAATTCCAACGCCAGAAATTTGGTGAATATTATAAGTGGTAGTAAGATTAGTTAAACCCTGAATTGTTGCATTGAAATACCAAAAAATATTAGTCTAATAAGTAATTAATCTATACTAACCATTGAAACTCTGAGATGGCGCATTTATCTATTGGTCATCGTGCAAGAAAACTCGCCTTACAGCGTTTCCACGCAAATTTTCGACAACAATCCATTTTACATCTTCAACAAACGATTTTAAACGATCTATGTTCTCACTAGCAACCTTGAGAAACCCAAGAAATTTCGTTTGTAAGATTATTACGTAAAACTTGATATTTGTAAAGTGTATTCTAGTTATGTGCAAGGACGTAAGTTCTACAATTTTCGATTATAAAACTTGCAATTCTAAATCAAATACCGGAAGGTTTTAAATTACATATCTTAAAAATTTATTTGTTATATAGGGAATACAAAACCAGTTTAGAAAGCATTTGTCAAAAGTATTTGAGTGAAATATGGAAACTCTAAACAAAACCAGACACTCTTACAATTTTCCGATAATTAAGAAGTTAAGAGTTTTTACTATTTTTAGGTCTATTAAAAGTAGTCCTTATATCAAAAGACGTTCTTTACGATAACATTAGCAATTTCGTAACAAGCGAGTATAAGAAGACTAGGAATCCTACTTGTCACCTACCACAAAAGAATGTGCATTTGTGGGGTTATTTTGCTTGAAACCTTTACCTTAAATCATTATAACAAATAAGTGATGATTAGATTTACGAAAATAAATTTACCTAAATCTATTTCTATATCATACCAGTATTTCGTTTTTGCAACACCTTTCCTTTCAAAAATGGAGAATTTTTTTTCTAAACTACCACTGTCTTATGATCTTTGGATGTATTTAGACTAACTTCAGGGGATATTACTAAAATTCCAAAAATTTCTAGGTATGAATGGATTAAGTTAAAATTAAAACATTCAAAGAGAAAAAATATCTTAAAATGAATCAATACCTTTTGATAACCTACTTTTTATATTAATAAGTGATGACAGTCTTTAGCTGATGGTAGACGAAGCAAACTACTATGCTGATATAAAAAAGTAAACAACCTACAAAGTCAAACAGCATTGACAAGCGGCAACTACGGATGAAAAGATTTCTGGGTATTATTGCATTAATGGATTTTGTAAATTTTTCACAAACAAGAGTGTTACTGGAAAAAACGCCTTTATATCATTACTCTTTTGTTTACAGAATTGATATCTTACAATAGTTCTTAATGCAACTTCGATTGTAACACTTCGTTCACAATTAATCATACGGAATCGCGCAAACACCAGAATTTTTGTAGATCAGGCCCTTGTAGAGAAAATTAATTTCAAAGTACGGGTTGTTGATGAAACGGCAACTCCATTCCGTGAATGGCTAAAATCCCTACAGTAAAATCCATCAAAAGTACATAAATACTGTGTCAACGATTATAAACTGTGTATTACGAAAGGATACATATATTTATGCTTCATTTACTGGGCGCAAGATTCATAAACTATGAAGTTAGATAAACCTGCATTAGTTCTCGTTGGTTTAGCCGCAAACTGACTGAATAACGGTTAAATGATAGTAAAATATAATTATTATACAACCGCTCGTTGGAAAATTATTTCAGAAATCGCAATACTAATCTTTCTGAAACTCTGTGTACAAATGGAAAGAATCTTCCAAAAGATGAAGTAAGTAAAAAGGAAGACTGCATCGCCATGTAAACAAGCAGAGGAAATACTCTTCTCAAATGGCATCCAAAGGGTGATGTGTTGATGCTATCTTCGTGTCATGGTGAATAAATTATTGATACTGGAAGAAAGGGCAGGCACGAAATGCTATACCAAAACCAAAGTGAATGGTCAATTTTAATACAGACGAGCAAGGCAGAGCAGTGTCTGACCAAATAATGAGAAAATCGGTCGCATGGTACAAAACACTGGCAATCGAGATAATATGCAGTTCAATTGTAACAGCCATTTGTTGTACACCGAAATAAGTGCAAAGAAAAAGCCTACTACAGTTTAGCGCTTATAGCGCTCTACTCTATTGAGCATTGTGAATATGCTTATCGGTGTGTGCTTTATTACGCTATGGTTTTATGGCGCTACATAGCTGAAAATGGTTTTCTTTGTTATACAATTGGCGCTAGTACATTCTTTTTCTTGATATTTGGTATATAAAGTAATAAAGAAAGAGCTTTTCTAGTTTCATCTCTACACTTAGGGTGGTAGGCGAACGAGATTTATAGAGTTTTATACTATCTGTTACGGGTAAAAATGAAGTTACAAATTTCGATTTGCCCAGAAGGGATGTCAACTCTGTAACAATCATAAGAGTGCACTGGCTGACTACAGTGATGTGGGAGTGGGTTCCTATGAAAAAAATGATGAACCTAATAGAAATAAACATGTAAAATAGCCGATATACAAAACTACTTTACTAGTACAGGTTACCTTGAACGGTTTTATTGGTTGTCAAAAGTAACGCGAATATAAATTCCACGATACGCACGTGCTTGAGCTTTTAGACCTACTTATCTAACAAGATTTAGAAACAATTTGTCGTCGGCCACCTGCACCAAAAACCGGCCTACATACCTGCTGTCACTTAACCATCATTCATTTCTTAACTTTTTTAAAACTTTTTTAAACTTAATCTTTATACAATATTCCCCCTTCTTTATGATTTTGTTCACACACTTTGTGCGTATAAACTGCTTGATTTTGAAGTCCATGTCGTTTTGTTTATGTAAACCGTCATCTCATTTTCACGCTTGTACAACTGATAGAGGAGAGGAGGGTATTATGGAATAGTCGGGAAATATGAAATACCGAGGTTTCGGCTCTGTTTGGGGCTGCTATCACGTGGGAATACCATGAACTACTCAAGAAAGACTCCCATGATGCAGTGCAGTGAGAGTTGACCGCTTGTTGTTGCCGTGCCACTCGCTACAGAACAAAGTGTGTTTTGTGTTTTTCAAGAGTTCTTGCAGGTAAGTTTTCAAACATTTTAACCTACTAGTACACATGCGATTTGAACATTGATATTAAGCAAAATGTACACTAAAAGAATTGAAGTTTGTTATACAGTTATCGTTTTTTAGCTGACAATGTTTTGTCCATTAGTTTAAAGGTTCATTTTCCAAGATGGCGTGTCGGGTATTATGAAATACTAGGTGTTTCATAATACCCGACGTAAAAGTATAGTACTCCATATAACCCGAAAAAAAATTTACTGAATAAAAATAAAGTTAAAAACTGAGTTTTGAGTATAATATTGATAGCCACACTAATTATTAATTATATAAATAGTAATATAACCTAATTTAAAACCAAAGTACATTTTTTTAAAACCTAAATCCATTGAAATGGAAACAAAATATAACTTTTCTGTTATTTGAAAATTAGTCTATAGTCCAGACCTTCAAATCATTTCTTTTCAGGTGCGTTTTGTCTATTTAAACCTACCCCCCTCCACCCTTCACCCTTGGTTGCAAGAGTTTTAAATAGTCTGTGTTTTTTTTTATTTCAGATATGCCTAGAAAAAAGGAAAATGAGGAAAAGAAGCGAAAGCTTTGGAGTCAGACGCAGATGGCTAAGGCTATAGAAGCTGTTCGTAAGAGAAAGATGTAGTACCTTAAGGCGTCCAAGGAATTCCAGGTTCCAAAAGCGTCTGTCTTCCGCCTTGTCAACAGTAAGGAGAAAAATGCAATGATAGCAGTCTCAACTACTTTTGGCCGTAAGCCAGTTATTTTTAAAGAACTAGAAGACGAGTTACAAAAATATTTAGTTGAAATGGAGGCCATGTTCTATGGACTTACAAAAAGGGATGTCTGCAGTCTTGCCTATCAACTTGCGGTTCGCAATAACATACCACATCCATTTAAGGACGAAACTGCTGGCAAAGACTGATTTTACGCTTTTATGAAAAGGAAGCCGAAACTTTGAGTCCGTAAACCCATGGGTACATCTTTTGCCAGAGCCAGGGGATTTAATAAAGAAGAAGTAGACAAGTTTTTTGACCTGATCGATGTTGTTTTCAAAAAACACAACTATTCTCCTAACAGGATATTTAATGTAGACGAAACTGGTTTGTCTGTGGTTCATAATAAAATTCCTCATGTGGTTGGCCTAAAAGGAAAGAGACAAATTGGGTGCCTTACTTCAGCTGAAAGAGGTTCTCTCGTTACCATCATTCCCTGTATGAGTGCAGGAGGTGACTTTGTCACAACTCCTGTGATGTTCCCTAGGAAGAACATGAATGAACAACTTCTTAGAGGTGATCCACTAGGGACCATCGCATCGTGCCACCCGTCTGGTTGGATACAGACAAACATTTTTTCTAACTGGTTTAAATTCATAGCTGTAACAAAACCTTTAGCTGAGTCACCTGTCTTGCTTCTCCTTGACGGGCACACAACCCACAAGCGTAACATTGACGTAATTAATTTAGCAAGGGAAAGTTATGCTACGATTTTGTGCCTACCCCCCCCCCCCACTGTTCGCATAAAATCCAACCCTTGGATAAAACCTTTATGAGTCCATTAAAGTCTCACTATAGTGAGGAAGTGATATCTTTTTTAAGGCATAGTTCAAGGCCCTTGAGTATTTTTGATATGATGGAACTGTTTGGCAGGGCCTACCTTAAAGTACAACGTGGGGACATAGCAGTAAAAGGCTTCAAAGAGACTGGTATTTATCCTGTCAATAGAAATGTTTTTAGCAGTAAAGATTTTATTGCTTCTACACTCACTGTTCCTAGGCCTCAGACTGTGAGACACACAAATGACCTTCTTCCATGTTCGTCTGCAAGCTCTGATTCACCTCAACCCTGTTCTTCCAAGAGTCTTGATGTAGTTGTCCCCTCAGTGTAGTACCTTCGGGTGGACCATTGGGGACGTGGCCGCAAGCATAGCGGTCCCTTAATTAAATTATAATGTAGTTGTCCCCGTTACGTCTAAGTCAACAAATTTGTTTCTACCCATAGAGATATTACCACCACCTCCAAAAAAGCAGATGTCAGATAGGGACAGGAAAGCTGGATCTTCTTCTATAATATCTTACTCTCCATACAAAAAAAACAGTTAGATGATAAACTGAAAGGAAAGGGCAAAAAGAAGGAAGCAAAAGCTACAAAACAACAGAAGAAACCGAATATTAAAAGACCCCTTGTTAAGAAATTAAACTTAGACCGACCTTCTAGACCTACTAAACCTACCAGAGATGACTCCAGTATTAGCAGCGATGAAACGTTCGATTCTGATGAATCTGTAATGAATTTCATGCCATCAACTAAAGAACCGGAAAATAAAGATGCTGAATGTATCTTCTGTAACGAAAAATTCTCCGAAAATCAACAAGAGAAAATTTGGATTCAATGTTTCAGTTGTTCTCTATGGGCTCACCTTGACTGTACCGGAGCAGAGAAAGAAGATTATATCTGTTAGTACGGGAGGTAGCGTTACATTTTTGATGGTCATTTCATCCCGCTTAATTTTTTGTGTAATTGATAGTTGAGATACAGCTAATAATCAAAACAAGCGTCAGTCGCCAGAATCGTGGTGGGGCAGATCGTGAGAAAATTACCTTGTAAAATTATCTTGTAAAAAAAGAATTTTTCAAAAGTAATTTCAAGCCACTTGAGAATTTGCACAACTATTGTTTAGGTGATGGTAATAACAATAAAAATAGTCAGCTGCGTGCGTAGTGGGGGGTTAGTCGTCAGTCGCTTGTGTAAACCTATCATAAAACAAATTATGTAAAGTCATTTCAAATTCAATGAAACTCAGACATCGAATTTAGTATACAAATAGAATAATGAAAACATAAATCAGCTGTTTATATAATGGTGGTAAAACCGTCAGCCGAGGGACTGTAGGTGCTAAGTCAGCATTTGGCTAAGTATTTTATAATGTTATCAATGATGCAACTGACGATCTTTACTTCGTTATGTAGGCAGCTGACTACCATTTTTATTCAATACAATATGTGAACTACTCATTATACAAATTTCATGTGGTTTGATATCGGTCAAGCTATAATTTCGTTGATTAATCTATTTTTGAATGATATTATTGAATTATTTCAATCTATGTAATCGTTCACTTGATTGAGAATATCTGGATCTGGTAAATAGTATTGAAACATTTAGAAGAAAAATATGTTGTATATTTATTGATAAAATATATTTTTAATAATTAAAAGAATTCATCACTTTCATTAGTAGAATCTGTTGATGTGTCAGATTGATTTTTATAGTCCTGGAAACTGTCATCAAAACCATCGATAACACTTTCTGCTTCGTCAGCTTCTTCTGCTGCATCCTTCTCAGCGGAATTAACTCCTACTCCTTCCAGATTCTCCAGTGTTTTCTGTGTGATGTAATGATTTATGATGGATTTTTTATTCTACCTTTCATGACATACGTTCCACTTACGTTTGTTAATATTTCACTCAAATTGCTTACAATGTTTACTGCCACCAATGCTCCTTGTATTATAATAACGTTTGACCGTTATATTTGTCCATCAATAAAAGATCATGAACATTCGCTAAGAGGTACAATATCAAGTGAACATTTTAACATAAAAAGTCCAGATCAAATACGGCCAGCGAATTTCAATATTGAGTTAAAAAATGTACATTTTAAGGATGCATTAGCCAAGTTTTACTGAGAGGACTGGCAAAATGATCATATGGCTCCCTTCATCGGTGAAAAAACTATTTACATAAATTATGAATGTTGTTATAAATACCAATTAGAAAATGAGAAAATAGTGAAAAGTACATTCCCAGAGTTAGACTGCAAAGTTCACGAAGAAGCCGATACGAAAATCGTCTTTCATGTTTGCACATAGATTTTGATGCGCACGTGACTATAAGATGCTCGGACACGGATATTCTGATTATACTGTTAGGCAACATGCTGCATATTCAACAAAATTTACAAATTAGCGTTTTATTTGGAACAGGGAATACCAAAAAATATATAGATGTAAATAAAATATACGAAACTCTCTGACCAGATTTGTGCGCATCTTTACCAGGGTTCCATGCCTTCACCGGATGCGACTTCAATCCAGCATTGTATAGACGAGGCAAAAGAATACCTTATAAGATATTAAACAATTCAACCTCTTATGTAAAAGCCTTTACAGACATTACAAACGTGAATAATTTCGTTGATTAATCTATCTTTGAATGATATTATTTAATTATTTCAATCTATGTAATCGTTCACTTGATTGAGAATATCTAGATCTGGTAAATAGTAATGAATCATTTAGAAGAAAAATATGTTGTATATTTATTGATCAAATATATTTTTAAAAATTAAAAGAATTCTTCATCTTTATCAGTGGAATCTGTTGATTTGTCAGATTTATTTTCATAGTTCTAGAAACTGTCATTAAAACTATCGATGACACCTTCTGCTTTTTTAGCTTCTTCTGCTGCATCCTCCTCAGCGGAATTAACTCCTATTGCTTCCAGATTCTCCAGTATCATGAGTTCTTCGTCCATTTCGGTGTTTTCTGGAAACAAAACCAAATTCGATCGTCGTAATTACTTTTATTTCATTACGCTTTGCATAACTTTTGCTAAAAATTATGTTAATTAATAAATACCTGTAGGGGTGATAACACCTGTGACGCTGGTAATGCTCAGTGGGAGCTGATCACCATAGAACCATTTAAAATGATATTTATAATCTCTTTCTTCCCATCCATAATCTCCTGGTGAAAATTCAGTTGGAACTGGCAGATGAGCATAATTCCAGAGGTGGGCTATATATGCAGTGCGTAAAACTTGTTGATATAACTCCGCTTACAGGGCGGAAATATCGCGCTGTCGATAGTTTTTTTGAAGGAAGTTCATTTTATATGCTTTCGTAAATGTAGCAACTCTTGCTACATTTACGTCACCAATACCTTTAAAGCCATATATTCTGCAGACGAATTCAACTATAGTTTTTTGGAGTTCTTGGTTTTCATGATAATTATTCACGTTTGCAATGTCTGTAAAGGTTTTTATATAAGAGGTTAAATTTTTTAATATCTTATAAGGTATTCTTGTGCCTCGTCTATACAATGCTGAATTGAAGTCGCATCCGCTGAAGGCATGGAACCTTGGTGAAGATGCGCACAAATCTGGTTCGAGAGTTTCGTATATTTTATTTACATCTATATATTTTTTGGTATTTTCTGTTCCAAATAAAATGCTAATTTGTAAATTTTTTTGAATATGCAGCATGTTGCCTAACAGTGTAATCAGAATATCCGTGTCCGAGCATTTTATAGTCACGTGCGCATCAAAATCTATGTGACACACACGAAAGACGATTTTCGTATCGGCTATTTATAACAACATTCAATATTTATGTAAATAGTTTTTTCACCGATGAAGGGAGTCATGTGATCATTTTGCCAATTCTCACAGAAAAACTTGGAGAAATGACTTGAACATAATCTTGAAAATATGGTTTTTAGAGTTAAAAATAAAACATGGTTTAGGAAGTCAAATTAGTTTTTCAATAGTTTAAACCTATTCCATATTACCCGACTATATCATATTAACCTCCATTTGTAACTTTTTTTTAAATAATTTTTTTTATAACAAAAACCTAAATAGTATTTTTTCTTGCAAGTGACAGTTCATTACAATTAGTTATAGTATGTACTCATGATGAAATGGGGAGTTTTATTCAAAAACCAGTAATGTTATTTTTAGAAATGTAAATGGTATTCCATAATACCCTCCTCTCCTCTATAGAAAGCTGAGGCATTTGTTTACATATTTTTATGGCTCTATAATTTATAAGCATATGAATACTGGGACCTACCACAGTTGTGGTGTATGCAAATAACTTTAATATTTGGTTGTTTCTCCCATATTCATATGTATTTTTCTAAATTCAATACGAAGCGCATTAAGTTCTGATCTTTATTACTGGTTATATAAAATGCACTAAGTGCTTTACTATTTTAATTCCTTATTCTAGTTTAATATCATATTGGAAGAGCACGTTATTAAATGTACAATACCAAACCTTTTAAATTTTACAGGGTGCTTTCGTGATAAAAGCTCATTCAACCAACTGGAATTAATAAAACTCATTTCTACAATCTAATGTTTTATGAAGTAACACATTCGCGTTTCATATCACCTGGGTTCCTTTTGTTTCGACAAGGATCCTTCAATGTAAACGGGTGCAGGTGATAATGTATGTTGTAAAGCTAATTATTAGGTGCACTATGTACGTAATGGTTACGCATCCTTTTATACACATTGATGTATATAAAACCAAGAAATTTGGATATGGGTTCTGGGTATCTGTAATTATTAGCACAAAAAAACTAGAAACATCCCGGAAAATATGTTAAGCATATTGTAGTATTATGATGTATGTATGGATTGTCCATTAATGGCTCTTAAAAAGTTAAGATTCCGGTCGTCTGAAGTAGAATTAAAAGTTGCAGGGCTAGTTTCAAACATATAATTAAATGTATGTTCTAAATTATTATTTCTGCAAGCACAATATCTTGCAATTTATTTGAGGTGGGTTAACGCTTCTTTGTATTGAGAGATTAGTTCCTTGTTTTTGTGGGGTTAGTTACTAGACTTAAATGTTATATTGAATTTTCCCTTTATTCTCAATAAAATTTCAGCTTTATCGTGTTATTTAATGGAACGACTGGTGTTTATTTCATATTGTTGGTTAATAATAACTGCAGTTGTCCTGGATAGAATCTTTAAAAATCGCTAATTACTTTGTATGGTTTTATGGCGTGTTTGCATATTAAGTGATGGTTTTCTTTATCTATGATAAATTAAAATAGCTTACAAATTTCTTCTTTGGTCAAGCTTTGAAATTTGTAAGCGTTAAAATATTAACACCCTATAATTTAAATCAAAGCTATCTGAAAAAGGCTTCTGTTACATTTACTATTGTTCATTACATTATATGGATCGAATTATACTTATCCAATTTGTACTGCCTTTGATTATAAAACCTGACTTCGTATCTGAAAGTGAGTTAATTTTATACTTTTGATAAAAATATACTTATTTCATTAGAATAGAAGGTTTTCAGTAAAATATAATTATTTAAACTTTGCAGTTTTATTACCCAGCTTTTATAAATAGAATTTATTTATATGTTGAAAAGAACATAGACAATGGGACATTTCATCCCTTCAATCCTTTAAGCCCTCTGGACTCGACGTCATACTTCATGCCCTACTAAGGTGTAGAGACTGCTTCCGTTATTTGTGGAACTCTTCAAAGGCTGTATTGGGTTCAGATACATCCCCAGAAGTTGGAGAAATGTAAGAGTGATCGTCTGTACGACAACGATGTGAGGGGGATAATACAGACTTATTCACTTCACTCAAACCTACATGTTTATAAACCAGAGAGATCCATGGAGTCTGTCATGCCCTCAGCGCCGTGGTAGGACGATTAGAGAAATTCTGAAGCAACAACATGTAGGCCTTAGACGTATTAATTACCATCAAGGGTGCGTTTAGCGAAACCAGCTTTGCAAGCATTCACAAAGCCATACGAGACCCGTATGCTGTCTACGCGATGTCGTCGAGTACATGTTAGTGTTTGAAATACCTCAAAAATTGGAACGGTAGATAAAGGCTGTTCTCAGGGCGGAGTTTTGTCTCCGCTATTATGGAATCTTGTAGTCGACAGCCTTCTCCAAAGTCTTAACGGGGCAGGTTTTTACACCATAGGATATGCATACGACATAACCACACTGGTCGTCGGCAAATTCGTTCAAGGGCTGTGCAACCTAATGCAAACAGCACTATAGTTAACCGAACGCTGGTGCGCGAAAAATTCCCTGACAACTAACTCAAATAAATCGGTGTTGGTGTTGTTCTCAAGCAAAATAAAGTTCATAGTAACTAGATTGCCAATAGTTTTTTAAATAAAATTACCCCATTCGGAAGAGCTCAAGTATCTGTAAACTATTCTTCACAAAAAGCTGAATTGGACCAAGCAGTTTTAAGTAAAAACTATAAAAGCCAACGTACTATTCTGATAGTGCAGATATGCCATAAACAAACTTTAGGGTCTCCCACCGAAGGCTATACTGTGGCTATACACTACAATAGTTAGACCAATGCTTTGCTATGCCGCTTTGGTCTGGTAGTCCAGGACAAGTCTGACTCACGCATATCAGGAACTTATACTTATACAAAGATTTGTCTGTCCAAGTTTCTCGGGGATCTGCAAACTACACCCGCTGCAGTCTTAGAAGCCATCCTTGGCCTCGATCCACTGAACTTACATGTGAAGGAGATTGCTCTGAGGGCGATACTAAGGTGCGGTTCGAGGGTCTGTGAATTGATAAATGTTGCAGAGGAAGAATACTTTGAGATCCTAAGACTGGGGGTGCGTGGACCAATGGATTTGATCGTTCCCGTCATGATATTCAGATAACGTTTCGGAGTCTTACAGACTTTGAAGACGTCGCTCCAGCGGAAATCGCAATAATCACTGATAAATCTAAAACAAGCGCATGCATGGTGCAAATGGTATTCTGAAACCTAGAACACAGAGTAAAATCATACGCATTATGAGTGACAGCAAGGCAGAACTAATGGTCCTAAGCAAGCAGAAGCTCCTCTCAACGGTAGTACTCCAATACTATCAAACTCTTGAGTTTGCACCTCTAGTACTAATATTTTTAAGCTAGTCAGGATTGCACTACAGCGAGCAGGCGATACAATGTCGAAACAAGGATTTGCCTAAAGTATTGTACATCATGATCCGTCCGTTTCCATATCGCCATCGGCAATGTTCACATTGATCACGCAAACTACCCACCATCGCCATAAGAACAAGTGGAATTGCATTGCAAGCTGCCGACAGATAAAAGTGTTTATCCAGTTCTCTTAACAAAAATTAGAAAAGACTGACTACCTACCAAAATAGAAACTACAGCTATTAGTAGGTATTCTGTCTGGGCACTGTAAACTAAAAGAGCACCAGCACAGGGTGGGTCTGTCAGGTACTTTGTTTGTCGCGATTGTCAACAGGAGGTTGAGACGACCGCGCTCATCCTGTGTACCTGTCCGACTCTCGCCAGACTCAGGAAATCTATGCGGGGGCTTTTAAACCGACCGGCAGGAATCAGCCACACTTCCTGGTACGACATCATCTAGTTCAATTGCAAAGTCGGTTGGCTAAGTGAGAGAGAAACAAGCTAGTACGAGGAAGGCAGCACAAAACGTCACTTTTGTGGCCTTACGCTTGCCTGCTGCTACCCTTCCCAGTTTAATACAATACAATACTATAGGCAGAGATATGAATGACCGAGTCCATTAAAACTCTGACCTGTTCTTTTTTAGGACGGCAAATGGGGCTTTGTACTACCTCTTTTGTTTTATTTTGTTACAGATTGGCCTAGAGAAGTTAAGTCTTTACGTAGATAGGTAAAGTTTACATCTATTGGCTTACGCAGAATATTTTTATTATAACATCGTTTTGCGTAGGTTACTCAGAGTTTCTGTATCTTTCTTCGGCTATTCGAACATTTTTTGTGACATTTCTAGACACAGTGGCACCGGTTTTTGTAGTTTCTATATATTAAAACTAACAGGCATACGTCTTTCTTCCTACATTATCCGTGGTTAAAGCTCAACAATCAGTGAGTCCGATTTTCCTTTGGTAGCACTTTAATATCTTCTCCACATTAATTAGAGCTACGAGTCAAGTTGCTTTATGAGGGACAGTTCTAACAAGCTTACGGAAAAAATAGTTTATTCTCTTCTGTGCAATGGCGTCCCTATCAATCTGGAACTAGAAACCAGTAGTTTTTATCAAAATTGGTACGCAGGGGTGAAAGCAAAATTAAGCGCAAACGGCTCCGTGAGCGCTTCAAACAGAATAAAGATAAGTACAGAATGAAACTGACCGCAAATATAAATATAAATAAAGCAAGTGGACACGGAACGTGACTCGTGAATTAGCGGTTTTTGTTTACTTTGTTTTCAGAGTTTACACGAGCAAATAAAATGATTTGCTAGTTACTTTTGCTACGTACATCGACGTAGCCTGAAAGACAAAGAAAGAATGACCGGGCTTAGTTGGCGAGTAGGCGGGATGTTACAAATAAAAAATAAAGGAAATACCTGAAATAAAAAATTATTAACCGTTCAGGACAACCTGTAGGAGAAATCCCCCCTAAAGTTTTACCTAGATACAAAAAAAAAACAAAGGAATTAACACATTAACAAAAGTACTTTAATTGGCAAAAAATAAAAAAAACATTACAATCCCTGTCGGGTAACTAACACTTTGCAAAAATAATGGCTATACTGTGTAACGTTCTCTACCGTCTTACAGCCCAATATTTCGATACATTACAACGGGCATTAACCCGGTTTGAATAAGTGAGAATAAGCAATCTATTTTAATACTTGCTATCTAGTGTATTTGTATGCCAGATTTCACAATTTAGTTTAGTAATCATAATATTATGATACCTCACATGATAATGCTAACATATAACATACAGTTACAAATACAATGGCAATAACGTCTTCCAATGTGCCAGCAAGTATTTAACTCACTCACGCATTAATAGATAGTATATTTCTTCTTATTTTTTCTTCTTTCTAAGGTCAATCGTAATATATTAATCCCATGGCAATAGATCCAAAAATAGTTAAATTATTTTCGTACATACAATTAATTCGAGATATGTATGAGCCCCAAAGAGTAAAATCTAAGTGTACAGGGTCTCGACAGAAGCAGGAAAGAAACGCTCGCCCACGTGTCTACGGTGTTGGATCTCTCATTCGCTCCTAGGGCCGGAGCGGGCCAGATGGACCTGAGACCACGTAACTGGTGCAGCCTTCTATAGCAAAAAGAGCGGCAATTCAAGAGACTTTCATGTCCACCGGAGGAAGCTATAATAATTACAGTCAAAGATTAAACTTTTTACGAAAGAAAAGTACATTTTTCTAACACTGCAAGTACTTACCACACAGTGTGAGCATGAAAATTTTATAAAATAATGAAAACTGCAACGAACGTTTTCACTCGTCTGCAGAAAAGAAAAATGAATGTTAATTTGATAGCACAAATTCACATCCATGCCGGCGTTATCAAACACTGGTGTGATTAGCGATTCGAAACACGCTTTATCAATAAAGTAAGATCCATTATTTTGACGAATCTTTAGATCGAAATAGTTTACCAAGCAATTATACGCTATAAGAATTTGGGCCAAACCAGGAGGTACCTAATACAAGGTACTGACTATTCGATTGTAGAAAAGCTTTTCGTTTTAAAATAAATAGATTTAAATGCAAATTACTGGGAAGCGCACTTATAGTAGAAAGGTCTAATATACTAGGTGTTGGAGGATTAAAACAGAATCTACGTAAACGAATAATAAAAGACAAAAAAGGTACGCTTTAATTTTACCGTTGGAAAGTAAACGTAACACTTTATTCAAAATGAGGTAATATTTTCATTTGTTTTATATTTTTGTTATTTCAAATAAAGACACTTTAAAAACAGCAAGCAAGTACACAAATTTGATTACAACCCACAATTACGTCCATGTATCAAATAGTCTTCAGGAAAGACATGTAAGGTGTGCGGTGGCAACGATACCAGGAATGGGAGTGGTTTTTACAAGCTAAGTTTTTTTGTTGATATAATACACTGAAAGCACAGATTTTAGTACATCTTTGAACAATTGCATGGTGTAAAATACACGTTTCTTGATTGTTCCGGGTCACGAAATTTATCAAAACCTGAGGTAAAATAGACCGCAAACTTCCACGCCATCTATAGCAACAGATAACACTGAAAAAAAATTGTTTTTGAGACACGCATTTACTAGAAGCACAGCGATGGCGCGTTACTTTTTATTGTAAGGGATTGTTCGCTTTTAACCCGATTTTTCACTTATTAATTTAAAAAATATACAGAAATTCACAAACTTTATAGTTCTATGATTGAAATATTCTTCGATTAAAAATAAATTTCTTATGAAAAAATGTGTAGAAATTAATATTAAAAAGGTATAAGAAACAAAAATTTTGAAATTTATTCTTATAGATTTACGTAGTACGAGACTGGCATAAAAGTCGGTATTATTATGGGTGATAATTGCCTCTGTAGTAATCATATATAAAATCCGAACGTCGATTGTGTTCCAAACGTTTATTTATAACTGGTTCAAAAAATCTTTTTTGTTATTTTGTAGCTTAATAAGAACACTTTTTGCAATTGACATTAATGCAAGTCGGGATAGCTTATGTTCTTATTGTTCAGAACGATTCTAAGTTTTATTCGCTTCAGGGCTGAAAATAATTTTTCTACGGATGCCGCTGTTGTAGGTATTGTTGGAATTGAAACTGCTAATTTATAAATCTCCTTGAGTCTTACGTTAAGTGTGTTCTTGTACATAAAATCAATAAGTTCGTAGACTGGTTTATTTTTTAATTTGGGGAATTTACTTACAAGTCTGATAAAATCCAACACACTTGAACTCTTCAAATTTACTATCGGAATACTCTGTTTCAAAAGTAGTAAATTTTTCAATCTAATAAGATAATATTACTCAACGTCTCAATTGAAGAATATCTCGTGTAATTTTAAAAACACGTATTGCTTATAATTTCATAAAATGCTCGGTGGAAATTCCATTTTGTTGTGTTGAAATCGCAAAATCGTCAATTTTTAACCTTTTTGCTGAACGCATATTTTCATAGTCTATTGATATATTGTCACACGAAATTTGGTCATATGCCAATTGGTACATTTTCTCAAATAAATTGTCATTTTTGGGAATTTTTTTGAAGGCATTCAAGAAATGTTCATTTTTTACTACAGTTGAGTATGTCAAACGATTTTGTTTGTAGAATATCGTATAGAATATTTGTATTAGGAAATACTTATAAAAATATATAAAACAAAAATATATTTTAAAATTTTTTTTTAGAAAAGCTGAAAACCTTAAAATTTAGGTTTAAAATCTTTGTCCTAGTCACCAGAGTTTTCAATACAATGTGCAAAAAATTATGCAATCGCAGACTGTATTTATAAATATTACCTAGTTCACTTCTTTCAGAAGTACATATAGAAAGAAAAAGTTTTTCTTGGTATATGTACATATCATAAGTCAAATACTTAATCTCCGAAAAGTATGTACAATATGTGAACCATTCATCGATTAAGTCACTGTTCACCACGAACCAAACCATTACAGTATTATTCAGATAATTAATCAAATGAGTACAAATTGTAGATTATTGTGCTGTACAATAATCTACAATCGCCACATTTTAAGAATTTTTTCGTAATTGAATATATTGAGAACGTAGCTACTTTGTTTAGTCTTTGAGATGAGATACAGATAAAATTTCTTGCTCATCAAAAATCAATTCCTTTAACGTATAGGTGATAGAATTTATTAATTTAATGAATTCACAAATAAGAATTGGTTAGGTTGTACTTGACTAACATTTTCAGGCGATATAAAAATACCGTCAATTCAAATTTAATTGGAGTAAAGATAAAAATGAACAGTATGATGGGCCTATCCAATACTTTACAGGCTACGAAAATGTTTAAAATAAAGAATTATTGTGACCGAGATTTTTGGATGTGTAAATTAACAAAATTAGCTCATTGTTTATTTTTGTCAAATTTTACGCCGGTATGTCGAACTGACGCTTGAACGCTCTTGAGATTTCGGTAGTGACGCTTCCGACACGATAAACAGCCGCTCGAAATACTCACTGTAAATACATAATATTATAAAATTAAAAAATAATAACACAAATTAAGCGATTATATTTTATAAAAACACAAAAGTATTGAACAACTTTCTAACTACCCGTAAACTAAAGTATATACTCGACCTTATGATACGAAGATGTGGTTTAGTTATACCCTTTCCCAGACTGAAATCGACAACGTTTCATTAGTCTGCTACCTGAAATTTAAGCAGACCGGGCTTCCCCACAGAAGGTAACCATCATGTGTTATGTGTGTATGTGTGTGTGTGTGTGTGTGTGTGTGTGTGTGTGTGTGTGTGGAGATGTTTGTGTGTTGTGTGTGATGTTGGTCCATGTTACGTTCCCCCTCTAGGACCAGGACCATCGGCAGGCGGATATCCCAGTCGTCAATGAAGAACGCACAACGGACATTGCCTTGTCAGTCCAGACCATCGGCAGCCGGAAATCCAGATGTTGAAAAGGCAATGGAAGCGTGTGTTTAGGTGTGTGTGTGTGTGTGTGTGTTTGTGTGTGTGTGTGTGTGTGTGTGTAGAGAGAGAGAGAGAGTTGTGTGTGATGTTGGTATCCGTGTTACGTTCCCACTTTAGGACCAAGACCATCGGAAGCCGGATATCCCAATCGTCGACGGATGTTGCCTTAACAGTCTGGACCATCGGCAGCCGGAAATCCAGATGTTAAAAAGGCAATGTGTGTGAATGGTGTTTTGTGTTTGCACAGTGCATAAGAGGTGTTTTGTGCGTTTATGTGTGTATGTGTGTGTGTGTGTGTGTGTGAAGTGTGCGCGTGTGTGTGTGTGTGTGTAAAGTATGTTTGAAATGTTAATTTGTGTTTATGTTTGCCTAGGTTACTAAAAGGTTGGATTGAATTAGTATAATTATGTACATGTTTGAACTTATACTATTATATAAATAAAAAATTAGGTTCTTTCAGAGGAAGGGATTTGTTTGCTGTATTGTTTTCCTCAGGTATGTGTAAGTTCTTAAAATTTAGCGTTAGTTAAAAAGAAAAGAAATTCCCTATTCTACTAGTTAAAATTAACTTATACTACTACTTAAAGTTAACTTATACTACTACTGTTGGTTATTATTTGTTAGAGACAGGGTTGCTAATATGTAGAAGCATGCAAATTCTACATATTAGAGGGTTGGATCGTTTCAAAGTCGGGTCGATAGTTTTAATCTTGTTGCTTCTGGTCGTCAAGAGCAGAGTTCTTAGAATTCCAGGAGATCGGTCTCCGGTCTCCGGGGCAGAACCTCGGTTCGAGGAAAGGTGGTACTTTTATGTCTCTAACCGGGTAGTTTTGTTTGTGTCTTTTATCCGTCAAGATATCGTTGGTGGATGAGTGCCGTAGTTTTTTGTGTGAGTGCATTTAAGTGTGGAAAAAGGTTTTCGTTCCAAATCATCTGGTGTAGAGTTTGTTTAATAATGTTTGTCTATGTGCGTAGAGGTACGGTTGTAAGTCACTACATTCGAATACTATATGTTCCGGTGTTCCTATTTCTTCGCACGTGCATATGTTGTTGTCAACTAAGTTCATGCGTTCTCTGTACGTTGGATAGGGTCCGTGGCCAGTTAGGTGATGAATAAATCCCCGACTGGGCACCAGGTATTTGGCTTTTAAGCTGTCTTTAATATTTGGGATCATTGCGTATACCCTTCTACCGGTTGTGCTTTGATCCCATCTTGTCTGCCATTCTGCAAGTTTGTAGTTCTTTATTTCCGTCTTTGTCGTGGGCAGTTGGTTTGTGTTTAAGATTCGTTGTAGTTGTTGGTTGTCATTGTGTGTAAGATTGTACATTGCAGCTCGCTGTTTCACTACTAGGTCCAAAAGCATAGTTCCCACCACTACATGAAGTGCATCATGTGCGGTAGTCCCATATGCCCCCGTCAGTCGCAGTAAAATACTTCGTTGTGTACTGTTAATTTTTTATCTAAGTTTGATTGTGTTAAGGCGATGTCCCCACGCGCTCGCGGCGTATGATACCATAGCACCGAGCACACTGTTGAGATATAGCCTTACGCAATTAAGTGATATCTAATAAGTCCTTTGGGCCAGCGTTGCAATGTTCTGCATTGCAGAAGTTGCACTTGCACAGACGGTGTTTATATGTGCAGAGTAATTCTGTTTTTCATCTAATGTTAAGCCCCGATATTTTGTGTTTTGTGTTCTACTTATATTTACACCGTCTAGTTTGATGGTGGGGTCCCTTGCCAGGGTTCCCTTCATCACAAGGTATGTAGCTTTTTGTGGTGTTATGGTCATTTTGTTGGTTATGCACCAACTTTGTGTATGGGTAAGAGCGATGTAGCTTTACGTTTGATTTCCTTTCTGGAATTGCCTTCAACCACAAGCAATGCAATATGTCGTCGGCGTATGCAATCGTCAACAACACTTCGTCAACGGTGTCCAGCCTTTCCAGGAGTTCATTCATTACAATATTCTAAAATAGGGGCCCGCATACGTTTTTTTCTAGCGTGTTCAAAAGGCATATGGGTCCGTAAGAGCTCGGTTGTTTGGGGTCTTTACCTTTCCCTTTAGGGATAATCACGACATTCGCCTGTTTCCAGAAGTTCGGAAAAACAGCTTGTCGTATGCATTCATTTTACAGTACAGTTAGCGTCGGTCTTAATTTATCTTGTAGCGCTATGCCAATCTCCGCAAGAATTCCGTCCGGTATAGTCGGTTTTTTGTATGAGTCTGTCCATTAACATTTTGTGGGTTGCGCAATCTTTAGGGTTAGAAACGCACTTTTTGTTACGTTATAAGCATGATATGCAAACTGAGGGTTGTCCGTGCTTGGGGCAGTCTGCCGTTTTGTGCTTGGAGTTTTCTTCCCCACAGTGTCCACATTTATCGGTGGTGCGCGTGCAATGTTTTGTGACGTTTCCTAGATCGAGACATCGTAGGTATTTGGGTACTTCTAAAAAAGTCTTTCACTGTAACACAGCGATATTCAATATAGGGTTTCCCTAGAGTTATTAATATATTCCTCACTTTAATAAATAAATAAATGTACTAGGTGTACACAACTGAAAATATTAAAAGTATACGCCGTAAGTCAAAAAAGAAAGTACCTTTAAGAGTGGCGCTTAAAATGACGTCTATCACGTCAACAAACATGGCGCTCGGGAGCGTAGTTAAGTGACGTAGTTAAAGAAATGGTACGTAAGTTGTTCCAAGCGCTGCATAATTGAAAATATTGGAAATATCCAGGGTAAGGCAAAAAAGAAATTGCCTATAGATGGGACTCAAAATGACGTTGATTGCGTCAACAAACATGACGCTAAGGAGCGTGGATACGTGACGTAGTTAAAAAATGGTACGTAAAAGCTGTAACCAAGGGCAGCAAAATTTTAAATACTAGAAATATACATAGGTATATATACATATACAGGGTAAGTCAAAAATGAAATTAATTTAAAGAAGGCGCTCAAAATGGCGTCTATTACGTCATCAAACATAACGTTATCGAGTGCGGTTATGTGACGTAGTTAAAGAAACGGCATGTAAAGTTGTACTGGGTGAACACAACTGAAAATATTGAAAATATACGACGTAAGTAAAAAAAAAATTACATTAAAAATGACGCTCAAAATGACGTTTATTACGTTAACAAACACGGTGCTAAGGGGCGTGGTTATGAAACGTAGTTAAAAACTGGTACGTAATTGTTGTACCAAGCGCTGCACAATTGAAAATATTGGAAATATACAGGGTAAGCAAAGAAAAAAATTACTTTGGCGTTTAAAATAGCGCCAATTACGCTAACAAACTTGGCGCTAAAGTGCATAGTTATGTGACGCGATTAAAAAATGGCACATAAAATTTTTACCCGGTGTACAATATTAAAAATATCGGAAAGGTGCAAAGTAAATCTAAAAAAACTGTTTTAAAAATGGTGTTCAAGATGGCTTTGATTACGTCAACATACATAGCGCTAGGGGTCGTGGTTATCTGGCGTAGTTAAAAAATGGCGCGATATAGGTTTTGGACCTCTTGAAGCGGCTTTTTAAAAAGAATTTTCCAAAAAACTCTTGTACCAATTTTATTTAAACAGAAATTACAATATGAATTTTAATAAGAGGTACTTTATATTCAGCAACATATTAAGATCAAAGATATTCTAAGTTGACAATCACTATTTAATTTAACTAAAACTAGGGTGAGTAGCTGAACAACCAACAATGTTAAAGTTGTGGAGCTCGAGACTGGGGTTCTCAGGGTATTTATGCTATCCCTGCTCTTTACATTACTTGTGGGAAATTGCAGATCTCATGTCTGCTATTTCTTGATACAATACAAAGTATTACATTTTAATAAACTTAATTCTAACAATTGCTGTCTTATTGTCTACCGTGACCTGCACCTGCAGAGTCATATTACGTCTGGAATACAATGCAACTGTTTCCGTTCTTATGTCTGGTTTGTGAACTTTCATTAATCTTTTATTATGTCCTTCAATTATACAATGTAGCAATATTTCTTAATACTTAATAATTTCGCTTAAATATACATATTATATTGATTTGGGGGATATGTAACTCGCGTAGAAAGTTATACCGGGTGTACAAAATTGAAAATATTGTAAACAGAATCTCCGTAAAAGTTTTTTAGAAAGAGCCTAATGTGTCAAAACCTATATCTGCATTTGGTCGTTTGCCTTTCAGTTGCACATAAGGTAACCTACTGAGAACGCTTTTGTGTACCCCGCAGCATAATCAAATTATATCGTGTATCAATATACAATTATCGGTAATTAAAATACTGGTAATTAAACATTGTATTTTGTACGCCACGTAGAAATATTTGTGTGTATGTGTATGATTATTTGAAAAGCTCCCAAAATAAAAAAATACTTCAGGTATAGATATCTTCGAATTACTTGGTTATAAATTTCGCAACCGTTCATCTTGGAGTATACAAATCGCATAAAAGGTTAAAGTTGATTACAAGGTACAAAACTACTACCAGGAGTGTTTGACAAATTTGTTATAATTTTGTATTTCAAATGCTATATCACTTGAATAAATTTTGCAACGGTCATATATATAGTTTACAAATTACATAAAAGCCGTACTATAAGGATAGCTTAGAAGCGTATTGAATCTAGACTGGGACGCCCAAAGCTAGTTCATTTAACGAATTTAACACAATAGTAGGGAATTTTTACAACCTTTTACATTCGGTAATTATTAACTTGGACAAATACAGGTATCGACGCGTTTGATTTAAAAAGTACCTAAATTTGAAAACTTGTATTCAGCAAGTTAACAGTTTATATATTTGCTTCAAGACAAGATTTTAGGTTACTTTTAATGACATGTAAAATTATCTTCTTAGAACATTTTATATGTCGCACTCTAAATTTAAATTGTATTTATTGTCGTCTGAAAGTTTGTTTTCTAAGTAATTTAAATAAAGTTTATACGATTCAGGTTTAAATATCTATACCAAAGTGTACGTTATATATAAATTAATTTATTCAACAAGCTGATTTAACTAGCACAATATAGACATGATATTTTTATGTTCTCAGTAGCGCAACGCTGAAGCATGAAGCTACCATTACTGAGATCAATGGTTCAAAACTATGCAGTACCACGTTTCTTCTCTATTGCAATTGTGTGACGATTATTAAATAACATTAGTAGGACAGTCAAATAATTAGACTCAAGACGTTCCACGATTCAAATTTTGTTCGAAAAAGTTTGATCTTTATTACTTGCTCTATAAGAATGTAGAGAGAGGTAGTAATCACAGATTTTATCGGTGCACTTATGAGAAAAAGCGGAGCTTATTTACACAGGCGCTTATTTGAAGAAAAGTATGGGAGGAGGTAATTGTGCGTCAAAAACTCTATCTTCACCTCCATCTATAGTGTCGGTTATGTGCAATTGACAAAATGGTCCAAGGTTCCAACGCAATTAAATAGTATGGTTTTCAAATTTATTAAATATGTAATTAAATGTGAGAGATTAACTCCAAGCATATTAGAAGGTGCAGGTGCTGCATCAGCCTCGCTTCAAAAAACACCTATTAAGTTACACATGAACAGACTTCTTCTACAATTATAAACGATTTAGCGATAGCGTGTACAAAAACACCAAACACATCGACACTCGATAGGAGAAGAAACTTCTAGCAGCGGAAGCTCGACAGTTCACCCTGCAAGTTAATTTCGAGGGTTAATAATAGTAATAGTAGGGTATGTTAAATACGTATACCTAAATGCAAAGACCTTTTGCTACAGCACGACTTAAGACGTTTGTTAGTTTCTTATACCCGTGAATTTAGCAGATTAGTGTTTAAAATTCAGCTTTTTCATTCCAACTGATTATTAATATTATTGTCCAATAATATAAGTTTAATAAGTATAGTCAGAAATGTTAGATTCAGATGTTTTCATTTTTTCGCCACGATTGATAATATTAAATGCAATACTGAAATTCTAATTTTTGTCAATTATCTAAAGGTGTGCGATGCACACCTAGTTCATTTTAAAAAATCATCACTGAGTAAGAGGAGATATTTTATATACCCTACTTCTACGTTCAAAGCATTTTGTGCTAACCTTCATCAAGCGCATATGATAAAATGGTGGAATCACATGTTCTTCATGTACTTAGAGACAAACACGACACATTACACGTGGAATACAAAACTGTTAATCAAGATAATCTTCAAGACCCTTTTACGCTTAGTTAAGAAATAAAAAAGTTTCTAATACACCAGCTATAAACAAAAATTCTACGTAAATCACTTTTCTTTAAATATACATAAAAAGCATATTCACGGTGGACGGGATAAAACCAATTTGACTATTTTCAAAGATTTATCTTCTCACTTGTCCGAATACGTTTAAATGAGCAAAACGTTAAGTGGTGTGTTCTGTTTAAGAGAGGTAGGAAGTCAAGCAAAACATTTTCATTTAAATATAAACGAGAAGTAAAGCAAATTTTGTAAAAATACCAGAACTCCATACTGTAATACTGACATTAACATATAATTTTGTACGTTGTTACTTTTAAAAAAACCGTATTGAGAATAATTTACTATTTGCAAATACTTCCCCATCTGAGAATATATGTCTTTTCAATTACATTAGCGTTTTAATGGATATGGAAATCAACAATATTATCCATGCTAAAATGGTATAATAGAATTCCTCCAAACGAATTTGATTAGGATTGTAAACTTTCGTCTTCCAATAAACCAGTTTAGTTGAAGAAACATATTTTCCAGTTTCGATCTTAAGTACTATTTTCAATTTAAATTATGCTTATAATAGATTGTGGATTAATTCTTAGATGATTAATAATCTGTTAATTAAAAGCTCATTATTTCCGACTTATGCAAACCCAATGTCTACTCAAAAATTGATTGAAATTGCAAATTAAGAGTAATCAACTACAGAAACTAACAAATTTTAATTGGCGTTGGACGCAACGCAAGCTTTGTTTGGATTGACTTTGTGCTACCATTGGCTGCTAAGGAATTTAATTCTCTATAGTTTTGCCTACAAACTCGATTAAATGAAAACCTTTAAAAGACCTAATTAACAATAAGAGTAATTTTATACGAATCATTTTTTATTTCAATCTTGTTAATTTGCAATTTCATTTAATATTCTTCAAAATTATTATTGGTCACCATAAATAAATGAACACCCAGTAGATATTGATGTTTTATTGAAATTTCAAGGAAATATGTTGTACGTGTACTAGGATACGATCAAAATTTCAGCAACATACAGCCATAAAATTAACACCAATAATGCGGTACTCCTCCTCTATTTCCTATGCATTCACTTAGTCTACTTGACATACATAAAATAAAGCAATCAATGATAGCATGTGGTATGTCATCCCAAGCTTCGTAAATACACTGTTAAAGAACGTTCTTACTGTTTGGCGGCGGTTGTATGTCACCCTTACTGTGTCGTACCATATCTCATACTTGTTCGATAAATGAGAATTATAACGAGAGAGAAGGCCATGCAAGGTTATCAACATTAACAATGTCTGGAAATTACACAGTAACCCTCGCGGTATGTGGCCGTGCATTATTCTGCTGGAAATAAGGTTCATCAGTTGCTAAAAATATGGTATGAACACTTGTGCCAGCATATCACTGATTTACTTCCATGGCAGATACACCCTCCATAAATTCACAATTTGAGTAAGAACCGTATGTCGGTGTGTAGAAAATCGCAAGTTTTCTCTTTCTTTGTGAAGTCTCTTGACCATGTTGTGCTGTATTAGAATTGGAGTAATTTTTGGGACGTTTTAGGGAGATCAAAAATTATACGGCATTACAGATGTAAATTGTCAAATTGTACATGCCAGAGATGAAATGGGTCATGGGTCAACTGGATCACTGGGTTCAAGTGGGTCACTTTTTTGTTTGGGTCACTGGGTCAGTGGGTCCCGTGTACTGACCCAGATTGACCCAGTAACCCACATTGGCTCAGTGATCCACATTGACCCAGCGACCTAAATTGACCCGGTGACCCAAACTGACCCAGTGACCCAAACTGACCCAATTGATTCAGTAACAAATTGAATTATTGAAGTCATAAAAATCTTTTTCCCATAGTTTCAGCTCAATTTATTAACTATTTTCACAAATGCATAAGCTTATAGGTGCCGTTAGTTGCTAGCATTCGTTTCATATTTCAAGTAAACGCTAAAATGTTTTGTAATCAATACATCGCTTTTTATATAATATGAAACGCATTTTTACATGTTTTTCAAGAAACGTGCTGTGTCTTTGTGCCGCGAGAATGCAGTGTTATGAACGTATACAATTTTGTATGTTCAAATAATAGTATTCTTTCACATAAGGACTGAAATAATTTGTAGCAAAAATCTTAATTTTATATACCTGGTTATTTTCAGTGTCCATTATTTTTGTAATTTGTATATCATTATCATTAAGCATGGATAAACATCACCTTAATTGTAATTTATACCTTATACATAAGTGCTGACTTTTATTAATCTCCGTGAGACCGAGTTTTCTTGATAAGACTAATTAACTAAAAGAATGATGAAAATCATATAAAACAATGTTCCTGTATCAACTCGATGTCAGTTAACGGGATTATTTAATTTATATTTTATTGCGTCTGTCATTGAAAAATATTTTAATCATTTAGTATATTTAATTGTTAAACATTCTCACACTAATTAAAATTGTCTCGGACAGCAACTACTTCTTCTGCCAGGTAGTTCTGAGATTTATTTTGTAATTGTAATTCGTAGAACAGCACATATTTATTAAAAATTAATAATAAACTTTCCAAATTTCATAATCGGTTATTCGATAAAACTCGCCCACTAATTGAAGACATCACAGAGGGCCAATTTGAGACAGTATGAAAATTTTTGCTACTGCATCAATTTGGGTCAATTTAGGAAACTGGGTCAATTTGGGTCACTGGGTCAATGTGGGTCAAATTGGGTCACTGGGTCAATTTGGGTCACTGGGTCAATGTGGGTAAATTTGGGTCGTTGGGTCAATGTGGGTCACTGGGTCAATTCGGGTCACTGGGTCAATTTGGGTCATGGGTCTCTGGGTGGTGGGTCACATCCTCATTTGGGTCACTGCGTCATTGGTCACATTTTAGGTCACCCATTTCATCTATGGTACATGCTACACCATAAGTCGTCGTGAATATAGTCAGCATTTGCAGACGACGTATAATCATTCCCCAAATTTTCAGGTAAAACGGCCTACAACCAAAGTTCGTGTGATGTGTAGTATGTTTTGCGGTACTACTATTATTAACATCTGTAATCATTATTTAGATTTCAGTTTACGCTAAGAGTAATTAGAGAGATTTAGGTTAGTTTCAGTTGTATTAGCTAGTTGCACCCTTCGATTCCACGAACCATTAGTTGTAAATCCAATCTGTTTATCCTTTTAATAATAGTTAATAAAATCTAACATCAACATTTTAAACTCCTGTTCGGTTAGTATTAGGCTATTATAAGTACACGTCTGCATCGTAGGATTCCTATACAGAGTAGTATGTTACTAGCGTTATTGCGTTATTCGCAAGTTGAGTTTGTATGTGAAATATATACTTTAGTGCTGTTTTATTTTGTTTAATTGGTTAATTGTTATAGACTAAGATTATACGTTAGGTGAGTTACCCCAAAGTTTTAGGAGTGTGCCAATTTACAGGGACACCCTTCAAGCATGTAGAATTTTTTCTACATAATTTAATTTATTTCTTTGTATACCTCTATTAAATTTATTGTGTGCTACAACGAATTGATTTTGCAAAATCTGTGCAGAACATTATATTTCTTTGTTACTGAGTTAACGGATTTTATTTAATTTCTACCTTTTTTAGCAGTTTATCGGACCTGTGTTTGTAAAACACATACCCCATAGGGCGGAAAGCTTTGGCGGGCCCTTACCGTCCCCAATTTGCTGGCGCCCGCAAAATACAGTTTCGTTGTAACTGAAATTCGTATAGAACCCACTAGTTCTTTTGTCTTGCGGAATAGTAGAACCTAACCCTGAGTATCTCGTGCTGATTCAGCTACCTGAAGCACTTTTATTACCAGTCTGAGAAGATCCTCAATAGCTGCTTCCTGTTCGTGATTCTGTACAGTCTAAGTCCAAAAGCTCGAATTCTTCTACATATAGGTCGTATGGAGATTTATTGGTTAGTAACAGCACTTCAACTATCACAAATTTTCCACATTAAGGAAAACCAATCCCAAAGACCCACAAACCGAAGAGCAAGATCTTCACGAACGGTGAAGCGTCTGGGACGGCAAAAGCGTAAAAGTCTTTGTTCTTCATTATTTTCTGTACATCATTTTCCACATAGAGTAATTGTAGTGACATTATGTCCTGGTAGGTTAACAACTTCCCAAGGGGATAGTGCGGCTTCTTGTAGACCGATTATCTTATCACGTTCAAATTTAGTTGACTAGTATAAATCCATTGCATACTACCAGAAAACTTCAATGAAATTTAATTATGTTTACTGAGTGCTCATTTATTTTGGCAACCAGTACATTTATAGCGCTTACTTTATTTTCAAAAACATACTAGCTGCCGCAGGGAACAAAAAGATTATCTACACATCGTCTTACCTCGAAATTTTTGTAACATGCGTTAGTAGAGAAGAATTACGGAATCCAAGATGTATCTACCGTCACTGAAGGTTCTTTTTTATTATTTTTACAGCTATGAAGGATTTTCGAAACGTTTTAAATTGTCTCAAATCTTTACATAACTGCGAATTCATTGATTTTTTAGTGACATTTCATAAAGGTCTGTTTTAGAAATTTTCTATGGCTTAGAATAACCTAAAAATGCAACCCATCATTTCAATATTATCTAAAATGTTCCATGAAAAACATTCATATCTATTTTACTTAATCCTTGGTTAAGAGGTACCCTTAAATGCGCAGACATGATAGCTTAAGTGTACGTCTCTATGAATCAGTAAACTGTAAATGAATAAAAATAAAACTGGAAAATAAAATACCGTACAACATCAAGGAATTGGAAAATCACCCTGAACTGGTTGTGCATATAAAGCAGCGGTGCAAGTCTTTACTAAAACGTATAAAGCTGTTTATAATTGGTCACATAAGGTCATACATGTGAGAAAGCTAAAAACACTGGCATCTCGTTAAAGGAACAAAGAATCTGCTCTATATACACACTGATGAATCTTGGAAAAATATTTGTTTGTAAGTGATATGTGAAATAATTTAAGTAGACCGTAATTTTGGTGCAGGATACCGAAATTACAATTATTTAGTAGAACACAAATTATAACCACTTTTCTGGAAGCTTTATAGTGATTTGTGTACAAAACTTCTATTTCACAAACAAAGGGAATTGACATTTGCTTAGTAACACGAAAAAGTTTTGAAGATTGATCATAAACATAACTTACATTTGACTTTTTAGTACTCCTTCCAAAAGTATTACATCTGTTAGAAGGTAAGTTTTTACCCGGAAATTTTGAATTTTACCGAACCCTTGCCATTCCTAGCAAAATAAGGACCTTTAACGTTCATGAAAACACTCACACAAGAGATCTACATTTTACCTTTCATCCAAAGGAAGGCGTATTTTCGTAAAAACGCTCGCCTAACATTTTTCAAGCAGTCCATGTCGAGAACCAAACTCTGGGCCTTGGTATCAGCAGCCATGCGCTTACCTGTCAGATCCATAAAGCCGCCTCTACAATAATATCGTTAACCAAAAAGACTTTATTTTTCAGAACTTGTCTGCAGACAGGAATGAGCTAATGGAGCTTTATAAACGGCCGTATATAGAACCAATGCAAAAAAGGGTTACCTTTTCTGAGAACAAGAAAGAGCAACAGCACACTACTTCAATCGCTTTTCAAAGAATGGATTGTGAACGACTGAACATGTAGGAACCGAGAAGGTTTATGTCTGTAGTTGCCCCGTTTTATTTCACCTCAAGATGAGGAAGAATTTTTTCAAGTTTAATTTGCTTATAAAGTTTTAGGCAAGCGTAGGGGATTTGTATCATAAGACAACACCTATATGAGTTGTTGAGTTGTATACAGGGTGAGTTTGAAGGTGATACTTTTTTAAGGTGTAAAACTGACAGACAAACAAATATTTCATGCATCGTTGTTATCCAAACCCTCAAATAGAGTAGAGAAACAGCCTTTCAAAGTTCAATTAAATTGTGAGTCCGCGAGTTAAGGTTCGGGCCTTGAGAGCTGCCTTTTTAAAAATCGGTTCCAAAACTTCTTAACAAATTTATTTATTAATACAGACTTTACTTATGGAATTTTGACAAGTTTGCTAATATTACTCTAAATCGAAATTACACTAGTTAAATTGTCCTATTGTGAATAGTCTAAGCAACTGCAGTGTTAAAACTGAATACTTTGACTGACTCACTTGAGTAGTTTGAACAACTAAATATGGAGTTCGAAAACTGACTGCCGGGTCTTTGAGCTCCCTGACTTTTTATAATGTTCCTACCCCTTCACATGGCTGTGGGAACTTGCAGATCTCATGTCTGCTTATTATTAATACTATTCATAAATACAATGCTGCAATCTTAATTTCTAAGTAATGACGGTACCTGGCCATCTGTGACCTAACATCGGCAGTGTCACTATCGTCTGCAATACAAAGTAGCGTATCCCTTTTCATGAACGTTAATAAACTTTCCAAATTGTCTTTGTGTTTACAATGTTGCACTTCACTTAACATTTTCTTAACACTTTCTAATAATTCTTAATTATTCTATTTCTTTATACATATATCAATAGGGGGATACATAACTCGCGTGCATACATATTTATTAAAAAATATTACAAGATTAGCAATACAAAATGCCGTCACTGACAGAAGCCCCATTTTTGTTCAAGATGATCTTTGCTTAGACATTTGTGTTATGCTCAGAGTAGAGTTTATTGTGCAATCATACGGAACGTTAAATAAAATGTCTGAACAAGCGAATTTATAAAAAGTATATAATACTGGTTACGCAACAAACTGGGAAGTACAAACCTAGAAGTTATTGCTAACATCATTGCAACAATACCGTTATTGCACGATAATGGCTTCGCAAACTGGATTGGTCCTGATCCTCGAGCATATACGAATCTTGTTTTCAGAGCTAGGGAAACCCGTAGTTTACGGGAGCAGAACAACCGATGCGTCCTAGAAATTAGAAAGAAATACATTCTTGATTTAATGCACGAGAATCTAACAACAGGCACTCGAATTTCGTGAATTGTTGAACGAACAATATCGTATACGGTGGACGGATGGGTCATGGAGGAGCTGTTGCGTGGTCACCAATGTTGCCAGGTTTAAACTCTTTAGATTTTTCCTGTGGGGGGGGGGGGGTAATACAAAGTTTAGTGTTTAAAAACCCGGTCGATACGTTCGAAGAATTGAGCGCACGAATCGAATATGTATTCCGAGTAATTCGTGAAAAGCCCTTATCGCTACTACGGGCATTCACAGAAGCATAGCTACGGTGTACACATCTTTGTGGCAACCAAAATAAAAAATCTGTGTCAACAATAGCAAGGTCCGGCCTTACAATTAAATTGAACTTCAAAAGGCTGTTCCTCTCTTGCTTTTGAATTTTGATAAAGAAGTTACCTAAAATATTTGTTTGTCTATGCGAATTCTACATACTGTTAAAAAAGTCTTAACTTAGAACTCACCCTGTATAACATCTTACATCTTGAATACATGTGTATAATGTAATTCTTAAGAATATAAACAAAAGTTGCATTAGTATTTAATTTGCTTCACACGGCTTGGACCGTCAAAAAATAACAAAGAAAGAGGTAATATATTTTAAAAAGAGTTATTTAGAACACTGTATATTTTACGTTACACATGCAATATAATTATAGACAATATAGGGTTCCGGATGTATTACTTGTTAGTTGAAAGATCAGTTTGCCGACTAAAGTATAGAAAACATTGTGTTGCCTTTTTTTATATTTAGAAACAGAAAATAATTCATTTTTATTCTTCAGACGCCATTATTTGCGGCATATAATGATCTTTTATTCCAGTTTTTTATTGACTATTATAATTATTGCTTTATATTAGACTATTCTTTATATGGTTTTTAAAGTAGTTTTAAATTCTTTATTATATGATAGGGTTTAGTTATTGAGTATACCGTAGAGTGATTTAAAGTTTAATTGGCAGAACTTTGTCTAATGACTTAAAACACGCGTTTGCTTGATTAAGAAATTAACTGGAATCTGCAACACAATCAAAGCGTTTTGGATTTAAAAAGCAAATGCACACAATCCGCACATCATTTTTTGTAGTCCTATACAATGCTTTTCAGTATTTGAAGCAGCCTTGTAAGGGTTTGTTCGGAGTGGATGTAGGAAGTGTCAGCAAACATCATATATGAACTACTTATTGAACATTACACATATACCGAATAAGCTGCTTCTCCTTCATACAACTTTCATTCCACACTACGTATTTCCAATTTCATAAAAACTACACTTGTACCTTGAGACTAATTTAGTTTATCTATTGAGCAATCTCAATATTTAAGTAATACTACTTCGAAGTAGCATCAAATAGTACGCTGAATTCTTTTTTACAATGTAATTATGATTACCCGCGTCTAACTAACCACAATCTTCTTTTCTACTGAATCTTATCGAGATATCCAATTTATTTTTTGATGCATACTAAAGTTCCACGAAATTTTAGTCGTATGAAGCACAGAAAGTTATTGCGCTACTCTAATCTTGTACTCGCATTACCATTGTTATTCTATCTACATCTTTTCAGTTATAATTCATTATAAATACACAAGAAGAAACTATGCTAATCTAGGTAGATATAATTTCAAATAAAACAAGTTGAAAATGCAAGGCATTGTCGCAACGAACTTCCAAATGTAGACTTACTTTAAAACAATTTAAAGAAATTAAAATTATTATGTTGTAATAATTATAAGTATTCAGATAAAATACAAAAATTTATAAACAACAAAAGAGACATTTTAATATATTTTATTTTATTGAATAAATATTTTAAAAGCTATATATTAGTTCTCATCAATAAGATAAGAATTTTTTTTTTTTTTTTATATGAATCTAATTAGTTTCGGTAATCAAAATTTAAGTTTAAACAATGTCTATAATATTGGAATAATTGGCATGAATTGCCATAAATTGTTCAAATATGTGTCGCATATTGATTTTAAACTTATTTAAAATTTTAATTATCCCTGTGGATTTTCCCGGGGGCTCGGCGTCCCCATGGCCCGATTTTAACTAACATCAAAACTTAAGCTCTGGACGCCGAGCTGAATCGATTGATGTATCACACATTGATGTCCGACCATTAAAAAGGCCTCGGACACACAGACAGACAGACACACAGACAAATAGATTTCATAAACGAACGAAGTTCGTTGAAAATATAGTACAAGTACTATATAAAATTGATAATTTAGCATTCTGTATGAATATCTGCCAAAGAAAACGTACTTTTCCTTGTCAAATTTTGGACATTTGAACGTTGTACACTTATGATATTAACAACTCCTGCTTCGTTTCTTATTGGGAGTTACAAAGCGATGAAAACCTCCATAACCTTAAGCAAATGACCCATAGAACGTGACCATCTTTTTCTATTTGATATTAGGGGTTTAATGTTACTACTGCGTCTAAAATTGGAGGCGACTCTTTGGCTTACTTTATTCGTGTGTGAGACTATTAATTCCCAACATGGGTTTCTAGAAATATGTTAGGCGATAATTAGTATATAGATAAAATATTAAATGTAGGTTGCATGCAGGTTTACTCTCAAATACTTTAAGGTTCCCTACCTAGCTTGTGTTGATAAGAGTTCGGACAAATTTTGAATTTTTAGATGAATAAATTTGTCTTTTGGACTATGTATACGGTGGAGCATTGAGTAAATTAAATATACGGTGTGTATAAAGTTAAGCTGATATTACCTGTTTCTTTGGAATTGATATGTTGGTACTCAATTTTACCCCAAGCTTCTAGCGGCGGAATTTTTTCATATGCGCGTCCCAAATATTACAATTAGTTTTTCTTCCAACCTATGGCGTGCCGAAAAATCTTAGTAGGAGATAAACATTAATAATTTCATTGCAATAAAATTTTATTGTATTAAATTAAATAGTTGACTTAAAAATTTGGAGAATACTTGTATTATAACAAAAACAAAGTCTATTTGAAATAACAACAGTTCTTTATTTTCAAACTGGTTACATGCGCCTTTTCACCAACTCGTAATACTATTAAATTTTTATAAGCTCACCTAACTATTAAGTTTCAGAGCTTTAAATAACAGTACAAGTATACTCTTCTTAACAGCAGGATGTTAATATTTTTATTTAACTTAATTTCGAAGCCCTACAATTAATCTGTACACAAAGCACTAATCACTATGACTAATTTATATCAAATTTATGTTAACGGTAGAGTAATTTATGTTACATACCTTAGCTCTAAACTACAGCATAAAACTTTGCACTAGCTCTAAGCATCACAAACATAAGGTTTACTATATATATGAAGCCGCAATCAAAGTTTCAATCAGAACTAACTTCCGCTATTTATGATAGCAATTTATATATATTTTGGTTTCACCAGTTCATTCGAGAACACCAGAAATTATGTAAATTATTATCTGAAGATTTCTTACAGATTCTCGAATATATCTTACTGTAATATTGAATACAAAGCCTTGTACCTGTTAATCAACAAATCCCAAAAGATGTAACGCAGCGGGGAGTCGTCGGTCATCTTCTGTGTAACCGTTCATTCATTTGCATTCTATCATAATTACGTTAGACCGAACGGAGCCACAGTGTCCCCTTGTTAAAACTGTTCTGTCCCAGAACGCTTTGTGACTAAGACGTTGAAAGTCCCTGCGGCGGCAAGGACAAACGAAACCATTTTTGCAATTCGCATATTGATGAAAGTAGCAATCAACACTTTTATAGCTGGTGCGCCGTACCATTCCCATTGTAGCCATACACCAAAATCTGAACCACGATTTCCTGAAACATTAACTCTAGCTTATTTCGTACGACTTTCCAGTTCAACCCATCGTGCCCACAACCAATCTTAGGTTTGACCAACATCTTATCTTCAAATTCGATTATCTGCATATTGAGGTCCACTAACGCCTTTCACAGATCCTAGTAGTTCGGCTTATCAGAAGGCTGCTGCTTAATCAGCAAGTAGTAGATGTCCCGAAGTGGGTCCTTTACCCGTATGGCTTTCCAACCTCTGATTGTTGTCGGCGATGTTAATCAAAATTACAAAATTTATTTTTCAACACCCGAGCCAGTCCTCGGGACATACCAAGTTCTGCCGCTACGCAATGCACCAGAGAGTATTTCGGTAGCGCACGTTGAACCTCTTACATGATCTCAAATCTCGCCTTGCCTGTGACGCTGTACAGAAATATAAACCAGTTATAGCTCGTTCCAGACCTTTGTTCATCTTGTCGGGCATAACTGTTTGTTTGTGTCACTGCTTGTCGTTCTTCGGCAATGTTCTTCCTTTTTGGAGCTAACGAATCCGACTTATACTGTTGTTGGTCTTTTTAACAACTCCGAACGGACCCTCCTAATGTCTCTGTAACTTTGGCAACCGCACACGCTTTCGTCTGGGGGTTGTATAGCCGGAAGCGTTATCTTTTGAGCACCAAGGCTCCTGCGTTTTGAAGTCATATCTAACCTTCATTTTATTGCTTGTGATGGGGATATTCTTACTAACGTCACAATGGTGACGTACGTCTTGCGTTTGAGCTTCTCGATGCGGTTTTGAGATACACTCGTTCGTAAAATTACAACAATCATGTTAAATTGTAATTTATGATGTGATGTTACGGCATGACATTTATGCTTTATTCTTAGAACAATTACTTATGATTAGGGTTGTCAATACTGGTGCTCATTAATGACATATAACTTATAGTTGTATAGCTTTCATTTTCTTGTCTTGATGAAGCCCTTTACAAAAGTGGGTGAAACGTGGACCTTAGTTTATAAAATGACACGGTCCTAACCCGGAACCATAAATATTTATAATAACTTCGGCCATGAAAGCCTCCGACAATATCACAAAAACCTTTACGGGGAAGATATTGTAAACAAAACAAAAACCTTCAGTAACCTTAGACACTCACTAGCAAAATTACTTTTATTACGGTGCCGTAATTCTGACATAGTTTCCAATTTCCTTAAATTAAAATATCACATTAACACATGTTCCAGCCGGAAAATTCTTCACAGAGCAGAACTTTCACTACTCCGTGAATGAATTTCCGTCACTTGAAAAGAAATAGACACTATTTCCAAACAACTCCTACAGCTGCATCTAACATTATCGGTCACGCTCGGCTACAATGACCGGATCCTGTGTGACTGATTTTTATACTTGCAAGCCTAAAAGCCCACCGAGCTCACCACAAAACCACTTATGCAAGTTCTTGCCACTTTCTAAGAACCTTTCGCACCCTGAAAAAGCATCTTCTCAAACACCGTCATAATTCGATCAGAACATATCTTATCCGAAAACGAAGTATATATTCTTTCCCAAAGACTAAACTTTTCAATTGCACCCTGAAAATTCCCGCAGAGGAAATTATTAGCTCTGTAGAATCAACGATACGATCTCTACCCCAAAACGATACCAACCTAATTAGTTTTGAAACAGCTAAATGTCTCCGACATGCCAAAACTCCCAACAAAAACGTGACAAAGCAAGGAATGATGGCCTTAAAACACCTACAAACGAACAAGCAAATTGTTATATTTTCTGCAGACAATGGTAATGTGACCCTAATTCTAAACCGTACAGAATACAAAGAAAAGATTAACCAATTATTGCAAGACGGTTCCTACACTCCTATAACCCAAGACCCCACTTCAAAGGTTGAACGGAAAATTTCAACACTTATCAAATCCTCTAATTTTCTCAAAGCTATCCAAAAGCGCATAATACCTCGCGAATCTACATTACCTCGCTTGTACGGCCCCTCCTAAAGTCCATAAACCTGATATCCCTCTCCGTCCGATAGTGAGCACAATTGACTCGCCAACCTACCATCTGGCAAAATACCTGCTTTAAACTCCACTCATTTTATTGAACTAATTGCAAATATTGAGCTAAGCCTTATTGATATACTAGTCAGTTTTGACTTAACATCCCTTTTCACAAACGTACTTGTCATAGACACGTGTCTCCATTATTAAACAACTCCTACCTCAAGAAATCGAACTTGAGTACCTGACCACGCTCTTTGAAAAATGCTTAATTTCTACCTATTTTGTCTTCGACGGACAATTTTACAAACAAACTTCATTTCTATCCCCTATTCTTACCAGTATATTCATGGAGTTTTTGGAATCCATGGCTCTAGAATCCACAGACCTTAAACCAAAAACTTGGTTGTGCTATCTAAATGACACTTTTGTAATCTGGTCCCATGGACACCTAACGCTTAATAATTTTCTAGATCACATAAACAATCAACATAAAGATATTTAGTTCACTATAGAAACTGAAAAGAACGGAACTTTGGCATTCGTTGATGTACTGGTGAAGCGCCAACCCAACGGACGACTAGGTCATTCCATGCATCAAAAACCCATACACACACAGACAGATTTGTACTTGCGTCTGCACATCATAATCCCTCACAGAAATTATCGGTAATTAACTCTCTAGTCCACCGTGCAATTAAGATTTTACAATCAGAACATTTATCTAATAAACTGACCATCTGAAAACTAATCTTATAAAAACGGCTATCGCAACTCCGATATCGGCAGAGTAATAATCCCGTAGGTGCATCCAAAACAAACCCCCAAACCACGCTGTTATTCCGACACACGATCTTTAGCAACCCTTCCATATGTACAAGAGTAGCAGACCGAATTGGCAAAATTCTACGTAAACACAACATCAAAACAATTTATAAGCCCGCTAATAAAATTTCACAAATATTACCAAACTCAAAAGATTCGGAAAACAGTCTTAAAACCTCAGGTGTATATAACATTCCTTACAGCTGCTGTTTAGTATACATATGAGAAACAGGTCGGTCAGTACAGATTTGACTAAACGAGCATAAGCGATGCTTAAGAACAAGACAGTACAATCGCTCAGCAATGACTGAACGCGATCATAAAACAGGCCATAGCGTTAACTTTGACAAGACGAAACTAATTGCCAGAATTTTATTTTTCTACAGTAGAAAAATCAGAGAATCCGTAGAAATCACTAAAAATTCTAACAATCTAAATAAAGACGATGGCTACTACCTTTCTCCTATTTGGAAAACGAGCCTATGATCACAAAAGCAGAACCGTAACGTTCACTGATCCCCTACACAGTCCTCTTAATTCATGATCACCCGTGCATCAAGTTCTTGCCATATATAAACTACCGCTTTCGCTACTTTCACTAGTTAATTTGCCACAAAACTCCTTTTGGCTTAAATTGGCTGGTGAGTGTGCTAAGTCCGAAGTAACTTTTCCTACTATTTACACTTTAACTTGCCTACTTAATATATAATTTTTATCTTTATTATTATTATTTTTATTATTTATTTTCATTTTCTTTTCTTGCCCTGATGAAACCCTTTGCAAAAGTGGGCGAAACGTCGATCTTGGTTTATAAGATGACACGGTCCCAACTCGGAACCATAAATATTTATAGTACTTATCCAGCATGCTAAAATACACTATCCAAAGGTAAACAAGGTTATATTTAATTTGCTCTGTCAACTTGCAAAATAAATTAAATATTTCGTTTGGAATTTCTGTGAAACCTATCCCTAGCTGAGTACGTGATTAACTATAGTACCTTAATCTTTGTTTATCTTATATATTAACTCCTGTATATATATATATATATATATATATATATATATATTGATGTGATAAAGAGGTCACGAGAGATCATGGAAACCCAAATCCTATAAATAAAGCCCACCCAAATAGAAGAAAATGGGAAAAATTGAAATTTCTAAATATTTAATTACTCCATCCTGTATAAAATAAGCGCATTGCATGTACAAAGTCATTAAAGTCATCCGCGTTATCATCAAACACTTCTGTGTGTGAATAATTATTCTGCAAGATAAATACAAAGTTGTTGAAATGCAAAGCAAAACATACTTCTTGTGTACCTAAAGACGCTAATTTTAAATCAATAATACAGCTGTATGTACAAATTATCATTAAGATATAAATATAAAAAGACATTAATTAAACTACTAACTTTATTAGTATACAAATTTTGACAAAAAAACGCACTTCAAGCTTTGGTTATTTATTAGATTATTCCGTGTATAAAACATCGGCGTTATTACAAAACATATTCCCGCGTGTATAAACTTTGAACCTTAGGCAAATCAATCATTCAATGTGTAAAATACTAAATAAATTTTCTGTGTGTAGAATATCCACGTAAAAATAATGCAAATCTTATTGCATTTTGATAAACAAACCCTTACTAAATATATGTATAGGTGTAATATTCAGATTCATTTCGGAAATTTTAAATAAAACATATTGTGGAAGCTTTGATAGGAATAAAGAAAGATGCGTCATCTGTAATAATAACTACTTAAATACCTAATTAATAAATAAGCGTTAATCAGGGAACTTCCACTACTATTAAAGATGTCGAAAAAAATGGTGAAAATGAATTTATAAGTTTCCGGATTTAAATATGATAGAAGAAAACAACAGATCAACTCTGTGCGTTAGACAAGGACAAACAGCACGCATTGCAAGCATTATTATTCATTCATAAATTTGCGATTCATTTAAGACGTCGAACATGTTACTTCGAGTAGAGTATGGGGCATGCATACGGTGTTTGACACCTAAAGTGTAATTTTCAGTAAAGGATTCTTAGAACTTAACTCTGCATAAATATGGAACATAATTAATCTTTTTAAAGCACTCCAAGAATTGAACATTTTTCGAAACAAAAGCTGCTCTGAAGTTAATCAATTTTAAATAAAAGGAGATGCACTTTAAAAATTTAATATTCTAGATAGAGGTTTAAAAGAATATAGACAAACTTATAAACTGAGATTTAACGTCAATATAAAATAGAATCAAGAGGTATTTAATCGTTAATTACGAGTTGGATAAGCGCTATTTTACCATCGCAAGTGTAAGACTTTGGTTCTTTGTTTGATAATTGATTATAATAATTGTATATTTTGTAATTTAAATTTAGAATAAGTTCTCATTTTAATATTTGTGTAAGGACAACTTACTGCGACCTTTGAGGTCGAATTTCGAGGTACTTTGACTTTTACTAAATAGACTATCTGTCAAAGGTTTTTTGCTAAACACCCTTACAAACGTGGCAATAAAGGATGAGTAGATTATTTGTCAATTGTGTATCTGTGAGTAAATATTAGCTAAGAATTTTTATTATTTTCCATAGAAACTGGAACTGTAAATTGTTCTATAAACTGTATTGTATGAAAGGAAAATGTTTATGTCTGCATAGATGTCTTTTGAGATTGCTGTGTTCCATTTTACTTTGTAAATTCGATAGTATAATTTTCGTTGAACTAGCCAGGCTAAAAAAGTTAGAAAGGAAGGTAAGCTAGTAATTTCAAATTTACAATGTGCTATACCGTGTCACAGCACTCTGCAGCACTCCAACGCGAGGCTCTAATACATTATAATTTGAATTAGGGCCGCTATACTTGCGGCCACGTCCCCAATGCTCCACCCGGAGGTACTACATTGGGTTTAAACGCGAAAAATAACGTGCTTCTAATTTATACTAACTTCATATTTGATCCACCCTAAATAAAAACTAAATAAAAATCTAACAAACCTAACTATCTAACAAACATAAAAATCTGACCAACTGAAACAAACTAAAAACTAAAAACATGGTTGTAAATAATGGTATCTCTAGCGCTGACTTTGGAGTATACCCGATCAACAAGAATACAAGCAAAAAATAAGAAGGGGAGGGATCCGTAATACCGGATAGCAGACGCCGGTTCTATTTACCAGTGCGACCTGAAGGGTCGTCTTAAAACTATCCAAATCTAGCTAACCAATTTAAATTCATCCCTAGCTTTCCCTATCATTCCCTAACTGATTTATATTATGATTACAATCTTCACACATCTACTCTTCCTTCCCAAATATATACTGCAACCAAAATGGCGACAGAACGTCAAACAAAATAAGTATGCCACAAAATGCTACAATACATGCTAATAAATAAATAAATATAAAGTGTAAATATAAAATATAAATAAATATAATTATATAAATATATAAATAAATGTTTAATAAGCGTTAAGCGTTAAGCATATAGCAGTGCACAAAATAGCAAAAGCATCACCCTATTTATCAGGTGCACTCGCACAAGCATTATGTCGGCTAGCGCCTTTACACACCAAACGTGCTTTTTATATTATTTCGAAAACTACTAATTAATGTAAATCAATGCTTGTGCGAGTACAGCCGCCACAATTAAGTCTTACCTCGATAATAAAATTCTCCAGCATTCGAAGATCTGGTCGTCTGCCTACATCTAACTGTAACTTACGTTTAAGGGGAGATGTGGTGCACTGCTAAAGTCCTGGTGGGTATGCACTAAATGTTCTTGGGGGGATCACAATCACTATCACTTCACTTTCAAGTCCTGGTGGGATGCGCGGTTTCACTTTATTTTATTATCTTTGTTTATTTTATTGATTTAATTTAATGAGGGTTTCTGATTTATTTGTTATTGTTTATTTGTTATTATTTTATTCCCGATTTCCCGATTTTCCGCGCATAATTATGAAGATAGGCAGTGACTGTATTAATGGTGCGGGGGTTTCTCGTGCAGGGGCTCTAATACAGCAATATATATATATATATATATATATATATATATATATATATATCACTACGATCTCACTCTCAGATGTTCCACGTTCTGGGCTCCATTTAATTTACGACCTCACACTCCTTCGCTGTGATGCCTATTTAAATGCTACGACCTCTTTCTATAATATCACTGATGCTTAAAAATCGGCCACTGCTGCTCTGCTCACTTTTCTGAAAATAAACTACCAACACGAAAAATCCTGCTACGATAAATAGACAACATTTATTTACATTCCAACTGAAATTAATATACAAGCCAAAATCAAATTGTTATGCTCTTTCACATCTTATTTACAAGTTATACACATTCCCCTTTTTAAGTACTCCCTTAACAGTAACATTTCAAGATCAATATTTACACATGATAATATATTGTATTAATTTAAAGAAAGCAACAGGGCTTCAACACATATTTATTACTCTATTTCTGTTTCTATACGAGCTCATAGTAAAACCTGGACCTTTAGTGCAAATTTCCGCACACAAATATTTTAAACAGACCCTTATACCTCGTACATAATATCAAATATTTCGTATACAATAACTAATTCTTAAACCTTATACATAAGTTCACACACAAAAAAACCTAAATTAAAATATTCAATAAAGAAACTCTCTTTCTTTTTGTCCTTCTAGTTAACATAAACTCATACTCCTCTCCCACAAAGTCATCAATTACATATTTACATCGTACAACGATAAGGCATAGTGACCTGATAATCATACATACACGCGGAACCCGCTACCATTCTTCCCGGGACTGCTGCATGCAAGCACAACCCCAAATCTGGATTGCTTTCTCCAAATTGCAAGCTGTAACCAAAAATTATGAAGGAATTCTCTATCTTCTGCCATTTGACAGTACATCCAAACTTCTGTTTTGCATCAAATTTCTTCTAGGAGTACCATAATTTGTGGTAGTAAACCAAAACTAATTAAACGCCAACGGATCGTTACATATTTTTAAAAACACTTCTCCGTAACATTACTTCAAAGCGAACAAGATAAACACGTGCACTATTGCTTCCTGTATTTGAATATCCAATATTCCAACAACCTTGGTATACACTCTAAGTTGACGAAAACCAACGTCTAAAATACGCCTCTATCCGACACGTGTTGTCTCCATCTCATTCATACATATGTGCTCGAATCAACTCTCTCTGTCGCATTGTTTTCTATGTTGGTTGTTTAACCGACAATTGCTTCCTATTCTTATTATCAAGTTATATCTTTATTCCAGAAGTTGTAAATCTTTTTCTTATATATAATTGACGTCGGGAACTAAAACTACCTGAAATCGTTGTTTGCTTATTTCTTATGTTCCCTTTACTTTGATACAAGGAAAAATAAACTGTCCGAAACTCGTTCGAAAAACTTTTAGAAAATATAAGTACCAACTTTACTGTTATTAAATAATAGGGTTAAATTTTGTGTTTTAAAATATTAAATTTAAAATGCCGTCTTATACACGGATATTTCTTATATATCATGAGCCATATTTCCTGAGTACTTATCTGAAGAATAATGAAAAATAAATTTTAACTTCTTGAAAATTTCGGAAAAAAAATAAATTTTCAACTATTTACTTTAAAAGTTTCTAAAGTTGTTTGATGTATTTTCATATGCTGAATTAAAAAATCACATTTAAAATGAAAAATAACACCCTTTTGGCGCACCAAATATCACAATAATATATATATATATATATATATATATATATATATATATATATATAATTACATTTACCAATGGTTTGATACAGTTTACTACATTTATTTGTTTACATGTTACAGATTCATTGTACAAATAAACTGCTCCTAATATGAACGCTTCTAAATATGATGATTAAACACTGTGGTATGTAATAGGTTAAAGAATGATAGCTATTTTTTGTTATATAATTTTATTAAAGGGTTATGCTGGTAAATACCAAAACTTCTTATATTCAGTTGTCATAAAATGTACACCTACCGAGTTAGAGGCCTTTAGAACGGCTAGAAAAAAATTGGAGATATATGTAGTTAAAACTAAAAATAAAGTTAAAAAAATTTTTAAATTATTATTATAAAAGCTTTGAATTACTTGACTTTCATTCTTTAAAGAATTATATAAATTTTGTCTGCCCAAATATTCACACCAACCGTGATCTATCAACTTAAAAAAATTTCCTCGCAAAAGATATTTTAATCAAAGTTTGGCTGCCTGACTATAATTTCATACTGAACAAAATACACGTATCCATTTCTTGAAAGTAATATTAAAAGCATCCTAATTGGAGGGTGGGCACCAACATTTTCCTCTATAAATTTGTTTGTGTTTAGATTTTTATAAATTCTGAACTTAAAATTAGACTACTTGGAAATACCTGTTTAAAAATGCCATTTTTGATTAAAGTCGATGTCTGTATACGCTTTCCACTTAACTGAGGTGAAGCTATTATAATGTCCTATGTTACATTGCTTTAAAATTGTTTAGCTTTATAACTAAATAGCCATATACCGGATGAATCAATTAACCCAAAATTTTGTAGTCTCGTAAAATACGCATCGTATAGAAAAATTTGTGGAGGGAGCATCCGCTAGTATTAAATTACGCCCACCTCCATACCCTCTATGTGTGGGGAGGAGGATAAAAATAAAATCTTAAATAGGAGTCCCTATTTTTTATTGCAGATTAGGATTCTTCGTCAAAAACTACGTACAACACGTACGATTTATTCAAAAATTTTTGTACAATTCGCTACTGATAGCTGTGTAATCGCAAAAAAGCGTATTTAATATTTTTTGATGGACTCCCGTAGAGTGGCTCGTTAGTAAACTACTTTTAGTGTAACCCTGTTGCCTCTCACTGTGCAAGTAATGCTAGAAATGGTGCCCTTGTACTTCAACGCAATTCTCGATTCGCGTTTCATATGACCGTACGCGACTGAAAAGTACGTCACTAGTAATATCGGTACAAGTATTCCTGATTCGTTTAATCACATTCTCGCGAGTTGTTGGTACTTGTTGGTACACTTTGTTTTTCAGGTATTCACTCAAAAAATCTGGCAAACTCAGATCTGATGATCTGGCAGGCCAATGTATCGGACCAGCTCTACTGATCCAGCGACCGTAGAAATCATAATTAGGTACTTCGCGTGCTATTACCATATAATGCGCCGGATAACCGTTATATTGACACCGCATGTTCTGTCGCACATCTATACTTACGTCTTCAAGGAACTGTGGCAGTTCATTGTCAAAGGAGTCTTTGCCCAATTCACCGTTTCAATTGCATTCAAAGATGTGGGAGCCGATGGTTTATCGCCAATTATCTCAAACCATAGGTACTTAAATAGATCAAAGGTGCTGAAGCTCAACCTGAAGCAGCCAGTGTTGGATTTTAACACTACAATAATGCACGTTTGTCGATTAACAGCTCTATGGTGTGTAAAATTTAATTCATCAGAAAATAATACCCAAATCTGATTAAAACATCCTTGTTCTGATTCTTCAAACAATATATAAACTCAATTTTCTATAGCTCTCTTAAAAGGGAATATATTTCAGGGCATATGTTTGTAAGACTTTTTTGACTTACTTGTGCTAAGGAATATATCCGTAAAGTTGTATCGTATATTTTTGAACAACCTGTATAAACTTACAATGCAGCATGATTTTGAAAAAATTGAGTAGTAAACGTGTCGCTGTCGTTCATCAAAAATATATTTTCTCTGCAGTGTAGATATACATTGTGATTGTCTTATCAGTAGGAACCAGGTTCTAGCAAATTCACCTTGCTGCTAAATTATCTGAAACCCATTTACAAAGAAATAGTACTGCGGTATCATTTGTTATAGTTACTGCGTCATCCCTAACGGCCTTAAAATATTTCTAGTGTTAAGTTATGTGCTAATACCAATATACAGACTTGATGCGCACTACCCCTTATATTATGGACTGGTCTGAATGGCGGTTGTTACGTTCTGATCCGTAACCAACCCGGGAGTCAGTATCTCGAGAACTGTCATTGAGGATGAAGTGCGTTGTACTTACTCAAATGTAGCGGTGAACTATTAAATGTTAATTTTCGCTTTAAGCGGGTGAATTCTGTAAATAATCTATTAATCGCAATAAACTAAATATGTATATCGACGTGCATTTGTTTAAATTCATTATTTTGCAGTTCACTAAATCGAAGGAATTTCTCCGCAGCCGTTTGGCTCTATATCTGGGTTACTGAACCCAAAGCGGTTACTTTGCCGCCTCAATAAATAGGTAGTCTACGCAATCAAAGTTAATACGGTTGTGCTATCTACTAAAACATCATTATAATAACATATTGTGAGTAGGTTAATAAGCACATATGTTATTTTATTCTTTTAGTTACTTTGTCTTACCCAAACCCAACTGATTCTTCTACTACATTTATTGAAGCATCAGTACAACATCACACGACGTAATGGGAACTAATATAAATTAATTAAAAGATTGCAGTAGGAAAACAGGTCTTCTGAGTTTTATAACAGAAAAACTATGTATGCCTGAACAATAGTTAAAGGTTAGAGAACTTCTATTAGAAAGGTTACTCGAATAGTTCGAAGCTTTAGGGTAAACATATACACTTAACTGCAATACAATAATTGTTTCAAATATTTATCTAAGAGTAATGTTCGCCATGTGCAAACAATCTGCATGTACAGCAATTGTGAGTATGTTTACTAATTTTCATCTCTCAATAATGCTAAAGATCATCTGCGGCCAAATGAGCGCTAATGTATTAAAATATCCTTTGTAGGAAAAAAAGAGGAAATGCGTATGATATGCTTCCTATTCTAATAACCTCTCCTTAAAGGTTGGCAATAGATGCAGATTTATCCGTTCTATAGGACCTTTGGAAGACTTCGGGCTAATTAGGAAATTCACTTCCGCAGAATTTGATAAGACACAAGGGGTGTAGGATAACATATATGTCAGGCGCCACTACTCTTTTAAAAATATATATAAGCGAAAAAACACCGCCAAGGAAAGTGTAGAAACATCGACGTGAACACACTTAAAATTCATAATTGCTTGCTATTGTACATTACACAAAACCAGAACTTGAAAAAAACATATTAATTACAAATGTAAGACATCAGCTCATATCTCAAAATAAAATTCAAAACATTACAAAATAAGATAACTTTTAACAAATGGAATTTGGTCAAAAATTTTATAAGCGTGCTGTTAAACGTTAGAAATAATCTGTTATCTCAAAACATAAGTTTTAGATTACCTAGATATTCTTTTAATAATGACTTATTTTTATATTTTAATATTCAAAGTAAGAACCATTGTGAAGTACATAACTACATTAATTGTTAAGCAGTTAAATCTACATAATAACTATTTACAAAATGTTATTAGGTCAGTTTCAAGATATTGGAGACTTGAAATTTTGATCTACTTTTAGAATTTAAATCAAAAATGCAAATTTACAGTACGGTTAAAATATACGTTCGCGTACCAATTTCAAGGCCTGAGGTTTTTGTTTACAAAACCAATCTGTAATTAAAATTGTATTAGAAAGAATACCAAATTATAAGAACTACAATATAAATAGTATCATTTAGTGCAAACATAAGTTGTCAAAAAAATATGTTTATTAAGTCCTTTTTGTATTAAATGAATAACTGCATGAGGCGAATCAGTGCAGGCATCACAGATGTTCTAAATTTTAATACAAAACATAATGTATTTTATTACTTCCTTTCAGGTTGACAATATCTAACCACATTTAAGAACATATGATAAAATTCTGATTACAAACTTTTTGTATATACTTCATTAATTATTCGACTAATTTATTTAATTTTGTAGTCAAAATCTTTCATAGTCAAACACCAAACAATCAAAATATTTCATTGTTAAAGTAAAGGAATGTAAAACCAAGTTGTTCAACTTATCTATAAGAATACTTGATACAAATATTTTTGAAACATATACCAAACTTGAACTTGGAAATTTAACCTCGTTAGAAACTTTTCAGTATATAGGTTACCATTATGATAAATAGTTTTCAACATCGTAAATTCCAGAACTAGGTAAATAAAAATTATGAGCAGACAGAAAATCTAACTTAGATTGAACTTCATAAAAACTTAAAAATTCGATTGCTTAACGTATATTTTGATACGGGCTCTCCATTTAGTTTTAATAATGCCCTAGTTGTAATACACTGTTTTAGATTTAATATTCCTAGACAACTTTAATAAATCTTATTCAGTTTTGTAAAATCTAATTAAATTATTTATGCCGAATAAATTCATTTTAATTGTATATAGTTTGAATTATATATTTGTAATTCGTCTTAGGTGTGATTAATTTAAATCATATCTGTATAATTCGTTTTAGGTATGGTTAATTTACATTATATCTATATAATTGTGGTAAAATTTGAAAAACATAATTATTTTTAATATACCAAGGGTAATGACGAGGGATAACCATCTCGCTATTCAAATTGCGTAATAACGACACAAATATCGCTCTTAGCTCGCAATATTCTGCTCAATCACTCTGTTCGAACGGACAAAAACAACTAATTCTCTATACTGATCCAACAGAAGCAAGACACACGAGCGCGTGTTTGTATGCATAACAGCGAAGGTAACATCAAACTTTCTTATGGTAACTTTCGGAAATAAAAAGATTCTGTATGAAATTACAACGCTCGTAAGTGAACCCGCTACTCTAAACCCCTCCTTATGGTGTTCTCCCCAATTAATTCAAACCTAACAAATATTCAAGTATTAAAAACCTCCTGTATAAAAATGTTCCTCAATACGTGAAATATATTCGGTAACCATTTATAAATTCGTTATAAACAAACAAGCATTTGCCTCTACTAAACCCTTAGAATTCTTTGAAATATTTGCTTCTCAAACGATTTTAAATAATGTTTCTTGCTCGTTATGTTCATTAATTATTCGTTGAAAAGATTAAATGCTTAAACGTGTTTGTTATTTGCTCGTATTTGAAATTACATGTTCTTATATTTGCATGTGTTCGTAGCAACGTCTTTTCTTATTAAATTGTTCAGAGAATATTTATGCGTGGATAGATAATCTTACAAATCTCTATTCTGTTCGAGAAAGCTAGGCCACTTTACATGCTTTACCGTAGTTTGATTTATCTATATAGCAGGGGCATTTTAAAATGTAGCTTGCCTTCCCCTGCAACCAACGAATTCAATAGAATTCATTATCGTATTTTGTTTTCTGAATTCTAGGAAGGTTTTGCCGTTGTATATATTTTAGTTTGCTTTCTATAAATATTCTACACCAATATCGTTGGGAATGGTTTGATATCTTCCCTCCCCGATTTTCAAAGCCGTATAAATACGACTCCAACTTTGAAAATGTTTTTTTAATTGTTCGACAGCTCTTACTAATACGACCACTTTTTGAGAATTGTAAAGTCGCGCTTGAACTGCGTTTGTGCTAATGCAGTACTGTTAAGTTGTTCCAGCTTCCAGCTGCATTTCGTGAAATAGCACCAGAGAGAAGATAACTCCAGGTATAGTCCATTTGCTTTAACTTTAAGATGACGTCACAACTGAATAAAATACCACATTGCCAATGTTAGCTTAAACCATAATACATTTATTGAAAAATATAGGAATATTTCTATTGGCAAGAAGAATTCGTAGCTACACCGTACAGAACTGCTAACCTTTATTTTGTTAAATGACAGTATTTTTCATGTGCAAATCTAGGTATTTATTTGCATACGGTTGCTAACACTTAATTACTGCATTTGACGTCATCCTAAAGTTAATTTGAATGGTCAATACAATATGTTTTTTATTTACTTTATTTTGTGTTGCTGTTCTGGAAGATAGACACTTGCTTTTGATTACTTCTACAATACATTACAGACCGACAATAACGCACGCTTAATTATGTGTGAATTACTGCAAGGGTTTTAATGCGCTTAAAGCGCTTTTCTACTGTTAGCTTTTTACTGTTTAAATTAATGTGAACGTCAAATAATGGACTGCTTAAAATTTTATTGATACGAGATGCATTTCCTACAGAATGGTTTTACTGACTGTATAATATTGCTATATTTCTTAAACATATTTAGGGTTGGAACATATAAGTATGTTTGTTATAAGATAGTAAGATTTTGTGCTTGATATTTTTCTATGTAGACTATATACTGTACATTATGTAAATTTATCCTTTATGTACAGCACGTTGTAACAAACGATTCCGCAACCGGGTATTTTCGACGTTTGTAGATATTCTTTTGGGACTGCCTTTTTCTACATGTTTGTAAAATAAATTTCTTTGCTACTGCTACTGAGATTTTTAATTCAATTTTCTTTTTAGGTCACCCACCCCACTCTCTGACATTGTTGAGCTAGCCCGAACTCTGATTCTTTTGGAGTTTAATTCTGTCCCTGTGTTTAGTTGCGGTACTCGGTGCAGGCAATTTTTCCAATACTTACTGTGCTGCGTTCTTTCTTGTCCGCACAGAATACCGTAACACGTAACAAACTGAACGTTAACCTTCTAAAACAAGGCAAGGCAAGGATATTATTGAAAATACCAGCATGCTCGCTTTCTGCAATAATAAGAGGATTACAACTTTAAGGACATTGCGTATAGGAAAAGTAAGCGTGATTATCTATAAAAAAAATAGGAACGTTGCACCGCATATGCTTACGACACGTTTAGCTCAATCCGACATCGACTATGTTCATTTTTCCTACCTATCCATTGCCACAAATTTCTTTTTAAAATTATAAAATGCGCTTACTCAATGGAAAGCGTTTCAGTTCTTGAATCATGATTAAGGACTGTATTTTTATTTTATTCACAAATTGGCTTAATAGTTTAAACACTAATAAATTCCACTGATAATGTAAACATTTATTAACTTCTTTCCTGGAACTGTTGATTTCAACTATAAGTACATATTTAAAATTCACTAGCAATACAGCAGACTACATGTTTACAGTATCAAGGTTAGAATACAACAACCCCAAAAACGTGTTTTTTCTCTATTTTTCTGTGGTTAATACAGTGACGTATCTATTCAAAAAATGAGTGGGAGAACCAATGCTAAATTGAATATGTCTTAAACTATTTCTAAACATACCCCCCGCCTTGAATGCCAGGGTTTCAAAAAAGAATACATGTATACAATATCAAACATATTAAAAAAAACGTTTAAGATTAAAAAGAAAAAAAACAATAAAATAATGTCACAAAATACACATTGCACAGTTACTTAAGGTCTTCTTCGGTGGGAACACGGCAAATCTTTGTGAATGCCCTTTTGATTACTCCATTGACGGTACGGATAAATGCTACTCGGGAAATCCCATCCTTTCTAGGATGTAATTCTACAATTCGACCTAATCGCCAGCGTAATGAAGGTAGATTATCATCCTTGATAAGGACCATCTGATTCTTGTCTAACAAAAATTGATTTTTGAGCCATTTCATGCGGACTTGTAGTTCACCAATGTAAGCCTTGCTCCATCGAGCCCAAAAATGTTGTTGGAGTTGCTGGATACGTTGATATAACGATAACCGATTAATTAGAATGTCATCAAGGCATGGATCAGGTATGCAAGTTGCTGGTCGTCCAATCAAAAAGTGCGACAGAGTTAGCGGGTTAAGATCATTTGGATCGACAGATAAGAGTGACAAAGGTCGAGAATTAAGAACCGCCTCCACTTGTGAAAGTAGGGTGGTAAGCTCTTTAAAGGTTAATAACGAGTTTCCAGCCACTCTTTTAAGATGATGTTTTACAGACTTTACTCCAGCCTCCCAAATTCCACCAAAATGTGGGGAACCTGCTGGAATAAAGTTTCAATTGATTTCATCAGAAGCACTAATTGATTCACTCAAAGTAGAGTGATTGGTTTTTAGAAATTTTTCCAACTTGCGTAACTCGTGCTTGGCACCATCGAAATTGGTACCGTTGTCTGAGAATATATTTAAAGGTTTTCCGCGGCGAGCAGTAAAACGCCTGAGTGCTAGAATAAATGATTCGGTAGTTAAACTAGTAACTAATTTCAGGTGGATTGCCCTTGTTACAAAACATAAATAGACATACATATGTCTTTAAAGTTTTCGATCCACGGCCCTTGTTTTCCTTTATTGGTAGGGGGACAGCATAATCGGTCCCCGTGGTTTGAAATGGGAAGGATGTGTTAGACATAGTAAAGGCAAGTTGCCCATAAGGGGGTTTAATACCTTTGGAGAGTTTCGAAAACAAGATACACAACTTCTAACAATTTTATTACACAAACTTCGTCCAGAAGTTATCCAAAACCGTTCTCTCACAGTGGATAACAATAATTGAGATCCTGCATGTAATAATCGAATGTGTTCTTAAGATAATACAAGGTAGGACAGCCTATGTTTACCGGACAGACGTATAGGATGTTTCTTTTCGAAAGAATAATGTGAATTCTGTAACCGTCCACCCACACGAATAATGGCTAAATCATGCAAGAATGGATTTAGACGTAAAATTTGACCACAAGTTTTACTAACTTGGTTTTTTCTAAGTAGTGCGAGTTCTTTCTTGAAAGAATCATATTGGAACAACTTAACAAGCTGGATTGTTGACTGTTTAATTTCATGTGTTGTAAGTGGTCCTATCACTCGCTCATGTTTTGAGGCACGACAATTTTGAATAAATCGTAAACAGTATGCCATTACATGTAACATGAAGAGATACTTTGAATATTTATAAAAGGATATTGTTTCTGTGGAAACAGTTAAACAATATGACGTATTTTTTAATTCTGGTAGTTTGTTTGCGATAGAGATAATTTCCGGCCAGTTAGACCGAGGTTCGGCAAGCCAGGTTGGTCCGTGCCACCACAAGAAAGAGTTAGCTAAATGGTTGGGTGAAATACCCCTAGAAAGTAAATCAGCAGGGTTAAATTTTGTAGGAACATGCGTTCAAGTATCATTTTTTGTTAGTTCTTGGATTTCAACTGTTCTATTACAAACAAAGGGTTTTAAAACAATTGTTGAATCTGTCCAATAGAAACGTTAACAATTAGGTAAGTTGAGTGCATTTGATGATTAGTTCATGGCCTTGGCGCGCATGTGCGCACCACATAATTCTAGACGAGGAATCGTCATAGGTTTTAACGGAGCTACCTTTGCCTTAGCAAAGAGCAAATTTACAGAAGTGTGACCATATTGATTTTTAGAACAAAGATATATGCAAGCGCCATAAGCTTGCGATGATGCATCGCAAAATCCATGCATTTGTATTTTTATATAATTTTCAATAAGTGTATGTCTGGGAATTCTTAAACTGTTTAGTTTAGAGCAACAAAATTTTTTTGAAATAAAGTTCATCTGTCCTTTAGATTTCCGGGGACTTCATCGTCCCAAGACAATTTCTTCAGCCAAAGTTGTTAAAGAATCATTTGTGACCTAATGGTACAAGGGCTAAGCAATCCCAAAGAGTCAAATATTTGTGCGATTTCAGATAAAAGTGACCGTTTGGTTACCAAAATAACTTTGGGTTCTGATATAGAAAATGTTAATAAATCTAATTGACAAGACCACGCCAAGCCAAGAGTTTTGTACACTCGTGTGACCCTAAATCAAGTGCACTTGGATGAACGTCCGAGGTTGCAATTCCATCAAGAATCTTAAGATCGTTGGATACCTATTTTCTTAATGTAAAACCTCCCGTGGACAAAACTTTGGGTAAATTTTCAGAAATATGATATGCATCAGCTAATGAATCAGCACCAGTAAGCACATCGTCGTCATAGAAGTCCTGTATTATTACTCTCGAAATTTCTGGAAAGGACGATTCACATTCATTTCATAGCTCAAATAAGCAACGTATTGCCAAAAATAGAGCAGAAGTGGTACCGTACGTTACAGTATTTAACTGATATGTATTGATCAAATCATAAGGATTAGACCGCCATAGTATCAGTTGTAAAGCGCGTTGTTCAGGTTTAATTAAGACCTGGCGATACATTTTTTCAACATCCGCTGAGATCGCATAGGCATGCTTACGAAATCGAATTAAAATAAAAACTAGATCTTGGTGTATTGTAGGACCTGTCATTTGAAGTGAATTCAAAGAATGACCTGAAGTGGTTGGAGAAGATCCATTAAATACCACACAAAGTTTTGTGGTTAGACTTTTATCATTCAAGACCCCATGATGAGGAAGATAATATGAAATTAAGCTAACGTTTGTGTCTACTACAGACATTTGCACCAACTCTTCATATTCTCTCATAAATCTTTTATATTGCAATGAAAGCATTTCGTTAGACTTAAAACGTTGCTCAAGATTTAAAAATTGCCTTTCTGCAATATGGCATGATTCGCCTAACCCCTCAGGTGAGGTTTTGAATGGAATAGCTACTATAAACCTTCCTTCAGGAGTTCTAGTAACATTTTCAATAAAATGTCCCTCACAGGCAGCCTCTTCAGTCGTAAGTAATTTTGTAGTAGAAAATAGATCTATTTCCCAACAACGTTCCAGTTGATCCTGAATTTCAGGTACCTGTACAAAATTACATTGAACTGACGTTGAATTTGGCGAAAAAATATTGCCAGAAATAACCCAACCAAAACGGGTTTTTGTAAAATGGGAAGATTGGCACCAACTCTGATCTGACCGATACACAATGGTTCCCAAAAAATGGAAGCACCAAGTAAAATATCAATTTGACCAGGATTATTGTAGTCTAAGTCAGCCAATGTTATGTTGCTTGGAATATTTAACATATCCCTTTGAATAGAAAAACAAGGCATGTCACTAGTTATTTGATTAAGAACCAAAAAGGAAATCTTTACTGTAAATGGAGAATTCAATAATAATACATTTATCTCTGTTCATTCAGTAATGTTAGATGTGGTATTGGCAATACCAGTAGCTTTAATGTTGGTAGGCTGAGTCGACAATCGCAATTTACGACAAAGTTGTGTAGTTATGAAACATGATTGAGCTCCGGAGTCAAGTAATGCACTGCACTTATGAATATGACCTAGTTTATCGCAGATGCCAACCGAGGCTGTAGAAAGCAGTACGTGTACTGAATTAGCAGCAAATGCCGCCGTAACTTCAGCTGTCTGCTGTTGTGGTTGTTGAACCATAGCTTTAGGTTCTTCAAAATGAAGGAGCGAATGATGTCTGCTGTTGCAATGTTTGCCACTAAATTTGAATTTGCAATTAGTTATAAAATGTTTCTTTCGTGGACAATTAATACAAAGCTTAAACTCTTTGCCTTTCGAGCTTCTAGTTTTAGTATCTAACCTTAGAAATTTTTCACATTGTTGTAGGTAATGATCTTTTTCACATAAAACACACAACACCGTGGTTGACGTTTTGGTTCTGGCTATCTAGGCCTTAGTTTGCTTGGGTTTTTCCCTTGTAACATGAACAGTTTGTTTCGACTCCAAAGTTTCCAATAAATCAGCTTTTGATTTAAAGAATTTGCAAAATACATTTAAATTCATTGTGCGAATCAACTCTGTGTGTCTTCCAATTTCTGGAAGTTTGAGCATCTGGTGCTTGAGCACTTAAATAAATAAAAATTGATTCGAAGAGCTTGTCTTCAGTTGTGATACTTTTAAGAGCGTTAAGGTGTTTGTATAAATTATCGTGCAAATTTCGCAACTTTTGAGATAATTCCTTTGTGATCTGTTCCAATGACAATATTTGTTTAATATGGTTGTGTACAAGCATACGTTTATTATTATATCTCTGACACAAAGTATCCCACGCTACTTCGTAACTCTCATTAGAAAATTCAATTGGTTTAATAATTTGTGCTGCATTCCATGAAGACTTGAGCGTAAATAGTGATACTTTTGAATCGGCGTAATACGAGCATTTGAATGAATTAATGATATATATAAATCGCGGTATTCGGTCCAAAGTTCAATGTTGTTCCTGTCATAACTTGGGAGGGATATAGTAGGTAATTTAATAAAATTTTGGCTTGGTGAATTTGGACGTGAGGAACCTGATTTTATTGAGGCAATATTGCTCCCATGTTGATTGCTAGCGTTGAATTCTGACTTCAGCTCGAGGTTTGGAAGCCTCAATTAATGCTTGTGACTGTCCACGTACTTCATAATACGAAGTTTTAAATTCTAGCTGAGTATCAAAGTTCGGTTCTGGTTCGTTACCTAAATTCTCAATTTGTAATTGTACCTCATCGAAATCATTGAGCAAGCTACCTAAATTATTGTGGCGCTCTTCTAATTCCCGTAACTTATTACTGGGGATCGTTTCCTGTGATTCAAAAGAATGCTGTAAGGGTTCTAAAAACCGCCTAAATATCGTGAGACATTGCTTTAAGGCAGCACGTTTTTTTTAAAGCTTCCATATATATGTAAGAAAAGTACTTTTTTGTAATGCTGCTCTTACCAACTAACAATAAAAATTATCTAAAGAATTTTAATTGTACCTACTGATTATTTTAGTACAATTATTACACAAATTCCAAATCATTAAGATCATGTGCTTACTAATGAAATCAATTTTCTGCTTAAACAATGTAATATAATGCTTGTATAAATTACACCACCAACAAAGACCCAATTTAGAAATGAAATTGCCGTATTTAATACAAATTCTAACCCTGTCATAAATTCCTAAATAAATTAAACTTTTACAAGTGGTGTAGCTGTTATTAAAGGAAAATATCAAATAAAAAAGTATAGAATGCACTTACAAAAACTTTCAGAAAGGTAGGTTTCTATAAATAGCTACCTCTATTTTCCATGTGTAATGCCTTTCATCACATTCCAATACAAGGACAAATACTGACAATGAAATGGGACAGCCAGACCAAACAGTTTTTGCAAGTATTTGTAACATGGACAAACAACTGCTTGTAACCTTCAAAACTTTGGTGATTCTAATATAATTTTAATTCCAGGAAACCATAACCATAAATTTCTAAATTCTTCTAAGGCTGAAATCTTTGCAATTTGTAAACATAAGTATTAAGTTCCCAATTTTAATGCGATTCGAAGACGAACAAATGAATCATGATTAAAGACTGTATTTTTATTTTATGTACAAATTGGCTTAATGGTTTAAAAACACTAATAAATTCCACTGATAATGTAAACATTTATTAACTTCGTTCATGGAACTGTTGATTTCAACTATAAGTACATATACAAAATTCACTAGCAATACAAGCACACTACATGTTTACTGTATCAAGGTTATAATACAACAACTGCAAAAACGTGTTTTCCCTCTATTTGTTTATGATTAATACAGGGACGTATCTATTCAAAAAATGAGTGGGAAAACCAATGCTAAATTTAATATGTCTTAAACTATTTCTAAACATTTCTGCTGGTAGTTTGGTTATGTTTGTAAGTTAATATCTATACGTACGTTGTCTTTGAGTTTTAGCAAATGTGCTACATTAAATGCGTGAATGCAATATTCAAACTATAAATACCTTCGATAGCAGGACCATATGCGTAACAACAACAATTAATATGATATAATGCGTAACAGAGACTTACCACTCGCTGTAGATTATCACTTCATTCAACACGCAATAGTATGGAACAAAGGAAAACAGGAGTGATATTTGGTAATTGGAGTATTATACTATTACGTACGGTCACTAGTTATAACCACTGGTGAGTCTTTGCTATATAATTAAACATGTGATTGACACATCTCAACACATACCCAAATCTAAACACGTCGGTACTATTAGTTAGGTTCAACTGACTATGATTTTGAAAATGAATGAATTTTGTAGATAAGAACCAGTTCTATGTTGTACAATATAGACTGGATTTACCATCATTTATTTAATAACAAATTAAATTACAATTGGCGCGAACATACGTTTTTAAGTTTATACGTAAAAATTGACAAGCTACAACTAAACCGTTATCACTTTTTTGTCCGCCTTGACATTTTTCTTAGATAAAAGAATGTTTCTAGTTAGTATAACTATGCAGTCATTTGATACAATTTGTGATTCAATTTGCCGGCTGGTGCATTTATTTGTTTATAAACGATGTTCCTCCAAATAACCTCAAACGGATTTTAGAGCTTTTAGAATATTTTTCTACCTACTCAATTTTAGAACCATATAATGTAATTGAACTTCTTCGAACTTTGGCATTTACAGTTAAAAATTGTGTGCATTTGATAAGCTTGAACGGTGTCTTATGTCTCGAGGTTTTACTACTAATCCCTAATAAGGTGCATCTTGTTTGAAGATGGCGGTTACAAAGCAACAGCAATCCCTAGGCAGAATTCTAATTCTTTATCTTAAATAACATAAATGTTTAATTGTGTTCTCATTATCAAGCAGCCCTCGATAATTTTGTAGCTTCATACTTCTCCATCATCATGATTTTGGGTTCGACCTTACTTAAGGTCGGTTTGACGCAGCTCTAACTTCTTTTCTATTCTGTGCTAATCTAAAAAGCTCTACATACCCTTCACAACCTAAATTTCTAATAATTTGACTAATATAGCTTAGTCTAGGTCTTCCTATATCCTTCTATTTTTTTCCTAACCACTTGGCACTACATAGATATTAGCAACCTGATGGTTGTTAAAGAACTCTAACATGTTTACATGATTACCATTTATAAGGAAATGAACTATATCCTGGTTATCCGCTTCAAAAAAGGAAAAGTGTCAAATTATATGTTATGGTAAGGCTTAAGCAACGAATTGCTGCCAACGTGCCAGACCGCTACCTAATTGTGAGTTATGTCGTGGTGACTTTTATTAGATTATATGTTATGGTAAGGCTTATGCAACGAATTGCTACCAACATGCAAGACCGCTAACTAATTGTGAGTTATGTCATGGTGATGTTTATTAAATTATATGTTATGGCAAGGCTTATGCAACGAAACGTTACCAACATGCCAGACCGCTAATTAATTGTGAGATATGTCATGGTGACGTTTATTAAATTATATGTTATGGTAAGGCTTAAGCAACGAATCGCTGCCAACATGCCAGACCGCTACCTAATTGTGAGTTATGTTATGGTGACGTTTATTAAATTATATGTTATGGTAAGGCTTAAGCAACGAATTACTACCAACATGCCAGACCGCTACCTAATTGTGAGTTATGTCATGGTGACGTTTATTAAATTTATGTTATGGCAAGGCTTAAGCAACGAAACGTTACCAACATGCCAGACCGCTAACTAATTGTGAGTTATGTCATGGTGACGTTTATTAAATTATATATTATGGTAAGGCTTAAGCAACGAATCGCTACCAACATGCCAGACCGCTAACTAATTGTGAGTTATGTCATGGCGACATTTAGTTAACTAATTTTTATTTTTTTTTTGTTTTGTTTTCGAACTTACTTAAAGTCGGTTTGACGCAGCTCTAGATTCTTTTCTATTCTGAGCTATTCTAAAAAGCTCTACATACCCTTCACAACCTAAATTTCTAATAATTTGACTTATATAGATTTGTCTAGGCCTTCCTACTCTATTTTTATTTGGTAGTCTATAATCTAAGACTTTACTAAATAGTCCCTCATGTCTTAACTGGTGCCCTATCATTCTATCTCTCCTGACCTTTAATTGTTTCCACATACAGGGTTCCTCACCTATCCTTTTATAAACTTCCTCGTTTGTTACTCTATCTGTCCAACTAATCTTTAACATTCTCCTATAACACCAAGTTTCAGAAGCATCTATCTTTTTCTTATCTACTTCTTTAATTGTCCAAGTCTCACTACCGTATAGTAGAACGCTCCATACGTACGACTTTCTATTATTTAAACTAATACTATTAGCTATTAGTAAGTTTTTCTTTTTGAAAAACATTTTTCTAACTTGAGCTATTCTAGCTACTATATCCCTTCTGATACGTCCATCCTTTGTAATTATACTACCTAAATAGCAAAATTCATCTACCTCCTCTAACTCGGTATTACCTATTTTTAATTTTGGTTTAGAACTAGGCTGTAACTCACTTGCCATTATCTTTGTCTTTACTGAGTTAATTCTCATACTATAGTTACTCTGTAGTATCTCCTCTAAAATATTTAAAAACTCTCCTAACTCTTTTCTAGACTCTGCTATAATGGCTATATCATCTGCAAAACGTAACATGTCTATTTTCTGTCCCTGTACACTAACACCTATCTCTTTTCTCTCTCTAGCTAAGTTTAAAGCTTCCTCAATATAAACATTAAAAATCAAGGGAGACAGTATACAACCCTGTCTAACACCATTTCTAATTTTAGCTTCGTTTTCTATTTCATCAACTCTAATTACTACGCTTTGGTTTTTATATAGACTGTAAATAATTTTTCTATCCCTATGAGAGATTCCTATTTTTCGCAAAACCCTGAACATAACAATCCAATTAACCTTATCAAATGCTTTTTCTAAATCTACAAACGCGAAATGAGTCTTTTATTTTTTGTAACCTTTTTCGATAATTACCCTAATCATTAGTATCGGTTCTCTAGTCCCTCTGTCTTTACGAAAACCATATTGGTCTTCGCCTAAATAATTCTTAGTCAAAGCTTCTACTCTATTTTTAATTATTATTGTTAGTATTTTGGAAGCATGAAAAGCTAAACTAACCGTTCTAAAATTCTCACACCTATCAGCTCCTGACTTTTTTGGGATTTGGATAATAATATTTTTTTCGAAATCTATTGAAACCTCACCTGTGTCATATATTACTTTTACTAGTTTATATAATCTGTCTAAAGTTTTCTGACTTGCATATTTTATTAGTTCTGCGGGAATATCGTCTATCCCTGGCGCTTTATTTAGTTTAAGATTCCTAATAGCTCTATCAAGTTCCTCTCTTAATATTGAGAACCCTATTTCTACATCCTCTTCTTGGTCGTTCTCTAACTCATCCATATCGTCCCCCTTATATAAATCTTCTAAATATCTTTTCCATCTGTCTGCTACCTCAACTTTATTTATTAGAAGCTCTAATACCGTTATATTTTTTCCTATCCCTCCCAAAAAACTTTTTAACTGCCTTGTAAGCCCTGTCTGTCTTACCTACTCTCAAATCATCTTGTATTCCCTTACAATTCTCCTCCATCCATTTATTTCTAGCTTTTCTACACTCATGTACTATCTTATTTCTAACTGTATTATATTTTTGCTTACTTTTACTGTCCACTTCTCTGAAAGGTTTAAGCTTTCTTCTATTCTCTATTAAATCTAATATCTCCTTTGTTACCCAGGGTTTTCTCGCTTCTATTTTTTCTTACCTATCGTCTGTGTTGCTGTATCATGTACAGTCAGTTTTATGTCTTTCCATCTATTTTCTACGTTTCCTCCTACAGCTATCTCTTTGATCTTATTATCTAATACTTGTTTATATTCCTCTTTTACCCTACTGTCATTAAGCTTACCTAGATCCCATCCCTCTCGTTTAACCTTTCTCAATTTTTTGGTTTTTAGTTTACATTTCATTTTAACTAAGTTATGATCGCTATCTATGTCAGCCCCTGGATAACAACGACAGTTTTTAACTTGGTTTCTAAATCTTTGTTTAACTAAAATATAATCTATTTGGTATCTAACCCTATCACCTGGCGCTTTCCAGGTATATCTTCTCCTAACATGATGTTCGAATAGGGTGTTTACAGTTACTAATCTATGTTTCTGGCAAAATTCAACTAATCCTTCTCCTCTATCATTTCGTCTGCCATACCCAAATTTTCCTACCATTTTTCCCTCACTACCTTCTCCCTCTGACGCATTAAAATCGCCCATAACTATTAAATTCTCATCTCCTTTTACTTTTCTCACTATACTATTTATATCCTCGTATACCTTTTCTACCTCCTCATCTTCGTACTGAGTTGTTGGCATGTAAACCTGTACTAAAACAGTGTCTCTGGGTTTTGTACTCAATCTTATCATAATTATTCTACCACTAAATTGTAAGTACTCTGTAACTTTATGACCTAATCTTTTACCTAACACTATTCCTACCCCAGCCTGTCCATTAGTTGAAGAAGTTGTGGTTATTCTATAAATATCTTTCCAAAAGTCATTACTATCTGGCCATCTCACCTCACTAATACCTAAAATGCCCAGCTTTCCCTTTCTCATTTCGACTAATAAATTCGTTAACTTATCTACTCTAAGTAATGACCTTACATTCTAAGTCCCTATCACTAAATCGAACTGTTGTTATATATTCTTACGATGACGAGCCAGAAATACCCCCTCGCGGAGATCCGAATGAGGGAGTATTTTACCTCCGGGCAAGAATTTTACTTGCGAGCTCTCCATCATATATATTTCGTGTTTTAGGCCACGCACACCTGGGAAATATTGTGGTAGGTTCCCATATCTTTCCACAACGCAGTTTTTAAAGATTTTAGAAAAGAGCCGTATCCGTCACGGTCAACCTCCAGCAAGCTGTAAATTATTGAAGGTCGGCCGAGACCAACCGACCCTCCTCCAATGTCTTTTAGCCAACAAGGCTGCTGCCCCTTGCTGCGCCTTTTAATCGCCTTTTACGATAAGCAGGCTTACTATAGTAGTATTCTTTATCTCCTACTATAGGGATAAGGATATTCACAAGTCATCCTTTTCAATGTCTGATTTCTGTTCTAATGCTGTTAGTTTCTCTCCTGTAAATAAATTCCTTATATATTCTTGCCATCTATCCACTTTCTCCACATTTTCTATAAAGACGTTTCCTCCCACGTTCCTTATATATTTGATATATGGTATTATATCCCTAAAATTCATTGTAATTGGTTTGTATGCTTTGTATGTTAGAAAGTTTTTAAGAACTGATTTTTATATTGCTAGACCTAATTCTGTGTGTTCCATGTTCTACTTCAGTGTTTTACTTTGTAACAAAACAAAAGATATCAGTGTCAAAATTGTTCCGACACTTAGTTTTTTAATTATAATATGATTTTGGGATAATCTAAATATTGCATTTTGTGTTGATTCAGTCATACTACTCCATTGCACCAAAAAATAAAAAGAACATAACAACTCTGAAAAATGGTTTATTGCACATTTTAGCACATAACAAAATTCTAATTTTGTAACCAATCTTTTCAAATATACGTTTCCCACTGTTATATTGGTACGCAAATAATACGCAGAGCATGAAATGGAGTATCTGGAGGGTAATTAGAAATCAAAGTTGATGTATTTTAAATTGAACGGCACTTTGTGGATTGCTTTAACTCTACATATATTGTGTTCTTAGTAATTATAAAAGTATCTACAAATCAAATGTAAAGATATTTATTTCATAGATAATGGTTTGCTATATTGCAACTATTAAGTGTTTTGTTTAATAAATGCTTCTGGTGATACCTTCACACACGTATCTACTAAAAGCTTTTTAGATGCATAGCTTACGCTACAAAATTTTAAAATAATAAGTACACTTACGCATTGGTTCTATATTCATATATTTGATCACAATCAAAGAGCTTAGGCGATTAGAACTTTGTTTTGCATATGGATAATTAATAAACCTTAAAGTTATTTATAGAAAACGCTAAGTTTGTGAGTATGTGTAGATGTGTGTGTGTGTGTGTGTGTGTGTGTGTGTGTGTGTGTGTGTGTGTGTGTGTGTGTGTGTGTGTGTGTGTGTGTGTGTCTGGATGGTGGGGTGGCGGTGCGCGCATGCGTGCCTGAGTGAGTGCGAGCGTGCGTGCATGCGTGCGTGTGTGTGTATGTATGTGTGGGTGGGTGGATGATTTTAGAAATTCAATTGTCAATGGGTATAGGGGATAAAGCGCGCATAATTTTTTTTTAGTAAATTTACGTTACCTATTTATTATAGCTAAGATTTTGATGTTTTATACTTCGATTTGTACAATATCCTGTTGTCTACTCTAAATCCGTACTTTCTGAGCAGGTTTTCATGTTATCGTTTTCAAAAGCCCGCAGTCACTTTTCAAGTACACTCAGGTTTCTTAATAATTAAGCTGGAATGTTCGTAGTAATATTTACTGATTCCCAACCTTATAACACAATTTGTCCAGATGTGGGGGGGCACTATGGGTACCTTGAAGTCGATAATAGATAAAATGTTAAATGAGAGAACGTTATCAAAATGAAAGATATACCACTGAAAAATCGCCATATCCTAATTTTTAGATATATTTTTACTATTAACGTTGGACACAAGCAAAGAACATATATGATTGATCACACTTCCTTTATAACATTTCGTATTCTGGTGGGCATCATCGACTTCGGTTTTTTAAATATGACCCTGGATACTAGTAATCGTCTTGTAGACGCTTTTGTTGTTTTAAATTCTTCGATGTTTCATATTTGATGATGGAATAACACGTTACGAGTAAAGTGAGCGTCACGGTAACAATTTTAAAGATGCACTCTATAACTACAGTGGTGCGGAAGTGGGTTCCTATGGAAAATATAATAAGATAATAAAAATAATAAAAATAAACATTTGAAATGGCTGAACTACAAACCAACAACGTTTCAGTCACTACATACCTTATAAGGCTTTTTTCTATTGTCATAACTAAGTGTAGTCTTAGCAATCCCTTCGATATCTTCTCTACATGGAAGACCGTTATTCTAAATAGGTCTCTTTTGATTTTGGTTTCTTAAATTTATCACTTTATATTTTTAACACCTTAAAAATATTCATTAAATTTTGGTGAAATTAAGGAAAATTGTAAAATATATGGACTTTTCATCAAATACGATTTCATCACTGGGGTGGCTCGATATGCTTTGACAAATTTGTCGATATTTGCCTATTTCATAAATAAGTTCAAACAAAATTCAACCTAAATGTAGCTTTTATTAAAATTACATGAATGCAATATATACCTTTATTTTCCTATAAAACTATAATTTCCTAATATCAAACAGGCCAGGTATTGCTAAACGAAATCAAAATAATAAATCCAATAACAATACCGCCACACCATTGTTTCAGTTTCTAGTATTGATATAAATGATGTTCTATACCCATTTTTGGAAATGCCCTTAATAACAATACATAGAAAACATTCCAATGCAAACTCTTCCTTTTTATTAATAATCTATAGGAACACTATGGCACGATTTAAATAATTTAATAAACCTAACAAAAAATATTTAATCTAGTAGTATTTCGACACTATGTGGTCATCATCGGTAGAAGAATAATAGTGTATATTTCTACGCATTGGCTAGGTGTTCTCAACAACAAACAAGTGAATTCAGTTGTTTGTTGTTGAGAACACCAGCCTGCGGGTGAGGAGAATATCCTCGATAGTGTTTAAAGCAACAATATAGTAAATTATACAGCATGTTTTTTTTTTTTTTTTATTGATGATGACCACATAGTGGTCGAAATACGTATCTAGTAATTTAAATATTTTTTGTGGTTAAGGGTTTTATTTAATTTTATTTTACTTCCTTTTTATCATTTAATTGTCCATTAAAAATACCTTAAAATTAATAAATACCTATTTTTTAATTTCTCGAAAAGTTCAAGTTTCACGTTCCGATAATATGTAACATTATTTTGTAATGTTAACGAATAAACAAATCAATTAATTAAAATTCAGTAACTTGCATAACTTATAGACAAAAATTCCACAATAAATTATCATATTTTAGTTAGGCTCCCTTATAATGAAAGACCGGGGTTACCGATAGCTTCAGGCTACTAAATTCTAGCGGCAGGTCATCATTTAAAGCTCTAGTCCCTCGTAAATCAAATACAATAAACCTCTTAAAAGTTTAGGTCGGTTACAGACTGACAAATCCGATAAAATTAAAATGTAATAGTACCTTTTAGCGTAAATAAAGGAAATTAATTTCAGCTTGAAAAGCTTAACCTTCTTAATATTTTCATTGATTGACAGCGGGTTAGACAAAACGAAATATTATAAATAGCAAAAACTATTTCCAATTTGATTTGTTCAAATATTACAAGTAATTTTAAGTAGTCTGGAGACATTCATTGTATTTAAAATCCATTTCGGCTTAAGTAGATTAGCCAGTCCTTGTTAATGGCAGACGACTGTCTCCATAGGTATGGTCCACATTCCCAATAATTAAGAAATTCGTAGAAAATGCAATATAATTTAAACCCTTGGGAAAGTGATTGCATCCGTGACCATCATCTAAAAAGGGGTTGGATTTGGTTTCTGAAATCTTGTTTTGTGGGAGGTTCTGTTCAGTCATTGGATAACAGAAAATGCTGTACATAATTATTAGGGTAGGAATTAGTCTATATAATTGAAGGCTTTAGCCAAAGACGGAGAGTTTTTTCCAATGGGGCCGTCCGTGGTCAAGAAGTAGAGAGAAACGTAGTTCGCGGGTAGCGTTCTCCGGTATCACAGATAGAATATTCCACTTCGTATCACGATATTTAAAAATTGGAAAGAGGTGATTACTTTTCCAGTTTCGCTAGGGTTATGCCCATATGTTCGCGGATTTATAGTGATGCAAGATAAATATTAAAAAGCTTGTAGGCGTGTGACGCACAAATAAGTGATATTGTCAAGAAGATTCTGCCGGGTTCGTGTACCAGTCAATTCCTTCAAAATTACAAACAGAAGCAACAAGCGAGATTCTCTTCCCAAATTTAAGAACTGTTCTACGTTGGAAAACAAACCCTCAAACAATGGACAATTTTTTGTAAGTAAGTTTTTATAGTTAAGTAGCATGACCAATTTTTAGTTAGTTTGTTTGTTAGGACGTTTTGGCCATAAACCGTAGGATTAATTTAGTGTACGATTTATAATATAAGTTTTCTTTCATATACAAGTGTTTGATAACTACTTATGTACTCAAAATTTTTATAAATTCCATAGTCACCTATTCACTGAAATTTCTAAATCAATGAATGTAAGAGGTTCAAGTTTATTGCTCTGTGAATTAAATAGTTTTGTTTGCCGTTGATTAAGTCAATAGTTTTTCTTATTTTTTTTTATAAGTAGTAAAAAAGTGAGGAATTGATTAAAAGAAACAATTGTCCTCCTTGGGATGACAAGTCTCTCAAGGTTTTGTACGAACATTTGGACATTCTCGACCTGTCTGGCGCCCTTGGCAATTGTCATTAAGCCACAATATTTTATGAAAGGTAAGTGCCAAATCTTTTGTAGTATATTATAAATTAATTTAACCTTTTTTTTCAAAATTTTAACCCTCTATATGATCCACGACCTTCCGCTAGCTAGTGCCGGTGACCCCCCTTTAATTTTTGTTTTACAGGCCGCCCCCATTTTATAATTTCACTGGAAAATACATACTTAGTAGCTTTTCCGCCTGTAACAAAATTCTTGGCGCCCAACGTCTTTGGGATTGCTTATGTAAAATTCTTGACTCCCAACGTCTGTAGGATTACGTGTGTCACAAAATTATTGACGCCCAACGTCTTTGGAATTACTTATGTAACAAAATTCTTGACGCTCAACGTCTTTGGAATTACTTATGTAACAAAATTCTTGACGCCCAACGTCCTTGGGTCTTGTTTTTTGAAGAATTAAAAATTTTTTTATTTACTTATTTCATTATCAATTTTATATAAACTACAACCTTTCAAAAATATATGTGGCATTTGAAAAAGAAAGAAAAATTCGTGTGTGAAATAATTCTAAGGACATTTTTTTAGATATATTATTTTTTACTTTTTAAAGAGAATTTTATGATAAAATTGTATACATTCTTTAATTCAAAGATGGAATTTACATACAGTGTTGATAGGTTGTTAAAAGATGAACTAATTTATGAAATAACTGTACGAGGAATAAACACGGAAAATATGACAGTAACTGATTTAAGAAAAACCTTACGAAAAGCGATTAGAATAGAAACTGAACCAGATGAAGATTTTGACTATCCATTTGATTTTACTGAAGACGTGACAGTTGTTAAAAATGTTTTAACGCTTTTACATGAACAAATTTCAGATTTAAATGTTTATGATAGTAATAAAGTAAGAATAGAAACAAAATTTGCATATTGTTATTCTAGACTTTCCAGATGTTCACCAGATGACGATGATGATGCAAAAATTAGGAATAATTTACAATTAGAGTTAGGACATTTAATTGAATCTTTTCGTAAAGTAGGAAATGACATTAAAGACAAAAACACAAATTGCTTTCAATCAGGATAAATCAATTTTAGATGAACTAGAACGAAAGGAAACATCAGAAATATTTGACATAAATAACATAGACTTGATCGAATTTGACAAAAAACTAGACTTAGCATCATCTACAACAAAACAAGAAACAATTAGGGCCGAAGACGAGCACAAGCAAAATATAAATAAATCTTTTCAAAATGTGATCTTTTTGCACATAAAGCACTGATATGGTATCGTGCAAATAAATGTTTGATAAATAATTGGACCGAATTAAAAGAAGCATTAAAAGACGAATTTTTACCACCCGATTATGATGAAAAATTAATGACCGAAATTAAAGCGAGAACGCAAGGAGAAAATGAAAGTATAGGACTCTACGCAGCAGTAATGACGAATATGTTTGCTAGATTATCAGAACCACTCACTTTGACACAACAAATTAAAATATTACGAAAAAATATGTTACCTTTTTACCAGTCACAATTGAATTTAGTCGAAATAACTTCCATACGAGAACTAATAAAGTTAGGAAAAAAATTAGAGGAACATAAAGTATCAATCGAAAACTTTATCCCACCAACTCGAAAAACGAATACTTTAGAAACTGACTTAGCGTACACAGATGTTAACGTTTCACAGAGTAGGTCTTCCAATAGAAACCAAATTTCGGTAATACAAAGTGTTATTTCAAACAATTATGTAAAAAAACGTGCACCCACGTGTTGGAATTGTCACCAGTTAGGACATTTTCAGATCGATTGTAGACAGATAAGACGAACGAACTATTATTATAAATATGTGGCACTGACAATGTTACGTTGAACCGTTGTCCGCGTTGTCAAAAATATAGAAACAATTTAAACTAAAGGAAGGGGCATTAGATAGTCGTATAGTGTCCCGCACATTTTATAATTCGACGAAACATGTTCAAAAAATGATTTATGACAAAGAAGAAAAATTTCAAAAAAATAAGGTTATGTTAGATTATGTAATAGAACAGTTAAAAAATGACGAACGTCCTTATGTAAGTGTAGATATTTTAGGAACAGAGATTTTAGCTTTATTAGATTCAGGAGCAACAAATACAATTATAGGAGAAAACACTTGGGAATTTTTATCAAAATTAGGTTTAAAATTAAAAAGAAAAGAAGAAGAATGTCAATTGGCAAATGGTAAAATTTTAAAAGTTTTGGGAACAGTTACGTTGCCCATTAGATTAAAACAACGTTTAGTGGTTTTAGACGTTTTGATAGTACCAGATGTTCAGCATACTTTAGTTTTAGGAATAGATTTTTGGAAAAATATAGGAATAATACCAGACATTTTTAAAGGCGAATACACCTTTGCAAAATTAGATACTATCGAAAAGAAAGAACCGATTTTACATTCGACATTAGATTTAACAGTAGCACAAAGAAAACTGTTAGATACCAGTATTGAAAAATATTTTTTTGATTTACCAGAACTAGGCCGTACCGATTTAGTATACCATAAAATTAAAGTTAATAGCGAACCAATTAAGCAGAGATACTATACAGTTTCACTTACAATGCAAAAACACATAGATAATGAGTTAGATAAATTGTTACAATTAGGTGTAGTTCAAAAAAGCAAAAGTTCATAGTCAAATCCAATTCTTTTTGTGAAGAAAAAAGACAATTCTTATCGTTTTGTAGTAGATTTCAGAAAATTAAACAAAGTAACGGAAAAGGACGCGTATCCGATTCCGTACGTCTCCTCCATATTAGATAAATTGCGAGACGCAAAATTTATTACAACTTTAGACATTAAATCCGCTTATTTTCAAATTCCACTAGATAAAGATTCTTATAAATATACAGCTTTCACTATACCTAATCGAGGGTTATTTGAATTTACACGTTTACCTATGGGTCTCTCAAATGCACTCAGTACATGGTCTAGATTGATAGATAAAGTGTTAGGTCCAGAATTAGAACCTTTCGTATTTTGCTATCTAGATGACGTCATAATTTTGACAAACTCTTTTGACAAACACCTAGAAATATTACACGAAGTTTTTAACAGACTTTCACGCGCAGGACTGACTTTAAGTAAGGAAAAATGTCACTTTTGTAAAAGTGAATTAAAATATTTAGGTTACGTAATAAATGAAAACGGTCTCTTAGTAGATCCAGATAAAGTAAAAGCTATTTTAGAAATACCAACACCAAAAACTGTAAAAGAAGTAAGACGAATAATCGGAATGGCTTCTTGGTATCGTCGATTTATCGAGGGATATAGTACCATTATAGCGCCATTGACCGCATTGTTGAGGAAAAGTAGAAAATTTGTTTGGGAAGAGTGTTGCGAAACAGCCTTTTCCACTATAAAAAATTGCCTAATTTCAGCACCAATTTGAACTTGTCCAAATTACGAATACGAATTTACAATTCAGTGTGACGCATCACATTATGGAATTTCCGATGTGTTGACGCAGAGTATAGATGGAAACGAACAAGTAATATGTTATATTTCAAGATCTCTAACTCAAAATGAAAGAAATTTACCGTAACAATGAAGGAGTGTTTAGCAGTTCTATTCAGTATAGAAAAGTTACGTTCATATATAGAAGGAACACATTTTACTGTCATAACGGATCATCATTCTTTAATTTGGTTAAACAATTTACAAAATCCAAATGGTCGACTGTGTAGATGGGCCATCAAATTACAACAATACAACTTTGAAATAATTCATAGAAAAGGCAAAGATAATGTTGTCCCAGATGCATTATCGAGAGCTGTACCAATAATTGAAACTATACAAATAAAAAATGAAACCAACAACTCTGAAAATTCTAGGCTAATAATACCAGACACAAAAATTGTAAACCAAAATACTGAAAACAATAAAGAAGAAATTCAAGAATCAAATATTCAGTATGATAATTGGTGTAAAAAGATGATTAGTAATGTTGAAAAATATCCAATAAAATATAATCGTTGGAAAGTAATAGACCACAAATTATTTAAACATGTTAAACCAAAATTTCCAAATTTAACCGAAGAAACAGACAACTGGAAAGAAGTAATTCCAAAATCACAAAGGAAAGAAATTTTAAAACGTTTTCATGAAGAACCGACGGCTGGTCATTTAGGAATTTTTAAAACTTATGAAAGGATATCTCAGAAATTTTTTTGCCCGAAATTACGTGCAGAAGTAGCAAGATATATAAACCAATGTAAAATTTGTATTTTACACAAACCAGAACAAAAACTTCCAGCAGGAAAAATGTCAAGACATCCAATAATCTCAAAACCTTGGCAAATGATATCCATAGATTTAGTAGGTCCACTACCTAGAACTACTAAAGGACATACATGTATTTTATCCGTAGTTGATACATTTACAAAATTTCCCCTATTTTTTCCGTTAAGACAAGCCACTGCATTGTCCGTAGTTCAAAAGATAGAAGAGTGTATAATTTTACTTTTGGAGCACCACAATATGTTCTAGTAGATAACGGTGTACAATCTCGAAGTCATTTATTTAAAAATTTAATGAACAAATACAAATCAAAAATTATTTTTAATGCATATTATCATCCACAAGCAAATCCTGTTGAACGAGTCAACCGCGTTTTAAAGACATTGTTGGCATCTTATGTGTCAGATAATCAGAGAGTATGGGACAAGATATTACCCATGGTTTCGTGCGCTGTTCGTACCGCAGTTTATGAAGTAATAGGCATGTCACCATATTTCGCAAATTTCGGTAGAGAAATGGTAATAGATGGTTCTTCTTTTGGTGAAATAACTGATTCAGAAAACTTAACCGATGTTCAATTTTCAGAAAGAAAACAACTAATAGAGCGTATTCCAGAATTAAATAAAGTATACCAGGAAATAACAAAGAAATTAGAAATAGCGTATAATAAATCAAAACATAACTATGATTTACGTAGACGAGAAGTAGTATTTTCAGTGGGAGATACAGTCTGGAAGAAAAATTTTGTATTTTCAGACGCATCAAAGTATTTCAATGCCAAATTAGCACCGAAATATGTAGGTCCTTTTACCATAACAGAAAAAGTTTCAACAAATACTTATGAGTTAGCCGACGAAACAGGTCAATCCAAAGGAGTTTGGCATGTTAAAGATTTTAAAAGCAAATCCAATTGGATATGACGAATAAAGATAGTTATGAAAACCTAATATTAATAAAAATAACCTAATATTAATAATTAAGAAACTTGCAAACGACGCTTATAGTGTTAAAAAATTTTAAACAAAAACTTAATTTTAAGAATACTAGTTAGGATAAGGATAAGGATAGAAAAGGATAAGTTAGTAAATAGTAATAAAAGAGTGAATTTCTTAACACAAGATTTTTGGAAAAAATCTCCTTTTGTAAGAAAAGTGTAACATTATTTTGTAATGTTAACGAATAAACAAATCAATTAATTAAAATTCAGTAACTTGCATAACTTATATACAAAAATTCCACAATAAATTATCATATTTTAGTTAGGCTCCCTTATAATGAAAGACCAGGGTTACCGATAGCTTCAGGCTACTAAATTCCAGCGGCAGGTCATCATTTAAAGCTCTAGACCCTCGTAAATCAAATACAATAAACCACTTAAAAGTTTAGGTCGGTTACAGACTGACAAATTCGATAAAATTAAAATGTAATAGTACTTTTTAGCGTAAATAAAGGATACCAATTTCAGTTTGAAAAGCTTAACCTTCTTAATACTTTCATTGATTGACAGCGGGTTAGACAAAACGAAATATTATAAATAGAAAAAACTATTTCCAATTTGATTTGTTCAAATATTACAAGTAATTTTAAGTAGTCTGGAGACATCCATTGTATTTAAAATCCATTTTGGCTCAAGTAGGTTAGCCAGTCTTTGTTAATGGCAGACGACTGTCTCCATAGGTATGGTCCACATTCCCAATAATTAAGAAATTCGTAGAAAATACAATATAATTTAAACCCTTGAGAAAGTGATTGCATCCGTGACCATCATCTAAAAAGGGGTTGGATTTGGTTTCTGAAATCTTGTTTTGTGGGAGGTTCTGTTCAGTCATTGGATAACAGAAAATGCTGTACATAATTATTAGGGTAGGAACTAGTCTATATAATTGAAGGCTTTAGCCAAAGACGGAGAGTTTCCAATGGGGCCGTCCGTGGTCAAGAAGTAGAGAGAAACGTAGTTTGCGGGTAGCGTTCTCCGGTATCACAGATAGAATATTCCACTTCGTATCACGATATTTAAAAATTGGAAAGAGGTGATTACTTTTCCAGTTTCGCGAGGGTTATGCCCATATGTTCGCGGATTTATAGTGATGCAAGATAAATATTAAAAAGCTTGTAGGCGTGTGACGCACAAGTAAGTGATATTGTTAAGAAGATTCTGCCGGGTTCGTGTACCAGTCAATTCCTTAAAAATTACAAACAGAAGCAACAAGCGAGATTCTTTTCCCAAATTTAAGAACTGTTCTACGTTGGAAAACAAACCCTCAAACAATGGACAATTTTTTGTAAGTAAGTTTTATAGTTAAGTAGCATGACCAATTTTTAGTTAGTTTGTTTGTTAGGACGTTTTGGCCATAAACCGTAAGATTAATTTAGTGTACGATTTATAATATAAGTTTTCTTTTGTATACAAGTGTTTGATAACTACTTATGTACTCAAAATTTTCATAAATTCCATAGTCACCTATTCACTTAAATTTCTAAATCAATGAATGTAAGAGGTTCACGTTTATTGCTCTGTGAATTAAATAGTTTTGTTTGCCGTTGATTAAGTCAATGGTTTTTCTTATTTTTTATAAGTAGTAAAAAAGTGAGGAATTGATTAAAAGAAACAATTGTCCTCCTTGGGATGACAAGTCTCTTAAGGTTTTGTACGAACGTTTGGACATTCTTGACTTGTCTGGCGCCCTTGGCAATTGTCATTAAGCCACAATATTTTATGAAAGGTAAGTGCCAAATCTTTTGTAGTATATTATAAATTAATTTAACCCTTTTTTTCAAAATTTTAACCGTCTATATGATCCACGACCTTCCGCTAGCTAGTGCCGGTGACCCCCTTTTAATTTTTGTTTTACAGGCCGCCCCCATTTTATAATTTCACTGGAAAATACATACTTAGTAGCTTTTCCGCCTGTAACAAATATTATACTTAAATTTATCCAGAACTAGTGCCGTCGCTATTCATAGTCCAACAAAATAATTACTTTTACGTTCTGTTAACCCGGCGTCAGTACGGTGTACTCCAGTCACATTATTGGTACGGTGGGGTATAAGTACAAATGCACTAAAAATTAAATTAATTCATACTAATTAAATGAAAATTATTATTTTTTAAAACGAATACATATATTACATAACTAAGTCATTAGTGAAAAACATTTATCACAAATATTAACAGAATGTTTTAAACATATATATTGATAGCATTCCAGACAATTATAAAAAGATTTGCGGTCTCTATTTCGTTCACAAATTGAGCATAGTCCTGATTTATTTTGCGGTAGTGTCCTCCAAATAGCAAAAGCATCCCGTCAATTGTAACCACAATCTCCCAACGAAAATTATTTTTGTGAATTCAAAATAAAAAGATTAAAATTTCCGAAATAGCTGCCACTGGATCGGTCTTCTTTCTTTCTTCCCTATCTCTACTATAATCAAATATTAAACATACCAATAGAATTTCAAACCTTTTTACTTTCGTAGTCATTCTGAAGATGGGTCGACCTAAGCTGCCTTTTGAAAACAAAGATAGCATATCTTCATGAGATGATTCATAATCGATGATAACATAAACAAACCTAGTAAAGATCTAATTTCGGTGTCATCCGTTGGTTTTTAATTTGACTTATTTGCAGATTTTTTATTATTTCCAACAACTTCCAATTTTTCGTTTGTTTTCAATATGATTTCCTTTGTCATATCTTCACCTATTAATAAATTACAAATTGCAGTTTTTGCAGGTTCATTACCTAACGTTTCTGCATGAACAGTCAATTCCAGAAAGCCACAAATAATATTATGTGTAGGTGTTCCTGTATATTGTGGTGGTTCAGATGTCTCCCATGTGAAATTGTTTTTACCGTAATAATATAAAGGCTGATCATTATTCGCACCTATGCCTGGACCTCCTTTGTTTTTTAAAAATAATTGAACATTAGATTCATCATCTCATTCCGGATTTTAATATTCGTCTGACAGGTACTCCCTAAATCCGAATCAAAAAGCTTAGGTTACGCGTCTTCTTCTACGACGTAATCTGATAATTTTTTGAGTCGTCTACATCTGATTCATCGTCATTTCTCGATTTTTCGTCAGGTAAATAGATATTCTTTTCATCTGCAAGGAACATTGCGCGTATTTTTAGCTCAAAATTAGGATCCGCAATATTTACACTTTTACTAGGCCCTGGTCGAAACATCCTGGAAGAAAAAAATAAAAATTATTGAACCAAATATACGTAAAGTATTTAAAAGTGATTTTAATAGTTCAAAACTGTAATATAATATAAAACAGAACAGTGTTATAAGCATAAATGATTATAGAAATCATACTTTGTGGATTTAAATAGTACACAATTTGATACAGAAGGTATCACGGACGTACTAAAAACTATGTAATTCAACACACGAGGTATCTGATATCGGTAGATTATTATAAACTTATGTATTTATACACACCCTCTTGGACGTCTGAAACAATACTCTCGTGACTCTACTAGTAACGATTCAATTGAAAGGTACTGAAAAGCTTGCTGTTGGCGTGCGTCTACTTTTGGAGGGGAGAGTTGATAAAATCTGCGTCCGGTCTCACAGGTTCATGTCGGGCTAAGAATTAACATGACATAAAATGTCAAGAAAAAAAAAATTATTAAGAAGTTAATTATTCCATACGCATTGTGGTGATCATAAAATTCTCATCATCAAAATAAATGTTGATTACCATTCGGAATGTCTTTTGTGTATGTACCGTCTTGTTTTATTAAAGTCGAATAAGTCATCGGTGGTTTGATTTTATCCTGAGTGATTTTATAGGGTATTCCCCAGGCGTCAGTTTGTAAGTGTCTTTCCACGAATAATTCCATGACCTCCTGTTCATGTCAGTCAGTTTTTTTTGGTATGTGTCTTTTAATTGTCGGTAATTTGTTAGGTCGTATGCTCTCTCGGACGGTGAGAGGGAGTTTTGGTAGCTTTTTCTCGCTCGCCGTGTTTCCTTTTTTAGATTTTGTAAGTGTTTTGTTCATGGAATTGTCTTTGTGTGTCGTGTTTTCTGTTGTTTTGGGAGCACCTGCTCTATTGCCCGTCTAATTGTGTTGGTGAGTAGTTTTGTATACTCGTGGACGTTTTCGTCTAATCTTATATCTTGTAGGGAAACAAATGTGTCCCTCAGTTTGTTCCAATTTGCATTTCGTATTTTGTATCGTTGTACTTTGTTGAAGTTTTGTGGTGTGTCAAATGGCCTGGTTGTCATGTCAATGTTGAACGTGATTAGGTTGTGGTCACTGACAGTTTAGTGTTCTAATACCTGCCAGTCTTGTATGTAGTTGTACGCCAGCCCATTTGTCAGTGTAACGTCTATGCTTGTTCCTGGTCTTGCATGGGTGTTGTATGTGGATGGGTTATTAGGAAGGTTGATTACTTTGAGTTGTAGTTCGTTAAGCAAATTTTCGACTTGTTCTCCGCATTCGTCCGTGAGGGAACTGTGCCACATCGGCGATTTTCCATTTACGTCTGTTATAATAACTATTGGTTTACTGTTATAAATGTGTAATATGTTGCGTATGTTGTTTATGTACGGCTGGGGTCTAGTCTGTACTGGAAGTAGCTTGCTACCAAGATCCACTTTCCAATCCGACCGTTTGAGACCTCCAGACATGTACAGTGTTCTCCGCTGTATTGTTGGATTGTCGTGTTTGTCAATGTGGGATCAAAAATAACCACTGCCGTTTGTGGGTTTCTACTTGTATGTATTTGTCTTGCCTTGACTGGCATGCTTGGAATCTTGCCATACACCGGATAAGGTTTCTGTATAAAAAGTGCATGTAATCGTAAGGTTTCAGCTAGTTGTGTAAGCTCTTTCATTACAGTTGCACAGTGCATGGCATTTATTTGGCCAATTCTAATTTTTGCGTCGTCCATTAGGGGTAATAGGTGTTTATGCAGCATTCTGGTTGTTGCTTGTGTTTGTGTGAGGGTGTTGTGTGTGAGTGTAGGTTCGTATTCCGTTTGTGGGTGGGTTTCTATTTTGTCTGCGTGTATGTTTTCTTGTAGTGTTTGTTGAAGATGTTGTCGATACGTGATTGCCCTTGCTTTGTCCCTTTGAATTTGTGAGGGTTGTTTGTGTTTAGTTTAGTTAGGTTTACTGCCCATAGTCGGTTTTTTGTGTGAGTCTGTCCATTAACATTTTGTGGGATGGGCAATCTTTAGGGTTAGAAGCGCACTTTTTGTTACGTTTTAAGCATGGTTTGCAAACTGAGGGTTGTTCGTGCTTGGGGCAGTCTGCCCTTTTGTGCTTGGGGTCTTCTTCCCCACAGTGTTCACATGTATCGGTGGTGCGTGTGCAATGTTTCGTCACGTGTCCTAGATCGAGACATCGTAGGCATTTGGGTATTACTAAAAAGTCTTTCGCTGTAACACAGCGATATTCGATATAGAGTTTCCTTAGATTTATTAATATATTCCTCACTTTGTCACTTACCGATGCAACATGATGTTGTGTCGGTTTGTTTTTTAGTCCTGTTTTGAAACTAAGTTGAAAGTCCCTATTAAAACCCTCTCTGTTAATTAGGTTTTCAAGGTTTTGAGTATAAATTAAATCTGTAACGTCTTGATCTTTCAGGTACGTTGGTATGTCGTATATAATAACTAAAAACTTTTTCTTGCGTGGTTTTTTGCAACTTAGGGTTTGTTTTAGGGTTGCATTGTTTAAAATTTTGTTTGCCTTGGTTTCGATATCAGTATCTATAATTACTGCTTTGTTGGTTGTTCGGATGTTTTTAATTTTAATTTTGTCTTTCATTGGATTGACTGTTTACGAAAAAATTTATTGAATTTGTTTAGGTGTTTCACCATGTTTTGACGTTATGAACACCGTTGTATTTTGGTTCGAGATTGCTTTTGAAATTGCGTCTTGTCTTGGAGCTTTCGGTTTTTGTGTTATAGCACTGGCGTATGTCTGTGTTGGTATTACCGTCATGTTTGCGTACGTGTTTGAAGACATGGTTGGATTAAGCATTGATTGTTGTTTCAGATGACTGTTTTTTACTTTGGTTTCGATTATTTTGTTTTGTAGTGTGTTGTTTTGTTGTTTTATTAATTTATGTTCGCCGGTTAATTCGGCTTGTAGAAATATTAATGTTATTACCTTATTCCTTAGGGTTCTATGGGCTCCTAAACGTACGCGGCTACTCGGGTCTAGTTCGTTGTAAAGAAAGTTTAGAAAGTCCGTCCCTAGGTTCTCTAGGTGCTCTAAGATACACTGTTTCATATCTTCCGAGTTGTTGTGGCCAGGGCCTCCTCTCAATCTTTTGTTCCGTGGTATTTCGGTTGTTGGTGGGTGGGCAGAGGGTGTTAGTACGACGTTTATTTGACTTTGAAAAGCAGCCTCAAGCTGCATTGGTGATGTCGAGGTAGTACGTTGTGAAGGGCATGAGTTTGGGTCAAGATCTGGTGTTGTTTTACCCCAAGCGAAAGCTTGGGGGGATGTTGAGTAGGCATCTTGTACTCTAGGTTTCTGATGTTGTGGTATTACTTATGATTAAGTTATTTAAATTTAATTAAAAAACAAATGAAATGACAAAAATCCGTAATATGCAGTAAAAGCGCTATACTAAACTATCCTATGCTGCTCGTTGAAAAGTGTTGTAGTGAATACAATAATACTACCACTAAAAGGTCATCTTTTTGAAAAATGTGATGTTGTCGTATTAATAATATTGTTAGTTGTCTTTGACACTTTTTCCTAGTTCCACTATTTACGTACACTTTAGCATTGCGGATGTTAATTTATTATATATATATATATATATATATATATATATATATATAGTGAAAGAATGCGATGATGTCGTAAATCCGATTAAGTAACGCTGTTATTAATAATAATGCAAATTGTCCTTGGCGGACTTTCACTATTTACGTACACTTTAGTTACGCGGATGTTACTAGTTATTGTTTGCAATGAGGTCACTGCCGGTTATGAAGAATGTTATTATTTTTCTTTGTCACGGAATTCGCTAAAAACGATTTTGGTACGTACGCCATGTCGCTTTTGTTTGTTTATAAGTCACTTATTTACGTTGAACTTTGTCCAATAATTAATAAAATTGTAAAAACCTTATACTGTTTGCGGTCATTATGATTACGAATTTTAAGTTTTTCCATTCCAAAAATACCCAAAAATTTCCCAAAATTGTTCCCCACAGTTTATCACTTCCTTCCCAAAAACTGGCATTAAATAAAATAAAAGTTGTCTAAGACTTGTTCGGAGAATTATTTGTACTTACTTAAGTTCTTTGATTATTATCAAAATTTCGGTGTCCAATAATTTGGTTGTTTTTCCTTCACCTGAATGCACTAAGCTTTAACTTAACTACAGTTATGTTACACTTAAGATTAGTAGATAACATAAAATTAAGAGCGCTACATGGCACGTCTGTTCAGTTCCAACACATGGCTACTTACTCCTAAGTATAGGATATTCCATGTCATCATTTTCAATGCTTGATTCCTGTTCTAATGATGTTAGTTTCTCTTCTGCATATAGATTCCCTATATGTTCTTGCTATCTATTAATTTTTTCTACATTTTCTATATTGACGTTTTCGCCGGCGTCTCTTATATTTTTGCTATACGGTTTTATATCACTAGAATTCATTCTAATTAGTTTGTATAATTCGTCTGTCTTTCCTATTCCATCTTAGTTTTTACCTTTTTGCGCTTTTCATCAAACCATCGCTGTTTACGAATAGTTTCTCATTTTATAACTTTTTATCTCTGTTTCCAATTTCATTTGATCTATTTTTGTATTTTCGTCTTTCTCCTATTAAATTCAGGATATCCTTTGTTATCCATGGTTTCTTATTTTGTTCTTGTGTATACCCCAGAATATTTCTGGCCGCCATGCCTAAGCTGGATTTAATGTTATTGCATTTTATTTCTACTTCATTAGAATAAGAAATTATCCCAATATCTTTCAGCAATTTATTTGACTTTTTTCATATCTTTTGTGGATGTTTCTATCTTTTAGTTTCTCAAAGTCAAAGTTCTTTTTCTGATTTTTTTTAATTTTAAAGTTTAAGAACGGCCTTCATAATTACGATGTTGTTGTCAGTCTCTATATCTGCTTCTGGATAGCTTCTGCTTGATTCCTAAACCGTTATCAAACAAGAATGTAAACTATTTGATATCTTTCTATATCTCCTGACATCTTCCACGCAAATCGTCTTCTAGTATGATATTGAAATAATGTGTTTGTGATGGTTAAATTGTTTTTGTTGCAAAATTCTACGGGCCTATTTCCCCTATCATTTCTCGTGCCTAAACCAATAAACCTACTATCGCTTCTTCCCTACCCTCACCTACCACTGCATTAAAATCCCTTGTAGTTGTTAAATTTTTATGTCCTTTTATGTATCTTAGTATGTTTTCGTTATCTTTGTAGATCACCTCTAGCTCTTCTTCATTGTAGCTAGAAATGGGCATGTATACACTTATATTACTACTTTATATACCTGCTTAGATGCTAATCTAACGTCCTTTGTAACTAGTTTTTACGCGTTGTCCTATCTTTTTTCGCATAACTATCCCCACACCCGAATTTCCCTCCTCTGATCCTGTATGAATTACACTCAAGTCTCCACTCCAAAAGTCCCCGCCTCTGGCCAGCGAACTTCGCTGATCCCTACTATGCCTAGTGCTAACCTACCTATTTCAATAGCTCACCTACTTGCTTCATACTTTGTCCTTATCTAGCGACAGAAATAAATTGTAGACATTTATAGTATTATATTGCATATGTAAATGGATATAAAGGATTTATTCCAATCTGCTATTAATTAATGAGTTATATCTCTAAAATTATGCAGTTTAGTTACAAAATATATTAGAGCGGATTTTAGTAGCTACACATACAACTAGATTTGCAAAGCGTATTTCAATTTGCGTTAACTTCTAGCTCCTCTATTATAACCCTGAAATATAAATGATATAGGTACCTAAGTTTACAATAAACGGTTTTTGACGATATATGCTTTGAGTTTGGGGACCTACTGTCTAACTATTGTAAAGCATTTTAAATTTTGACAAACTAGGCGCAATATACCGTTGATAACTGTTAATTTCTTTAGTTTTCAAATTCTTGAATTATTTAAAAAGGTAACATGGACTATGGTTGCAACTAGGTCTTAATGGCTTAGATAATCTAGTTAACGCTAGAGAAACTTATGAAAGTTTTAAACAAAAAGTACAAAAATCAGCTGTCGATAGAGATTTCTCTCTAATGCAATTAAAAAGTAATTTCGTTACAAATAAAAAAATTGTTGGTTTTGTACCCTACTATGGTGCTTGAACTCTGATCAAAATGATCGATATTGTGCTAGGTCAATTTGCTTTGAACTACTCTTCTTAGTACTGTATCGTAGTGACTGAACGTCGGTGGAACATTAGTATTCCCTAATTGCCTTATGAGAATCGTGTGTGTATTGTGTATATAATTAAGATCAATTAAAACTACACAAGATTCCTGATAATATAATTATTTACATACTAATTGCAAATAAGTGCAGTTTGTAAAATGTACGTATTATTGAACGAACAGTTTGCCCCTGTATTAGCTTGTTAATCTAATCAATCATTTATATTATCTTGACATTTGATTCCGTATATTATATCTTAGTGTAGAAATACAAGCTGCACTCTTACATCAGAAAGAAATTGTTTGTTGTCAATCTTAAGAGAAGCAGTTGTCGGAACTCCGAAGACTATTGCTAGAATGTGTAGCCGAGGTTTTGTATTAATAAATCATAAATCCGTGTTGTACTATTCAAATATGCTTGTTGATTTTAGAACATAAACCAATATTGAAACCTTTTTTTCTTCTTACGGTTGAAATATATTTCCTGTTTAGAATAGTTGTATGAGAACCATTGATTTTATTCAAAGCAATAGCTGTACAATTAAAGAGAATCTATGGCCAGAGAGATTTACTAAAAATCATTTATTTACCTTAGTAAATATCCATTTGATTTAAATTTTTTCGGAGCCATGTTACGTTGTTTGAGCGATGTACCTTGAAGAAAATCACATCTTCCTTTCAGAACTAAAACATAAATTATTTACTTTCTCATATACGTAGTATATGGATGGCATATAGTGGTCAAATATTCGCCCTCTAGATTTTGGTTGATCTTTACGTTTTTGAATCTTCCCTATTCAGAAAATATAAGTTTTTAAACTGTCAGTGTGAGTCATTATGTACCTGTCTCCATGTTTTTTAACACTAAAAATCGTCAATGCTTTGACCAAATTAACCAAATCTTATATTTGTGCATTACAGCTAAGCGTAGACTTATCTCAACTTCGGGTTCACTTTCGGTAATTTGTAACGGAGTTAATTCTTTTTAATGACACCCAATTCAAGTACGACTTCACTCGCACAAACCAAATATTACATAAAGATCTTGAACTAAGATACATTTTGAAATATTTTCTGAAACGGCTCATACATGTAGCTACGATGCGGCACCAGGGAGGGTTTTGCTAGACGTGGATTTACATTTCTATTGGTCGCGAATTGAAAAGCTTATCGTAAAATATAAGGCGATACGCATTTATTATTCGAATATCTTTCTATACAGGATTTTCAAAAATTCTCCTGCCAAACGCAAGCCATACATACTAAACATAGTTTTTGTTGATTTTACTCAAAAGTGTTTCCTAAGGGAGCCAAAGCTTTTTGAATATGGCGCATTTTTAAAAACATCTTAAAAATGTAGTTATATAAATTGTTCAAACTAGACAAAATGAATACTTTAATGACAATTCGACCACTGTAACTACGATTTGCTTAATAAGATCATAAAAGAGTTTCTATGGGTGAATTTAATAATAACAATAAAAAAAAAAAACACCACCAACATCTAATAGCACAAGGGAACCAAGTTTACAACAGGTGCTTGACATGACGACCATCAGTTTAAATACATAAACCTATTTCTTTCTGTAAAGATACACTAATCCTTGCAAAAATAGCTCGTTTATTTTGAATTCCATTGTAAGCGTCTATAGTTTCATGCCACACTACAATTGATTTTTCAATGCTCCATCCGAAGATACTACATTGGCCAGGAAGCGAATTTTTTCTTACTAGAAAAATTTTGAATTTTGCCGAACCCTTACTGTTTCAAGCATGGTATGAACCTTTAACGTGCGTGACAACACTCACACACGGGGCTTCCATTATACCTCTCATTCGAATGAAGGCGTATTTTAGTGAAAACGCTCGCCTAAAATTTATCAAGCAGACCGTGTTGGGAAATGAACCCGGGACCTTCAGCATAGTAGTCACAATTTCTTGCCACAGCTGAATACGAGTTTCTATTGAAATAGTATAAATAAATGACTTTAAGTAGCCCCAACTACAGAAATCACATAAGTACATGTCTACTGGTCTTGTAGACCAACTGATTGGACCACCTCTTTGAATCCATTGGTTTCCGTAAGTGTTGCAAGAAACTGACGATTGTCCCTACTATAATCAGTTGAGAAACCATAATGTAGAAACCATAATTCTTTATAATCACCAGGTGAACATCTTCAAACAAGCCAGGTAGAATATTTTGAGGAAAATAGATAATTATGTACTGTTAAAGGACTAGGTAACTCTACAGGTCATAGCAGCTGGTCACCAATGACACCTATAAAGACATTTATACTAAATCTTTGCTGATGCTTAGTCTGTTTTATTACGCGAGAATTTCTACCAAAATACGAGACATGATGTACGTTATGTAAATTAGAAGCTCCATCTCTGATGAATGTAACAACATAAAATATGCGAAGAGAAATTAAAATCTTGAATCTCTTTGTTTCTCAACCAGTTTGAAAAATCTTACCGAAAATGGAAATCACGATCTAACATCACATAAACTTTCATAGAATGAAAAGGATTAAGATATTCTTTACGAATTATATTCTACATAGACGATTTGTAAATGTAAAAAAAACAGCGGGTATTCTGACGCTAATCTCAGGATTATTTTCAATTTACAAAAAAATCTGGGCGTCTAACAGTTTTAACATTTTTAGAAAATACTGAGCTCGTTTTTCTTAATCGTTGGTGTAGGGCTGTAAACATTGCGCATTCTATTAGGATATTTTTCAGCGTATCTTTGTTCCATTGAACAAACATTTTTTTTTTACTTCGCCATAGACTAAATGCATATCAGCGTATTCTCCACTAGTAACATGAACTATTTTTATACATATTACACTTATTTTACTTTCCAACACGACAATAGTAACAATAATTGTTTATATCAAAATATTTTGACACTTATAAATATCTGATTGCTGGATAGTCAAAATCAACTTTGTATTTCTGGTAATCAATTGAGATTTCATGCCGTAAACACAAAAAGTTTATATTGATTTTTCCCGCGTTGTATTGCCTCATGAAAGTTTTACGGTTTTCCATTAGTAGGCCGAGTTGATACCTGCGGCATCACTCTTTAACGTTTACCCTTGCCGATTACCCAGTAAAATCTTACCGAGACTTTCTCCAGAGTTTTGATAATACCAAAATATTTTCAGAGGTTCCATTAAGTAGATATTTTAACCTCCAACAACGGGCTTTTAAGAATCACCACCTGAAGTGTACCCACGGGCCTATATCCCACCTTCCACTTTCCACCTTCAAGGATTTATATTGTGACCAGTTCGTCAGAGTGCTACTCAATGGACTAATATCCTTCCAGGATGCAGGTTCTCCTCACAACTTTACGACCTTGTAGTTAAATTGTACATGCATGTAAATACTTTCTGCATGCTTACATCTTGGGATGCGCATGGTCACCTCCAAGGCAGGATGCGTGCAGGTCAACCTTAGTCCCCCAACCTGTCATATTCTCTTAGCTTTCTGGCATTTCTGGTTCTTTCTTGGGCTGTTCACATTTAGACTGTATATTCCCAAACTCGCCAATATTCCTACATCTAGGTCCGTTTATTTTTGGTTGGTGTTCATGAAGTACCCGCCGATCCACCTCCTTTACGTTTTCTTGGTCCTGGTCCTCTACGGAGCACCTCACATTGCCACTACCACGATGTGAAGCTTGCTCTGCCGTTTTAAATTCCAAAATGAGTTAGCGCATCATCTAGAGCCCTTGGTTGAGTCAGCCGTAGTTCTTGTTAGGTCTCCCCGTTGCGTATTCTTTCAATGAAAGTCTGTACTTCTAGCTGTTCTAAAAAGCCCCCCGGTGTTTTTGGGTGACTTTCCATTAAACGGAGGGTGTGTTACTCTGAACCATGCGTCGTGTTAACATGAACTAGTAATTAAAATAACTACATCGACTTGTTACTTTATATTACAGTGATGATTTCAGTTTGGTTAAATTTATTGTTATACATTCTTTGGCTAATATTTATAACTCCTCTTCCATAATTCGCATTAAAGCAAAACGTTGTGTGAAGGATTGTTTTGAATCGCTAATTTTAAATTCCGCATAAAAATTCAAAATCGTGGCAAAAATGGCAGAAATAAGAAAAACTATATAACTATAAACTTTAACGGAGGTTTACAAAAAGGATGGTGTCTATCGTAGGGGTTTAAGATTCTCTGATTTTGAACCTGATGTTAAAAACCAAAAAACAAAATTTAAAATGGCGGAACCTAGTTAGCGGTCATAGGTTTAAACTTAACCGAATATTTACAAAAAAGGCGAAGTCTGACGTAAAAGGTTTAAAGTCCTCTGATTTTGAAGCTAATATCAAAACTTAAAAGACAAAATTCAAAATGGTGGAAGTAAGATTGCGACCAATATTTCAAGCTTTAACGCATTTTAACAAGAATGTGCGTCTGTGAGTTTATTAGGTCTGCTAATTTTGAATCTAATGTCAAATATTCGACTATAAAGTTTACAATGGGGGTCTAAAATGGCGGATAAAATTTTGTATGAAAGTCAAATATTATAAAACAATATTTTTTTATACAAAATATGAAAGGTATTAAAAGCTATTTACATGGTAATTTTCCTATGATATTTATCAAAGTGATCATGTGAACACAATCCCGGGAAATCTGAATATCCAGAACACATCAAACGTGTATTCTTTCTTTTGTCCATTGCAGTGCAAACTCGGCATCGTTTCCGTGAGTGCTTTTACCTGTGCTAGGTATTTGAACCAATTGGTGCTACTTCCTCTGCTGAGGCTGTCGGCTCTTACTGCTCGCAAATGATCATTTAAACTTCGACCATATAATTGTTGGTACCTTTTACTATACTCTCTTCACAGCATTTTATAATAAAATTATTAAACTTTTTATCTCTCCGTTGCAATTTTGGTGAATAATAAATCCATTTAAAAGCATCCATGAAGCTACATGAATCCCAAACGTTTTGAACCATGACTAAGTTTTACTTATTGGGCTACATGGTTGCAACAGCTGGTCCGATTTATCCATAGATTTCATCATATGATTATATTTTTCAATATGCTTTGGTTTGCAAAGGAATTGTTTGTGATTTTCCTCCAGCAACGAGACGAATTTTTTCATATAAACTTGTTTCATATTGAGATGTTAACACATAATCATCCCTCTTATCTTTATTAAAAGTTGATTTTTGTTTCTGATAAATATTGATGATTCTATTGGAATTTGTTCGTCGACTAAATGTTTTGATATTCCGCGGTTCTTTTTTATGGTGACGGTGACGTAGGTGTCAGGTTTTATTAAATATTCACTTAAACGAACCGACATGTACCAGTTGTCTAGAACAATATATCTACCCTGGTCTAGCAAACGTTGTGCTAAATATACCACTATTCTTTCTGACACAGCCAATTCAGAACTATCAGGGAGAAATGGAATATCATATATGTCTTTGTCAATGTATATAGAAAAATTCCACGTGTACCCTTGAAACTTAGGGTTACTTGGATACAAATATAAAAGTTCCAGTCCAAATCACAAGCTCTTATCTTTTATATATTGCCGAAAATGAACCAACCCCTGTATAACATCAGGAATTTATCTACGGCAAAATTTTTTCCTCACTGTTTTCATCACTGTTTACAGGTCGCCAAGTTATACCATTTACCTTTGTTCTTCTGTAAATTAGGTCTCCAAAATACATATCAACATGAGCATTAGTTCACTTGCATAAACCCTTTATGACGATTCCAAAAAAAGTTGGAAACATTTTTGTGGATTCTGTATATCAGCTAATTCAAAAGGAGGGTGGACACTATATTCACTCCTGAAATCTTTTAGGAGAAAAAATCTTTTGTCAGAAAACGGGTCAAGAATATACTGCCACTCACTGATTGTACGGGGTTTAGGTTCTTCGTCTATAATTTTTTCTAATTCAGAGTCACTGCTATCTATTTCACTCCCGGGAACATAACTTTTAGCTTGATGTGTGTGGTAGCGCTGGTTAAAATCACATCTTGTAGCGGTATTATGGCTATCACCCATTAAGCATTTGAACTGGTCGTTTAGGTTGTGTGCGTGCAAGTACAACTTTTCTTTACATATTTTTGTGTTGATTTCTCGACTTCAAGCCACAATATGTAAGAACACAATGTTCTCTGATAATAGTCGACGTATTGTGTGGAGGAGACGCTTGCATTAGTCTAACTTTGGCAATGGCCTGGTCCTTGCATTCTGTTAAGATATCCTCTATGGTTTACTGTTATTTTTAGATTGTATGAAAGACTAATTATTTTGATTTTCAGCGTAGCCTATGTGTACCTGCAACCTTAGTTATGTGTTACAAAGTAGACTGGAATAATTTTTCTTAAACCGAACTGCGTTTCACTATATGGAAATTTGAATATACGTATCTATAATAGTATTCAGTACAAGTTTTTTGATATTATAGTTACATTACACGTAGAACTATATAAGATCCTTATCTTTATTGGTTTTGCATTTACAAAAGATATGTTTTGGTTGGTGTTCGAAAGACAGGATCAGCTCCCTGTCTTTGTTAAGATGAATAAACTGGTTTGTGACTTAAGGTATATTTTTAGAAATAGATATTTTGATTGAGGTGAGTGACAACTTTTGGTTTGAAATCCTTTGTTGAAAATATTTGCAACTTTTGTTAATTCACGAACTATTGAACTTCTACAGACTACATATTAGTGTAATTATGAAAGAAAAAATTTTTGTTACCAAAAATTAATATTTTGAATATTTCAAAATTCCTAACATTTGTATAGTTTTTATTGTCAAATCAGCTGCCGTGTCCTTGACACACCTATCTCTAGAACACTTTAAAATTTGGTATCGATACGGCGTAGTTCTGTTTGAACCTCAAAAATAAATTAAATGTGCTAAATAACTGTAGCTAACATATTTTATGAAACACATGTCATCTTCAGCAGATCTATAGAAAAATCTAAATAAGAATAATCTTTAAATTTTGTTTTTGAATGCAATAGATTACTAATTACTATCGCTAAAATAAATTTTAAATAACAAGCTTTTGTAAGAAACCCGAGTTGAATTTAAAGTATTGTATATTATTGTAAATATCTTAAACGGAATTTTTTAACAATACATGAAGATTAAGTTACGTTAACCTTGTTATTTTAAGGTTTATTATTATAAGGAAGATTTTAAAAATACTTATAAGTATAAAAATGTGGCAGTTCTGTTCGCGCGGCAAGGATGTTGGATTCCGATATCTGTGAGCTTGATGGTGTTGGCAAATTTGATATCTCGCCTCGACGCCCTGTTCCAAGCTGCCATAAATCGCTCGGGTAAAAAGGTATTCGTGTCGCTTGAACAAAAAACAATAAGTTTGGTTTGAAGTTTACGAACTGTCACGCAAAAAAAGTACAGTTCGTTATTTTATCACTAAACCAATAACTATTGCAGTGCCCAGTGCTTTCAGGATAAACTCCAGGGTCGGTCCCACATCACTACCAGCCACGACCAGCCTGGAGTAGCACTTCGAGAAGACAAAGTGGGGTAAGTACCAGTCGCTTTGGGTTTGCAGTGTTTGAATCCTGGCATCTTGTAGTCCGATATATTCTCACCGATATCGAAGGTCGCATTATATATATATATATATATATATATATATATATATATATATATATATATATATATATTATAAAACTCTATTTTATTGACCAGGAATCTATGTTTAATATGAAGATGAAATTAATGTGTTGGGATGTTTTGGTCATAAATAAAACAACTGTCAAATAATCATTCGTTTTGAACTTGACGTTTCGATCTATTATTCAGATCTTAATCATAAGCTAAAAGTTAGGTAATTAGAAACTAAACAATACATATATCAAAACTTACATAAAACTTGATTATTCTTAAAATTTAGGGCTAGTGTAAAATAATTTTAAATGATATAAAGCAAAACTTGAGTGACAGAATTAAAATTGTTTTGTGTATGCAATTTTGATGTTACAGAAAATAAGCTTATTTAAGTACAATGATTTTGGATATAAATATTATAAAAATAAAAAGAATGTATAAATATTGTCCATTAAATAACAGCACTACAATTAATGTTTATACAGATCGGAGTAAACAACACTTAAGTTATTTAAGTCTTGTTTGTTGTTGATGCACTTTTTTTCTTTTTGTATATGAAATGATTCAAGTAATAATAAGCTTATTTTCTGTAACATCAAAATTGCATACACAAAACAATTTTAATTCTGTCACTCAAGTTTTGCTATATCATTAAAATTATTTTACTAACTAAATTTTAAGAATAATCAGTTTTATGTAAGTTTTGATATGTGTTTAGTTTCTAATTACCTAACTTACTTAAGATCTGAATAATAGATCGAAACGTCAAGTTCAAACGAATGATTGACAGTTGTTTTATATGACCAAACATCCCAACACATTAATTCATCTTCATATTAATATATATATATATATATATATATATATATATATATATTAAATTACAACCGGCACGCTTTGGGGAACTTAGTCGCATTACGCTTCCGCACGTTCTTTGTTTCGAAGTTTAATGCAATCAGACCTCCTTTGATTTTGGTAAAGGTATATATTTTTGTATTTAGTTAGAGAACTACAAATTGTGACCTTATTTTTGGTTGATAAATTATTGTTCTTTACAGCTTTAATCTAAGAACGGACCATGTGGTCTATTCCTATTCTTTTAGCTTAAGACTAATGAAGCATACGGGTTTCTACGTTTTCTCAAACTTTTAGTTTTATTAGTATAAGCGCCGTGTTGCCTTTAAATCTTGCTTTAGCTATATCTAAACAAAATCGGCCCTTGAGCCATTTCCATGCAAGAACGCTGGACTAACCTCCAGAATTAGGCGTAATCACTTAGAGGGAATATTCTTCTTACTAATAGCCGATTGTCATCTATCCTTACCCTGGCTATTTTTATATTCAGAAAACCTCGCTGTACTTCAGGGATATTAGGTATTTATTAAAGTTTCGCTTCTGGCAAGGGCTTGCATAAATTTTGTTCCGTCTTTCCCTGATACACTTTTGGTCACACTAGCAGGGCAGTATACGTTATACCTGAAGCGGCTAAGTGTGGGGCCATTTACGTTTTACTAGTGGAATTTTACGATACAATATTACAAACTTTCAAAATAATACTACTTGGGGTCTGTATTACAGATGATATTTGATTAAGCCTTTCCTTTTTCATACGCCTGAACCTGTATCTTGGTATTTCCGGTGCCATGCGTTTACCAATTACGCCACCGAGACCGATGACGACAATTGGGAAATTTACAAATTTAAATCGTGTACACAACTATACATCAACCTAACTTTCGAAAGGTTTGGCATTTTTGTCAATCATAATTGTTAAATTTTTGACTTGTGTCCGTTATAGACAGGAAGCTACGCTCAAAATTACGGCTATAAGCCAAGTATTATATATTTTAGGTAGTTTTTCACACAAGGTAAGTTGATAAATACTAAAGTATTACAGTCAATGAGATGAAATAATAACTTAGGCTTTTATGCAAAGCCCAAATGATCATTTCAAATCGAGCTAGTAATTGAAGAAAGGAAAATATAAGGTCTTGGAAGTTAGGTTTATGTATAGTTGTGTACATGATTTAAATTTGTAAATTTTCCAATTGTCGTCATCGGTCTCGGTGGCGTAATTGGTAAACGCATGGTACCGTAAATACCAAGATACGGGTTCAAGTCCTGTACAAGAATTTATATTTTCTTTTTTTCAATTACTAGCTCCATTTGAAATGATCATTTGGGCTTTGCATAAAGGTCTTAGTTATTATTTCATCCTATTCATTGTAATATGATAGTTGTTATCAACTTACCTTGTGTAACTAACTACCTAAAATATTTATATATTTGATACTTGGCTTATAGCCGTAATTCTGAGCATTGCTTCCTGTATATAACTGACATAAGCAAAAAATTTTACAATTCCAGGTATGATTGACAAAAATGTCAAACGTAATTGAAAGTTGGTTTTATGTATAGCTGTGTACACGACTTGAATTTGTAAATTTTCCAATTGTCGTCAACGGTCTCGGTGGCGTAATTGGTTAACGCATTGTTACGTTTATTTTGAACATTCCGTACATTTCTTTCTGTTAATACGAAATACGCCGTTCAATAATTTTCAACTCAAATCCCTTTGGCGTTAAAAACGAAAATTAATTCAGTAAATTAAAATAACCTTTTACGTGTTAATACATTTATCTATTTGTATTAATTTGATTCCTATTGTTACATCCTAGAGCTTAATTAATAATAAATACTCCTTTTAAGAAATCCTCCACGTAAAGTTTATTCTAAAATTAAACCGACTATAATTGGTTCTAGGTATCTGATAATTGATTCTTATGCGTTTTCCATAAAAAGCTTCGTCAAATTAAAGCCGCGTATTATCCCAATATACAGTGCTTTTCGAGTTTTATTTCATTAGCCACAATATTACTTTGAGCTCTTGTCATTAGTGAAAAGAAATTAATATTCACTTGCTTTTCAATCTACACAGCAAAAACACGTGTAGAATGGTTGGTTGTTTCCGTTTTTCTGTATGAAAATTTTGCGCACGCCTTACAGTGTGGCGGGTATTTATGGGGTTTATAAAATTGTACTTTTCGACGACAATAAATTAATTTTATTTGTAATTACTATACCTCTTTCCGGTGGGCCTTAAAGCCACAATGAATGGTCGCCCCTTGTTGTGATGGGAGTACCACCCCAAGGCTGGATCACGAACACCTCTGTTTCGCACCGTTTTTACAGACGGTAAGAGCAAACCCGACGGTGGTGACTCGAGGGTGTGTTTATGCACTAATATTCTTGTAGAAGTACCCGGTAGTTGCTGGAAACAACCTATGTACACGGATCTACGGATGCATCACCTTGTTGGTGGTAAAATAACTTGTTGATTGTATGTGCAAGGATATTATAATGTCTACTGATTTCTTTATTAGGATAATTTTATAAATAGAATTCCGTACTTACTATGCTGATTTCAAGCTGTGATTTTTAGTGGGAGTAATTTTGTTCCTTTTTCTTGTTTGAAGATTAATTTTGAGGGTGACCTAAAAACTGCAGCTTGCCATGCTGAAAATGACTCTTTTTTTATTCGTAAATATGTAAATTGCGTACCTACGAATTGTTCATTCTTGATACTAATTGTGTTTTGTATATAATTTTGTTTTTTTTTTAAATTAGAGGTTTTTAGTTTGTAAATGTTTGATTGTGGGTGAGTGAGTATATTTTTATTTTAGGCCCCCTTAATTTTTCTTTTGTAGGGATAATACCCGCCCACTCGCCGATTGAGCCCGGTCTATTTCTTTTTTTCTTCCTCGTTTTTATTTTCATTTTTTAGACTACGTCGCTGAACGTAGCAGCATGGTACTGGAAATAACAAGATACAGGTTAAAGTGCTGTCTAAGACCTTGTATTTTTTTCTTTCAATTACTAACTCGAATTGAAATGATCATTTAGGCTTTGCATAAAAGTCTAAGTTATTATTTCATCTTATTCACTGTAATACGATAGTATTTATTAACTTACCTTGTGTGATTAACTACCTAAAATATTTATATATATATATATATATAATATATATATACAATATATATATATATATATATATATATATATATATAAAACAACATCTTGGTTGTACACCAAAACGACGTGAATCCCTGACAAGGCGTGGTTAGCTGATCGCGTAATCGAAATTGTGCTCTAATATTTCCAAGTGTAGCGGGTAAAGCAATGCAAGTACAAATGTGTTTTATCAGGATACGAGTCACTGATTTATGTAATGTTTGGTTTAATTAGTGTAGCATAATGTAGCGTAAGACTACACAACGCTTGGACATCAATCGCAAGCGTGTAAGTAGAACTGGTCTTGAATATGAATCGCAGAAGCCAACTTCTTTGTCGATTTGTAGCTGTATATGCTTTCTCTTTACATAGTTGAGTGTGGCTATCATAATCGAAGAAAACGAAGTAAAGTGTGAGCCAGCTTTACACGTGCAGGAAACAGAACGGTAATAAGTTTTGTGTCGGGCTCGCATAATAAAATGAGCTTAAATTTGTTTGAGGAACGTTGTCCGATAACGGAGTAATAAAAATATGGGAAAGTAATCCAAATGAGCTGGTTTAAATCAGCGGGGGGCAACAGTCGGCCCTCGGGCCTTGACCGACACACGACTATATCGAATCCGGCTAGATGCGTAAATTCATAGATATAGAAAATTCGTATTTATCCTACTAATAAAAAAGGAAGTTGCAGACATTTTGTAGTTTTTGACAGTAGAACAAAAATAAACGACGTTTTAAACGTCTGCGGAGAAATTTTTCTGAATATATTCTGATTAATACTGTGACATTATCAGTTCACAGTTATTCAAGCATATAAATAAGGTGTGATTGCACACATTGCCATAGTGTTTACTGTACCATTAGAAAAAAACATTGTTGTAAGATATTTGATAAGTAAGTTTATGCCTATTTTAGTTATTACAATTTTTATCCTATATTTTATACTGTCTAGAAAGTGAGCCGAATGAAACAAAAAGAGAGGTTGATTCCAAATGACGCATTTTCAATAAAAACTTGACACCCTAATATTTAGTTACAATATATACGAAAAAGCTGTTTGTTTGGTTCGCAATGAAACCATTTCTGTTTTTAAGGTATACTATTTAAAAAGACATATATTAACAGAACGTTTTCGCAACCAAAAAAAAAAATTAAGCAGAAAAATTAAAATGTGGTTTGCATAAGCAACAAGATACTTTGAAAATTTTATCAAACACTGATCGGGTGGTGACAGAAGCTAGTTGCATTGTCGTATATAGGGTTGCAATTCAATGTAATTTTTTTTGTCTGAAAATATATAAAGAAGTGCTTGATAGATACTGCAAATTTATTTTGCCCTGATAAAAAAACTATGTTTAAAAAGTTTCTCTTTCATAAAGAACTCCTGTGAAAGCAACTGATAATAATTCAAATAATTTATATGACAAATTAAAATTAAAATTTGGAACTGTACTTGCAACGTGTTAGCTTTAGGTAAGTCATGTGATATTACTGATACGTATCGGCTTTTGTAACGCTGCAAAATCGCTTCACAAAACTATTTTAAGAAAATAATTATACTTGAAAATTTTGGTATAACCAACTTAGGGGTATTACACATGTGTACGTAATCGATTTTAGAGATTAGACTTTTGTGAGTTATTTAATGGTTGTATAGTAATCGTCAGTACACCGTGCAAAAACAACGTTAAAAATAATCTCTCGCGGTTAGTAATAGACATGTGTCGCCTTTCCGACTAGTCAGAACGCACAGCGATGGAGTGGTGGTTGACGAACTTGTGAGATAATCAACCACTATAAAAAACTACTAGTTATCTTAATTGACGTGTCCATAAATGCATGAAAAAATGTAGTCGAGTGTATAGCTGTTAAGTCCTGGGGTCTCTGTTATCGTATCTGATCCTATTCCTTAATGTTGTAGGAGCAGCAACAAACACCGCTATTAAGTAGAAACTAAAGAGGCCACGTGCAAACTTAGGCTCGGTATTACTCCGAAATTAAGCAGGTTTATTAGTTAATCAGCTTGCTGCCAAGCATTAATTTATAAGTAAGCCAATTATAAATTACTTTACATTGTAATCTGAAAAGTTGTTTTTAATATAATACGCCCTCTATGCGAGAACGCGATTAACGCTTACCTTTGTTCAGCCTATATAATACTTTTTATTTATACCCGAAAAATAAATTATAAATTTGAAGTTACGGAGAAATTATCGTTTACATATCCCTTGAAAAACAAAACGACTGCTAAAGATTTATTTATAACGCTTCCAAAAATGTTAAACAAACATAATACAAAATCGGCCAAAATCGTTAACCCAACCGTCGGGTGCCAGGTTTGATAGAAAAGCTTATTAGACTATAGAAAAGAATACATGGTGTAGTCAAAAATATTCCACGAAAAAAAAATAGTTTTGAACGTCATATAATTCATAAAAAAATCTTTGCAAAAGAATTTTAAAACTGAAGCATTTAATATTGGTTGTTGTGACAGTAGTTAACTTTATTCGTAAAGAGCTTTAAACCACTATCAATCTATAACATTTTTGAAAGGAATTGGTAGTCATAGGTTGCTTAACCCTCTTTACATACCACTGAATATTGATGAAGTAGGGTATATATCTAGAAAAAAATAGATGGGAATTTGAGCTGTATCTAGGCTGTGGAAATTTCAGGGAAATGCGTAGGCTAGCGGAGAATAGAAATCAGTGGAAGTACGCGTTCAACCAGTGCCAAGACCAAAAACCTATAGACAAAAAGATAATTGTACTTTAAACTTCATGATTAGTATAAAGAACTACAGGTGTTGGTTTTGCAATATTCTCAACTGTGTTGACTGTGCGAAAAGATTTATTGGAAAACTTTTATTTTGGCAAACGTGTGGGTGTTGTGGAATCTTGGTAGCCACAGTTTGCTTAACCGCCCTCACATACCACTAAATATCGATGACATAGTGTATACAGTATGTTCAACGATAAAGGTAACACAAGATATCTCAAATGTCCGACATTGTATTTCGTTCGAATTCTTTTTTACTGCATAAAAGACTTAATATCACACTTATTTTTAAAAAATTCAAATTTTCAACATTGTTTTTCCGCGCCTGCACAGCAAAACAATTTTTTTTTAAATTGCAACCGCCTTATTGATTTCAAATTTGAATTAGACTAAATTTTTTTGAACAACTGTAACTTAAAAAGTTTTGTTCTATCTTGAAAATTGACTAACTGAGAGTAGGTTAAAGTTTCGATTTTTGAAATTTGCATTTAACGTATTTTTCAACAGAACACCTATAGTTTTATAATGTCTCATATCTTTTTTTTTTGAAAAATTAAATGTGCTGTCATAGGTACAATATATTTTCATTATTTTAACAAAGTTATTAACTAAAATTTCTCGTACATGGAATAATTTTGGTAAATTAACTAAACAAATCTAAACACATTTACACATATTCTATCATTTTTAAATCAAAAATAAATTAACAATTAAATAACGCACCAGCTGTTATCAAGTTTAACAATTCCTCGTGTAAATTACTAAAAATTTCTACCATCGTTTCCAACGCATGCTTCACATCCTCGCATTACTTCTTTTTCTGTAGCTGAAAGTATTTGTTCTTCTGCTGGCAGTGCACAGACAATGTTTATTTTATTCTTCAGTTCTTGAAGATTATTTAGTAGATTGAATTAAGCGGCCGTGTTCAGATGTTCCATAAAAAAATTGAAAAGCGTCAGATCAGGTGACCTAGGTGACCGTGTTACTTGCCCCCCTGTGCCCATCCAACTATGCTTAAAAGTTTGATCTAGATATTGCCGTACAATTATTACGTTATGCGCAGGTGCGCCATCTTGCTGGAAAATTAAATTTACACACAAGTCAAATGAAACATCTTCCAAAAAAATTGTCAACTGATTTGATAAAAGGTCGAGATATTTCAGACCTGTCAATGTGCCATCGTAAAAATAAATACCTAGTAATTTGCTACCTATAAGTCCACACCGGAAGTTTGTTCCCCATACATCTTGATAGCTTCAATCACTTGTCCAGAACAGATTATTATCAGACCAATACCGAGCATTATGTTTGTTAATAACACTGTTTATAAGTAGATTTGGATTCATCAGTCCAACAAATGTATTTCACAAATTTTTGTTCCTCTTGCACTTGTGCTATTAACTATGCGGTAAACGTTAACCTTTTCTCTGAATCACCAAGTACTAAATGTTGAACTATATTTGGGCGATATGGATGTAGCTTTTTTTTAAAGTTGAGTACAATTTGCTCACAGAAAAATTAATTCTCTAATGTCGTATGAAGGAACGAGGATTTAAATTAAAGCATGCTTAATACCTGCAACTCTTCATCATCATTGTTTTCACGTACTTGTTGTATTTGATTACAACGGTTATCAACAGCTCTTCCAGTGAATTGACCATATTCCCTCAAACTCATCTCAATTTGCACATAAAAGTTGTGAGGTGGGTAATATCGATGCGGGTAAAGTTCGGCATACTCTCTTGCTGCTTAACGCGAGTCTATATGGCATTCACCATAAATTATTAGCATATCTGTTTTTTCACTAAAGCTCGCCATCGTAAACAAGATATGAATATGTGTAGCAAGCAAATGATGACAAACATATTTAACAGCAAATTGAAATATCCTTCTTTAATCACATTCGTAAGTAAATTTAGTGTAACCCTAATTAAAGCTCAATTGAAATGATATAATACGTGTAAATGTGTTTAGATGTGTATAGTTAATTCACGTAAATTATACCATGTACAAGAAATTTGAGTTAATAACTCTGCTAAACTAACGAAAATATTTTGTACTTATGACAGCACACTTAATCATCCTAAAACATTAAAAGAAATGACATGAAACATTGTAAAACAACAGATATACTGCTGAAAAGTGCGATAAATGCAAATTTCAAAGATCGAAACTATAATCCACTCTCTATTAGTCAATTTTCAAGATAGAACAAAACTTTATAGGTCAAAGTTTTTAAAAAAAATTAATCTAATTCAAATTTGAAATCAAAAACGTAAGCTGTAGTTTAAAAAAAATTGTTTTGTTGCGCATGCGCAGAAAAACAATGTTAGAAATTTGAATTGTAAAAAATAAGTGTAATAATTAATTCCTTATGGAGTAAAAAAACGAATGGAATACAAAATCGTGCATTCGAAGTATTTCGTGTTACCTTTATCGTTGAACACGCTGTATATGTAGAGTATAATAGAAAGGGAACCGAGTTGTATCTAGGCGGTGAAAATTTTATGGAAATGTGTAGGCTATTATAGTCCCGTCGACGTGATACATGCGACACAAAAGACAGTTGGTAACGATATTACCTAAGGTGGAAATTAACGCACCAATTGTCAATGACGTCACACACTATGCAAATTATTGCAGCACTTTTTCAAATTTCTAAATTATATTATGAAAACCCCCACGGGGTACTCACGTGAATAGGTAAAGCTTCCTTCAAAATTTCTTCCTGATGGCGGCTGCGGGGCTCCGTGGACTCGTTATATTTCGGGTCGTGGATCTTCTACCAGGTTGTATCCAGATCCGTTGGTCTTCTTTCTATGTAGAGGTAACGATAAGGAACGGGTTGAGGAACGATAATCAAAAAAAGCAAAGGGAATCTACATAATAAAAAGATACGATACGATACCAGACCAACAACTCTTCTTCACGTTTCAAAGGCAAGTCCCTAAGCGTCTTCCGGAAATTCCCCACTTTCCTCTTCCTCCACGCGCGTCGGCGCGAAATTCGCGCAACGCACTTCTGAAGTGACGGAAATACGCGCACCAAGTCTTTTAAATTTATGGCGCGAAATTCCCGCATATTAAAACTTAATTAAAAAATGTCTAGTGCCAAAATTTTTGACACGTAACAAGGCTATAGCAGAATAGAAATCAATGGAGGTATGCGTCCAACCAGTGCCAAAACGGAAAACCTATGGACGAAAAAATAATTGTATTTAAACCTGATGGTTAGTATAAACAACTACAGGTGTTGGTTTTGCAATATTCTCAATTAATGTTAATTGTGAGAAAGTATTTATTGGAAAACTCCTAATTCGGCAAATATCTAAGTGTTGGGGATCTTGGTAGCCACGGATTGCGTAACCTTCTTTACATAACACTGAATTTAGGTGAACTAGGGTATATGTTTATTTAGAAAACAATATAAGAGGAACCGAGCTGTATCTGACAAGAAAGAGCAGAAAACAAACATAGAAATCAGAAAAAAATTGTTGAAAGCATATGTGTGGAACACAGCACTGCAGGATTATGAAGTAGGGCTAGTAGGAGAAGTAGCTGGAAAAAGGTAAAAGCCTTTTGGAATGTGGTGCTTCAGAAATATGATGATGAAAGCATGGATATACAAAGTTTATTACAAAGAGATACTAGAAATAGTAGGGGAAGAAAAATATTTGTAAAAAATTAAAAAAAAATGTAAATAAATAGGAGGACATGACTCTTTCTAAGATATTTGGGTAATTGTGTGGGATATATTACAGGTAGAGAAAAGAAAAAAAGATGATAGAGGTAGACCTAATTCAGACTATTGCTCACCGAAGGTGAAGGATGTGGGAATTTCAGGAAAATATGTAGGTTAGCTCGAAATAGAAAACAATGGAGGTACGCATCTAACCAGTTCCAGGACTGAAGACCCAATGATTACGTAATGTATACAAATATCACATCGTTTACGAGAAACCTGAAAATATTTTCGCAACAATTTTAAGATAAATAATTTATATATTACAATAGTACTTGAAATATGCTGTTTTAAAAAGTCCAAAACATAAATAACTTGCATAACGAATTTACAAGAAAGTTCGGCGGTTTTCAGAAAATTTCTGGTATATCTATTGTAAGTTTGCCATTCAATTTTAATGTCTATGATGCATAATCTAGTATTCAATTGGAACTAATAAATTTACGATCAAATTTAATATTATTGCAACTGTATTCTAAAAAAGAAAGACTTCTATGCTTCATTAGACCCAGATATTTTGAAAAACAGTATAAATAATGTTCAAAAGCATTTAGTATTTTTCGGATTCGCATATCTGTGTGAGAGTACATTGTCGTTGATAAAAAATATATAAAATAAAAATAGGTACAGGATGAGGAATGAAAATTGTTACGTTTTATATTAGTAAAATAGAATTATAACAAAAACATATATTGAAATGAAGATACGTATTACCTGCGTGGCAAATCATGCATTACCCTGAGCGTAATTTGTTACGTCCCCAAATTTGGTTGTATGTGTTGCCCTCACGGGTAAATTCATCAAACTAGCAATAAGCCGAGAACTTATCTGGTTCTTTGCTGGAACCAAAAGCGGCCGCGTTCGTCATTAGGTGAGGATCGCCTGCGGGTAGTTTCATGTATGCGTGAACAAATTGTCATGGCAAAGTAAATGTACCCCACACGTTAGCGGACCACAAGGCTGTTTTATAAATAAGACAAAAAGGTACGGGATTAGCAAGAAAATCACTTTGCGGGAACTAACGCCCCGATAGTCAAGTCCCTTGCTTTAAAATTCGTCGTTCTCACGGGCTTGTAGTGACCCCTTCATTCCTCACCTCTCAAGGCCTTGATGAATTGTTTTTAAACCACAGAATTGATGGTCCAATGAAGTCATTTGAAACTAAAGTAATTAATGTATTGTCAGGTATGGTAATAGGTCAACTGCAAATGAGACTTTCGAGTTTGAACTGTTTTAGAAAGTTTTTCATTTTTATCTACGCAAAAATTAACAAAGCTGATAAATAAAAAATTAGACAAAAAAATCATTGCCTTGGCTAATATGTATCCAACAGAGGTATCGGAAAAGCGGCAAAATTAAGAAAAATGTGAAAAGAATTGCAAATTTACTGGTCGATAAAAATGCCTTCTTTAACTTGCAACTACATTAAAACTATATTTGGCGTTACACGTCAATACTGTTGCAGCCGAAAGGAGTTTCTCAAAGTTAGAAAACATAGTTTTACTTAAAAAGTATTGGACGAGTCAGTGGGTGTTTCACACTAATCAATTTGTGTATAAAAATCATTTCCATTTTCCACCAAAGAATAAACTGCAATAGCACAACTCTCGATTTAGCACAAAACAAAAATGTTTTAATGTTTCCAAATTGGTCTATCATCCGAAAATAAATTACTGCTACATACCCCCACTCGGAGGCATCACAACTGCCATAAAGTTGCAAATCTACATAATTGTTACATAAGATCCAACGAGGAATTGTCAATCGTGACAATTCTGATAATTGTTGTAAGTAATCTAACCATTTTTATGTGACATCTGGAGGAGGATGTTCATCCCAACTAATTCCAAGAATCCAAAGATTATATATGAGACGTTTCGCAAAGAAACCCAAAGGAGTTAATAACCGCAAAGGATCAAAAATTTTTGCTATTTCTGAGACGATGTTTTTTTTCGTACATTCCTTGTCCAAGGGATTTAATTCATATATGATAGCATCCACCAAAAGTTGCCATTATTATCCTAAAACTTTCTGAGAAGGACTGGTGTGTTATTGAACGAAAATGTTACTTAAAAACGTAAAGAACCTGATAAATTCTTTAAAACCACCGTAAAGATGCTATTCCACTTTCTCAAGACAAATCCATCGGAATTACAAATTTTATCCAACTCAAAAATTAATCTCCTAGCTTCTTCCACAGAACCACGACCAGTCACCAAATCACCAACATATTTATCAGAAATCAAAACATTTGTTGCAAAGGGGTAATGCACGGATTCAATGCTTGCAAGTATGAAGACGATAATGTAAAAGCAATACCAAAATGTCCTTTTGCAAAGGAGGACCAGCCAATAAATGATCATTCAAGGCACCACCAACAAGTACCACTGCCGACGCATCAAACATAACGCGCAACCTTGTAATTGAGTTATCGGGTTTTAACACAGCATAATGAGAAACGTTATATCCACCAGATGAATAAGAATTTATTGAAATTTGAGTCATGTTACCGCTGTTCAAATAATCCTGCATAAATTGTTTGTATTCCAAAAACATTTGAAGAACGGTTTGCAACCGGCGTTCCAATGCTAAAAATCTTTTGAGAGCAAACCCTAAAAAATCCACAAATATTGGTTTAGGACCTAAGAACGGCAGAAATACTATAAATCTACCAGTATTGTCTCCTGTGTAAGTATTTTTGAACACCTATGCCAACACCTATTGAGACTAACATCCAACGGGTCCATGATTGCACATAATGGTGTGTATGAGGTAACAGTTGCTTCAACTTTACCCGTCAAAATCCAACCAAAAGTAGTTTTAATTACAACAGGTTCGTCCAATGCACCTGTACGAATTTCACTTAACAAACAATGTGCAAAAACATCTGCACTTAAAAGTAAAGCATTATTTCCTGCCACGTCAAAGCAAGGATCCGCCAACTTCAAATTATTTATATGCGACTATTCATTTTTAACGAATTGCTTAGTAGGCAATTTTCTGCAAATATTTGGTAGTATAAAAACTCCAACTTCGTATTGAGGAAAAGTTTGTTAACAAGGTCTGATTTTGCAAGTTGATTTACCTTAAATTTGTGAAGATGCAAGACCTAACCCCTCTAATTTTGTCATTACTTGAGTCTTTTGTAGCCCAAGCTGTTACCTACAACTTTCAGTCATAAAACTTTCCATGCTGCCATTGTCTAACAAAGCTCTAACTGTTTGAACCTAATCAATACCATCGCGAATTGAAATATTAACTGTTGCTAACAATGTAATAGTATTTGAACATCCTAATGTGAATAAGCTGCTTGTACCTGAAGTGCTGGTGCACTCTATCAAAAGTTTCGAATGACTACTTGTTTCGACTGATCAACCACATCACGTTTATTTTGGTACAAAATGTAATAATGTATTATGTTGCTTATTACAGTTTTCACAGAATGATGTTGAAAAACATTTTGCCGTTTGATGCGACCCCATTAAACAATTGATGCATAATTGCTTATGTTTTACCAAAGTATAAGGCTATTGAGGCGTCTTACTTAAAAATGTATGACAGTGATATAAATTATGATTATTGTCGCATAGCAAACATTTTTTTTATAGAGGAGGTTGCTATCAATGAAGTGTGTGAATTAAATTTTGAATACTTAGGAGAATTGTCTCCCAAAATTTGTTGCCTTGTTTGGCTTGAACTGTTTGTCCAATATCATCAAATTGCTCACTTCTAACGCGTTACAATGTTTTTCCACATATAACCTTAATTGTTTATAAGTGGAAATTTCTTCAGCATTTTCCAATTCAAATGCTTTCAGTAACTCGGAATCAAATTTTTTAGAAAACATTGAAAAGAATGACATCTAATAAATCAACGTTTAACTGTTGTGAATTAGTCACATTTTCCAAGGCTACCAAAACTGAATTAACCAATAAAAGTTTGCGTTAGTATCGTTTGTTCAAAATTGAATAAGCAATCTCTAAGCTGAAGACAAATTAAACTTTTAGAACTTAAGTCTAAGCCATCCAGGAGTACAATAAATTTTTTCATGTTTGTTAAATTAACGTTATCATAAACCAGATTCTTGTAAAAACTATTAAACGAATTCCAGTGTGAAACATGACCTAAAAATTTAACAATTGAAATTGTTGATAATTTTAAATTAGTCGAACAATTAATGCCAGTGGATGGACTTGGTTTAATACCAGAAGCTAATGCACTGATTTTACTAACTGCATCCTTCAAAGAAGCCGATTTGTATTTAATTTCAATAACATTTTTATTAATTGCAACTCTGGTGGACCTAATTTCGTCAATATTTTCTTCTTTTACCGAACAGTTATGATACGTTGAATCCAACTCGGCTTTTAAATCTAAAGCAGATTGAACTACAATTTTTGCCAATATAACATGCGCACTAGTAACTTCAAGCGCTGAAACTTCTACCAACAAATCCGCTGCTTCTGAGGAAATTCCTTAAGCGTCAACCAAAAAATCGCTCAACAGAAACTTTCGTTGTCATTATATAATTTAATTAATAATGTATATGCCAATAAGATGCAAATAAAATTGCAAAGTTTGTTATAAATATTTTACGACCCACCAAATAAAACACTTTGTGTGTTTTCAATAATTAAGAACTTAACCTTAATCTAATGTTTACAAAATACCATAAACCCGTATAAATTTTAATGTAATCTAATGTAATCAAAGTTTTGAACGCGATCTTTAAACGAACCCAAATAACATTTACGGATATTCCAGATTTATACACCGTAATATGTATAACGATAAACGACTAGCGGATGCTTGTTGCTTACCTGTATGTCAAAGTTAAAAACCCACGGTTAGCGTGATCCCTAACAACACTGATGTGTTTGAAAATATTAACGTTTTGTATTTGTAATAATTATTTGTTATTAAAACTATGTATGTACTAATCAACCAAAAGATTATACGTGCAATAACACAATTTAGACCAATAATGTTTGTAATTGTTTACGATTTTGCCAAGTGGTATTAGCACCAAAGTTATCAATTAAAGAAGGGTGAAAGTTTAATAACATCCGGCTCAAATGACCAACTATGGTCGGATCAATGGGTGTTCCATACTAATTAGTTGGTGTATAAAAATCACTTACATTTTCCACCAAAAAATAAATTGCTATACATGTCCGAGTGAATTGTATTCCAATTATACCATTACTCACAGGGCTGTCCATTCCCTTCCTTAAATTGTTCAAAAAAACAAATGGCACTACCGCATCAACCACTATTAATGTCGATCATACGAGCAAGTCAGCAGACACGTTTGATCAGTTCCAAAGTTTGTTTACAACTGCCCATTTGACAAGGAAAGCCGGTGAAGGTAGAAATTAGGATTAATATTAATAAGGCATTTGTTATGCGCTTAACTAATGACCACAAGGTACTTCTTCAATCTGTTGGTTTTAAGTATTAAGCATGATGAAGCTCTAAAATAGGACATCAGTAAAGTAGTGAAAAAATTTGTGATTAAGAAGAAACGTAGGTAGAATTGGAAAAGCTCTAATTGTGTGTAAAGGTCAGTCAGTTATAAGTCGCTATGAAACACTTTATATTATAATTTTTGTCTGAAACATGAAAAGAGACAAGTTTTGTTGTTTCTGTAGTGTTCAAATTAAATTGTCAAATGGAGTCGGCGGCAGTTTAGGTAAGTTTTGTCCAGTGCGTATAACAATTCCTCTAGTATTATTACAATAAAGTACTTTAAATAAATCTACGAATAAACCAAATAATATATAGTGATAAATAGAATAAAGAAACTATTCAAAAACATTATGCGTAGTTATTTGTGGAGGTCCCAAGCACTTTGTGGAAGGGCTCATAAGTTGCTAAAGCCACCGAAAAGTATGGACAATAGTATAAACTCGTTTCACGAACATCCAAGTATTCGGGTATGCTTCAAGTTTCCTATTTACTACCATTCCAGTAGAAATATTAATAGATAACGTTAAACTATGCATTACATCCTGCATTCACGTAAATTATTCCAGGAAGTTCTGTAATGCCAATTTTAGATCAACGTCTTAGACATAATCCACATTAATTTGGTGCTCGCATTCGTGTAGGATTTTTGAACTCAGTACACGAATCGGAAAACAGATACAAAGCTTGCCCTATTTCGACAATTCTCACAAAGTCTTTGAATATCAGAAGCCCTTTCTAGCTGGGATTATGTTTTACATTAAATAAATGGTCGTAACCCATTACGTAGCTTTCATTGTATGGAAAATATGTATACTAACGAAGCCACCTCAATGTGTATTATATCTACTATATACAGCTGTCAGTTTATATTGAGAGATCTTGATATAGTTGTGTATGCTTTATGATAGTCAAAGACGTACTAACGTATCTTTACGTTCTAGGATTGTATGTCGAGGAACAATTCCATTGAAGCAAATACATACTAACGATTTTCACTGTTGTCTAAATATTACCATTTGTAGATTATTGCGACATTTTAGGAATGTTTTTCTACAAAGTTCTTGTTACTTACATCAACTTCAGTTTTAAGGACGATAATCAAAGAAAAACAATGCATCAGATACGGAGTCAAAAGTTCTTGGACGCAATAGCACAGAAAACGTGAAGCTTAAGGTTACAAATTGCTTTAGTATAGGTAATAGTAAGTATCAGATATTGTAGAAAAACAAAGACCACAATTTATTTCCGTTATTAGGATAATCATTTAAATATCTTGCTTGTAAGATGACGTGAACTAATAAGAAATTGTTATACAACAACATAAAGCAGCTTTGCTCTAATTATTCCGGAAATTAATAATATTTGACTACAATGCAACTTTTTGTTTACCCATTGGACGTGATAGGCAATGCTGTTAAAAAAGCATATCTACAATTTGTTGAAATTTTATACCCTAGATAATGTTGTTTCGATGTTACATCATCAACTTATAAAATTGTAAGCTTTATTAATCTTTCTTGATTAAGGGAATTATAAATCTTCGAAATCTTAAATGACTCTGTTCGATTAGTTTCAAAAACACGCTGATCATTTTTTACGCAATTAATGTACTGTCGTTATAAGTTTTTATACGGATATTAAAGTACACAGAAACAAAATTTATAATTTTCAATTGAATGCTTTTGTCAAACCTTGTGATGTATATTAAATCTAATTCACAATAAAATAAATCGTGGTAGATTTTTATTTTACCTATCGAGAATTCTTATGTAACTGTAACAAGCCCAGGGTAAGGTTAGGATGGAAATTGGATTTTAGTAAAAGAAAACTCTTAAGACTTTTAGCTAACTAAGTTTTTGACCCACGGTCGCATGAGATTGGGTCAGTGCGGTTATTAAAGTTGCAAAAAACAAGGTAATGGATGCCACCTAAATTTTTTATAAAGTAACTGTCTAAATCAATTTAAATACAAAGTTTGATTGTCACAAATATGTTACTTACATCTGGTCATCTTCTTCACTGAAGTAACGATGACTAGGGCGACTCTGAAACATAAATACTACCAACATAGACACCCTATATTTCTTACGAACCAGTATAAGCATAAAATCTTTGATTTAGTTTCAATTAGTTTCCACTATATCGCGGTACACATTCGGGTAAGTTCAACCTTTTAAATACCTAACAAACTTTGGAGAAATTTAATGATTACTAAGTAATAAACTGAAATCAAAAATAACTCTATATTCTCTTTTAAGACAAGTAATGAACATTTTAAATTATAAGTGTACTTAATAAAAAAATAAAATTCTTATGAATGTAGTTTTTTGAATTAGATATTTAACTTTTGGGCATTATTTTTCATAATCAATAGTCTGGGGTAGCGCTACTAAGACTTTACAGTTTTTTAAAAAATTTACTTAACTTTTGGCAAATATTATCAATTAGTTAATTAATCTAAGTTCAAACTTCATTATACAGGACTTAGGCCCTATTAAATCAGCATGTTGGTGTTTCAAATTGTGGTAAGCAAGATAACTTGTTTGTCTGCATATGTTACTATGGTCTATATACAACCGGTGATCTACAATTTCCAAGGTTGAACATACCATTAATTACAAAAAATTGTTGTACTCATTGTAACTTTACATTTTAACAGTATAAGCTTTTACCAAATTAATTAACTAAATTATTTGCACAAGCCATAATGAATTGTATACAACAACTTGAGGTAGTTACACGCTTTAAAAAAGAATTCATTACATACATAGATTACGTAATGAACTTTGCTACGGCAGCCTTATCTTAAAAACTTAAACGTTCTTACCCATAGTGGGAATGACCTATAACCTTCAAATGACATGTCGTACATCAACTAAACACGCCAGGTGTAGCTCCAAGGCGAAATCCACCATTTGTCTAACAAAATTGCTTACGCATTTATATTTTAAACGAGTTTCATAAAATTTGGTTGAACCAAACCAAATAGAATATGTTCAAGATAACCTAAGGTTGCATCAAAGTTACATAGAATTACATCGAAGTTCCACTGTAATAAATTGCATAATTAACTTTAATATGATTACACATTCAAACAAACCGTCGCCAAGAAGAGTTTGTACACTACACTTATACATAAGTTGTCACAGACAACTTTTAAAATACTGTGCCTTTATTACGGCGTCTCCGCCAGGAAAACTTAATTTCCCTCACCATCTTGAGTGTTTTTTTAAACACACCAAGCGACCTTTCAGTTGAACGAGGAAACGAAAAGTGACTATCTGTCACGAATCGTCGGAACAACTTAAAAATCTTAGGTATTACAAAGAAGTAGGAGTACGCGAATAGGTTTGTGTACATGTTATCAGTAATGACGACGTGATACGTAGTAGATTGTAATTGTAATTAAAATTGTAGTATGCCTTGAAATTTGTTGGTTATTAAATATGCAATATCGAATGAATCAATAATATAAACGTTGTTGAATAAAGACTAAAATAATAGATGCACAGCGGTAAAGTCAACGAATAAATTTGCAAGAAAATTTATATGTTACAACCTAACTCACTATAAAATACATGAATAATAATACAATTAAAATTTAAGAATGGGGTTTGTGTCTTTTGCTAGATATTTATTATTAAAATAAAGTGCATGTTGTACACCATTCGCTTACATTTGGAATTTGTGTGTGTGTGTGTGTGTGTGTGTGTTTGTGTGTGTGTATGTGTGTGTGTGTGTATGTGTATGTGTTTGTGTAGGTATATATCTGTTGCCTGTAGCAAAAAAATGAGTTGTACGTTGGCCGTCAATAAGAGTGCTGTGAGTTATAGCCTGGAGGTGTCCGAATTACCTTGATAACTCAATTTAAATAAAACAACGACAATCAAACATCAAAGTTATAATGACATAACATATTAGTGAACAAACAATCTTTGACATGACAGTTGTTCCATCCACATACATCTTTTCTATAACAGACAAGATCTTCAATAAAATACATACAGTCATTAAATTTTACAGATAGAGTCCAATATCGTCAGCACATCTTAAGTCTAAGAAAGATTTTTATAACCACTATATACTCTCTTAAACTAAAATAGGGTCCTTAAAATCTCTCTTTCTAATTAGTATTTCACAAATTTTCCCGATGTAAATCACACTATGTACAAATTTTTAGAAATGAAGATGGATAATTCTTATTAATCCTTCTTAAATCAAAATCAAACATAGCTGTTCGGGTACATTAATCTCTTCGGTAATTATGACGAAAAGTAACCGTAAGTGTACCAATCGTTTGGTAATAAAATTATTGTTTTATATGAACTTGTCTTTTATTTATAGCCTATCGGAGGTTGAAAAAAAATGGCCCTCGTATTTTTCCGGTTATAGTCTCAGATCGATTCATATATACCTGATGAAATATTGACTGTCGATGCCATAAGATGCATACGGTGACTTTGTAACCATTAATATGGTAATCTTCAATATAAAGCTGTCAATTTGCAAACCAATGTGCCTCTAAAATTAAAAATAATCAACCTGATAGGGTATTAACCAAACATTAGACAAAGTTGTCTGTTCGAAATTTTTTTGTTAAAGGTAGTTCACCTACTAAAGTAGAATGTTGATGTGCTCTAAAAAATAGACCTTCTTTTCGTAAAATAATTCGAGATATCATCGGCAAACTTCGGACAGATGAATTAAAACTACAAAATGAAAATACATCGTGTAGTTTCTTTTTCTGCCTAATTTGCATGAAGAATGAAATAAACAAATGACCTGTTACCTACTTAACACTGGCGGACCTTCTAAGAAGATACTGCAGCCAGTGCTAAATATTAATAAATAATTTTGCCTGTTATGGGGAAAGTAATTCGTTTCTGTCGACCAACTTCCTCGTTTAGCACTGGGTGCAGTATCTTCTTAGAAGGTCCGTCAGTGCAATAAATTTTTCAGTCATCGAAGTTAAACATCTCCATTGGCTACGGAAAAATGAAGGCCATATATCTTTAATTCATAATTGAGTTCGTCGAATAATAGACAATATACATCCATGTCGGTTACCACAAAACGAAACTAAATCCAAACTTAGTAAAAATCAAAATTAAATCTGGAACAAAACAGACCTCAAACGTAGGGCGTCAGAAAAAAAGTGACACTCGCAAAATGAACAACTACACACTGAAACGAAAGGAAATAAACAAGCAAATCTGTAACACAAAAAAAAATGTACAAGGTAGAGTAATGCTTTTTGGGGGGTCCGAGCAAACAGCTTCTATATGTCGTGGACTAATCCAGTAACGAGGCTGGGAACGGGTCAATCATAATCCACACCTCTTGCCAAAGTATGCGATGTCTAAATCTAATACGAAACTGAAATAGGAAACTCCTTAAGATCACAAAAAATACACCAGTCAGCAATACAGTACCGCTACACAAAACATATACAACAATGCAATCCTTAATAATCAATACATTTATTGAAGGAAATAGAGATGTAGATAATAATATACAGTATTATATAATAAAGACTCACCGCGATTATTTATGATTTCAACAACAAGACTATGAATTCATAATCTCAGCTGTGTTTTAATATTGAGTTGCTAGCCCAGTCAACAGGGCAAACATAATCCGCGCCAAGAACGGCAGAACAAAATCACCAAATACCTAAAAGTTGGTATATCTGTGCCCAACGGCAAGTAACTCTAAAGACGGGTACTTGTGCAACTACAACTGAAATAGTTGGCAGAATTTTACATACCCTGAAATAGTAAACACTCATGTCATATATTCTAAATTTTACCTTACCTAGATATTTAATTTTGCAAACACAATCATCTAAAATTACATGACGAATTCTTTGTTGCAATTTATTATTCGCGATGAATAAAGAAACTCAAACAGTAATAGTACTGAATCGTTAATTACAATACTAAATGGTAAATGCGATAACTAGAATGGATAAAAAATGGTTCCCCGACTGCAGATCTGCTATTGTAGAAATTCTAACAAAATGCAAGATTATTTACTACTTATGAATTACTAAAATCTCATTCAGGAGATGAGAAAAATTATAATATACAACACCTTAATAATTTTCTCTTATTTAACGTAAAAAATTTCTTGAACTAGGTGGAAATAGCAACCTTCCGAAACATGATATAGAATGCAAATGATTCAAGTAAAATTTAGTGTTGTATCCACTAAAGATATTATAGATATCGGTACCTGATAGAACTAAGTTTCAATACAAGTTTATTGAAATAAATTAGAGAAAACTAAATTACGAGGCACACTGAATATATATATATATATATATATATATATATATATATATATATATAATAATTTTATATTTTCTTGACCATTTATATATCGGAAATTCTAAACAATACCTCCATAAACGAGTTTATGAACACAAATATACTATAAAAACTAATAATAAAAAAAGTACGGCCCTAGCAACGCACGCAATTGAAAAAGTCCACCAGTTCGATTTTAGTAATGTTAAAATTTTAGGAACGGAGATAAATGATAACAAAAGAAACATACTTGAAACAATAGAAATGCAAAAAAACCCTAAAGCTATAAACTCAAAAATAGACCAAGACGGATTTATAAACATTTACCACAATTTAATACAACAGAAATAATCTGAATACCACATACATTAATATCCTCTCACACTGTGTATCAGCATAAGCATGTAAAAATCCATGTTTAATTCAATAGCAATATCACCGATAAGGTATTAGTTTTGTAAAGTTTTATTAATCTAAATGTTAGTTGTAAATTGACAAGGAAAGCAAGTTTTAAATTAAAAACATACCCAAAAGAGTATTATTAGGATGTATTGTTGCTTATCCTACAATGTTAGAAATAAGTTATTTAGTTTGTAAGTTTTAGTAGTTTGACTTTGCATTAAATGGTATGTATGCAATTGAATTTTAAAAAATTCATTATTTAATTAGAGATAGTTTATAGGTTTCATATTTGAAAATGGTTGTTTAACCGAAACGCGTCATATGAATAATAAAAATTAAAAAGCAAGAAGAACGTGTTTATTTGACATGTAGAAAACATTCAAATTAATTATTAATGACCAGTTCCAAGAAAAATTTTGCAAAAAATATATATATATATATATATATATATATATATATATATATATCATCATCATCATTAAGTCTACAGTCCCGGAACTGGTTAGACGCGTACCGTCATTGTCTCCTATTCTGATCTAACTTACAGATTTCCCTGAAATTTGCAGTCTGCATCTATCACTATCTGATCTAGGTCTACATCTACCTCTTTTTTCCTATCTCTGCTTGTAATATTATAACTTACTTTATTCACTGATGGGTAACATGTTACGGGTTCTTTTTATCCCCTAATGTGACCAGTGACCTTTAAGGAAAGATTTCCTTAAAATGATGGAACGCAAATATCTTCCGACTATGCTAAGGGTCTATTCTTTGGGCAGAGCTTATGAGGATTGGTCGTGGTTTTTTTTACAAAGCATTATTTTCTTACTAGGGCTAGATTCTTAACTAAACAGGGGTTTAAACAGGACGCCACCAAGTCATTAACTTTAAACATAGAGTTTTCCTAAGGGGGACTTGGGTGTCCTTAGAGAAGAATACCTTATTAACTGCTAACGCAGAAGCAGTAAAGAAAATTTAATTAAATTTACAAAAATGAGGACACAAGAGGTATTCTCTTGTTACCTCATATAAAAAAAAACAACAAAGATTAATCAGGCAACAATAATATGAACACAGATTTTATGCTTCAAATTCTAAAAAGGCTATTAATGCTTCTTGTTAAATTGGGTTTACTACTTTACGCTATTGATCTTATACCTTGTTCCCTATTTCTGAACGTACTTGTTCAGAATAAAACAATTAATTAAGAAAATTAAACGTTGCTTCTTTAATTAAAATTGTTCCTTCACAAAAATTGTAAATATAAAATTCATGTTTAAGAAAAATAATACAAGTTTCATCTACTCCATAAGGTAGGATTATATATTCAAAAGAAATATTAAAAACTTTAAATGCTGCTTTCGTTACAAAAATTTAACTTGAATTTATACCAGAAATATCAGATCTGTTATTCTGTTTACATATTTATAAAAATTTAACTACATTGTCTATTAATTCATCATTCAGAAATTGAAAGTGAAATCATGTATATATGAAACATTAATAAGAACTCTTTAGATTTGTTTAACTTTATTAAAATTAGTAACTGTGATTACACTGTACTAGTATTGACAATCAAAATTTACTAATTTCCTTTTTAGTTTGTTAAACGGATTAATGATAATGGGTGGTTACAAAGATATTTTCTGAAGCAGCTTCGTATCAAAGATCACCAAATGTAGGCGTGATGTAAGAATAATACTAATCTCTTACATTGGTTCAGCAGGTGTTGTTTACGTGTTAGTGTTACAGCATGTTCTACAGGACACGAACAGCTGCGTGATCTTTGGACCGGACAATACGAACTTTCATGCGTTTTTCTTATACGCACAAACTGGACCAACCAAACTCTAATACCAAACTTAGATGTTCTACTGTGTGTAGATCTTGACCAAACTAATTACCATTGTATAGTCTTTCTCCCAGTTACTTGTAATTTCACACTCGCAACTTCAAAAATATCATTTCAATTCATCCTCGGACTTTATTTCCAAACGATAAAAATTTCTACGTATTTGTAGAACGTTTCCTTAAAATCCAAACTTATTGTTTTCTCGCATAACATTACATAAAATCCAACTATTCATCGTACGGTTGAAGGACGTTCATCTTGGATCGATATTTTATCGCAAAGTTGACGTGAATGAACTATAACTTGATACCCGCAGGTGCGAAAGTTGAATTAATATCCTCTTGAAATACAGCATACAGACTGCCTTATTTTCATAAAACCAGAGAAGGCGGGTTCATTCTAACAAATAAATATACGGGGAAGCCTTACAATTGATATACAAAACGACTTCTTAAAAGTTCTTTCTCTACATTTGCAGAAGAATTATAAAATAAATATCTAATCGAAGATTTGCCGGAACATTTCAATAAGTATTTAATTGAAGATTTTCTAACGAAGCGTTGAAAAACATGTTTTATCGTAACTTTTACGAAATTATTAAAGGAATATTTTAAGTGCTATTTAAACAATTGTCAAAAGAATTATTAAATGAATTTATCAAAAGAATTATTCAAACGAAGTTATTTATAAAAAGAAGTCATTAAAAGACGTTATAAAAAAAAATATCCAAAAACGTTATTAAAAAAAGTCATTAAAAGACGTCGTTAAAAGAGCGCTACAACAAAATTATTCAGTTGGTCTAATAACTTATTTTTTAACTCTTACCATTGTTAAAACCACTAAGCCTAGTGTTCAGCGCACTAGGGCTCTACTACCGCACAAGGCCAGACGCAAATTACATGCTAGAACCCTTTTGGTTTCTATGATGGTTCTCGACGAGAGCTCTAGCTAAAGTGAGTGCAGATGCAATATGCACGAAATTGGAAAGCTGCTTGGCCTTGATAATATTTATACTAACATTCGACACCTGATGGTAGCAACCAAACTAGCATTTCTGCATGGCGGTTAGCACTCATAATACCAATACTGGTATTTATTTATTTAAAAATGGTTTACATGATATAAATGACTATACAAGAGTTTGTAAAACTAAAAATTCGTTGACGTTCTGCAGTGGTCAAAAAAACTGTTACAATACAGTGTGTACAGTATAAAATGCAGTAGATGGGGATCTTGGAAACTGTAGGAGATACGATCTTGGTTAAATGGGACAAAAGTTGCATAATCATGAGGGTATCTCAGATCGGTTTTCAAATTTCAAAATTTTTTTATAAGTTACTAGATAGAGGCAAAAACACAAAATTGACGATTTCTTTATTTGCTCGTAGTTAGTCTACTAATTGAAATAGAATGTTAAAATTTGGTACATCATGGTAATTTTCATTATGACAAAGAGAAACAATTGCTCTAAAAATTTTAAACTCAATTTTCAGTGGTAATAAAAACAGTGAAAAACGTAGAAAATTGAAAATAAATCTGTATTAATCAGAACTTACATAACTATGCATTAACAAAGAATAAATACAAACTAGCATCTATTCAATACAAAATATTATTTAAGCTGTTTTTAGTTGTCATTCATGTTCAGACAATTGCAAATTAACAATCAAGGAAAAAAATATAACAATAGTCAGCCACATGAATTCTTTATTTATTTTAAATGTTCAAATAACCCCCCATTTTGTTGAACACACAACCGACACCTTTTATACACATCTTTACAAGATCGTCTTATCATAGTTGGAGTTATTTTATTTACGGCCTCTTGGACTGCTTGTTGTAATTGGCCTACATTAATTCTGAGTATAATCAAAACTGGATTGGAAATCGGGGACCAATTAAGTGGCCGGCGAGATCACCGGATTTAACTCCTCTAGATTTCTTTATATGGGGCCATTTAAAAAGTCGTGTGTACTCAAAAACGTATGATAATGTAGGCCAATTACAACAAGCAGTCCAAGGGGCCGTAAATAAAATAACTCCAACTATGATAAGACGATCTTGTAAAGATGTTTATAAAAGGTGTCGGTTGTGTGTTCAACAAAATGGGGGGTTATTTGAACATTTAAAATAAATAATGAATTCATGTGGCTGACTATTGTTATATTTTTTTTCTAATAATCAGAGCATTGTGTGGTGGAGCGCCATCATTTTGAAAAATCATATTTTGCAAAGTAGCGAGTGGAAGCTCCATTAGTCTATCTGCCACATTTCCCTGCAATAAATCAAAGTATCTCGCAGAGTTTAAATTTGCATCATTAAAAAAACGGACCTATAATGTACCTTTCAATAATACCAATCCAGACGTTGAATCCCCATATAACTTGATGTCTAACTTGGCGGTTCAAATGTGGATTTTCATCAGACCAAAAAATTGTATGTTTACGGTTGAACAACCACAATTCGTAAATCGACTTTCGTCAGACCACAAAATTGTATATGCAAAATTTGAATTTTCGTTGCACTTTCTGATGTACCAAGCACAAAATTCCATTCTTCGAATTTGATCTTCAGTACGCAATCCCTGACATGGTCGTTTATGATATGGATGGTACTTGAAACGTTTTAAAATAGTTCGTGCCGTAGAATGAGCAACACCTGTTATATTCTGAATTTGTCTAAGAGAAGTACGAGGTTTTTCGACAACTGTTTGTAAAACGCTGTTTTCATTATCTTTTTTAATTTGCCTATTTCTCTTAAACAAGCCAAAACTACCATAATTTATTAAATTATTTTGTAATCTCCGAAACATACATCTGTTTGGTTGATGTTTTTCTGGGTATTTATTTAAATACAATTCAGCGGCTTTATTAACATCATTCCTTCCAGAAAGAATAAAACATTCTAACATTTCATATTTATCACGGTTAGTAAAGCGATCCATTTCAAGCGCAAATCATTTGCTTAAATTTCTATGTAAATTACTTAACTGTTTTTTTAAACTGCACTACTTGAAACATAAAATAAAGGACAAACTTTGACGTTTCTCAGATGTTGAGCAATTGTTTCTCTTTGTCATAATGGAAATTAAAGCCTACTACGACAAAAACACAATTATGTGGTTTTTAGTGTTTTGATTCAATCAAACCTTGCCATGTTATACCTATTTGGAAAGGGTTTTTTGTCAGCATTTCAAAAATGTAAAAATCCAATATGGCGGCTATTTAAAAATAGAAAGTTGAACATCGTCACATAAAATCTAGATACCCTAGACAAAATCTAAGTTAAAAATGTGAAGTGCAATGAGGAACTACCATGATGTGCCAAATTTGAATATTCTATTTCAATTAGTAGACTAACTACGAGCAAATAAAGAAATCATCAATTTTGTTTTTTTGCTTCTATCTAGTAACCTATGAAAAATTTTTGAAATTTGAAAACCGATCTGAGATACCCTCATGATTATGCAACTTTTGTCCCATTTAACCAAGATCGTATCTCCTACAGTTTCCAAGATTTCCATGTACTGCATTTTATACTGTACACACTGTATATCCCATACCATTCCCCAAAAATGCCTTAGAACGTATTCTGCCCTTCTATTTCTCTTATCTTTTCCCCAGATATCCTTGTTCCCCTACTATTTCTATAACCTATTTTTTATTATCATTGTCTGTCCATGCTATCGTTCTCATACATCTGAAACACAGCATTTTAAAAGGCTGCTACCGTTTTTCTGTCTGCTTTTCAGACTGCTTGTATTTCATAGGCATACTGTGCAGTGCTCCACACATATGCTTTCAACAATTTTCTTCTTGTTCTATGTTTGTTGTCTTTTATCATAAGCGCTGTGCTTTCTTGTTAGATGCAGTTCGGTCACCTATTGTTTTGCAATTATATATCCTATTTCTCCGACATTCAGTGGTTGTGAAGGGGAGTAAGCAGATTGTGGTTGCCAAGTTCCCCCAACACTTACACGTTTACCGATTTAATATTTTTTTCAATATATCTTTTCGAACAGTCACTATTAGTTGCAGATATTTCACAACCCACACCTGTAGTTGTTCATACTAATCATCAGATTTACCTGCGCTTATTTCATCATCATTAGGTATTCCATCTCAAAACTGGTTGGACACGTACCTGCACTTATTTATGTTCTGAGCTAGCCTACATAGTTCCCTGAAATTCTCACACAACATGTATACAGCTCGTTTCCTCTCTATTGTTTTCTAATTTTATGCCCTATTTCACCGAGATTCAGTGAAGGGGGTTAAGCAACCTGTGGCTACCAAGATCTCCCAACACGTAGACATTTGCCGAAATAATGGTTTTCCAGTAAATCCTATCACACAATTAACACTATTCGAGAATATTGCCTAACCAATTCTTGTAGTTGCTTATAATAACCATCATGTTTAAGTACAGTTACTTTTTTGTCATTAGTTTATCCCTCTTGGGATTGGTTGGATGCGTACCTCCATTGATTTCTATTTTGAGCTAGCCTACACATTTCCCTGAAATTCCTACAGCCTACATCTTTCACTATCTGTGTGCAGTAGTCTAACTTAGGTCTGCCTCTTCTTCTCTTTTTTCCTATCTATGCTTCTAATATGTTCCGCACTATTCCCTCATGCCGTAGTATGTGGCCTATCATCCTATCTGTCCTATTTTTTACCGTTTTCCACACATTTCTTTCTTTCCCTACCATTTTTAGTACCTCTTCGTTCTTAACTTTGTCTGTCCATGGTATCTTCATTATACGTCTGTAGCACCACATTTCTTGTCCGCTTCTCCTACTGTTCAGGCTTCACAGCCACACAGTGCTGTGCTCCACCCATATGTTTCAAGCAAGCTTTTCTTTGGTTCCATGTTTGTTGTCTTTGCACACAGTAGCTGCTTTTTCTTGTTAAATGTAGCACGATCTAATGCTAATCTTTGTTTTATATCTTTTGTGCTTTTCCCATCTTGCGTTATTTAGCTTCCTAGGTAGCAGAAATCCTTAACCTCTTGTAAGTTTGTGTTACATACTTGTATTCTTGTTTTTGATTTATTTTCCCCTCCTTTGCATACCAGTACTTTAGTTTTAGTTTTGTTAATTTTCATACCGTATATCTCTGTTAGAACCGTGTCCATTTCATTAAGAGCAGCTTCCAGCTCTTCATTGCTAGACGCTAATACCGCTATATCATCTGCAAATCTAAGCATACCAATTTTTGTCCCTGCATAGTAATTCCAAATGGCATCCTGCATTTGACAGTATTCATTGCCTCTTCTATGTTCAAGTTAAAAATTAATGGAGATAGGGCACATCCGTGTCTCACCACTTTCCTAATGTTTACTTCTCTACGTTCCTGCTCTAATTCTATTACTGCTGTTTGCCCTTTGTATAAGCTATGTACTATTCGTATATCCCTATAACTCATTCCAATCTTTTCGAGTATTTCGAACATTTTTTTCCATTTTACATTGTCGAATGCTTTTTCCAGATCTACAAACCCTATATACACGCTTCCCCTTTTCTATTGTTTTCTCAATTATCACCCTCAGAGCTAAAATAGCCTCCCTTGTTTCCCTGTTTCGCCTAAACCCAAATTGGTCTTCTCCTAGTATTTCTTCAGCCCGTTTTTCCATTCGTCTTTGTACAATTTTAGTTAATATTTCTGACATGTGTGCTGTCAAACTTATTGTTTGAAAATTTTTACATCTATCCGCGCCTTTCTTTTTTGGTATAGTTACTATGATGTTACTTTTGAAATCTTTGGGTATCTCGCCTGTCTCATACATATAGCTTACAAGTTGGAAGAGAAGTTCTGTTACTGCTTGTCCAGCGGCTTTTAGAGTTTCTGCTTGCACCTTATCTGTACCCGGCGCCTTACCATTTTTCAGACCCTTTAATGCTAATTCAAACTCATCTCTATGTATAGGATATCTCAAGTCATCATTTTCAATGTCTGATTCCTGTTCTAATGCAGTTAGTTCCTCTCCTGCATATAAATTCCCTATATACTCTTGCCACCTACTCACTTTCTCTACATTTTCTATAATGACGTTTCGTTGTGCGTCTCTTATATTTTTGCTATACGGTTTTATATCCTAAAATTCATTCTAATTAGTTTGTATGCTCCATTTGTCTTTCCTACTTCCATTTTAGTTTGTACCTCTTTGCACTTTTCATCAATCCATTGTTCTTTAGCTTTCCTGCATTTTCAAATAATTTCCCATTTTATGGCTTAGTATCTCTGTTTTCCTGTTTCGTCTGATTTATTTTTGTATTTTCGTTTTTCTTCTATTAAATTCAGGATATCCTTTGCTATCCATGGTTTCTTATTTTCTTTAGTGTATACCCCAGAATATCACTGGCCGCCATGTCTAGGCTGCATTTAATGTTATTACATTCAGTTTCTACTTCTTTAGTATCAGATATTTTCCCGATATCTTTGAGCAACTCATTTGCCTTTTTTTCGAATTTTTCTTGAATATCTTTATCTTTTAGTTTCGCTACGTCCAAGTGCCTTTCTCCGTTTCTATTTTTCACATTCTTAAATTTAAGTGTGGCTTTTATAATTACGATGTTGTGGTCAGTATCTATATCTGCTTCTGGGTAGCTTCTACAGTCTTTTACTTGATTTCTAAACCGTTGTTTAACAAGAATGTAATCTATTTGATATCTTCCTATATCTCCTGGCACCTTCCACGTATATCGTCTTCTAGCATGATATTGAAATATTGTGTTTGTGATGATTAAATTGTTCTTGTCGCAAAATTTTACCAACCTACTTCCCCTGTCGTTTCTTGTGCCTAAACCAAATAATCCTACTACCGCTCCTTCCCTACCCTCACCTACCAAGGCATTAAAATCCCCCGTAATTATTAAATTTTCATGTCCTTTTACGTATCTTAATATGTCTTCGATACCTTTGTAGATGGCTTCTACCTCTTCGTCACTGTAGCTAGAGGTGGGCATGTATACTTGTATTATTACTGTGTTTACCGGTTTAGATTCTAATCTAACCATGAGTACTCTTTCGTTCTTTTGTAAATAATTTTCTACACAGTATCCTATCTTTTTCCGCATAACTATCCCCACGCCAAAATATCCTTCCTCTGCTCCTGTATGAATTAGCCTAAAGTCTCCACTCCAAAAATCCCCCGCCTCTGGCCATCGAACTTCGCTGATCCCTACTATGGCTAGTGATAACCTATTCATTTCGATTTTTAGGTTCTCTAGCTTACCTACTTGCTTCATACTTCTAATATTCTACGCTCCGACTCGCAGAATGTTCCCGACTCTTATTTTTAACTTTCCGATCGCATCCTCCAAAGTAGTCCCCTCCCGGAGATCAGAATGGGTGACTATTTTAACTCCGGAATCCTTTACCCTAGAGAATGCCATCATGTTTGTTACAATTTAGGTACGCTGTGTACTTGGGAAGTAATGTGGTCGTTTCACGTTGCCTTCCACATCGCGGTAGTGTGCCTTAGACTGCCATACCGACCCCTATGGTCTCTGCCAATCTAAGTACCGAAAGAGCCGCTACCCTCTTTCGGGGACCTGTCTTAGTCTGGTTCCTCACTAACGACCCTACTACTTTTTTTGGACCTGTAGTTTGGCTCCTTAGCTCATTAGAACACGCAAACCATTTCACCTGTTCTAGTAATCTAGAACTTCGGCAAGGTGCAGGTCCATTCGAAATGGATATATATATATATATATATATATATATATATATATATATATATATATATGATGAATATATGACAAGTGCCATGTTGACATTTTTATGTATACACAAATTATTTTATTTTTACAAGTTAATAACAACAAATATAGAAGAACATTTTAGTTATTTCAAAAGTGTACCATCTGGAAAAATCATATAAATTTAGCCTGACATCAGTAATTACTCCAACCAAAAAAGTTGGATACCAACAAGTAAAATTTTGACATTTTGGAATTATTCAAATATTGAAAGTATAGTAAATATGGAACACTTTATAAATCCTTTATTGAATTTCTGACAAGTAAACTTCGATATTAACGCAAATGTCATCAATCTCAAAATTTGAATGCGAAATATGCTGAACATCCTTTAAAACCCTTATTGATTTGAAGATACACACTGTAAAAGTCCATATAAATTCGGAGGAAATTTTGTCTACCATTAATGATGAAGACAGCGAAGGGAAAAATACGGTAACTGAAGTTGATTGCAAGATTAGCCAAAAGTTCTTTTAAACCAAAGTAGATTGAGTATTCACACCAGAAAAATTCATAGCTTAGACAGTAAATAACAAACACATAAAAGCCAATCTGATATACCTATTCCTACCAATTCGACAAATTCATATTCCGAATGCTTTTATTTAAGAAAGGTTTAGCAAATCTGAAACAGTCAAAGGTTGTGGTAAAGAGGGTTCCCAAAAGTGTCAGAGTCCAAGTAGCCATACACCTTAATGCACATATAAAAGATGTTATAAATTCGAATTCGGTTACTCCTAGGAATAATCTTTTTCTATTTGCTTTAAAATTCTGTCTCAGAGAAATTCGAAATCTAAATTGGATAAAAACAATAAATCAATTTCTTCACAAATTTTATCTAATTTAAGACAACCAAAAATACTTGATTCTATACATTCTAAACATTCGAAATTTAGTAACAAGGATGCCTCTTACAATATATCCAACAGAATTGTCAACAAAGTTTGCGATGGATATCTTCAAGGTGCGGTTAAAATTTTAAGTTTAACTAATAGCCTAGCTCCTTTTGATGACGACACTATCGAGAACCTGAAGAAAAATACTCATCTGCTAGTAATTTGCAACATAAAATTCATCATTTTGAAAATACTGTAATGGTAACGAAATCAGATGTTCTAATTGCAGTCAAATCCTTTCGCACAGGATCTGCAGGTGGCCTGGACTCTCTTCGAACTTCGCATCTTTAAGGCCTTCTTAGCTTTACTACGGGCACTAGCACTCAACTCATTCATCTTCGTTAACCTCTCTATATAACCTTATGTAGTCTGGTAAGGTTAATAATAAAATTTGTCTAATTTTTTATGGCGCATCACTATATGCATTAAATAAAAAAAAGCGGGACACTATACCAATCGCAATAGGAAATGTTTTTCATCGTTTAGTTGCCAAAATAGCGTGTGCAAAGATCAAAGATAGTTTAGGAAATTTGTTTAGACCCACTCAATTTGGTTTCGAAGCACTGGTGGTTGTGAAATAGTTGCACACACTGCCCGTTTTTACCTGAATTCCATATCATCCTCCACCAATAAAGTCCTCCTAAAAATAGATTTAAAAAAACACATTTAACACAATCAATCGTTCAATTATTTTAGATTACGTTTACAAATACACACCTTCTATATACCCTTTAATTTACCAATGCTACCTACAGTACAGCTTCTTGAGTTATGGCAATAAAGTTACATACTCTGAACGAAGCGTGCAGCAACGAGATCCTGTAGGTCCTCCTTTATTCTGTATGGCTATTCACGAACTAGCTAAATCTTTTGATACAGATTTTAATAGTTGGTACCTAGATGATGGCTCTGTTGGTGGGGATATAATATCAGTTGGCAATGGCTCGAAAGCATAATATCAATGTCAAGAGATTTAGGTTTAGAACTTAATTTCGAAAAATGATAGTTGCTTTTAAATCACCGGGACGAAAAATTAATTAAACCGTTCCGATCCTTGGCACCCGGAATTTCAATAACAAAAAAGAATAAATGGATTTTATTGGGAGCTCTTCTGTGCTCGGAGTCGATGGACTATTGCCTAACCGAAAAAATCGTTTCATTAAAATTAATGTCCACCCGTTTACAAACCCTACATTTACCATCACATATGAGATATTGTTTGTTAAAAAATTGTTTGGCTATCCACAACCTTATGTTCCTCCTCAGATGCTGCCCAACATGGCAAAGCTCCAAATTTCTACAAATTTTCGACGATACAATACGGGTCACAATTGAAGGAATTACTTACATTAAGTTGGAAGAAACTCAATGGTCTTATGGCAACTCTTCCAATAAATAGAGGGGTGTTTGGAATACCTTTGGTAAATTCTTTATCCCTACCCGCTTTTCTATCATCTTTTAACGTATCTGTTTCCCAAATGAACGAAATTTTGCCAGGACAACCAGTCAGCCTTGACGCCACTTATTTTGAAGGAGAAAATTTGTGGATGTCAACTGTACAGTAATCATCAATTAAGCACAACAAATCCTTTCAGAATGAATGGGATAAACCAATGCTCGACATTGTTTTCAATAACTTGCTGAAATCAGCTCTAACATTAACTGATAAGGCTCGTATTCAAGCAATAACTACGAAACAGTGGAGCTTGGTTATCTGTTTCGCCAGTAGCTTCTTTAGCAGTTGGATTACGATTAGGAGCTCAATTATACATCACACACACATGTATATGCGGTTTGCTACTTAACAAAAGACAAAGTTGTGGATTAGGTTGCCGTTTCAGCGCAGGGAGTCAACCTAGACATAAAATGGTAAACGGCATTATCAAACGTGCTTTAGTTACTGCAGGTATTCCAGTTATCCTAGAATCTAATAGTATTTTTTGCGACGACGAGAAGAGACCCGATGGAATTACTATGATTCCATGGAAATTCGGCAAACCAGTCATGTGGGATTTTACGTGTACTGATACTGTAGCCAAATCGCATATAAATTCAGGCACTTTAACACCAGGCATAGAAACTGTTGCTGCAGAATCTTTAAAGTTCCGAAAATATAAAAATTTATCAGCCAATTACATTTTTTACCCAGTCGCAGTTGAAACACTTGGTGTATTCGGATTGCAAGCAATTGAATTCTGAAAGACATAGGTAAGAGGATTTTCGCATCAACATATGACAACCGAGCTACAATGTTTCTTTTTGAAAGGATAATCATTGCAATCCGAAGGGGTAATGCTGCTTCAATCTTGGGAACGTTTCCCTCTTTACAATTAGAGGAGTTTTTCATATCTCCATTTAAAAATAATTAAATTACATATTCCCAAAGTCATTCAAATCACATACATACGGCTTCTATTTTGAAAAATCATTTTACCTTAACACCCAATAACCCAGTCATTAAAACTAATTTAAACTTTGACGAAGAAAACGTTTGCAATCTTCCATATTACAAAACTGTTGATTAACCTTCAAAGATGGATAATGTAACTTATAACATACCAGAAAGTACAAAGAAATTGAACTGTTCAATGACACGTGGTTTAACTAATTTAGGCAAGACTTGTTTTCTCAATTCAATTATGCAATGTCTTGGGAAAACACCGTATTTATTAAAATTACATCCTGAAACATTAGAATCTAACCAATATTTCAAACAACAGGATGACAGGTTAGATTCATACAATAAAGATGTTAGATTTATTTGATGAAACTTCAGAAAAACGGCAACCCCTAACAAATATTTTAGTACAAACGCTAAAATAATTACAAAGTGCAGACCAGACCAGAAGCATACAATCAGCTTGCTATTTTCAAAACTCAAAGTATGCCACAATTTGCTGGAGGCCGACAGTATGACGCAAATGAATTACTACAGAATTTGTTAGAAGCAGTGCACAAAGAGAATTTGAGAAATCATCAAGCAGTAATTCTAGAAAAATTGAAACTTGGTTGTAAAGCCGATAAATTATCTTTTGAAGGTGATAAAAAAAACTATAACGTTAGGAACATCGGTCCGATTTGGTTTTTCTTTTAAACAAGTTTTCGAGGTGTCTTAGTGGATTACGTCAAGAATGTATATGCATATTTCATATCGAGATGAGGTCTTTCATGATTTAAGTTTACCAATATCTAAAAAACAAATTCCTAAAAAAACAGAAGAATTGGAAGTAAGTAAATCATCAATACGTCCTGTAAAGAAGGAAAAACACAAGATTAAAAAAAATAGAAAACAACAAATGGACTACAAACAGATAGTAGATAGTGTTATATTTAATATTGGTCGAGCTGAAGAAATTAAAGAGAGCAGTTGTTTTAGAAGACATCGATGAAAACACATCAAAATATAAGAAAAATTTTTAGGGAACAGACTCTGATGGTATTGTAGTGCACAGTCCCGCAATTAAATCAATTGCTATAGATAACCCAAATTAGAATAAATCATCTAACGAAATACTTTGTGGAAATAATAGACACCCCGATGACACTTATGAATTGTTTAACTGCGTAGGGTCACCTTTGGCTTTTCTAAATAATAAAAATATTACTACGAAAGGGGATCTAGAAAAATCACTTTTACTAAACGATGGTACATCTTGCCTTTTAATGTCGATAAGGACATGGATGGTTCTTATAGAGATTTTGATATTCAACAAGAAAAGAAAATGAATAAAGACTATGATATAAATGAGACAAATGGAAGCACCAGTATTATAAGCTACCAATGTGAAGAAGGAGAAGGCTCTTTGCAATCTTGTTTACATGAATTCACGGCAAGTGAGTTACTTACCGGAAATAACCAAGTAAGCTGCAATGTGTGCAGAAAGACATATAGCAGATCTAATAATGAAACTGTTTATACAAATGTCATTAAGCAAGTTCTAGTTTCCAATCCACCAACAGTTTTAATTTTACATTTAAAGAGATTTAAGACCTTAAGACTTCATTCAGCCAAAGTGAATAACTATGTTGCCTTTCCAATTTTACTGGAGTTAGCGCCATTTTGCTCAAAACAACGTCAAAACTTTACAATGTTTAATTCTAATTAATCTAATGTATTGTATTCGCTATATTGCGTTGTTCAACATAGAGGCTCAATCACAGTGGTCATTATGACGCATACGTAAAAATAAGATATCCTTTAAAAAATAACAGTGACAATTTCCAATTTCCACATACAAATAAACAACATATTTAATCCTCGCAGTGTAAAACTAACGAAGCCAACATTGAAATTCCATTGGTAAAGTGGTATCATGTTAGTGACTCCAATGTGTTAGAGGTACCTAAAAAAAAGGTCCTTGAGGCACAGGCATACTTGTTTTATGAACGAATTTAAAAAGTTTTGAACTTTAAATTAAAGATTTTTTTTTAATTTTGAAATTTAAGTATTTGAGGTTTGAATATATAAATATTTTAGGTAGATAGAAGTTGTTTGTTGCGAAGCATAATTTTATAGACCACGCCCACCGAAGCCCGGACTATTTTCTCGTTTCTGGTATTATTTGAAACTAACCAAACTAGAGAAAAACTAATTAGTACTGTTCTACATCATCGAATACTAACACTAATACATTGTAGTTTGGTCTCTTGCGTCTAATTACTTCCAAGGCATTATACAGTTATTGGAATACGCTCAATAGTTCTTTAACAGTTTTATAATTTCTAATACCGTTTTGAAGTTTTAGCAGTAGGTGACTCTGTTTTTAGTTGAACAAGGATTTCTTTTATATTATTCACACGTTGCCTTAGTTTGTTCAAATCAATGTATTGCACCGTAATAAGTAATTTTTCAAAATGAAAAGTAAGTCAGCCTTAATGTGTATAAAAAATTTGCATCATTTAATTATTATTTCAATAAACATGATTGACACTTCGTTTAATTCGCGCTTTTGCTGTTAATTCTTGCTCTCGATTTATACAAATTTGCAGTAACCTTGTTTCATTGATATGATAAACTTTTCATTTGGTGCACACTACTTTTATCAGAATTATTTACAGTGTGTGATCAGTGCTCTGAAATTTATTATGCAGAAGCTTAAAGCATTTCGTAATGGCGGGCTTTAAAACATCAGATTACCTTCATTATTATACTGGTAAAAATCAAACTGGTTTATATAGAAATCACTGGACGAAAAATAATAATCGGATAAAAGAAAAGCAATTTCCTTACACTTACATAAATTAAAATACAAATGCATGTGGATTTAGGCAATGTCTAAAACCTGTAATACCTTAAATTGCAGGAGGAAAAGTTATCATATGTAATATTGAAACTTATCCAGTATGTGGTAGTAACTGTGATCATAAAGCTGTTCAAACACATTTAATGGTACGCAAAATGGTAAGTCACCAAATCAATTACCTAAACAAATAATCTTGTGTTGTGCTTTTGAATTATTGTACTGAGCACATAAGTGCACCTTAAACGTTTTAGTATGCCTTTCATCAATAATTGAAAATAAAAAGTTTATAAAATCTTTTTTGATCTTTTTTTATTTTTTTACGCTTACTTTATACAGATATTTCTATACACCTATTATTGTAAATATATAAATTAATGCTTATCTGTCATAAGTCTAATATTGGTCTTACAATATATCAGAGTGTGAAATAGGCCTAGGAAATTGTGTTAAAAAACAACTTCTTTTTTTTAAACCAAACTCTTAAAAACGAAACAATTATTTCGGAAAGTTAGTAATACGTAATCTTAAAGAGGATTGAGTGACTAACATGCACACGAATTGATATCACAAGGGTTGTTAGATACTGCTTCTTGTATAAGATATCATTCGATATTACAACAGTATAATATTCTTAATTTTATAAACGATAGAAGTTTGTTTTTAGGTTAGATTTTTTAAGTATTTCATCCAATTGCGCAGAGAGTTAGTTCGAAATGCTGAGTGAGGTAGCTTACCAATCAGCAGTTGTGTGCGTATGTGATATGGGGTAATGAAAGGTCATGGAAGCTCAAATTCTATAAATAAAACTCACCAAAAGAGAAAGAAACGGGAAAAAATAAAAATTTCAGAAAATTTAATTGTTCTACCCTGTATAAATTAATCGTGGTGAGATAACATAAAAATAATATTTCATTGCGCTCAACATAAAAGAAGCCCTTTATTTAATTATATGAAAACCTTAAAACTTTGTGTAAATAAAGTTTTCATTTTATATACAAAGTTATTTAATACATCCGCGTAAAAAACCATATCGATCTCATTAAATGTGCAAAGGATAAAGAAAGCAATTGAAGTTTTAGTCAACTATGTAATTATCCTGAAATCCATACTTTATTAGGATGCAAAGCAATTCCAAGCTTGAATTTTTTATGTAATAAGGTTTCTGTGTAAAATATGCGTTAGAACACGCTTCAAATGCCATGCAAGCAAATCCTTTTGCATTTACAATTGCTAAGAAAACAAGTACACGCAATTCTTATTGCATTTGCAAAGCATAAAATAATTGTGTTCTAGAATTTTCAAATACGTCATCAATTACTAAGAAATACTATTAAAACCAATTATTTCGCATAAATCAATAAATACCGGTTCGAGAAACTAGAGCGAACAATAAAAAGTAATAACAGATTAGATAAACCAGTTAAATTGTTCTATGTATTTGAATAAGAAAAAATGAGACGTGGCCATTTACCTCGTGCATTAGACAAGGATAAAGAGCGCGTTTTACGATAAAACATAAATCATATATTTGACACTAATTGTATAGCTAAAATGCCAAAACGGTATAAACTCGTACATCAGTAGTGACTAATGTTTCCTAACGGATCAGAAAGGATCTCGATTGTGACGTATTGAGATAATTTTTGTGTATAAGCCGGAACTTGATTAGAAGCAATTCATTTGCGTTTGATTCTTTTAAAGCCAAGTAACATGTAAGATTTATTATTCCAAAAGTCTCGATTTGTCATCCGTCATTTACGATTTAAAGCAGAACTGCATGCTGTAAATTAATTTACGATACGAAACCTATAAATTTGAGTAGTTTCAAACATGGAGGTTATTAAATGCAATTATTTGATGAAGCATAATTTGTATTGTAAAATACAATAAAGATTGTACGTTCTTCAATACAAAAGCTAATCTAAAGTATTTAATTAATTAAAAATAAAGATGTACTCTGCAAACTGAAGTTCCAACGTCAAGTGAAAATTTAAGATAATATAAACGATTTTGTAAACTGCGATTTAAACGTCAATTTAGAATAAAACCAGAAAGGATTTAATACCGTTAAGGATAGTGAAAAAAAGGTTTAGATAAGTGCTATACGACCAGAAGAATTGCAAGTATATATTTTAGATTTCTTTGTTTATAACCGATAAGAATATTATAATATAGATGATTTGGATTTAGAATAAGTTGTTGCGTTTATTATTTGTGCAGCGGTTAGTTTGCATCAAATTTTAAAAACGGAGCATGTATTCTAACTAGTATATATAACAGGACAAAGGAACACTTCTTTATTCACTGCTCAACCTACAGGGCATGAAGATGGGAGATGTAAAATTGACAGCGGTTCACTTTAGAACCTGCCAGCTATGCGGAATAATACCTGAAAAATTGACGAAGCAGACAACGTCGGCAGAAACCCAAAGACTAACCTATATATTTATACATGTATATATATATATATAAATATATATATATATATATATATATACATGTATATATATATATATATATATATATATATAAATATATATATATATATAATGTTGTAATTATAGGGTTAATTTAAGGGTAGGTTAAGTCATAGGGGTTGTAGAATAAGCAACGGAAACTCCCAAGTAACAGAAGCACGGAATTACAGATATTAGAAGAGTAAATAAAAATTATAAAAATTATTAAAACACATCCAAGAGTAGCTACTAGCAAAGATTAGAATTTAAAAATGTAACGAAACGAATTGAAATTAAATATGTGAAAAACCTGCATAAATTGGCTAGATAAACATTTAAGAAGTGTGTTAAGATATCATCGTAAACGCACGCAGAAATTATGCATTATTTTAAAGCGTACGTGATCTAAAAGAATCACAGTTGTTCGAAAATCCAATTTATTAGGAAATAAACAAACACCAAACGTGATCGATATGAACGAAAATTCCTGGGATTTCTGAAGTAGATGTGAGGTATAACATTTAAATTACGTGACCTAGAGCACCGCGTCATGCAATTAAAATACATACAATTGGTAAACTTTTCAAAATAACAAGTGATAATACGCTTGGCCTCGCCTAGCACGTGAAGCCAACGAATCACAAACAAAAGGGGGCCAATCCTATAAATATCTTGAAAATTGAATATCGAGCTACTTTGAAACTGGGCAGTTACTATACTTGAAAGTGCTAAATATTTACGTGAATAATAAATTAAATTAACAGTGAAATTCTAGAGTGTATAATTGTGCAAAGAATGCCGTACTTGTGAGACGTAAGTAGATAAGATTTAAGAAATTATACCATTTCTAATAATAAATAAAACAGGGCTCTCAATTACCATCTCAATTACAATCTGAATTACAATCTGAATTACCATCTCAATTACAATCTGAATAACATCCAAAAACTACCATTACAATCTGAATAACATCCAAAAACTACCATTACAATCTTAAATTACAATCAAAAGAATGTCACGATTCCTCCTAGAACTTTAAATAACGAGCCACTACGATCAGAAACACAATTTTGAAGAATGCTGCCTGTTCAAGCAAATTGATGGTAAATATTCTATTGCGGAAATGAAAAACCTTTCATTGGAATAAACGCACCAATAACGATTTGGATATCGATTTCAATTCTTAGGAGCACCTATGAAACCACTTCAGGTTAGAGCTTCTGATATGACTTATTTTTAAAACTGTTTTATCTCAAATATTTTGGATATGATTTATTTTAAACTGTTTTATATCAATAATAATTAAAAGTGTAAGAGCCGACAAATTGGGGTTTCTTGTGTAAATTTATGAAAAGCATAGACATCTTGAAACGTTTCAATAGGTCGTTAAAGGTAATAAAAAAGCTCGTTTTGCTGGCTTGATTTTCTAAAAATTTGACAGATGTATATGATTTAAAGGGGAGAAGATATTTAAAAGGGTTGTAAATATTAAATCATTATACTGTGTACTGTAGAAGTGCTTTATTTAATTGAATCAGCTAGTCGAGGCAAAAGAAAATTATAAATTAACATTTTCACAAGTGCTTGAGTGGTATAAGGGTAATATCACAGCATTTTATGTACGCCCAAGCCGTGGGGCAAGATAACACAGCATTTTATGGCGACCTAAAGTTAGGGGCGAGAACACCACTAAAACTAAATTAAAAATTGAAAAAGAAAATTAATAATTTAAAAATTTGTAGAAACGAGAAGTTCCATTTTGTAAAAATACGAGTAAGAATTTAATCTAAAAGGGTTAGGAATTTAAAAATTGGAAGGAATTTGAAATATTAATAATAATTTAATAATTTCAAAAATGGATAAACGAATTAAGGAAACCAGATAGGCATTGAGGAACCAAGGGGTTGAAATAGGGTCACAAGAAATTGTAATTCTACAAAATACATCAATAGAAATACAAGGACCACAATTAACGAGGAGTCAAAGCGAGGAACAACCAACCTCACAATTATCTGAAATCATGTCGATTCCTTTAACCTTAAACAAGAAGATGGATAAAAGCGAAGAGACCATGAAAAATATCAAACAAAATGGAGAAAACTTCGGGGTCGAAATAAAAATTATAAGCGACGGATTAAAGGAAAGTAACCGAACGATCGCGGAAATGCAGGTACACTTTGAAAATAAATTCGCTAGAATGATGGATGATGTAGATAAAGTCAGAGACTTTTGGAAAGTAAAACTAGATCAGGAAACATCTGAAAAAAAGACAAATGACCGTATTACAGACTTAGGTAAAAAGATGTGGGAAATTCAGGGAAATTGTGAATTAGGGCTTAATGATGTAAATAGAGAGTTAGGTAGTTTAAAATCAGAATTTGAAAATGTGGGTAGAAATTAGAAATTGAAACACACTAGGATAAATAGACCGGAAATTTCAGTAGAACAATATTCCACATTTTATGGAGACAACAAAATAAATCCAAAAGTATTTTTAAATAATATAAGAAAATTAATAGAGGGATCAACGGATGAAAGGTGCAATTTAAATTTCGTTAGATCAATGTTGAAAGGAAGCGCGGAGATATGGTTTGATTTAACAGAAAATGAAATCGGGACATTTCAAGAGTTTGAAAGTAGGTTTTTGAAAAAATTTTGGGGGGATAATCAACAATACAAGGCGCGAGATAATTTAATTACAGGGAAATACAATCAAAATTTAGAAATGACCAGAGAAATATACGCTATACAAAAATTCAGTCTAGCGAAGCAATTAGATCCACCGATGGAAGAAACACAAATTATAAAATACTTATCGAGACTTTTTGACGAAGAAATCAGACATTATGTAATGATTTAAAATATAGTAAATAAAGAGATTTTTTTTGAATATTTACAACGTTGTGATGAGTTAGGACAAAGTTGTGTATTGGAAGGTAGGATGGCACCAAGGCAGCGAGAGAGTTTAGGCAGATTGCAAAGAATTACAGAAAACAATAGATCAAACAATAGGGGAAATTATGAAGGACAATTTTATAGAAACAACCACAATAACTACTATCATAATAATAACTTAACTTTAGAAAATAATTGCGAAAAGATAGTGAATAGGGGAAATGAGAAAAATAGGATTATTGCCGAGAGAAAACTTTTGATAATGGAGAAAAGTGTACATCCTGTAAGAAAAACTAGTGGAAATAGGGATATAATTATAAAATAGGATAGTTTAACAATAAATTAGAATAGGAAAAACATAGGATAGAACAATCATATATTAGGATAAGAGAATTAAATTAGGATATCATCACAAATTAGGATGGATTCGTCGATAGGTATTGTACATATTGTAATATTAGAAAACAATAGAGCATAAGATAGGTTAATAATAAAATTTAGAATAGGTGGATAGGTATAATATAATCAAAATAGGAATAGGGATGTAAAAATAATGCAGGAGCTGTGTTTATAGTGAAACAAAATAAAAATAAAATATTTTTGACCAATGTAAGTTTTGTGTCACGTTGGGCGCCAAAACCAAAATTTTTCAAAAATTTTTATTTTAATTTGGGGGATTAATGCTGTAATTATAGGGTTAATTTAGGGGTAGGTTAAGTCATAGCGGTCGTAGAATAACCAAGGAAAACTCCCAAGTAGCAGAAGCACGGAATTACATATATTAGAAGAGTAAATAGGTCATTATAAAAATTATTAAAACACATATCCAAGAGTAGCTACTAGCAAAGATTAGAATTTAAAAGTGTAACGAAACGCATTGAAATTAAACCAGTGAAAAACCTGCGTGAATTGGCTAGATAAACATTCAAAAAGTGTGTTAAGATATTATCGTAAACGCACGCAGAAATTATGCATTATTTAAAAGCGTACGTGATTTAAAAGAATCACAGTTGTTCGAAAATCCAATTTTTAGGAAATAAACAAACACCAAATTTTTCAATTTAGATTAGAATAAGGCCAACAAACAACACTACGTAATCGATATAAACGAAAATTCCCTAGATTTCTGAAGTAGATGTGAGGTATAACATTTAAATTACGTGACCTAGAGCACCGCGTCATGCAATTAAAATACATACAATTAGTAAACTTTTTAAAATAACAAGCACCTGAAGCCAACGAATCACAAACAAAAGGGGGCCGATCCTATAAATATCTTGAAAATTGAATATCGAATTAGTCTACTTTGAAACTGGGCAGTTACTATACTTGAAAGTGCTAAATATTTACGTGAATAGTAAATTAAATTAACAGTGAAATTCCAGAGTGTATAATTGTGCAAAGAATGCCGTACTTGTGAAGACTAAGTAAATTTAGGAAATTACACCATTTCCAATAATAAATAAAACAGGGCTCTCAATTACCATCTCAATTAGAATCTGAACAACATCCGAAAACTACCATTACAATCTTAAATTACAATCAAAAGAATGTCACGATTCCTGTTAGAACTTTAAATAACGAGCCACTACGATCAGAAACACAATTTTAGAGAATGCTGCCTGTTCAATCAAATTGATGGTAAATATTCTATTGCGGAAATGAAAAACCTTTCATTGGAATAAACGCACCAATAACGATTTGGATATCGACTTAAATTCTTAGAAGCACCTATAAAACCACTTCAGGTTAGAGCTTTTGATATGACTTATTTTTAAAGCTGTTTTATCTCAAATATTTTGGATATGATTTATTTTAAACTGTTTTATCTCAATAATAATTTAAAGTGTAAGAGTCGACAAATTGGGGTTTTTTGTGTAAATTTATGAAAAACATAGACATCTTGAAACGTTTCAATAGGTCTTTAAAGGTAAATAAAAAGCTCGTTTTGCTGGCTTGATTTTCTAAAAATTTGACAGATGTATATGATTTAAAAAGGGAGAAAATATTTAAAAGGGTTGTAAATATTAAATCATTATACTGTGTATTGTAGAAGTGCTTTATTTAATTGAATCAGCTAGTCGAGGCAAAAGAAAATTATAAATTAACATTTTGACAAGTGCTTGAGTGGTATAAAGGTAATATTACAGCATTTTATGTACGCCCAAGCCGTGGAGCGAGATAACAGCAATATATATATATATATATATATATATATATATATATATTGTTGTGGACGTCTAGAATATCGGTTCTCATACTTAGGCCAACCTAAAATTTTGTTAAAAATTATAAAAAAAATAAGAAAATCTTGCAATACCTCTGTAAGGCCTCCTTCAATGTTTCTGCACACTCCGGCTAGCTCTAAAATCTGCTTTTTTCTGAATATTTACCATCCTAAGGTTACTCTTTTTCACATATACAGTCAAATAAATTACCACTCAAATAATGCAACAAGACATACAACATTTTTATTTATACATATTGAAAAGTTTCCATTATCAAGAAAATATTTACACATTTGTATATACAGTTTCAAAAATTGTTACAATCTTAATCCTTAAACCTTTTGAAATTTCATGATTTGTATTTTTTTTAACAGTTTTTTTTTATACGAGTAGATGGGCCCGTTGTGGAACCTTAATTTGACTTTTATTCAGGTCTATGGTGAGCTCAGTATAAACCCAGTTACTTTAAATGCCTAAAAACGTCGCATTTTTGGTTAAAACAAATTTAAAGACCCGTTTACTCCTAACATCAAAATTTTTATGTCATTTAGTAACACTTATAAATGATAAAAACCATTAGTCCTTTATATACAGCTCTTTATATGAATTCTACTGGTAACGAAATACACCCCCAATAAGTCTAATCACTCAAGCACAAAATAACAGCACAAATGTTCAAACAAAAGCAAGAGAAATTAATTTCATTACCTGGAGTAAGCTTTTTTTATCATCGCCTCTGAAGATGTTGTCCATACACTTCGTCGTTATACCTAGATCCAACCTATTTTCACTCGCTATCCAAATCTCTGCAGCTGCCTTTAGTGTTTCTACCTCGATACTTGACTAAAGGAAGCTAATCACCTTCCGCAATCACTAAACCTCACGCATTCTTGTTTCAAGCACTTTTCAACTCGCTTACCCTAGTACCATCCTTCTATTTGCTTGTTGAGTGTAGTAACAGCATCGTCAATTAACCAGCACTCACTTGTGCAGAACACACGTTTAAAAAAACTACCGACGTGCTTTACTAATACCGCTTTACACTTTTAAATTAGGATGTTAAATGTATGTTGTCCATCTCGTCTGGATATTTTCTAATTTCCGTTTCGTCTACGTTTCCTATAATTGATTCTGTTTCCAGTACGTTAAGCTGTATTCTACTTAAAGCGTCTGCGTTATTATTATAAATTCTTTTCTTGTATATTATCTCGTAGTCATATCCTTCTAATCGGAATCTCCATCGTTGTAATTTTGAATCAGGTTCTTTAAGTTCGCATAGCCATACTAATGGTCTATGATCGGTGTATATATAAAATTTTCGTCCGTATAAGTATGGTCTAAAATACTTTGTTGCCCAAATTATGGCTAACAATTCTTTCTCTATGGTGCTGTATTTTTGTTTGGTTTCGTTTAATGTTCTGGATGCGTAGCTGATGGGTTTATCGTTGCCTACTGTTCCTTGGCTCAATACTGCGCCTAATGCTACATTTGATGCGTCTGTCGTTAATATGAATGGTTTAGAAAAGTCGGGGTGTTCTAATACGGAGTGATTTGTTAATATACCTTTGATTTTATCTACGGCTTTAATGAATTCTGGGGTATGTACAATTTTATTTCCTTTCTTTAAACAATTTCTCAGGGGCTTGGTTATTTGAGCTTAACCTTTAATAAATTTGCGGTAGTAACCACTAAGTTCTAACAATCCTTTTATTTCTTTATTCGTTTTTGGTATGGGGTAATTTAGTACGGCATTTGTTTTATCGGGGTTCGGGGTGTTATTATATGTCCTAAAAATGCTACTTCTTTCTGTAAAAATTCGCTCTTATCTAATTGCACTTTAAATTGTGCTTTTCTTAATCTTTCGAACATTTCTCTTAATCTTTCTATATGCTCCACTAATGATGTTGAATAAACTATGATATCGTCTAGGTACATAAGACATTGTTCGTTGTGTATCCCACGTAGTATATTGTTCATAACTCGTTGGAATGTTGCGGGTGCGTTCTTTAATCCAAATGGCATCCTTTTTTACTTGTAATGTCCTCTAGGTGTGCTAAAGGCTGTTTTTGGTTTATCTTTTTCCTCCATTTCTACTTGATGGTATCCTGAGGCTAGATCTAATGTCGAAAAATATTGACACTTGCCTAATTTATCTAAAATTTCAGTTATATTTGGTAGTGGGTATTTATCGTCTACCGTTTTTTCATTTAGTTTTCCATAATCTACTATCATTCTATATTTTCTTTTTCCTGATGCGTCCAATTTTTTGGGTATTATTAATACGGGGCTGCTCCATAGTGGATTGGAGTGTTGTATGATATCTCGATCTAATAAGTCGGCTACTTTCTGTCAGCTTCTTCCTGACTTGCCTGAGGTGGTCGGTATGCTTTTGTAAATATGGGTTTGTTATCCGTTAGTTCGATATTGTGTTTGACTGTATATGTAAATGTTAGGGGTATTCCTTCGCAATGGAATATGTCACGGTATTCAAAACATAAATTTTTGATTGCTCTTTGTTCCTCGTGATTGATGTCGGTATTAAAGTGGATGTTACTTAAATTTTCTCTTAACATTTCGTCGTTTTATACGGGGTTGTAATTGTCGTTTAAATTCTCGTCTATTTCCATTTCGTTAAAATTTAATTCTTCCACGTTAATTGGGTTTGTTAAAGATAGTTCTACCGGGTAGTCATTTGTATTTAAAATCATCGTTGTGGCATAATTATCCTTTATTTGTACTAATGCGGTTGGGGTCTCTACTCCTTGTTGAAATGCTATATAATTTATTATTCCTAATTTGTTATTTGAATTTACTGGGATTTTTAAACTTTTCTCCGTTCGGGGTTCTATTGTGTATTTTTTTCAACTTGGGTATTTTGAAATTTAATGGGGATTCGTCCATATTTCGTTCTTGAGTAAACAGTTCTTTATGTCGATGTTGGCTCCTAACTTTCTTAGAAGGTCCATTCCTAATAGTCCGTCATATTTGTCATTGAATTCGAAAATGCAGAATTTATGCTTCATTTTTACGTTAAATGTTTTGGGTAAGGGTATGTTTGCTACGAATTGGTGTAGGTTTGTTTGATGGGCGGTTTTAATTTTAAACGGTTCTCTTTCTACATAGTCTATATAGTGTTTCTTTACGGTTCGCGGGCTAATTAATGTTTTTGAGGATCCGGTATCGATTAACAGTTTAAATTCGGCATGGGGTATTTCTATATAAGGTCTAGGTGGTTTATATTATTTAGGTTTATTAAGTTTTGTCGTATATAAATCGGTCTATCTTAAAATTTGAGCACGCGTTTTTTTCGTCGTCCTCGTCATAAGTTTCGTATGATTCGTCGCTTTCATAAGTTTCTACATGGTTTGATTGATTGTTCGTACTGGGCTAAATGTAATTATTCTGGTCATCTTCATATTCCTCTACTTCTTGATGAAATAGTTTCTCCGATGTAAAAGTGCATTTTTGGTTAGGGTTCGGTCGAATGTGTGTTATTTTTGTATTTGTTCTGGAGTTACCAGATGAGGTATCCATTGGTGTGGGTTTATAATAATTATTAGGATTGTTGTTATTATTTGTCATTGGTGAGTTTCTAATAGGGTTCGCGTTGAATGCTGGTCTTTGTTGATTTACGGTTTGGTTGAATCTTGGTTAAAATGCGGGTTTCGTAAAATTCAGGTTAAACGTTGGTTTTGAAAAATGTTTATATTGTTATTAAAGTTTGCGTTATTAAAATTTGGATTATTGGTTCGCGGTTGGTTTGTCTGTGTATTGAATGGGGTAAATTTTTGTTGGAGATTTGTTTGTCTCGCGGGTTGTATAGTTTTATTAGTGAATAACTTTTATTTGCGTTGGTGATGGATAATCTGCTTCTGTAGTACATTACGTTTTTTCTTCGATTATCATTTTCATAGCTTCTTCTAAATTTTGGGGATGTTGAAATCTGACTTTGTCTGATAGTCGTTCTGGTAGTGCCTTTAAATATGTGTCTAATGCCATTCCATCATACATCTTTGTTTTTAAAAGTCTGATATTTTGGTCGGTTTCTTCAATTTTTAGTTTTGCCAATACTAAATTTTTTACATCATGGGATTTCATTCCAAATTGGTACGGGTATTGATTATTTTCCATTCTAAGGTTTGTTAAGTTGTATACTAGGCATTTTACGTTACGTTGATCGCCAAAATATCCAATCAATACCCGTTTGAAATCTTCCCATTGTTCTAATTCATCTCGACTGGCAATTAATGTTAGTGCCCTTCCGGTTAGTTTGCTGATAATATGGCGTAGTAGTAATACGTTACTTTCGTTGTCACCTGGTTTATAGAATTTTTTCAAAAATAGTTTAAATGCGGTAATGCAATTTACTAGTAGAGTTTGATCGCGATTATAATTTAGAATGGTTTCCAAGTAAAGCTTCATATCTCCACTCATTTTGGCTGGAGAGGTTGTTCTGGTAATTAATATTTAGTTTTGATTTTAATTAATTTCAAATTTTGTAAAATAGGGATTTATTTCGCAGTTTGTATTCTTTCTTGCTTAGGTTTATTAATTTTTCGTTCAGATTGCGTCGAGTTACTTGCTATTTTTAGCTTTGGTCGTTTTAGATTAGTTAAAGAATTGAGTTACTTGTATTGTATTTAATTGCACGGTGATGTGATTATTTTCTTGGTTTTCCGCTTGATACTGTCTTGAACACGTTTATTTTTAACTCGTTGATGTTGATTTTATTGTAGGTTTGATCTCTGAAATTTCGATGTGACTGAGTGCTTTTCGTGATGATTTATTTTACTTTGTTTGCTTTGTGTCAGTTAAAACTTTTTATTTTAATTATGCTAATTTAAGTGTCTGTTGTAGTTATTTCTTCCCGTGGGTGGCTGTAATTTATAAGTGTGTCTACGATGCTTCTTGTCTTATAAACTTAAGTGTTAATTATAAAGTTTGCAAGGTTTCGTTTTTTGCGTTATTCAAAGTTGCATACAATGTTTCAAACTACTTTAGGTGTTATTCAATCTTTGTGAATGCTGTGGTATAATTAAATATGCAATTATACTTTTCTAAAGGTGTTATTTTCAGTTGATGTAAAATGAACAGCGTTTTTTCTATAATTAGTTATAGTGTCATGTCCAGTAATGTTTATACTTTGTTAATTGCTGCAGTATTTTAATTATAGAATGTCAATATAATTGTGCTCTTTATAAGTTTTCAATAGCCTTTCAATAGCGTAATTATGTAGGTTTCTTAGGTTAATTTATAATTAGACGTATTTTTCGTATTTAAGACCATGTTTGATTAATAATGCTTTAATTTTATTCTGGTAGATTGAAAAGTTCTCGTATACATATATATATATATATATATATATAATATATATATATATATATATATATATTTAGATTTGCGATGCGTTTTGATTAGCTTTGTTTAGTAGATGTATTCGTATTGAGAAATCTTCGTATTTGTTGCGTTGGGTGAATGATTTGTTTAAAGATGAAACACGTTTGGTTTTGCGCTTTGTTAATTCTATTAATAACTGTAAGGTGTTTCTATTACTTTATAGAATGTGATGAGTTTGCGTCTGGATAATTCGTTTGATATTTTCTTTGCGCATTACAAAGATCTCGGTGTTAATTCGTGATTTAATTTCGCTTTATTTTTGGGGTATTGCTCCAGTTAATGTCGTATTGTTGAATTAGAAATTCGCTTTTGTTTTTTCTGTTATTTTTTGCGTTAGTTAACTATCGTGATAATTGTCTCAAGTACGCGTATAATGCGTCTTTTGGTTCTCTATAGTTTTTTATAAGTTTTTTTTAACAAAAAATAAATTTTCTCAAAAGTAACTTGAAAATAATTCCTTGCAGTAGCTAAGTGAATTACTTTCATCAAATAGCACAAAACAGTAGTACTAATAGTCAATATATATATATATATATTATATATATATATATATATATATATATATATATATATAAATCATAAAATCTCTTATACTAGCAAATATCAAATATGTTTGTAGAAATAAAAAATTCAATTGGTTTAAGGAAAATGAACTTACACTAATTGTTTTGTTGATTTCAAGGAGTCGTCGATTTCTGTACTTCTTCTACGTCGGTTTTTAGATTCGATTTATGCTTGCATTTTCTCCGGGTTTTCTTTTGTTGAATTTGAACGATTTTGTTTCGCCTTCAACTTCTGTTTGTTTGTTGGGTTTCAACGATTCTTGTTTCGCCTCCAACTTCTGTTTGGTTCTGTCAAATTCGGAAGTGAAATTCCAGACCACCAGTTCTTCGTATTTGGGTTCCCTAGTGACCGTTTGACATCCGTACCGCTGCGCCAGTTAAGGTTTGTGGCTTGGGAGCTGCTTTTTTAAAAAACAGTTCCAAACTTCTTAACAATTTTATTTTATTAATACAGAAATTAAATATGGAATTTTGACAAGTTACAATTGCACATTACTTTAATTCGAAATTAATTACTAATTGTACTATTTTGAGTAGTAAATAAACTGCAATGTAAAAGCGGATCACTTGTTTGACTGTCGTCAACTGGGGCTCCCTGGCTTTTTATAATATCCCTACCCCCTCACATGGCTGTGAAAACTTGCAGATCTCATGTCTGCTTACACTTAACTCTATTCATAATTACATTGTTGTAATCTAAATTTCTAAATAATCACGGTACCTGACCGTCTGTGACCTGACATCTGCAGTGTCACTACCGTCTGCGATACAAAGTAGCGCTTTCGTTCTCATGAACGTTAATAAACTTTATAAATTGTCCTTGTTTTACAAGGTTGCACTTCACTTGGCGTATTCTTAACACTTTCTAGTAATTTTCTAATTATTCTATTTTAATATGTATACATCAATTGGAAGATACATAACTCGCTTAAACAATATGGTGCTACATCGTATTATTTTTGAATGTCCGCAGGCGGCTAAAGGAACTGTTTCCAAATGCCGGGATGGGACGTGGGTCATGATACCTTCCTGCACCGTTACCATAACCCTCACAAAGCCTGGACCTCACTACACCTGACAATTTACTGTGACGCATGATAAAGAAAGAGATTTGTAAACAACAAAAAGTAAACGACGATGAACTAAAAGGCGGGGATCGCATAACCTTCCAAAAGATCACTCCTGTTATGCTGCAGCGGATAAACACAAGAACGTGGTGACTCATAAACCTTTTTGTCAAACATGGAAGCGTGTACACAAACGATCTTACTAAATAAACAATGAATCTCGAACTATCGTGGATACAATGTTAAAAATGATACAATATGATTCATTATAAATGTTCACATTCGCCCATAAATGCTTTTGCAGTCATAACACTGTTTCTCTGAATGTCTAACTGTCCTAAGCTAATAACGTGTAAAGGAACTTCTCGGTCAGTCTGTATATGTAGAAGGAAATGAGGTTGTTGTCTTATAAAGAAAGACATTTGACAGGGCACTTGTTAACGCTTGCCAACTATACCGAAAATAAACAAAGGTGAAAGAAATTCAATAGAATTCCATAGAGTAATTGTTGCTCTTTACTAAGATTAGAACATAGAACCATAATTTCAAATGGAATACCTTTCTTGATATTTTCTTAAGGAGGGAAGCTTTATTTGGCATAAAGTTTGATGGAAACATGAGCTTTTTGGTAAACATAACCAGCGGAGGCGCTGTCAATATTCCACTTCTAAAATACACCCTCAACGTTTTGGTCTAAGCGAAATGTAATGTTTGCACTGCTTGCTTTTCTTTATATTATACACCTTAAACCAATGTATGCCATTTATCTTGGAATAAGTTATTTAGATATATACACCTGATTGTATATTATGTGAATCGCCCACCGTTCTAGTTATAGATCAGTATTTTTCAAAAGGAGTTGATTCAAACAAAATTTTTGTAAGTGAACTTAGTTTCTATTTAATTAATAACCACAAACTAAGAAATTACCAATTAAGAGTGCAAAGAAAAATAATTTGAGCATTAACAACTTAAGAAAGAAATACATAGAAATAGTTCCAGAATACTAAAGAAACTAACTCTTGTTAAGAATCAGTGTAAAACTACGAGAGAGAGAGAAAGAGAGACAACGAGAGAGATGGACGGAGTGAGGGGGGAGAGGGGGAGAAGGGGAACGGGTGACAGAAAGAAGGAAAGAGAGAGGAAGAGAGAGAAAGAGGGTGAGAGGATGAGAGTGAAAGAAGGAGATAGGGAAGGGGTGAGAGGGAGTGAGGGAGAGAGGGAAAGAGTGAGAAGGAGAGAGGGTGAGAGGGGAGAGGGAGTGAGAGAGAGAGGAAGAGAGGGAGATAGGGAGAGAGTGAGATAGGGTGAGAGGGCGAGAGAGAGAGAGGAAAGGCGCAAAAGACATAAGAATCTGAGAAGTAGAGAGAGAGGGGGGAGACAGGAGGACATTTTTATTACTTGCGTATTCGTTTTATAACATAACAATATCTAGTTTGCTTTTTCGACTCTGAATAACACTTAGGTAATTTTGACTGTAACGTGCAGCAGTAAATAGAATGTTATCCAGATTATCCGCCACATTACAATGAATTTTAGAATATCCGCTAAAGCTCTATTTCTAATTCTAAAAGCACAGAAATGATAATGCCACATACCGCATGCACTAAATTATTCTCGATATATTTTTCTATGTGGAGGTATAACTCGTCGTTTGAGATGACCCAACAACTGAATTTCAAACTTTCCAAATCTTTAGTTTTGAGTTATAGACCTACAGTTTTAGGAATAAGAGCTAAAGGGTCTCTCCTTCTTGCATTCTCAAATTATGTAGAGGCTAACCGCAACATACTTCGTAGAGTGCACTCGTCGGGCATAGCCTGTCATAAATCAAGTATAACAGTTTCAGCTTTGCAATTTTCGGTTTAATGTGATAACACTCCTTTTTGAAATGATATACTTTCAAGACGCGTTAATTTGCAGACGCGTTTTGGTAGCTGCTTTATGACTGTACTTTCGCCTACTTTGAATAATTTTCGTTCCTTCCTACGCTTTAGCGTAGTCTGAACTTTCTGTAGTTTGAGAAGCAATTTAGGTGTTTTAAACATTCGTCTACTAATGTACGCACGCTTCCTCTTCTAATATTAACTGTATCAATAAAGTTGGAATTAGATTTACATTGAGCAATTGCATTTGCTAGCAAATTTAGTTCAAAAAGTTTCACCATTTGTGTGTAGAAAAAATTTAAAATACCCAAAATTGATGTACATAATATGAGGGGATATTGATGTATTCCTAAAATACTATTGACTATTCAACATAGTTTCCTCTTAGATAAATGAACTAAATAAAGTGATCCTTCAACGCCTCTTACACATAATAAAAAGGCATTATCTTGCAAAAACGCAACACCTCTTTCGCAATTACTACTTGTTTTCTTAATTTTCTTTCTCAGGGTGGTCAGTAATTTAGAATAGTAATCGTCAATGGAAGTTTGGCCTTTTATAGATAATCGATCATAATTATTCACGAATATTCAAAAAACTAAAGCAAGTACTTTCCCAGCGGATTTTTGAACTTGAAACGTTTTAGTCTTTGTAAAACCTCGATGCTTCTACTGTATCTAGATCTTTTCAAACTGGGCACAGATTCACTGTGATGATTCTGCTCTTGTTCGTTTGTGTTCGGCGTTCAAGCATTTGGGAAACCATTTTGCAGAAATTATTTTCATACCTAAATCGTCATCAAATATATGATTGACGCATTCATATGAAATATGTAATGCCTCGTTTATATGTTTCAATGCAATTCGACGGTCTAATAATATCATGTCATCAACTGAGACAATATTTTTAGTGGTGGACATCAAAATCGATTTTCCATGTCGCTTCTCATCTTTAACGGAAAGTTTTCCTCTCTTGTATGGCGCAATTCAATTTTTCACACTAGTAGCATTGATAGCCCAGTGTATTAAACATATCTTCGTAAATCATTCTATCCTTTAAAGACTTCAAATACAGGTAGTAGCTATCACTTCTTGGCGAAATACTGCAATCCATTTGTTGCCGGTAACTTTCACAATTTTTATGTCAGTAATTTGTACTGGTTTTGGTACACAATTCTCATAATGATTAGAGAATCATAATAATTGCACTTCGCAAGGGCTATCTGCTTGAATAGCTGTTGTTTTCAATTGACAAAAGTATTGGCCGGGTGCCACTTTTTGCATTTCTCGTTTGTGATTCCATACCTAAGTTCATTTAGGGAAAAGAACTTGGTCTTAGAGATAATAACTTGATATTGCCTATTAAGATCCATGGGGAAAGCAAATAAATGATAATAATTGTAAGGGTAAATGTATTACGCGTTTGTCTATTTATGTATTCTACAAGCTATTGGTACAATATACACGTTCACATAATACAAATTGACATTTACTCTTGGACTTTCAAAAGCGTATGACTAATTAACTTTACACGGTATAATTTATACTTGACATTTAGATATAGACTAACTCTGTACTTCATCAGCGGTCTTATATATATATATATATATATATATATATATATATATTTCCTGAATTAAATGGATGATTCATACCCCGGTATTTGCTAGAAGGGTCTAGGCTTCTGTAGTATATACTGTGATGGTGTAATAGCCAAATATCATAATAATTTATAGTTATTTCTTCGAATTAAGTTTTATGCATTTAAAAGGTGAGTGACTTGTTATAGGAAGTGAAAAGTGCGGATTTGTACAGGAAAACAATCGATAGGAAGTACACGTGCAACGAACTCTAGGCTAGGTGTAATTTGAATTAGTAAATAAGCATAATTGCATAATCATTGTTAGCAGTTAAGAACTAATATAGAATAAGATCATTATAAGTCTAACCTTCAGATGTAACAGTTGTACTGCACCTTAAAGTGATAATTAAAGTAAAGATGTGAAATGGTCTTCGACTTTGTTTTAATCACCTCTACTGAAGCCCCCAAGAGAACACTACATGGCGATCCTGCCAGCCCTACTAATTCTGCCAGCCCTGCCAATTCTGCCTGTCCTGCTAGTTCTACGGATTAAATTATAATAACCGAAATTTGAAATGGGCACTAGCAATTCCAAAGAAGAGGTAGTTGTTGCACAAACTGGAATGAATAATGGTTCGATAAATGGCTATACAAATTCTGAGGTAATAGGTATTACGTCAGGTACAATTTTAGCGTTGTTGGGTATTTTATTACTTTATAAAATGTTCAAGAAAATGTTGGACAAGAAGATTAGGAGAGAGGTCAGTAGAAGCCAGCAGATTGTATAGTCAGGATTATTTTATTTTAAGCTATAAAAATTAAGTACGAGTTAAAATTAATGACGGAACAGTTGAAGCAAATTTTAGAGGAATTTAAGATTTTTATTAAAAATTTAAATAAAGATGGTCAAGAAAGACGAAACGATTTAGATGTTACTAATAGGAAATTTGAATATTTGAATAGGTTATGCGAGGAGTATAGGTTAGAGAAAGATAAGATTAAAGTCGCAAAATTTGATAGTTCTGAAATTATCGATAAAGTTAAGCAGCACATAGCCATAATAGATAAGTGTATAGGAGATATTACTGAAGTTTTAAAAAGTAGGAAGTTAAGTATTTTAAGTAGGAAAAATCAAGACACCATGGGTGAAAAATTTGAATTAAAAGTAGCAGCCTCCATGATTCCAGCCATGGACGGTTCAGAAAATACCACCAAGCAAATGGTCGACGCAATTGAACTATATGATAGCTTGTTAGATGATAAAGGTAAGAGATTGTTAGTGAATTTTGTCATAAAAATTAAGTTAAGTCAAAATGCTAAAATGCGATTAGACAGTAAGTATGAGAATGTAGAAGCGCTTGTGAACGAAATCAAACATCACCTTTTAACTAAAAAATCAGCATCAGGATTGTCCGCCGAATTACATAACTCCAGACAAAATAATAAATCAATTGAAAATTTTGGTAAAACGATCGAGGAATTAATGGTCAATTTAACAATAGCTCAAGCAGAAGGTAACAAACAATCATTAAAAATTTTGACAGCCGCTAACGAAAAAATTGCATTAAACGTATTTACAAACGGAATAAGGGACGAAAATCTAAAAACAATTATAAAAGCTCGAAATTACGATAAATTAAAAGACGCCATAATTGCCGCGAAGGAAGAGGAAATTGCAAATAAACCTCAGCAAATGTATTAAACAACCGGAAAAGGTCGTCAATTTACTAGACGCGTAAAATATCATAACAATAATACAAATAGAAGTCAACGTACCTCACACACCAGGTATCAAGGTCGAGGAAATAATCCATGCACGTTCATGAACACTAGAGGTCGAGAAAATGCATACGTAAGTAAAACTGTAAGAGGTCATCAGTTTTATAATAGGGGAAACCATCGCAATTTTTACATCAACTCGTCAGAGAAAAACTGCACAGAAAATACATCAGACCAAACTAGGGAACCGAAAACATTTTTTCGAGACCCCCCGGAATAATTTAAGGAATGTTCACAACATTTTAAATATTAATAGTGTAAATTTCATAGAAGTAGGATACAATAACAATACAATTAAATTAATTTTAGATACAGGAGCATTAGTAAGTGTTATTTTCATTTCTAGTTTAACAACTAAGATAAATATTGATACAAATAAGCAAATTTTTATTCAAGGAGTATCGGGTAAAACAAAAGCAATTGGAACAGTAAATCTACCAATTAAAATAGGGAATATCTCAACTAATCATACTTTTGTTGTAATGAACGATTTCGAATCAGACGTAAATGGAGTAATAGGATCAGATTTTTTTAATAAGTACAGATCAAATATCGATTATAAGAATTATAAATTTACTTTCGTAAGTAATAATGTATCAACGTCAATTCCATTATTAGCAAACGAAGATTTATATACAATAATCCCACCACGATGCGAGGTTATCAAACATTTCAAAGTAAATTGCAAAAAGGAATGCGTAATAAGATCACAAGAATTATGCGAAGGTGTATTTCTAGCAAACGTAGTTGTAAAGCCAGTTAAAAATTTTATACCAGTAAAGTTATTGAATGCGAACGACACCGAAATTAAGTAACGAAATTTTAAACCTACCATCGAACGACTTTCAGATTACAAGATAGTTAAATTTGAAGAGTCAAAATTCTCAGTTGAACGTATTGATAAATTATTAAAAGACATTAACGTCGAAGGTTTGAATAGCGAAGAACAAACCATCATTCATAAGATTTCTGCTAAGTTTGCAGACGTATTTTATGTCGACAATGACCTACTAACCGTGTCAAACATAAGTGAGCAGCGTATTCAGTTACAAACAGATGCTAGATCAACGTACGTTAAACCATATAGGTTACCATATTCACAGAAAAGTGATATAGGAAAGCAAGTAGATAAAATGTTACATGACGGGATAATAGAACCCGCACAGAGTGTTTGGTCTTCACCACTACTAATAGTACCGAAAAAACCGGATAGTTTAGGAAACAAAAACTGGCGTGTAGTTATTGATTATAGACAATTAAACACTAAATTGCAAGATGACAAATTTCCGCTACCAAGTATCGAATCAATTTTAGATTCGTTAGGAGGTGCGATATATTTTTCACGTTTAGATTTATATCAAGGTTATTATCAGATAGGATTACAAGAACAGTCCAGACCGTGTACGGCATTTAGTACAGACAAAGGACAATTTCAAATGACTAGGTTACCGATGGGGTTAAAAGTAAGCCCGAGTATTTTTGCACGAGCGATGACAGTAGCCTTATCAGGATTAAATTACGAGAATTGTTTTACATATTTGGATGATTTAATTGTATTCGGAGATAGTTTAGAAAAGCACAATACAAATTTAGTAAAAGTACTCAATAGATTAAGAAAAGTCAATTTAAAATTAAATCCAAAAAGTGTGAATTTTAAAGAAGGAAATTTTATATTTAGGACACGTTATAACGGCACAAGGGTACAACCAGATCCAGAAAAATTGCAGTCATGCAAAATTATCCAACACCACTTAACGCAAACGACGTTAAAAGGTTTCTAGCATTTGCCAATTACTATAGAAAATTTATTCCAAAATTCGCTGAAATAACAGCACCGTTAAACAAATTGTCTAGGAAAGGTGTAACTTTCCAATGGACCAATGAATGTCAAGCAGCATTCGAACTGTTAAAACAACTTTAACAAACCCACCAATATTACAATACCCAGATTTTTCAGATAATAGTACGTTCATCTTACGCACGGACGCATCAGGTTACGCGATAGGAGCAGTTTTGTCGAATGGCGACGACAAGCCAGTAGCTTACGCAAGTAGAGCACTTAACAAAGCCGAAATAAATTATTGTACAATAGAAAAAGAGTTATTAGCTATAGTATGGGCAGTGAAAAAATTTAGACCATACTTATTTGGCAAAAAATTTCAAATTTTAACGGATCATAGACCGTTAGTATACTTATTTGGTATGAGTAATCCATCTAGTCGATTAACAAAATTTAGGTTAACATTAGAAGAATATGATTTTACAATAACATATATTAGGGGTACAGAAAACGTGACAGCGGACGCTTTATCTAGAATTATTATAGATTCAGATTATTTAAAGAATATGGAACGAGCGGCGGTTCACGAAAAAGTATATGTAACAACAAGAGCCCAAAGTAGAAAATTAGGCGACTCTCAAGTCGAATCAAAAGCATCAAAGGATGATGGGACTGATCACCCCAACATTGTTGAACTTTTGAAGCATCCGAAGGATGCAACAGAATTACGATTTGTATCAGAGGAGGAGTTTAACAGAATCATTAAATCCAATAAAGGAAATAATTTTGTTTGCATGCATGTATCAATTTATGATAGGAGTACAAATATAATTTATTTGAAGCAAGGATCTCGATCAGCGTCAGCCTTCGAAGCGTCGTTGAGAGACCTGCAATTTCTTCGTAGAGAATTTACAATTCCGGAATTTATTATTATAAAAAACGAAGAATCGAAGTCATTTTTAGATAACTGTAAAGCCGGCCGCAATTTACTTAAAAAAATGACATACGAATTAGTGTGATTAGGAAGTCACTAATATTCAAAACTCAGAAACGCAAAGATTAATCATTAATGATTTTCATTTATTGCCTACGGGAGGTCACGCGGGCATCAATAGAACATACAATAACATAAAACGATACTATTTTTGGTCAAGTATGCGAAAGGATGTAGAAACATTTATTAAAAAATGTAACGAATGTCAAAAACATAAACATTCAAATATTAACAAACAGCCGATGATAATTACAACCACAGCTTCCGAAGCTTTCGAAAAAGTTTTTTTAGACTTAGTTGGACCATTGCAACCAGATGCAAATGGAAACAGGTATATTTTGACACTACAGTGTGATTTAAGTAAATTTGTAGAAGCATATCCATTACCAAATAAAGAGACTGAAAGTGTAACTAGAGCGTTTGTCGAGAATTTTATTTTACGCTACGGCATCCCACGCGAAATTTTAACGGATAAAGGTTCAGAGTTCATGTCGGAGATTTTTAAGGAAACGTGCAAATTATTAAACATAAAGCAGTTAAATTCTACAGCTTATCATCATGAAACAATCGGTGCGCTCGAAAACTCACATAAAAATTTAGCAGCATATTTAAGGATCCAATGTCCGCAGTATTCAAATAATTGGAGCAGTTGGATACCTTATTGGTGTTTTGCATACAATAATTCAGTGCATACGGAAACTAAATATACCCCGCACGAATTAGTGTTTGGGAAAATTAATCAAATACCGTCAAACGTGGTAAACTCAGTAGACCCACTATATAATTTTGATAATTATCTAGCAGAACTTAAGTATAGATTGCAAGTCGCTGGAAATGAAGCGAGATATAATTTACTACAATCCAAAAGTAAACGAAAGCATAAGTTTGATATCAAAACTAAGCATATTAATTATAAATTAGGAGATAAGTTGTTGGTTAAAAATACATCTCTTAATAAAAGAGATCCAATATTTGTAGGCCCATATGAAGTAGTTTTAGATAAGAATCCTAATGTTATAGTTAAGATAGATAATAAGTTAGTAGAAATCCATAAGAACAGAACAAAATTATATATAACATAATGTAACACAATTGCAAGGAGCAGTATGAAACATGTACTACCAATTTATAAAATTTTTATTTGAAAAACAAAAATTTTTTTAGTGCACCCCGTCGAGGTGTGATGGTGTAATAGCCAAATATCATAATAATTTATAGTTATTTCTTCGAATTAAGTTTTATGCATTTAAAAGGTGAGTGACTTGTTATAGGAAGTGAAAAGTGCGGATTTGTACAGGAAGACAATCGATAGGAAGTACACGTGCAACGAACTCTAGGCTAGGTGTAATTTGAATTAGTAAATAAGCATAATTGCATAATCATTGTTAGCAGTTAGAACTAATATAGAATAAGATCATTATAAGTCTAACCTTCAGATGTAACAGTTGTACTGCACCTTAAAGTGATAATTAAAGTAAAGATGTGAAATGGTCTTCGACTTTGTTTTAATCACCTCTACTGAAGCCCCCAAGAGAACACTACAATACATTTCTTACGGCGGTTGTGTGTTTGACGGGTTGCCTAACAGTAGCTCGTAACAATATTATCCATAACACTCTAAAAAGTGGCGGGTGCGTTCTTTAAGTCAAACGGCATGCGATTGTACTCATAGTGTCCTCTGGGTGTACTAAAAGCTGTTTAGGTCATGTCTTTCTCCTCCATTTCCACTTGGTGGTTTCCTGAGGCGAGGTCTAACGTCAAAAAGTATTGACATTTTCCTAACTTGTACAATATTTCTGTGATATTTGGTAATAGGTACTTATCCTCTACAGTCTTCTTGCTTACTTTTCTGTAATCGATAACCATTCGGTATTTGCGTTTGCCTCAGGCGTCTAATTTCTATGATACAATTAGTACGAGGCTTCTCCATGGTGTATTTGAATGTTGGATAATATCTTGCTACAATAGGTCTGCTACCTGTCTATCTGCTTCTTCTTGATTTGCTTGAGGTAGTCTATATGCTTTGGTGAAAATCGGTTTCTCATCTGTTATTTGAATACTGTGTTTGACTGTGTTGGTAAAAATTAAAGGTATTCCTTCGCAATGGAATATATCTCTGTATTCAAAATATGAATCTTTTATTGCTCTCTTTTCTTAGGTATTAATATTATCATTAAAATGAATGTTAATTAGATGTTATTAAAACATTTAATCGTGATCTGAGGGATTGGAATTACTTTCAAAGCATTTGCCGATTTCCATTTCACTAAAATTTACTTCTTCCACTTCTATTGGTGTCGTTAAAGATACTTCTATGGGGTAGTCGTTTGAGTTCAAAATTGTTGTAGTGGCGTAGTTGTTTTTATATGTACTAACACGGTGAGTGTTTCTACTTCTTGTTGAAATGATATGTGATTTATGATTCCTATATCGCTTTTCAAATTTACTAAGACGTTTACGTGTTTTCTGTCCTAGGTTCGATGGTGTATTTTTGATCGTTTTGAATGTTACTGTTTTAAAATTTAATTAGTATGTGTCGGTGTTTTGTTCTTAATAACCGATTTTTTATATCAATATCCGCTCCTAGTCTTCTTAAAAGATCCATGCCTATCAATCCGTCGTACTTGTCGTTACATTTAAAAATACAAAATTTGCGTTTCATTTTTACATTGAGGATTTTTGGTAAAAGTCTCATCATCATCATTAGGTCTTCAGTCGTCATCGTACCATCATTGTTTCCTATTCCGAACTAACTTACACATTTCTCTGAAATTTGCAGTCTGCATATGTCACTATCTGATCTAGTACTACATCTACCTCTTTTTTCATATCTCAGCTTGTAATATATGCCATACTATTCCCCAAAAATGCCTTAGAACGTATTCTGCTCTTCTATTTCTCTTACTTTTTCCCACAGATATCCCTGTTCCCCTACTATTTCTATAACCTATTTATTGTTAACTTTGTCTGTCCATGATAACATCCTCATACATCTGAAGCACAGCAGCGGCCGTTTTTCTGTCTGCTTTTCCGACTGCCCGTATTTCATAGGCATACTGTGCTGTGCTCCACGCATATGCTTTCAACAATTTTGTTCTTGCTTCTATGTTTGTTGTCTTTCATCATAGACGTTGTTCTTTCTTGTTAGATGCAGTTCGGTCCCTTTCTATTGTTTTACAATTATATACCCTATTGCTCGGACATTCAGTGGTTGTGAAGAGGGATAAGGAGCCTGTGGCTGCCAAGTTCCCCCAGCACTTGAACATTTACCGATTTAATATTTTTTAATATATTCTTTCGCACAGTCATCATTAGTTGCAGATATTTGACAACCAGCACCTGTAGTTGTTTATAATAATCATCAGATTTATTTGCGCTTATTTTTTCGTCATTAGGTTTTCCGTCGCAAAACTGGTTGGACACGTACCTGTACTTATTTATATTTTGAGCTGGCCTACACAGTTTCCTGAAATTCTCACATAGCCTGTATACGGCTCGGTTCCCTTCTATTGTTTTCTAATTTTATGCCCTGTTTCAGCAAGATTCAGTGAAGGGAGTTAAGCAGCCTCTGGCTACCAAGGTCTCCAAACACTTAGACATTTTGTGAATTAATAGTTTTCCAGTAAATTCTTTGACACAATTAACATTATTCGAGAATATTGCACAACCAGTACTTGTAGTTGCTTATAATAATCATTATGTTTAAGTACAGTTACTTTTCTCGTTATTAATTTATCCATCTTGGGACTTGTTAGATGCGTACCTTCATTGATTTCTATTCTGAGCTAACCTACACATTTCACTAAAATTCCTACAGTCTACATCTTTCACTATCTGTGTGCAGTAGTTTAACCTTGGTCTCTCTTCTCGTTTTTCCTATCTTTGCATCTAATATATTCCGCACTATTCTCTCATGCCGTAGTGTGTGGCCTATTCTTCCGATATCCTATTTTTTACCATTTTCCAAATATTGTTTCTTCCCGTACTATTTTTAGTACCTCTTCGTTTTTAACTATGTCGTCAATGATATCTTCATCATTCGTCTGTAGCACCGCATTTCAAAGGCTTCTACTTTTTCTTGTCCGCTTCTCCTACTGTCCAGACTTCACAGCCCTACAGTGCTGCGCTCCACACATATGTTTTAAGCAATCTTTCTTTTGTTTCTATGTTTGTTGTCTTTGTACACAGTAGTTGCTTTTTCTTGTTAAATGTAGCACGGCCTTGTGCTGTTTATTGTTTTTTATCGTTTGCGCTTTTCCCATCTTGCGTTATTTGGCTTCGTAGGTAGCAGAAATCTTTAACCTCTCGTGTTACACATTTGTATTCTTGTTGTGACAATCAGTTTTTAAGGGTTTTATTCTCACTAATTTTCGTATATTTGTATATGTGTTTGTTATATTAAACTAAGCTTTAGTAATGTACACAAAAGGTAGTTTGGTTGCCTACCATATTCATGTTTATATTTACGTGTATATATTAATACAAAATTACTTACATATCATTTATTATCGAGCATTTAATATTGTAGTTAATAATATATCTAATAGTAAAAGAATATTTTTAGTTTCTAAATTAATAATTATTTGATTTCGTTCAAAACTAAAAGACTAATATATTCATTTGTAAATAGATGTCGTTGTCATATCGATAATTGTTAAATCACACGCAATGCATCTTTGGATATAAACAGCAGTGCCGTGTTGTAATTTACTTGCTATTTATTCGTTTTGTGTTAGTTATAGATGGCCAATTCATTAATTTTTGTAATTGATAAATTATTCATTTAAGGGTATAAACTGTTCGATATCAGGAAGTACATTTTCATACTAAGATTTACTCGCCATGTCAAAGTACAAATGTTATAATGCTCCGCCTGTTTACATTTTGTAGGAGAAAGATTGATTTCTAACTGTTAAATTCTGATAACGAGATCCATCTTCTTTTTGAATTGATCCGTCATACACAGTAGACCTAGTATGTTGCAGGCTCGTCTATAATTATTCTAATATTATTCAATATGTGAATAATCATCCAACGGTAGTTTGTTGGGATTTAAATAGAAGAAGCCATAGCGTATCGAGATACATTGTTATTTTGGTATTCAGCTTTTGTTGCTGGAATATACGCAACCACATGTCTGAGTGCATATGAATAGGGTGTAAGTGTATATTTGTGATTAATGCCTGAGATTAATTTTCACGTTCTTAGGTACCCTTATATTTTTATTTTAATGTTAACTTTAGTTGCGTCATTATTGTATTAGTGTTTGATGATGTTTGGTTGGAATTCGTATGTTGAGAGTATAAAGGTTGAAGCCATATGTTGGTATATTGTACTTAAGAGTAGTTATTAAACGTATTGTTATTTGCGTTGGGAGTATTATCGCAGACGAAGAGAATAGTAGATTTTCGATTTGAAGTGTATGAAGTGTTACAGATCCTTTATTCTACAGCCTATTTAAAGGACAACTTAATTATGTTGCTTCAAAGACCGAAGCTGGATAGGAAGATTGTTTATTCTTCCAGAGTTGAGTATTTGTGTTACGATTGTAAGATTCCTTTAACTGGCATTTATTTATATTTATATTGTTATTTTTTTCTTATTCTTATTCTAAATTCTTATTTTAGTTGACTTAAACCATCTGCATACATTTGGTCAATTGTTTGTTAATTATTTTACGTTTGGTTTACTTGTACTTGGAGCAGATAGTTAGAACGTGTTTCCAATAGATGTTTTGGTATACCTCAGTCTTATCAATAGTTTAATATAGTGAAAGGCCGTTGAACCTGATCTGACTTAGAGTCCACAACGCTCTTAACTTTGGACAGATAACCGTAAGTATTTATAGCTAGTCTGGGATTGAGGTAAGTGCATTGAGTTGCCTTTGAAATATCTGTTTCTGTATTATTTTCCTGTCATACCGTGCAGCAGCCTCTTCAAGTATATTTAGTTATCATATCTTGGAATTTGTTCTCACTTCGATAGCGTAGTAAATTTAGTGTAACACAATCCCCCGTTATAAAGAAGTAAAGTAGTAAAGTAGTAAATTTGGGAGCGTAGGTCCGTAGTATTGTTTTTGATTTATTTTCCCCTCCTTTGCATACTAGTACTTTAGTTTTAGTTTTGTTAATTTTCATACCGTATCTCTCTGTTAGAACCGTTTCTATTTCATTAAAAGCAGCTTTTAACTCTTCCTTGCTAGATGCTAATACCGCTATATCATCCGCAAATCTGAGTATATCTCCATAAATTGGTGTAGTTTCGTTTTGTGTGCTGTTCTGAATTTAAAAGGTTTTCCTTCTACAAAATTTAAATAATGTTCCTACACGATTTTTTGGTCTAATTAAAGTTTTTGAAGATCCTGCTTCGATTAATAATTTAATCTCAGTATGAAGTATTTCTATATAGACTAAAATGTGTTGATTAATATTGTTTAAATTAATTATGCTTGGTCGTATATGGTTTTGTCCAACTGAAAATTTGAGTACGCGTTTCCTTCATCGTCCTCTTTGTAATTTTCGTAAGGGTTGTCACATTCGTAGTTTTCTGAGTAATTTGCCTAATCATCTCTGCTTGGGTTTACATAAATACCTGTATCTTCGGGTATCACTTGATCGTTGAAACCTTCTACTTCTTTGTGAAATAGTTCCTTGGAAGTAGAGTTTCGTTTTTGTGTATTGTCGGGTTTAATTTGAGACATTTTACTGTTCTGCCTAGTGATGCCAGATGAAGTGTCTATAGGGTTGGTTTGTAGTAATTATTGGGGTTGCTATTATTTATCATGTGTGCGTTTAGGTTAGGATTTAGGCCATGTTCAATTTGCATTCTGATTGAATTTGGGTATAAATGCAGGTTTAAGAAATAGTTGAAATTGATTGTGGACTGATGAGGTTTGGATTATTAATTCTCAAATTACGCGTGTCGGTGTGCAAAATTATGCAAATTTGGGTTGTGTCGGTATTGATCTCGCTGCTTAATAGCCTTAATTGATTGATAATATTTGTTAATATTTAGATTGTAGATTTTGTTCCTACAATACATTACGTTTCCTTTCTCCATTACTAAATTCATTGCCTCCTCTGCACTTTGGGGATTTCTAAATCTAATTTTATCCGATAACCGCTTGGGTAATGCGTTTATATACGTATCTAAAGCCATTTGGTGGTATATTTTGATTTTTATTAAACGTACGTTAGGGGCCGGTTCTTCTAATTTACGTTTGGTTAAAATAAAACTTTTCACATTTTGATATGTAATATCAAATTGATACGGTAATTAATTATTCTCCATTCCTAGGTTTAATAAATCCCTAACTAAGCATTTAATATTGTGTTGATAGCCAAAAATCATTCCTACTCACTATTAAAGTTACAGCTCTACCGGTTAATTTACTTAAAATTAATCTTAATAACCACATATTTTTCTCAAGATCTCCTTGCTTATGAAAGCTTTTTAAAAATGTTTCGCATGCGGTAATGATTATACCTAGCAAGACCTGATTGCCATTATATGTTGGAATCGAATCTAAATATAATCCTAAGTTATTTGAGTTCATCTTGTGTGAATTACTTATTCTCTGTTACTTTAGTCAAGTTTGAACTAAAGTTATTTAAAGAATCGCTCACTGCTATCTTGGATTTTGTTTAATTACAAACCTCTGTTATAATTTCATCAATTTCAAACATTTGCTGAATAATTGTTGCAATAATAAATTGTACATAAAATGTGTATAAAAAATACTTTTCTTTTCAAATCTTATTTCCTAATATCAATATGCAATTGAAAAATATAGTAAGGAAAATAAACTTTAGGTACTCACAATAATTCAATTGTTCGTTCCATAGTCTTCGTTGAGAGCTTCTTTCTAAAAAGTTTATTTCCAAAAACACTACTATCAAATTTGTTTTAATTCTATATATACAAAAAATGCTTTATTTTTTTTACAACAACTTAAACGTTTATGTTCATTAAACGCAAAGTATATTCAATTGAAACAATACTTGAAGTTAATATTTAAATAAATCAGTAATTAATAATAACGTACGGGTAGCTTGAACAACTAACAATACTAAAGTTGTAAAGTTCAAAAACTGACTAGCGATCAGAGGTTCTTACAATTAATATGCAGCCTCATGTCTCACATCATTTTGTGGGTAAGTGCAGATCTTGCTTTCTGTAGTTTTTTGATAAATCATACATTCTCTTATTCTTAGTAATTATAAATGAGTCTGCTTGATTGTAGTTCATTGTTTCTTTACTTGTGGTATCAGGTTGCGTCTAGAATATAAAGTAGTCGTTTCCTATTCTTATTTCTGATATGAACTCTGATAACACTTAATAAATAACCTACCTTTATACAATATATCATGCTATTACTAAGACATATTGTTTACGTTTATTTTTATATACATATTAAGATAGGGGATATGTAACTCGCAGTGTTTTATGATGTAGTTCAGAGTTTGTTCAAGCGATTAAAAAGTTGCACTATTTAGTGCAAATGTTTAAAGTACCAGCTCAAAGGACTCTTTATTCATGGTATGTAATTAAAATAATTAAACAGAATAGAAAAAACAAGTATTGCCCACATATTTTAAACCACGTGTTTTAAAAAAATTTGTATTCTCTATAGTTTGATCCTAGGTATCTTTATGAACCATCTCTATTGTCTTAGCATCCATGACTGTAAGATAATTTAGTACGTCGCTATTATTTGACGCATCATCTGTTTTAAACGTATTTAGGTTTTTTTAAAATTTGTCTATAGTAGAAGAGCTAATATCATTACTTTGGTTTCCAACCAAATCTGAACAATGTAAATCATATACATAATTTACTCTACACATATATGTGTGTGGTGAATCCTTTTTCTTCGTCTTAGGTAATAGGGTATAGAAAATATACAAAAGTAAGTTAGGCCAACACTCCATATTAACGCATTTTCTATAACAAGCTCACTTTTCTACCATTCCTCTCTTAAGCTTTGTTGTATAAAGAATATAATTTCTTTACTCGTATTCTGCAGGAAATACACCAATCTGAAAATTAATTTCATGTATTTGCGTCACAAACCTTTGATCTTGAAATCGGTTCCTAACAGAAACGTATTTCCGTCAACAAGTGCACCTAATCGCTTTATTATATGAAAAATAGAAGCATTTAAACTAAACTTTTGACCATAGGAAACGGATACCGCAAATAGTTCTTTTTATGTTCCTCGTGGGTGCCAAATATCGTACATCTGATTGTGACTGACCATGTCTTTTAGTAAGCTCAGTTAAACGCTTTCTTTGTTAGAAACTACAATGAAATATGCATCTAAATCAAGGTCACAACTTAGGGGAACTACGTTGAATTCAATCTGGTCCTTAAAATTCAAGAGCTGATTCTAATTATGACACATACCTTCTATAGTGAATGCAACTTATCGAATGCCTATAAATGTCGTGGTGAGGAAATCAAATGCAGTTACATTAAGCCGAATCCCATTCGAAATACGCAGATTTTAAAATCGCTTTTGTTTTTTATATCCTGATGGGTTTTAGGAATTGGAAATTGATTTTTATAGAAACCGTTTTTTTCAATAAGTGCATTTACTGCTTTATCGTTGTATAAAAATACATACATCTAAATTAGGCCTTACATATTATTATTAGCTTCAGCCGTAACCAATTGCAGTGTACTTTGATATATTCTGTGACAACTTGTTTAAGTTTGAACCCGAGCTTTTATAAGTGAACAATACACTAACAGATGAACCATTTTGCCTAAGCCTGCATACTTTAGGAAATATACAAAACTATAGGGTAAATACAATTTTTTTTTAGTTTCGTGATAGACTTGACATTAAAGAAAACGTATTCCTATAGAGTAAAAATCTCCACTAAGCAAAGCAGTATATGACTATCTCGTAGGGGTATTACTAAAATAAAAAACATCTAAGCACAGTTAACTGAAATAATTTTGTATCTTGTGCAAGGAGACACTTTGTCGTCATCGCCTTTTAAAGGAAAGCGTATTAATATAATAATGGTTTTAATTTTAATATTTATATAACAAGAACCATAATGATTACTAAAACATTCAAAAATTCTAAATACTTAACACTGAGTTATTGTGGCAAAAAGCGTTTGCTTGCGTGCTTTACATCGGCAAATTCTTTAATTAAATTTTGTATATTATAGGGGGCTACTATTAACGCGTTTTACCAACTTAAAATAAGTAATAACAAAAGTCTTTATTACTCACTGTTCACGAGTCTAATTAGCAGTATATGCCTTATTTATAGATGTTTTCAGTCAAATTACCAATAAAGGACTATAACAATAATGTTCTTTACAAGCACCAATATCTTCTTAAACTAAATTCTTAACCATAGGTCTATTAACAACACTAACACTACTATTTATTTATTACACTTTTATCTATTTATGTATTTTACAAGCTGGTGGCACAATATACACGTTCACATAACACAGATTTATATTTACTAAAAGACTCAGAGCGTAACGAACAACTACCTATATACGATATGATTTATATATGATATTCTGATATAGACTAACTCCTACATTAATCGCCGATCTTATATATACATTATAATTAAATAGATGACTCATACTCCGGTATATGCTAGAAAATTCTAAGCTTCTGTAGTATATACATTGCTTACGGCGCTTGCGTGTTTGACGGGTTACCTAATAGTAGCTCGTAACACTACCTCCTTTTTAAAACCGTTACCTCTCGTAACTGTAAATACATTTTGACGCCAATTCGATGACTGATGACGGTATCGACAGCTATCTCTTCCGGTGCATTCACCACGTCATTAAAAATAACAGTCAACACTCTTTTCTTGGTCTTGGTAGGCAACCGGCTAATAACAACAAACAAGGACCGGGGCGTTGGTTCCTGGAAGATTACTTCAAGCATATTTCGGACTATTCTCCAATCTAAGCGATACAGCCCACAGCCGAGCTTGGGCACCGCTAGTCTCGTTACTCCATTTCCATCATCTGAGCTTTAAGATTCAGCAAAGCCTCCCATAGATGTACATATCTAGGTCTCTCCCATGAAGAATTTTTGGTGACCAGATAGTAAACATAACAATTTTTATCCTGAAGAACCAAAGGTTTTTCCACAGTTGGCTGCTGTCGTACTAATTCATCCACACATTCAAACTTTTCCTTGAAAACAACAGCTATTTCTCTTGACATTTCCAGATCTTGAACTACGCAATGTGCAAGAAAATACTCTTCTGATGCTCTAAACAGATCTTGCTGTTTTTCAACAACAACGCCAATTCTCGCCTTAGCGGAACCACCATACGCCGCCATAGAACTCTCAAAATCTACATTTGACTCATGATTAATAACTCGCCGAATCCCATTCCAGCATAGCCAGCATAGGATGTTAAGCGGTCAAAGTGTACCACTTTCGGTTTACCACAGGGAGATCATCTGATCCGGTACACTACGTCATTAATTCTCTTTAACACTTTGTACGGGCCTTCCCATTGTCTTTGTAATTTTGGTGACAATTCACGCTTTCTTTATAGATTGTACAATTACAATAAATCTCCAGGTTTGTAGCTACCTTCTTGTGCTCTCGTGTCATATTGTGATTTTATTCGATCGCTTGCTGCCTGGATACTCTTTCGGACGTTTTCGTGAACGCTATTTGATCTTTCACGAAGCTTACTAACAAAATTTTCACCTGCGATCTCTTCTCCAGGTTTAAATCCAAACTGAAGATCACATGGTAGCCGTAATTCACGTCCTAACATTGCGCAAGCGATAGAGTATCCTGTGCTGTCATGTACCGAAGATCGGTAAGCCAGTAGGAACAAATGTAAGTATTGGTCCCAGTCTCGTTGATGTTCAGAGACAACTTTGGCTAGGTACTTTCCTAACGCCCTGTTCATTCTTTCAACCATTTTATCACATTGGGGATGAAGTGGCGTAGTTCTTGTCTTCCTGATTCCAAGATGGTTGCAGACGTTCTGAAACAACGCTGATTCGAAGTTTCGACCTTGATTGGAGTGTAATTTCAACGCAACTCCAAAGCGACAAAACAACTCCCTGACTAGTGCTTCTGCAACCGTCTCGGCTTCTTGGAGGTATAGCATACGCTTCCGGCCATTTGGTAAAATAATTCATTGCAACCAAGATGTATTTATTTCCTTTCTCTGATTCAGGAAACGGATCAGCTATATCAATGACCACTCTCTCAAAAGGATTCCCCACGTTATATTGTCTCATTGGGGCTTTCCGCTTTGTAACCTGGCCATTACCAGAGGCACATAACTCACATTTCCGGCACCACTGCTTTACATCTTCTTTACAGTTCACCCAATAAAATCTTTCTCTCACTCTTTCGAGAGTTCTTTTCACGCCAAAGTGCCCTCCTGAAATGCCATCTTACAAGTGCTGCAACACTTCCAGCACTCTTCTTCTCGGCACTATTACTTGAAGTTGTCTCTCAGTGCCATCTTCACATTCCAGGCGTCGTTTCTAGATTCTATTTTCAATCACCAAGGAGTCCCACTGTGCCCAGTATGCCTTCAAGCTCCTACTTAAAATACTAGTTTCCTCCCAAGCTGGTAGTGTTCTTCTACTTTTCCACTCAATCATACGTCCCAATTCGGCGTCATTCTCCTGGTCTTCTCGCATTCTTTCGGGTTGCCAAGTATCATCTATTACCGTAATTCTATGATTGACACTTATTTTCTCTTCCATCTTGGAGCAATGTCCGGACAAGGTTTCCTTGACAGAGCGTCTGCATTCCGATGGCTAGTTCCTACACCATGTTCTGTTTCAAAGTCATATTCCTGCAGCCTTTCTAGCCACCTTGCAACTTGCTCTTCAGAATTTCAAAATTGCAGTAACCATTTTAGTGCAGCATGGTCTGTTCTTAACAGGAATTTACGGCCGTATAAGTACTTATAAAAGTGCTCTACGGATTTGACGAGGGCCAACAACTCCCAACTTTTCCTTGTCCGTCCTGCACTTGAAAAAGAACGCTTCCTATAGCTATGCTACTAGCATCGGTATCCAACACAAACTTCCCCTCCATCCGTGGATAACTTAGTATTGGTTCTGTAACCAGTAGCCGTTTCAGTTGTCCAAATGCACTGTGGCAGTCGTCATTTAATTATATTCTTGTCCATCTTCGGTTAATTTCGTCAACGGTTTGGCAATGTTCGCAAACCCAAGTATATAACGTCGGTAGTATGTACACAATCCTAGAAAACTGCGTAGTTGGTATGTATCTGCTGGTGTAGGCCACTCTTGTACCGTTTTTGTCTTGTCAGGATCAGCTCTTATTCTGGTATCCGAAACAACATGTCCTAGGTATTTCACCTCTTTTCCAAATAGGTGACATTTCTTGAAGCTGAAGGTAATGTTTACTCTGCGTAATCTTTAAAATATCCCTCTAGGTTCTTAAGATGTTCCTCAAAAGACCCGCCTAATACTATCACGTCGTCTAGGTACACCAGACATGTCTTTCAGGATAGTCCACGCAGTACCGAATCTATCAAACGTTTAAAAGTAGCAGGGGCATTGCATAATCCAAATGGTATGAACTTGAACTGCCATAATCCAGTTCCAATTGTAAACGCAGTTTTCTCTTTATTGTTTGGCTCTAAGCCTACCTGCCAGCATCCGCTTTTCAAGTCCAAAGTCGAAAACCATTTAGACCCAGATAGAGTATCCAAAGTATCATCAATTCTGGGCAAAGGATAGCTCTCTGTCACATTGTTAAGCCGCCGGTAGTCTACACAAAACCTTGTCGACCCGTCCTTTTTCCTGAAAAGCGCTACCGGGGACACCCATGGACTATTCGAGGGATTAATTACTACCTATTCTTCCATTACGGTGATAATTTGCTCGGTTGCGCATATTCTGTATTTATCTTGTATTGCACAACATTCGTCCTTCCTTTCTCACTATCATCCAGTGCAAACACACCTCGATATCGTCCAACCAGTTCTTTTACCTTGCCCAGTTAGTCGCCGTTTAATACTTGACACGAAGGTATCAACATATCCAGCAATTTCTGTGTGCAACCGTTGGCTGGTTTATCTTTTGTGTCGTCCACACAACGTTTAATATGGCATACTCGAATGCAACTTCCCACAATTATGTCTTACTTCAGGGTCACCGTATGCGGATTAATGTTTAGAACCCCTATTGGTATCATATTTCGAAACTTTTCCAGCGTTCTTCCAATCAGTAATCACTCCTGACCCAGTCCCGATTCAGTTGCTTCCATCATGCATACTTATCCTTTACGGAGCGTACCTTCCTGGAGTCCCATTACTATCATTTCCGCCTTCTCGAGTATTTTCATATCACAATTCATTCAAACTTGCATCGTCTGGCTATTCGTCCCTTGAAATGGAATTTTATCATCATCTATCCGAAGCACATTTTCTTTCATGTTCACATGAAACCCATATTCTCTCATGAGATCCATTCCCAAGATAATTTCTTCTGTAATTTGAGCTACCAACACCCGATGATTAATTAATTTGTCTCCAATTCCTAACATTACCGCAGTCTCTCCGTGAGTAGCAATTTCCTCACTACTTGCCGTTAGAAGACATACCGATGCAGGTAGCACTTTTCCACAACTAATTAAATCTGGTCTCACAATAATCCTTGTCGCTCCTGTATCCCCGAGTAATCGGACAACCCTACCATTAATTCTAACTTCAATATAAATGCTGTCCAGATTTCCCATCGACGATGCAGCACGGATGATAATCTCGGGGGCACTACGTTGTGCTGTCGACGTTCGCACCCTTACGTCGACTTGCTTTAGTTTTCCCTTTTTCTCAACCGGTTGTTTTTTTGGTTGAGTACAGCGTCTCTGTATATGACCAACTTCACCGCAGTTCCAGCATCGCAGACCCCATCTCCGCGGTCGTTGTCTTTCTAACCTTTCCGCCTCTTGCTTTTCAAACACAGAGTTGATTATTTCCTTTACGCTGTTTTGCGATTAACAAGGTTCTTTTAAGGCAGACCGAACTTTGTTACTCACCCTGTGTGATGTTTGCTTAGCTGCTTCGAATTCAAGCGCATGAGTCAGTGCGTCACCTAACATTTTTGGCTGTGCTAATCTTAGCGCTTGCTGTATTTCGCAGTCTTTAACGCCATCCACAAATGTTTGTACAGTCAGTTGTTCGAGGAAGCTATCTGGTGCCGTTGGGTATGCAAATCTAACTAATCTGACAATGTCAGTTTCGAATTCTTGCAGCTTTTCATTTGTCTTTTGCGAGCGGTTGTTAACTTGTGCATGGTAAACCTGTTGAAGATAAGCGTCTTCATATCTCAACCCAAGCTTCGATGTTAAGAGGCCGTACTTATTCTGCTGGTGATCAGGAGCCGTTTACAAGATGTTAAACGCTTCCTCCCGTAGGACCACTATTAGAGAGATAGCCTTCTCTTTGTTGCACCAACCGTTGGCTATTGCAGCAGCTTCAAATTGTTTAAAATATGTGGGCCAAGGTGTTTTACCATCGAATGTGGGAGGTTTCACTTTAAATTTTGACGGTATTGACTCACTTCCATCCGTGCTTCTTATTTCTGGGATGTTCTGATTTACAACTTGGTCTACTAATTCATGTGGCCGCGTTGTTAGTGAAATCACTTGTTCTTGCAGCCTCATCACATTTTCCTCCATTTTTACCAATTTACTGTCCAACTTTTGCTCAACTATTTTTACCTGTTTAGTGACATCTTTTTTCAATGCAATGGAGCTTTCCATTAATCTTTGTTCTAACGTGGCTGTCTTTTCATTTAACTCTTCCATTTTTACAACATTTTCACTACATGTTTCTTCCATTTTAGTAGCATTTTCACTAAGTGTCACTTCCATACCGTATTTAAACTCTTAAGGGTCGATTCGAGATCAACTGACCTCACTAAGTTTTCACTGAGTGTTACTACTAGTTTAGTCGACCTCTCTTCCATTTTCTCAGCATTTTCACCTAACCTTTCCATTTTCTCAACATTTTCACTTAGCTTTTCTTCCATACAAGATTTAAAATCCTTAAAGAAATTCATTAAATTTTCTGTGTCCATTTTACTTTGGCTTCTTGTAACTGGCATATACAAACTACTCAAGTGTCTTTAGACTTGTGTGTTATTTGTTTTAAATTAATCACTATATACCTCACACAGCCTGACACTAGTATAGTGGGCTACTATGAACGCGTTTCACCAATTTAAAACAAGTAATAACAAAGGTCTCTATTACTCACTGTTCACAAGTCTAATTAACAGTATATGCCTTATTTATAAATGTTTTCAGTCCAATTAACAACGAAGCACTATCACACTAATGAATTTACAAGCACTAATATTTTCTTAAACTAAATTCTTAACCATAGGTCTATTAACAACACTAACACTACTATTTATTTATTACACTTTTGTCTATTTATGTATTTTATAAGCTCGTGGTACAATATATACGTTCACATAACACAGATTTATATTTACTAAAAGACTCAGAACGTAACGAACGACTAACTATATACGAGATGATTTATATACGACATTCTGATATAGACTAACTCTTACGTTAATCGCCGATCATATATATATATATATATATATATATATATATATATATATATATAATATATATATATATATATATATATATATATCATATATATATATAATTAAATAGATAATTCATACTCCGGTATATGCTAGAAAGTTTTAGGCTTCTGTAGTATATATATATATATATATATATATATATATATATATATATATATAGTTAGAATTAACGACCTCTGGTTTAATACTATTCAGTTTTTCTTTTATGGGTTATAGGTCCTGTTTAAAAAATAATAAAAGGCGTACTCTTTTATATATATATATATTGCTTACGGCGCTTGTGTTTGACGGGTTGCCTAATACTAGCTCGTAACAATATCTTAGCTTGAAGAAGCCGCATATTCAATAGCTAATATTACAAGTCTAGCTATCCGTTCTTCGGACATACCTAAACGTAGAAATGTCTTTAGTAATTTGAGTTTCATAAAAATGGTTTGATTGTAGTTTTTGAAAACATTCCTTAATTGTTTTCAGCATTTCCATAACGGATAATAACTGTAATGGTTTACCGCATTGCTTTACTTGAAGAAATAATATGGTTTAAAATATTGTACCAAATTGCGACAGAAAGAAAAAATCGAAATCGGTATATAAGATGTAATATAGCTGGTGCTCAATTTTTATCAGAAAAATCGGTATCACTATCTTCAATAGAAAGTGCATCATATACACTACCAATTTGGTATCAAAAGCATTTTATGCCATTTACTCGAATTTGCCATTTATTTCTGCTTAGTGATTTTAAAGTGAAACCGCTTAAAAGTTGCGGTAAAATGTTCCATTGTATTAGAAAAACAGCAAATTTTTGGGTAATGTTGAATAATTTTCCAGCTTACAACGACATCTTTGTCGTATGATTTTCAGGTTCAATGAGTGAATACTGCAAGGCATACCACAGTTTTGTCTTCCCACGAATAATTCACTTTTCCAAACCTAGATCCTCTAACCTCTGAGGCAAGGTTTCGAATTGATTTTCATTTAAAGACGCATACCTTATGATGATTGTAATTTTTTCAATGTGCGTTGATTATATTATTATTAAAAGGTAAACAAATACAACACCAACAAGATTACTTTATTTTCAATAATAACCTATTATCTTGAACATTAGGTGCATAATTAGCCAACAGTTATTACTTTGTGAATTTTATGATATCTATGACAGCAGATTTGAATTAATACAGTCATGTACTAATTACTTACTAAGATATATTTACTTGAATAATCTAACAGTGTTCTTTAAAATATGTATGTCGGCAGTATATATATATATATATATATATATATTGCTGTGATAAGGGGTTGTTTAAGGGTGCACGACATAGTGAAGGTCACTAGAGAATGAGTAATTAGAATAGGCAGCAGAAAATTGTAGTTATTTCAGGAAATAAGTAAGAAATAGAAGTAGATAGTAAGTAGGAAACACCCTGTGTACAAAGTAGAAATAGTTTTGGGCGACGCAGGAAAGACATAGGAAGACGCATAGTTGGCGTAGGAATGAGAAATACAAGTATTAAACGGATGGTAAAGATTAAATACCCTGTAGATAGTGTTCAGTTGATATAAGTAAAGCGAATAAGAATATTTTTCAGTGGAAGCACGCGTATAAATGATAAAGTATAATTAGACACGCATTAAGAAAAGAGTCTCAGACGATTAAGTAATACGGATGTGAAAATAGAGTTTCATGTAGCTAATATAATGCGTATAAAGATCTAACCATTTTGATAAGAGAAATGATTAAAAATTGCGTGAATCGCATGTAAACAATGAAAGTTTAAAGTAAAATTGCATCAGTTGTTTATGGAAAGGCGACTATTCTATCAAAATACAGCATGTTGATAAGTGAAGACACCTGCAGGCAGGTGGGCATTATGAACGAACGCAGAGCATTACATCAGAAAATATTCGAAATGAAATTATTTGATTGGTCCGAAGCAAACGACAGGTTCTAGACCACACCACGGATGCAGTGGGGATTCAAAATTATATTAGCAAGCACCGCGATAAGAAAGTCAGTTTTGAACTCAATGAAGGCCCAAGTGCATTGCCAGTAATACTGAATAATACGTAACAAGTGGTACAAAGTGAAATAAATGAGTGTGTATATGAAAATTACCGTTTAAAACGTAAGTAGGATTATTTTATGAATTAATCGTAAACTAAGACATAAAAATAATAGGGCTTCGAGGTCTGAGGGAAAATAGGCCAGAATGTTTGATGTTAAGAAAGATTACAATAAAACAATTTAAATGTCGAGGCGAAAAGAAGAACATAATCTTGAAGTATAGGGGTGAACGAATTACAAATTTGAAGTCTATGGCAAGAATGATTAAAGTATAAAATTATAATTTAATGGTGTTGGTCCATAATGGTGATAAGTTGAATGGAATCGAAAATTGGGGAAGATTAATTTCAATGGAAGCGTCGTCGTAAAAAGATAAAACCAGGTCAGATTGTTAGTTATAAGGCATCTGTTTTCTACAAGAATTTTATTTTATTTTTAATATCAAATTGGCTAAATATTATATGCTTGTAAACAAGTCAACAAAGGGTTGAATACGTATTGAAATAATAATAAGAAAACGGATTTAGAATATTCTACATTTGTTGGTAAAGGTAATGAGTTTTCTTTGGTGACTTTGGGTTTTTAGTACAAATTAAATGGTTGTTGATAAATGAAATTTATAAAGGTGAATTAATTTGAAAATGTATTGTAAATAACGTCAAAGCTGTACATAAAGCATTAGTTTCATTAAATGGGATCCAAACTTACTGAATTTTTATAATTACAAATATATGCTAGCCGAGGTCATAAGATTGAAATAGTACAGAGGAGGAGCCACAAATTAAGTAGGGCAGAGATAACCCGCAAAGGCGGTAACTTGTTGAATTTTGTCATAGGTCGATAAAGTTGTTTATGATAAATTCCAGTTGATAGCAACATTAAGAAACAGCTGGAGGAGGAAATAATCACAAGCTGTAGGAAAGATTAAAATGGTGGTTCAGTAATTTAATTTAGTATTATAGCAATTAAAATAAATAGGTCGCTCAACGTAAGGACACGTGATATTGCAGAAATAATAGGTCGACCCACTAAGGGGATATTACAGCAATTAATATGTCGACCCAACGAAGGGGCTCGTAAATTAAACCACAATAAACTGAAATTAAGAGGGCTCGTAAATTAAACCACAATAAACTGAAATTAAGAGGGCGAATTAAATTAAAATAAATTTTAAAGTACGATTGTAAGATTTTATATAAATTAATTAAACTAAACCGGGATTTGAAAAGCTTCAATTAACAATAGTGAAATTTGTACAGTAATTTAAAGTTAGATAAATTTTAGTATTTAAAAAGTTTAGCATATAAATTTAATAATAATGGACAAGAAAATACGGGAAACACGGGAGGTTTTGAGACAACAAGGAGTAGAGATAGGATCCCAGGAGAGCGTTATAATTCAGGAAACCAGTTCCAGTGAAGAGAGGCGAACTTCACAAGAAAATAAGATGTTGGATATCTTAATGGCATTGAATGAAAAGATGGATAGGAGTGAGCAAGCCATAAATGCAGTTAAAATAAAAATGGATGAAAACAATGAGAAATTGGAGGGTAAAATTAAGAATCTTAGTGATGGACTGAAAGAAGCAAACCATAATATCGCGGAGATGAAAGCACAATTGAATGAGAAAGTTGGTAGAGTTTCTGAGGAGATAGACGGTTTATGGGATCATATTTCTTTAATCAAAACGAAACGAGAAGAGTTCGAAAGTGAGTCCAACAATAAAATTAAGAATTTAAATATTAAGTTAAATAAAATTGAAGAAAATTGCGAAACGGAATTCAGATCAATAAATCAAGAGATAAATAATTTAAAAAGCAATCCAATAAACTTTAATAGGGAACCAATTAAGCTAATGCACACGAATCTTTCAATGGAACAATTTACGAAATTTTACGGGGACGGAAAAGTAAACCCTAAGATATTTCTGAAAATTTTAAAATGTTGATACAGGGATACACAGATGAATTATTCAAATTAAATTTAATCAGGGCAATATTAAAAGGGAATGCTAAACAATGGTACAATCTAGTTGAGGATGAAATAGAAACGTTTGAACAGTTTGAAAGCAAATTTCTACGTCAATTCTGGAATGACAACCAGCAAAATCGGATTCAAAATGATTTAATTATGGGAAGATACGATTTGGCGAAAGGGATAACGCGAGAATCATATGCGATTGAGAAATTTACTGTAGCGAAGCAATTGGATCCTCCTTTAGAAGATAAAATTATTATAAAGTATTTAGCAAGTCATTTTAATGCGGAAGTAAAGCGATACATAACGACGCAAAACATAGTGGATAGAGACACGTTTATTGATTATTTGCAGAGATATGATGATTTGGAAAATGATGATGAAAGGAAAATAATTTTAGGGATCGACGCACGAATTTCATAAGGAATGATGAGACTAGGAATAATTATCGAAGGAACAGGTATAATTATGATCGCGGAAGAAATTTTAATGGGGAACTATGGAAACTTTAATAATGATTTTAGGCAGAACAGGGATAATGGTCAGACACCAAGGCAACGAATAGAGAGAACGAATCATGAGGGAAACAATGGAGTAATGAATAGACAGGAAAAGGATGATCGACGGACACCAGCAAGAAATATTAGTAGTGTGGAATTAAGGAACACGAATTGCACAGATACAGGAAGAATGAGTCAGGCAGGACCTTCGACGCGAGATCAGGATTTTGAGTACGGACGAACCAAGGAAAATTCTACGGATTAACGGATATGAGCACCAGCGCGAGTTTATTAAATATGAAATGGATAATGAATTAGGAAGACTTGAGAGAAACTTATTACCAATAATTAATTTAAAGGTGGAAAATAAAATAGTTAAAGTATTAATTGATACTGGAGCAGAGGCATCACTTGTAGCGGAAGAATTTGTTAAACGAGAGAAATTGGGGGATAAAGCGATAGAGATAGCAAGGTGTAATTTAGTGGCACCAAATAATAAGAGATTTAGTGTAATAAATGAAATGGTAATTCTGAGATGTGAAATGGGAAATAGAATATGGGAAAATGAGTTCATGGTGGTACCTGGACTGAAGATAGATGTTATATTTGGGATGAATATGATAGATAAGTTGGGGTTGAAGATAAATGCGGAATGCAAAGAGATTGAGTGTAATGGGAAATATATTAAATGGTATGAAGAGGGAATATAGTAATAGAAGACGACTGCGTAAATATTAATCAGTTTAGTGAAGAGATAAATAATGGGGAATGAAAGTGAAGACATTAAGTGTCCAGATGATTTAAAAAATAGGGTGAATGTATTATTGAATAAGCATTCAGAATTAATTGGGTCAAAGTCGAGAATTGCCAAGGGTTATGTGCACAAGTTAGAAGTAATGAATGAGGAACCGTTTAACAATGAAATATATCCTATTCCAGTAGCATATAGGAATAGAGTGAAGGAAGAAATTGAGGAAATGTTACGTCAAGGCATTATAGAAAACTCCAGTACACATTTTGTGAATCCATTAGTCGTCGTGAAGAAAATGATAATAGCATTAGGTTATGTTTGGATGCAAGAGAGATAAATAAGCGAACGAAGCCGCAATACAATTGTCCACCAACGATGGAAAGCATATTAGCAAGAATAGGTAATAAGAAAATATATAGCAAATTAGACTTAAAGAATTCATTGTGTTTGATTCCATTAGCGCGTGAATCAAGGAAATATACGGGTTTTTCGGTAGAAGGAAAATTATACCAATTTAGGGTGGTCCCGGTTGGTTTGTCCTCGAGCACGGATGCATTAGAGAATGTGATCAAGAATATTTTGGGACTGTATGAGGAATTTAGTATCCACTATAAGGATGAAATATTAATATTTAGTAATAGTGTAGAGGAACACTACGTACATTTAGAGAGAATATTATTAGAGTTGAATATAGCAGGTTTAAGGTTGAATTTAAGGAAGTGTGAATTTTTCAAAGTAGGGTTAGATTTTTAGGATATAGGATAGATAATAAATATAGGATTGAAAATATAGATTAAAAGGACCCAGATTTAAGAGTGAAAAAGGGGAAGTTGAAAATAAATAAATTGAATTGGCCCATGCAAGGACAGATGAATAGATAAAAGGAAATGTAAAATAAATTATGAATAGGTATACATAGAGAAATAGAATAGGATTTGAACATAAGAATAGGCATAGGTAGGAATAGTATAGTATAATAGGACATAGGTATGGGATAAATAAAATGTAAATATGAGATTAATAATGAAAAGGTTGAATTTCAATATGGAAATAAAATATAATAATTTCATACCAATGTGAGTTTAAGTTCACGTTGGGCAACAAAATGGACATTGATATAAAATTTTATATTTTAATTTGGGGGAATTATGCTGTGATAAGGGGTTGTTTAAGGGTGCACGACATAGTGAAGGTCACTAGAGAATGAGTAATTAGAATAGGCAGCAGAAAATTGTAGTTATTTCAGGAAATAAGTAAAAATAGAAGTAGATAGTAAGTAGGAAACACCCTGTGTACAAAGTAGAAATAGTTTTGGGCGACGCAGGAAAGACATAGGAAGACGCATAGTTGGCGTAGGAATGAGAAATACAAGTATTAAACGGATGGTAAAGATTAAATACCCTGTAGATAGTGTTCAGTTGATATAAGTAAAGCGAATAAGAATATTTTTCAGTGGAAGCACGCGTATAAATGATAAAGTATAATTAGACACGCATTAAGAAAATAGTCTCAGACGATTAAGTAATACGGATGTGAAAATAGAGTTTCATGTAGCTAATATAATGCGTATAAAGATCTAACCATTTTGATAAGAGAAATGATTAAAATTGCGTGAATCGCATGTAAACAATGAAAGTTTAAAGTAAAATTGCATCAGTTGTTTATGGAAAGGCGACTATTCTATCAAAATACAGCATGTTGATAAGTGAAGACACCTGCAGGCAGGTGGGCATTATGAACGAACGCAGAGCATTACATCAGAAAATATTCGAAATGAAATTATTTGATTGGTCCGAAGCAAACGACAGGTTCTAGACCACACCACGGATGCAGTGGGGATTCAAAATTATATTAGCAAGCACCGCGATAAGAAAGTCAGTTTTGAACTCAATGAAGGCCCAAGTGCATTGCCAGTAATACTGAATAATACGTAACAAGTGGTACAAAGTGAAATAAATGAGTGTGTATATGAAAATTACCGTTTAAAACGTAAGTAGGATTATTTTTATGAATTAATCGTAAACTAAGACATAAAAATAATAGGGCTTCGAGGTCTGAGGGAAAATAGGCCAGAATGTTTGATGTTAAGAAAGATTACAATAAAACAATTTAAATGTCGAGGCGAAAAGAAGAACATAATCTTGAAGTATAGGGGTGAACGAATTACAAATTTGAAGTCTATGGCAAGAATGATTAAAGTATAAAATTATAATTTAATGGTGTTGGTCCATAATGGTGATAAGTTGAATGGAATCGAAAATTGGGGAAGATTAATTTCAATGGAAGCGTCGTCGTAAAAAGATAAAACCAGGTCAGATTGTTAGTTATAAGGCATCTGTTTTCTACAAGAATTTTATTTTATTTTTAATATCAAATTGGCTAAATATTATATGCTTGTAAACAAGTCAACAAAGGGTTGAATACGTATTGAAATAATAATAAGAAAACGGATTTAGAATATTCTACATTTGTTGGTAAAGGTAATGAGTTTTCTTTGGTGACTTTGGGTTTTTAGTACAAATTAAATGGTTGTTGATAAATGAAATTTATAAAGGTGAATTAATTTGAAAATGTATTGTAAATAACGTCAAAGCTGTACATAAAGCATTAGTTTCATTAAATGGGATCCAAACTTACTGAATTTTTATAATTACAAATATATGCTAGCCGAGGTCATAAGATTGAAATAGTACAGAGGAGGAGCCACAAATTAAGTAGGGCAGAGATAACCCGCAAAGGCGGTAACTTGTTGAATTTTGTCATTGGTCGATAAAGTTGTTTATGATAAATTCCAGTTGATAGCAACATTAAGAAACAGCTGGAGGAGGAAATAATCACAAGCTGTAGGAAAGATTAAAATGGTGGTTCAGTAATTTAATTTAGTATTATAGCAATTAAAATAAATAGGTCGCTCAACGTAAGGACACGTGATATTGCAGAAATAATAGGTCGACCCACTAAGGGGATATTACAGCAATATATATATATATATATATATTGCTGTGTATCCCTCTAAAAAATTCTCACCCCACGGATTGCGCCGTCATAAGATTGCTGTGAATCCGCGGATTAAAGTTTAAGAATCGAGAGTGAGTCATTAAATACTTTTCAAAATAAAAAGTTCACAACAAAAACCGTGCTTGGGGTTTCATTTAAGAAACATTCGACCTCAGACAGATTGTCCTCCCATGGTCGATGAGCTTTGTATGATGCCAGGCGTAAAAATTTTACAGTTTTCTGTATGTATCTCTCAGCTGGGTTCGCCTGAGGATGCCTTATACTGCAGAAAACTACCTTAACATTTTGTTGATCCCAATAGTTCACAAATCTTTGGTTATTAAATTACGTGGCATTATCTGCTAGCACACGTTTAAATTTTCCAACCTCTCTACAATATAACTCTAATTTTCTATTAGTCTCCACCGTGCTACACTCTTTAGTTGGGTATAATTTAGTAAATTTAGATAAAACATCTATGATTATTAGTATATGTTAATGCCCCTTCCTACTTCTCACTAAGTTACTCAAGTAATCAATTGCAATTAAGTCCAATAGGTTTTCTACATGTATGCTCTGTATCACATCCTGACTCGTGCGATTTTTATATTTCCCCAATGTACATAGATGACACAATTTGATCACTGACTTCACAATGCTAATATCTTTCACGGAGAAAAAGCTTTCCCTAAATATGAGCCAAAATTTCCTAACACCTATGTCTCCATATTTAACGTGAAGGTCCTTTACAATCAACTCGGCTTGCACCCTATCTACTACATATAGCTCCAGATCATGTACCCTCTTGCACAGAAACCCCTCTATCATGCGATAATTTTTAAATCCGGGTTCAGTTTCTAACCGTCTTTTGATACGTAGTAGCTCTTCACTCTGCTCCTAATTCCTCAGTACCTCTTCATGTCCGTATATGGATTCATTTTGTCTCAAAATATTTATGGCAATCATAATGTCACAAGGCTTTTTATTCACATTATCTTTGCTCCGACTAAACGCTTCCGCTATAAAATTATTTTCTCCCTTTATATATTTTATCTCAAAATCAAATTCCTGTAGCAATAAACTCCACCGATTTACTCTATTATTGGAGAATCGAGTATTCATCAGGGCACACAACGCTGAATGGTCCGTCTCAATGACAAAATGCCGACCTATGAGATAAAACTTGAGTTAACTCATGCCAAAAACCACTGCTGCCATCTCCTTTTCACTAATTGTGTAATTCAGCTCATGCGGCTTCAGTGTCCGTGAAACAAACGATATAGGGACTTTCTCACCATCCTGAACCTGGTAAAGCTCTACCGCTAATGCACTATCCGATGCATCTGTCCTTAAGATAAACCCTATGTCAAATCTGGGATACCTCAAAATAAGTTGTTCGTGGAACTGCTCCAACAGGGTTAAGTACGCTGCCTCTTGGCTCTCCGACCACTTCCATTTGACTCTCTTTTTCAAGAGTTTGAACAACGGCCCTGCCTTCTCTGAAAATGCTGGTACAAACTTCTTATAAAAATTGAGAACTCTCAAAAATGCTCTTAGTTTCCGCATATAATATTTGGTCTTGGATAGTTCAATATCTCAGATAATCTTTCTTAGTCTATACACATACCCTCATGATTCACTACACATCCGAAAAATTTCACAGTTTTTGAAAAAAACCCCACTTGTCAATATTCAATCTTAAATCTGCTAACTTCAGCTCTAATAAAACTCTCTCTAAATGAGTGTAATGTTCCTTTTCAGTTTCGCTAAAAATTAAAATATCGTCCACATAATGTATGCAAAACTGCTCATACGCTCCTAAAATTGCCTGCATGGCTTTAATTAATGCTGCACTCGATGTCGACAAACCATACGGTACTACTTTATAGTTGTACACTTTTTCTTCTATATAAAACCCCGTATACCTTCGAGACTCTTTGTGTAATGGAATTAACTAGAAAGAACTCCTTAAATCTAACTTGCTGAATATAATTAGACACTTAATCTAGTCAAAAGTGTGTCCATGGACGGTGGATAATGGAATTGAGGTTTCGTCCTCTGATTAATCTTCCTCGCATCCAGACATAAACGAATACTGTTATCCTTTTTCTTAACCACAACTACGGATTTATATAATGCGTATGTGAAAACTCGATTATGCCATCATTCAACATTCTAGTCAACTCCTGATTCACTTGCTCCCTATATGCTACCGGTATTGGATATACTTTTGCATTAAATGGTTCAGAATTGTCTACCTCTAAAACATGCTCATAATTTAACGCTGTGCTTGCCTCTACCAGTACTAACTCCGAATGCTTTTGTAATAATTCTTGTACCTCCTCTAACTTTTCTTCCGGGCACTTAATGGTGTCGATCTCTTTTACTTCTTCCTCATCTCCTTCTATATTATTAATACATAACCCCATGTCATCTTCTGTGACATCATAACTTGCCTTCCAGGGCAATATCCTATCCCCAATCCTAACTATTTTCCTCTCTATATCTATTATAACACCTAACTTCATAATAGAATCGACCCCTACTATCCCTTTAAACTTTAACCCAGGTACAATTATAAATTCTTGTTCACAGCTAACTGAACCTAACTCTATTTTTAAAATAACTACGCTATCCACAACAGCAAATTGCTTTTTATTCGGCGCAACCAGGTGACTTCTTTTTATTGGCATTATCCTGTCACACACTTTATTCTTAATTTTATCGACGAATTCCACCGATACTAAACTCGCCTCAGCTCCTGAATCTAATAACGCTCCTAAATTTTTTTCAAAAATTTTAATATCAATTATGGGCAAACAAAATTTTTCTATTATTTCTGGCTCAACTTCTTCCTCTATTTTTAAAAATTCTCTTGGATGTTCATACTTGTACACAGTGATGTCTAGTGGTTTGTCCTTGTCTACAAATCCTGTCCAGGTCTGGTCTCCCTACTCGGTCCCGGTCGTGCTACCACTTCTGCATATGTCCTTGGCGTTTCTATTCTGTTTGTGTTGTCACTTTTCCTATTTGTTGTTGATGTCCCCCTTATGTCCGGTGAACTGTTCTGTCTAGTTACCCCCGGTCTGGTGCAGGTCCCCTACCTACACTGTTGCTCCTAAAAAACGTGCGTCTAGGTTCCCAGTTCTGCCTGTTGTATGTAAAATTGGTCCCCCGTCTTGCATAGTTGTTCCGTCTTTGATCGAATCTCACTGTATTTACTTGTCGTTCCCTACTTTCACGAGGTCGTCTACTATTCACGTCATCATACCTTTGCAGGTACTCCAAAAACATTTCCCTGTCCACAATATTTTGCAACGCTACATGTTGCCTCACCACAACCTCAAAATGTCGTGATAAGTACTTAATTATCTGTCTGTCGGTCAGTGGTGGATTTAGTTGCTTGGCTATGCTATACGTCCGTATAGCATATTGCTCACTACTTCCTGCAAACTCCCCTTTAAATTTTCCTGTGATAAGATCGTCTCGTACTTGGTCCTGTCTGTGGTCACTCTAGTACTGTTTAAGCAATCTGTCTTCAAAGTCACTGTAGGTGTCGATTTCCTGTCCAATTAAATTGTACCAAGCTTCAGCATGATCTTTTAGTAAAGCTTTTACAACATTAAGTTTCGCCTGTTCGTCGTACAAATTATTAACCAAACCTCTAATGTTATTAATAAATATTTGAGGGTTTACTCTACTATCCCCATAAAATTTCATTTGTTGATTCAGCGACATATTACCTGTTACAAATCTTGGACTATCCCCCATCAAAGTTGCTACATTTTGTTTAATACGGGTCACTTCTCTCTCTACCTTACCTAACTGATCCTTACACGAGTCCGTTACCTCAGTCATTTTTGCATTAATCTCGTCCTCACAGAAAATCCTTACTTCTGACCTTAATTGTTCCATTTCCTGATTTAAATCTTTAATGTCCCGCTCATTTTTCTCTACCCTATTTTTTACTTCCCTCATTTTACAGTGAAGCTATTTTTGAATTCAGAAAATTCTTTCGTCGAATTATCAATTTTCAGACTAACTTGCTTAATCTTTCAATTCGATTCAACACACATTTTCCTAATCTCCTCAAATTTTCGATTTGATTCATCTCTAACCCCGCTAAACGTCTCACTCATCCTTTCAAATTTCCTATTTGAGTCTTCTCTAGCCCCGCTTTATGTCTCATTCATCCTCTCAAGCATCCACATTATCATCTCGTTTTCTTGGTCCCGTGATTCTGTTTTCGACTGATCCTTACTACCTCCAGCTTCCTCCATTTTTCCTGCTTTCTCAAATAAGGCACTGTCGTCACTTCCAATTTCCACTCTTTGACTTCTTAACCACTCCTTTCTCTGCATACGTTCAAATCACTCCCACACACTCTCAAAATTTATTTTAAAATTTATCTCAGACAGACTCTCTCTCTCAGATCGTCAGATTCCTGGAATAAAATTGCTTAAATTTTATTTGGAACTCCTGCCTCACGTTCGGGTCGCCATAAGATTGCTGTGTATCCCTCTAAAGAAATTCTCGCCTCACGGATTGGGCCGTCATAAGATTGCTGTGAATCTGCGGATTAAAGTTTAAGAATCGAAAGTGAGTCATTAAAAATTTTCTTACCCTGATTTCTGCTTCAAAATATCTTCAGCAGCTTCCCTGGCTAGCTCAGCTGATCCTTTTCTTGGATACCTAAATTTACAATCATTCTTCCTTTCCACTCACACATTATTCAATAAAATCACAAAAAAATACAACAATTATACAATCTTTATTTACCGCTATTTACAAACAATTATTCAGAGATGTGTACAGTTTGGTACTCTAGTTGCAACTCAGTAAGTGCTATTTTTGTAAAGTCCTTGTTTTAAAATTTTAATTGCAAACACGTTTAATACAATAGGAGTAAATGGGCCCCAAATAACACCCTATATTTATTACACACTGGAGTATGGTGAGCTCATAATAACCCAGTTTATTAATGTATGTCTTTCACCTTGCATAAAATTACTACAAAATTAATAACCCATGTACCCTTTAACAATCCAATTTAAATTCATGATGAAATTTAGTAAGCTTTACATACACCTTTGTTTCAATATTTAAAATACCCTAATAATTGTCAAGTACACGTATTTTTTCCGATACGTTAAGCAACCATAAATGACCCCCAAAGTTCACTCACATGTCACAAATAATTCCAACAATTTATCAAATAACAACAAATTTAAATGAGTTATCTGGAAAATGCCCAAAGTGTCCATCTCCTTGAATGATGCTCTATCCTCCAGAACCCCTTGGCTTTGTGATTATGCGCTCTGATCCTCCAGAAGGATGATAACCTCAGTATACGCCGAGCTCGTTGCTACCAATTACCATTCCATCCCAGCATCCAAATTCACGTACATTATACTTTGTTTATTAATTTATTAGCTTGTTATGGTATTAGTTGGACCTCGGTTAATTTAATTCAGTCGACACTACGCACGTTAATAACTACAAGGCATCAACTTACCACGTTATAAGTGCTAATACTATTGTTACTGAATTATACAATTTTTCAATACTCACATGAGTCTATCATAACGTCGGTTGATTATTATACGTAGTCTAAAGCGTTGAAAATACAAAGAGCGCGATATTAATTTTCTTAGAGTATTTATACAATTCCAACTGCTACCTCTCGGCCACTCGTTACGCGAAATACTTAATTTAAAATAATACTTCTGCAAATTTTAATCTAACTGACTTAAAACTCCCAAAAATTTACCTCGTGAACACGCTATATAATCCGAAAAAGCGCTTTTACCTGTCGCGTGTTCGCCCGTTGTAAAACTATCTATTTCAACCAATGATACAGTCCTGTGTCGTCATAAAACTTCGCCTGTAATATTTTCATCCCTGTCTTATGCATATTAGATGTCGCGTTCCAACCCCACTTGAGTTATATAAAATCGATATTGCTTACCGCGTCGCATGACCCTACGTGGATTGAATACGTGCGTTTTGAAACCAATGCTTTTATATCCGTCTTTATCTGTAGCATATTATTGATCGTGCATCCCTTTCGCTCTTTAAGAAACTTTGTTATTTTGTTTATTCGAAGCAACTGACGGTTGGAAATATATTCTATAAAACCCGCGTTATTATGTTGATAAATTCGAAGAAGGTAACCTTTTCAAACATGCAGGTGTTCTTAATTATTGACGGTTTAAACAACAATTCTAGGAGCTTATATTTTACAGTAGTCGATACAATTGACGTCCTTGTCTGATACCACGAACTCTTTTGCCTTTAGATTATTGATTTTCTATACCCCGGTGTGTTTTCTAATGCTATTACACGTTGAATTAAAATAAATTAAATTAATTATGCGTTTCTATTTGTTTTTAATACTGGTTTTCTTTATGTACCTTGAACCTTTCAATCATTAATTATAAAAATAAGTCAATACTTGTTTGTTTAAATTAAATAAATTTTGCGCGTGAATTAATTGTTTCTTTCTCTATACCGGGTGTTTGAAATTGCATTGCTTACCCCAAATGTAACCCTTTGAATCCATAACAATATATATATATATATATATATATATATATATATATAATGCTATAATAATAGGGTAATTTAGGGTTATATTGAGTCATAAGGGTCGTATGCTACATGTAGATATCCCTAAAGTTTAGAAAACTAAACAATTTCATCATAAAATGGAAGTAACCCGACAATTATGCAAAAGCTAATATCGAGCACACTGTATATAAATCATAACTAACTTTAATTTATGAAAGGAAGCTCATTCTTCAAAAATCAAATCATATTTAGTAAGATAAATAACTTGTATGCCATATTACGCATTTGAAATTAAATATACAAACATAAAATTAAAAATAAATACCCAGAAATAAAATTTTAAACGCAAAGAGTTTTATTGAAATAAATACGCAAATAGTGAAAGGAAGTAAGCTGGCATACTAGCTATAAATGAAGCCCATTACAAACGTTAACGCATAAAACAAACGCATTCAAGTACGTCATCATTGAAATTTGACAACTTGATCTGTACATCGTAAGTTTATAAAAAATCCAACAGATTTTCGAGTACTGAACAACAAAACAGACGTTTGGTTACATGATAAATTAAACGGGAAAATTTTAATAAAATCAAATATAAACAAGCGGAGTGCCTTGAAGAAACGCCTGTCTATTTGTAATTAGTGGGTCAAGCGCACCATTCGTTGACTACCGCCTTGTACCTTGCTCTTCACATTCAGGCTTGGGTATTCCTATGAAATTTCCATGTATAACGAAGTCAAGAAGCTCGTCATGTTATTTGTATAAATTAGTTGGAATTTAACATCTTTCATGGTCTTTTAAATCACGTACGCTTTATTTGTACAGCAAATTTGTTGAACTTTACTTCATCCTCATACTATTATTATTTTCAAATTATCAAGATGTTGGACTTTCTTACTTTTGGTCACATTGCTTTGTATTTATTGATGTACGAAATTATATGCGTTTATTCGTTTTACGCATTGATAAACCTGCTCGTTCAAATGGAATTTCTTGTATAATAATGATGCACTACTCACGCGTATTGTTTTAGAACTTCTGTCCATGTGGTTTTATGACTTGCGAAATTGTTTATTTAGTTGAATCTTTACGAATACTCTTCATTTCTTTGAATATTATTATAATTATAGTTTATATAGAGTCCGTTGGTATTTGCTTTTTTGCCTAATCGTAGAATTCCGCATTTTTGCTTAGTAAAATGTCTAATTTTCTGGACTCTCATAATGTATATAAAATAATGTACTCTCCTACAGCTCTAAATGATTATATTATCATAGATATATATATATATATATATATATATATATATATATATATATATACTCATATTTAGACCAGGGTAGAAAATTAAATAATCACATCAAATAATTTTAATCACCGTGTATAAGGAATTTTATTAAATAATACGCTTTATTAAAACCTTGAAGCATAAATAAATTCGGTCGTTTCAGTAAAAATAAGAAATTTAAATTATGTACAAGACGCTTTAATTCAAAAGAAACAGTATTAAAAAGCTCTGCGTGTAATTTAATTATTCCTAATAAAGAAACAAATGGAAATTACGTGCAAAATTTATATTAATTAACCCTATTTCAAGTAACAAGTAGTAGACAAAGCGTACAGATAATAATTAATATTTAGTTAGGATTCACTAAAATGAAAGGATAGAAGTCAATTTTAATTGGAGTTAATTAAACCATTATTAATAATAAGCATAAAAGTCTGTGAAAATCCAAGATTATAATACCAGAAAATAAAGCTCTGAGAATTAATATTATTTTGAACACCTGCGTAGTTTAAATATCACGTACGGCGAAAATTGTGAAGATAACAAATGGTTTCAAAGAATCTTGGAGAAACCGGGGCTTAATATTCACGAGAATGTGCGATACGGGGTTATTTAACCCAGATAGTCCACATGGACTAAAATATAATCGATAATAAAGAATATCAATTTGCACCAATAAGAACAGGTTAGAAAAGGAAAGAGAAAATGCGTCAAGCAAAGACACATATAGTAAAAGGCGTGATTTAAGCAACGTCACGAGGGTCACAATTAGTTGAAAATAGGATGCAAATATCAGAGGTAGAAACAACAATTTCTGTACAAAATTAATTAGTTTTTCTCGGACATGTTTGCGTGCCGTGTGAGAATTTCTGAGATTTAAATGGGGCGAGTGAAAATTCGTAAAACCGACGCGCGAGCGACGGACTGGGAACATAGAATGAGAAATTCTTAAAATTGTCTGTTTTGGGGAACAGACCGACAGACAGGCTTTTTGCTATATATACCGGTGGTAATATGAATTTCGGCCTCTTAGACTTTTGACTATTCGATGCGTTAAAAGCTCTTACATCCGCGACTTGATTGAAAATGTTAAACAGTGCATTTTAGTTTGATGAAATAATTTAAAGTTTGCTCGTATATTTTAGTGATTCAAAATAGTTTGTTATTTACGTGCTAACATGAATGTACTCCAGCGCACTTAGATACAAGGTAATAAAATTTAGTATCACTGTACCAATTAGCAAAATTTACAACGACAAATGTATACACAAAAGTAGGCAGTTTTGGCGTATATTGGTGAAAGACGCATGAATTCTTTGCTATTTTTCGGGGGTGTTAATAATTAAATGGTTCAAATACGTGTCTGGATCCACGAAACAAGGGTCAGATATACACAGATGAGTTCCGGAAAAGCCCAGAAACAACTTTAAATAAATGGTGATGGAGAAAATTTTAAAAGCGTTGAGAATTAGAAGCCGTAAATATAATCCGGTTGGAATGGTGTGATTAACTAAAGGGACGATGTACATTGAAGCTACGAGGACAGTAACCTTCAGGTAAATTATACTATTTTGTTTGACATTTTTGTGTGTGTTGAATAACTTTATAATTGATTTACTTTAAATGGACATTAGTGAAATTGTACTAACCATAAAATTTTAATTTTAAGATGAAATTTGCTTGTTTAAGTAGAAAGGGGTATTTAGTATTGATGTTCGGGAATATGATGAAACTTTGGGTATGTCTTTGAGCTCAATTAGACGAACCTGGTTAATTAACGTAAAGGGGTGGTAGATGCTCCCTTTGTACTCAGACTCCGGTCTGCTTATATTGTTATATTAATTAGTAGGCATCCAACAAGGACTTTAACTCTGGATGCACATTAAAATGATAATAAAATTAATCTTGAAATTCTTTTTAAAACTGAATTTTATGCTGAAATTTAATTTGAAAATTTAATGTATTCTGGATATTGAGGTAAATAGAGTTAACGTTGATGTTTGTGGTAGGAATGTGTTGTTTAATTTTATGAATGAAGAGGTTTATAAAATTAGGTGAGCAGCCGAGGCGAAAACAGGATCACAGCAGTTTATGACGCCCAATCGGTGGTACTAGAATTTTTTTGTTGAAAGGGCCCAGTTCCCGCATTCACAGGAGTATATCACAGCAGTATATGGCGACCACAACGTGAGGGCTCGAGTTCCAAATAAAATTTTTGTGATTTTATTCCAGGAAACTGGCGATCTGAGAGAGAGAGTTTTTGTGTGTGTATAAATTTAGGAGTATTTTAGAGTGTGTGTGAGTGATTTGAACGTATGCAGAGAAAGGAGTGGTTAAGGAGTCAAGGAGTGGAAATTGGAAGTGACGGTAGTGCATTGTGTGAGAAAATTTCGAAAATGGAAGAAGCTGGAGGCAGTAGAGATCAGTCGAGGACGGAATCAGGGGATCAAGGAAATGAGTTAATGATGAGAATGTTAGAGGAAATGCGATTAGCTAGGAGGAGTCCAACAGAAAATTAGAACTGCTAAGCGAAGAATCTAATAGAGCGAGGAGGAGTCCAACCAAAAATTAGAGCAGATAAGCGGGAAAATTGAACAAAATACTAAAGAATTTACAGAATTTAAAGATAGTCTTACCGTGAAACTGGGGAAGTAGAAAATAGGGTTGAAAAAATGAGCGTGATATTACAGGTCTTCGACAGGAAATGGGACATTTAAGGTCCGAAGTACGCATTTTTGTGAAGAAGAGATTAATATAAAATGACTGAAGTGACGGACTCATGTAGGGATCAGTTAGGCAGGGTAGAACGCGAAGTTAGTAGTATCAAATACAACATGTCAAATTTAACGGGGGATGGTCCCAGATTTTATACAGGTGGAGGATCATTGGACCAACACATGAAGTTTTATGGCGATAACAGAGTAAATCCACAAATTTTTATTAATAGTGTAAGAAATCTAGTGGGAAATTTATTTGACAAACAGACTAAACTAAATACGATAAAGGCTTTATTAAAGGACAATGCGGAAGCGTGGTACAATTTAGTAGGACAGGACATAGACACGTATCAGGACTTTGAAAACAAATTTTTAAAGCACTACTGGAGTGACCACAGACAAGACCAGGTACGAGACGACTTAATCACAGGGAAGTTTAAGGGAGAATTTTCAGGAAGTACGGAGCAATATGCTATACGCAAGTATAGCATAGCAAAGCAACTGAACCCACCACTGACGGACCGACAAATTATTAAGTATTTATCACGACACTTCGAGATAGAAGTAAGACAAGACGTAGCACTACAGAACATAGTGGACAGAGAAATGTTTTTGGAATACCTGCAGAGGTACGACGACGTAAGTAGTGGACGACCTCGGGATAACAGGGAAAGACAGATCAACACAGTTAGGTTTGACAATAGACGGGACAACTACGCTAGACGGGGGATTAGTTACGGATACCAGCGACAGAACTGGGAACAGCGACGACCATACGTTAGGAGTAATAGTTTAGGAAGGGGGCCTGCACCGAGACCGGGACCTACCAGAATGAATAGTTCACCAGACATGAGCGGGACTGCTAATACAGACACGGAACGAGTGGAAACGCCTAGGACATACGCTGAGGTGACGGCTAGACCTGGACCGAGTAGGGAAAACAGACCTGGACAGGATTTTTAGAACGCGACAGACCACTAGATTTCAGTGTAAATGTATATGAACATCCACGTGAATTTTTCAAAATTGAGGAGGAAGTAGAGCCAGAAACTGAGGAAAAATTATGTTTGCCAATTATTAATATAGAGATTTTTGAGAATAATGTAGAAGTATTACTTGATACAGGGGCAGAGGCGAGTTTAATATCGGAGGAATTCGTCAGCAAAATTAGGGATAAGGTTTGTGATAGAATTATGCCTATAAAGCGTAGCCATTTAGTAGCTCCAAATAAAAAGAAGTTTGCTGTAGTAAATAGTGTTGTGGTGCTTAGGATAGATATAGGAGGTTTAAGCTGTGAACAGGAGTTTGTAATTGTACCTGAACTGAAGTTTCAGAGCATTTTAGGTGTTGACTGTATGATGAAGTTAGGGGTTTTGATAGATATGGAAAGGAAGGTAATAAGGATTAATGATAGGGTAGTGCATTGGAAGGGCAGTTATGAAGTCACAGAGGATGACACGGGGTTTAGTATTAATGTAGTAGAGGTAGAGGATGATGAAGGTAAACAGATCAACACAATAAGATGTCCAGAGGATAGGAGAGTAGAGGTTCAAGCTTTAGTACAAAAACATGCAGAATTAGTGGGGGTAGGAGCAACAGCAGCATATCGGGAGCAGGTGAAGGCAGAATTATTTTTGACGAGGTTAAGTGGCAAGTTTGTTTTTAATAAAGTAGATTTAAGGAATTCATTCTGGCGGATTCCATTACACAAAAATTCTAGAAGGTACATAGGATTTTCCATAGAGGGAAAAATCGATAATTTTAAAGTAGTATCGTTTGGTTTGTCGGCAGAAAGGGAAACAATAATAAATGAGAAACAGACAAGTGTAGGGACTAAAGAAGAAGCAGTATTTAAGAGTCAGGATAATAGGGATGATAAATTTATTTTTTGTGAGATAATAGAGATGATAAGTATAGATATAGAAGGGGGAGAAATAGGGATGAAGAGTATTAGGTTGGTGAGAAGAAAGACTTGGAGGGTCAAGAAGAGAGTTAGATTTAAATAGGATAGGGATAGAATAGGTGTATATAGAAGAGTATAAGTAGGTGTGTATAGAAAATAAAGCTAGGTATAGGATAAATATGGGAGATAATTAGGAATAGGTTTAGGATGAGAAGGAAGAGAAAGTTAGGAAGAAAATAAGATAGGTTAAGTATAGATATTTTATATAAGATTAGTGGAGAGTTAGGAATAGAGTAAGAGTAGGATAGGCATATAGGATTAGGTAGAGGGAAGTAAAGTATAGTGAAGATTAGTTAAATAGGATAGGTATATAGGATGTATATAGGATTAGATGGATAAGTAGGATAAAGTTAGGGATAATTTTAGTTTATAGAATTAGGTGAGAGTTAGGAATAGGATAGGGATATAGGTAGGTGTAAATATTTTTTTTGGATTGGAGACAAAGTAGGTAAGTTAGATAGATAAGGGTAGAGAGAGATAGGCAATTTTTTTTGTAATTTTTTTGTCTAAATGCTTTATATTTGCATTCAAATAAGTGGGATTATTTGTATTCAAATAGGGGGAAAATACTCATATTTAGACCAGGGTAGAAAATTAAATAATCACATCAAATAATTTTAATCACCGTGTATAAGGAATTTTATTAAATAATACGCTTTATTAAAACCTTGAAGCATAAATAAATTCGATCGTTTCAGTAAAAATAAGAAATTTAAATTATGTACAAGACGCTTTATATCAAAAGAAGCAGTATTAAAAAGCTCTGCGTGTAATTTAATTATTCCTAATAAAGAAACAAATGGAAATTACGTGCAAAATTTATATTAATTAACCCTATTTCAAGTAACAAGTAGTAGACAAAGCGTACAGATAATAATTAATATTTAGTTAGGATTCACTAAAATGAAAGGATAGAAGTCAATTTTAATTGGAGTTAATTAAACCATTATTAATAATAAGCATAAAAGTCTGTGAAAATCCAAGATTATAATACCAGAAAATAAAGCTCTGAGAATTAATATTATTTTGAACACCTGCGTAGTTTAAGTATCACGTACGGCGAAAATTGTGTAGATAACAAATGGTTTCAAAGAATCTTGGAGAAACCGGGGCTTAATATTCACGAGAATGTGCGATACGGGGTTATTTAACCCAGATAGTCCACATGGACTAAAATATAATCGATAATAAAGAATATCAATTTGCACCAATAAGAACAGGTTAGAAAAGGAAAGAGAAAATGCGTCAAGCAAAGACACATATAGTAAAAGGCGTGATTTAAGCAACGTCACGAGGGTCACAATTGGTTGAAAATAGGATGCAAATATCAGAGGTAGAAACAACAATTTCTGTACAAAATTAATTAGTTTTTCTCGGACATGTTTGCGTGCCGTGTGAGAATTTCTGAGATTTAAATGGGGCGAGTGAAAAATTCGTAAAAACCGACGCGCGAGCGACGGACTGGGAACATAGAATGAGAAATTCTTAAGAATTGTCTGTTTTGGGGAACAGACCGACAGACAGGCTTTTTGCTATATATACCGGTGGTAATATGAATTTCGGCCTCTTAGACTTTTGACTATTCGATGCGTTAAAAGCTCTTACATCCGCGACTTGATTAAAGATGTTAAACAGTGCATTTTAGTTTGATGAAATAATTTAAAGTTTGCTCGTATATTTTAGTGATTCAAAATAGTTTGTTATTTACGTGCTAACATGAATGTACTCCAGCGCACTTAGATACAAGGTAATAAAATTTAGTATCACTGTACCAATTAGCAAAATTTACAACGACAAATGTATACACAAAAGTAGGCAGTTTTGGCGTATATTGGTGAAAGACGCATGAATTCTTTGCTATTTTTCGGGGGTGTTAATAATTAAATGGTTCAAATACGTGTCTGGATCCACGAAACAAGGGTCAGATATACACAGATGAGTTCCGGAAAAGCCCAGAAACAACTTTAAATAAATGGTGATGGAGAAAATTTTAAAAGCGTTGAGAATTAGAAGCCGTAAATATAATCCGGTTGGAATGGTGTGATTAACTAAAGGGACGATGTACATTGAAGCTACGAGGACAGTAACCTTCAGGTAAATTATACTATTTTGTTTGACATTTTTGTGTGTGTTGAATAACTTTATAATTGATTTACTTTAAATGGACATTAGTGAAATTGTACTAACCATAAAATTTTAATTTTAAGATGAAATTTGCTTGTTTAAGTAGAAAGGGGTATTTAGTATTGATGTTCGGGAATATGATGAAACTTTGGGTGTCTTTGAGCTCAATTAGACGAACCTGGTTAATTAACGTAAAGGGGTGGTAGATGCTCCCTTTATACTCAGACTCCGGTCTGCTTATATTGTTATATTAATTAGTAGGCATCCAACAAGGACTTTAATTCTGGATGCACATTAAAATGATAATAAAATTAATCTTGAAATTCTTTTTAAAACTGAATTTTATGCTGAAATTTAATTTGAAAATTTAATGTATTCTGGATATTGAGGTAAATAGAGTTAACGTTGATGTTTGTGGTAGGAATGTGTTGTTTAATTTTATGAATGAGGAGGTTTATAAAATTAGGTGAGCAGCCGAGGCGAAAACAGGATCACAGCAGTTTATGACGCCCAATCGGTGGGACTAGAATTTTTTTGTTGAAAGGACCCAGTTCCCGCATTCACAGGAGTATATCACAGCAATATATATATATATATATATATATATATATATATATATTGCCGTGGTTCCCCCTTAATAATCGAGCCTCACGAATTGGGCGGCATAAGAATGCCGTAGTTCTTTTGGGAAAAAGCCTCTCCAACAAAAATATATTCGAAAATTTTATTAAATTTTCAAAACTCGAAAATTGCACATAATAGAAAAATTTTCAAAAATTAATTTTTTACCCAGATTCCTCTCTTCCTCGGTTGACTTGCTTTCTTCAACTGCTTCCGGCTAGCTCAGTTGGACCTCCTCTGGATACCTAGATTCACTATTATGCTTTGCATCGTTCACGCACACTTTCAATAAAACCACGAAATACAACAATCATACAATCTTTTATTTATCACTATTTACAAATAAAATTCAATATTATCCACATTTCAGTGATCAAGTTACACCTCAATAAATCTTATTTTGTCATGTCCTGTATTTTAATTTAAATTATCAAACACATTGAATATACCCGGAGTAAATGGGCCCTGAATAATATCTTATTTCTCATTCTCATGATAACCCAGTTAATGATGAATAATGTATGCCCTTATACTTCGCATACTCTTTCAATAAACAAAAAAAAACCCATGTACTCTTTACACAATTTAACTTCCTGATGGAAAGTTAATAAGCTTTAAATACACCTTCAAATTTCTATTTAAAGACCATAATAAAGTTAGTTATACGTATTATATTCAATACGCAAATTAATGCACCATAAGTTTAAAATTCACTTTCATACGTCACCCAACACTCATAGTTTCATAGTTTATAACAACACAATTTCAAAGCGTTACCTGGAATTTCCTGAAGATCTCTGCTCTGTTGACTATGCCGTATATTTGCTTCTTTCGATTTTGCAGGCTGCTTCTAGCGATTAGTTGAAGAACCCCATCCAAGTAGAGCTGCTTGCGCTGCCTCCACGGTGTATCCAATTTCCAAATCCAAATTAATTATACATCTTTCATAATTATTTAATTTGATCCACGTTTCATAACGTCACTAACACGACCTTGTTAAAGAAAAAATGTATGTGATACCTCAATAAAGAAATGTAAACTCGGAACAATTCGCGTACAAATTATAAGGCTAACACCATGTTATATAATTTAAAATAATTTCTATACTTACAAGCTCGTGGTAGCTTTCATACGTAGTCTCAAGCGATTAAAATACTAAGGGCTTTTATTATATTTTGAAAAGGTATTTATACAATCTCTGATGCCACCTCTGGCCGCATTTTACGCGAAGCCCTTCATTTACAACAACACGTTCTTAAAATTTTAGTTTAACCGATTTGTAAATCCTCGAATTCAGCGCGTCGTTACGATCTTTTCTGAAAATTAATATTCAATATTCCCGTGTCTTGTCTGATGTGCGACTAACGATATCGACCAATAGTCTATGCATTAACGTTTCACAAATCCCGCCTATACTAACGCTGTCTGCTACATTCCTACCACAAACATCAACGTTAACTCTATTTACATCAATATTCACAATACATTAAAATTTCAAATTTAAAATTCAGCATAAATTTCAGTATCAGAAAATTTCAAGATTAAATTTTATTATCATTTTAATGTGCATCCAGAATTATAGTCCTTGTAGGATGCCTACTAATTAATATAACATATATGCAGACCTGAGTCTGAGTACAAAGGAGCATCTACCACCCTTTACGTTAATTAACCAGGTTCGTCTAATTGAGCTCAAAGACATACCCAAATTTTCATCATAATCCAGAACATAAATACTAAATACCCCTTTCTACTTAAACAAGAAAATCTCACCTTAAAATTAAAATTTTGCTGTTAGTACAATTTCACTACCGTCCATTTTAAGTAAATCAATTGTAAAGTTATTCAACACATCAAAAATCGAACAACAAAGCATAAGTTACCTAAAGGTTACTGCACTAGTGGCTTCAATGTACATCGTCCTTGCTAATTTCACCATTCCAACTGGGTTATGTTTACGTCCTCGGAATACTGGTCGCTTTTAAACATTTTCTCTACACCACCATTCATCTAAAGTTGTTTCAGTGCTTTTCCGGAACTCATTTGTGTATATCTGAAGCTTGTTTTGTGGATCCAGACACGTTTACGAATCATTTAATTATTACCACCCCCGAAAAATAGCAAAGAAATTCATACTTCTTTCACAAATATACGCCAAAACTGCCTAAATTGTGTATTCATTTGTCGTTGCAAATTTTACTAATTGGTACAGTGATACTAAATTTTATTACCTTGTATCTTCTTTTCTAAGTGCACTAAATTACATTCATTGTAGCACGTAAAGAACAAACTGTTTTAAATCACCAAAATATACGAGCAAACTGTTTAAATTATTCTATCAAAATCGGAAAACTAAAAGCACTGTTTAACGCATTGAATCAATTCGAAAATCTAAGAGAGAAACTCATATTAACCCGGGTATATATAGTGGTTAGCCTGTCTGTCGGTTTGGTCCTCAAAACGGCCAGTTTCTAGAATTTCGTATACTATGGTCCCATCTTGACCGCCTGTGCGTCGGTTCTTATTAAATTTGCACTCGCACCAGTTAAATCTCAGAAATTTCGACACGGCTCGAAACGTCTGGAAATAACTAATTAATTTTTATACAGAAATGTTATTTTTACCTCTCAAGTTTTCCTCTTATTTTCAACCAATCGCAACCCAGTGACGTTGCTCAACTCACGCCTTTTACTATATGTGTCTCGGTCTTGCGCATATTATCTGTCTCTATCTACCCTGTTCTTATTGGTGCAAATTGGTATTCTTTATTATCGATTATTTCAGTCCATGTGGACTGTGAAATAACCCACCTTATTAGCATTTCCTGTAACTATTAAGCTACGGTTTCTCCAGCATTCTCTGTAACCATTTGTTATCTGCAAATTTTACGCGGAACATAAAACATTTAAAAATACGCAGGTGTTCAAACATAATACTTCTACGATCTGAATATTATTGGGTTTTTACTAGCTTTTATACATATTATATGTTACTAATGGTTCAATTAACTCCAATTAAAATAATACCCTTTAATTTTTAATTATTTTCTGTACATTTTGTTTAATACCGGTTACTTAAAATTGAGTTAATTAATATAAATTTTGCACGTAATTTCCATTTGTTTCTTTACTCGGAATAATTAAATTACACGTAGAGCATTTTAATACTGCTTCCTTTTTTATAGCAAGCGTCTTGTAAATGATTTAAATCTCTTATATTTAATGAAACGAATGAATTTTTATTCTCCACGGTTTTTTAATAACGCGTACCTTTTCCCAAAGCTTCTACACGGTGATTAAAATTATTTGATGTGATTATTTAATTTTCTACTCTGGTCTAAATATGAGTATATATATATATATATATATATATATATATATGTATATATATATATATACAGGGTGTCTTAAAAGTCATGGTCCAAATTGAAAGGTTTGATAGCTGAGATTAATACGTATTCAAATAACTATATATGTTGTTATCCAATTGTTGATGGTTTCAAAGTTATAACAACTTTGCGTTTTGTGTCAAAATCGTGCAGGACTTCGAATATTAATTTGCAATAAAATAAATAATGACCTTTTAAAGGTAGTTTGTTTTCTGTTGTATGAGTGAATATTGCGTGTTTAATAAATGAGGACTTCCTCAAATATTTACTTATTATCGCAAAAGAAAATCATAATTTTTCCATAATTTTGGTTCTATGAAAAATTGTGCGTGCTTTTCAAACTGAAATTACTCAAAAAAAGTATTACCATCGAAAAGTGCACACCTATCCAAAAAACTTCATTAATCTGTGCACTTTGTTTAAAGGTATAACTGGTAGGTCAAAGGTTAAATGCATAGAAAATTTTTGGGTAATTTGTAGGTACAATCCCAAGAACCACTTTTATTAAAGAATTCGTAAGAAATAGACAACCTATATTTTCGCAAAATATGAACTCAAAATAATCAAATGTATTTAAAATTTGTTTATAACAAATATTCGAATGTCCTGCCGCTAGTTCTTATACATAAACGACACCGTCTTAACAAATTTCGTTTTAATAACCTGAAGGCGGACCGTCTTCTCTCAGTCTTCCAACGGCTTCGCGTATTTTTGTACAAAGGCCCTGCTCGTTTGTAGTATGTGTTTCATGCACATTTTCTTTCATATAACCCCACACAAGATGTAATCCAGGGGGTTGGGGTCGGGCAAACGCGGTGGCCAATAGATAGTACCTATTCGTCCTACCCAACGATTGGGATATGCATGATTTATGTGTTCTCTAACATTACGAGCATTATGTGCTGGAGCACCATCGTGTTGAAACCTTACATTTGATTTTCCAATGCTCCACTCGAAGGTACTACATTGGCCAGAAAGCGGGTTTTTTTTACCTGGAAAAGTTTTGAATTTTGCCGAGAACTTGCTGTTCCAAACAAGGTAGGGATCTTTAGCGTGCATGACAACACTCACACATGGGACCTCCATTTTACCTCTCATCCGAACGAAGGTGTATTTTTGTGAAAAATGCTCTCCTAACATTTTTCAAGCGGACCGTGTCGGGATTTGAACTCTGGACCTTGGGCATAGTAGTCACACACATACCATCTACGCCACGGAGCCGCCGCATCGTGTTGAAACCACACTATACGCCTAGTTTCTAGAGGGATATCTTCTAGAAGATTGCTTAATTCGTGTCGAAGAAAGTGAAGATACCGTTGTGCATTGAGCCTGGGTGGGTTTCAACACGATAGCGCTCCAGCACACAATACTTGTAATGTTAGGGAACACTTAAATCTTGAATATACCAATCGTTGGGTAGGACAAGGAGTCACTAACTATTGGCCACCGCGTTTGCCCGACCTCAACCCCCTGAATTACATCTTGTGGAGTTATATGAAAGAAAATGTGTATAACACACATACCACAAAAAAGCAGGAATTCGTAGAAAAATACGCGAAGCCGTTGGAAGGCTGAGAGAAGACGGTTACGCCTTCAGGTTTTTAAAACGAAATTTTTTAAGACGGTGTCGTTTATGTATAAGAACTGGTGGCAAGACATTCGAACATTTGTTGTAAACGAATTTTAAATACATTTGATTATTTTGGGTTCATATTTTACAAAAATTATAAGTTGGCTATTACTTACGAATTCCTTAATAAAAGTGCTGTTCTCGGGATTGTACCTACAAATTACCCAAAAAAATTTTATGCATTGAATCTTAGACCTACCAGTTATACCTTTAAACAAAGTGCATAGATTAATGAAGTTTTTTGGATAGATGTGCACTTTTCGATGGTAATACTTTTTTGAGTAATTTCAGTTTAAAACACGCACAATTTTTCCTAGAACCAAAATTATGGAAAAATTATGATTTTCTCTTGCGATAATAAGTAAATGTTTGAGGAAGTCATCATTTATTAAACACGCAACATTCAGGCATACAACAGAAAACGAACTACCCTCAAAAGGTCAGTATTTCTTTTATTGCGAATTAATATTCGAAGTTCCGCACGATTTTGACACAAAACGCAGAAGTTGTTATAACTTTGAAACCATCAACAATTGGATAACAACATATATAGTTATTTGAATAGGTATTAATCTCAGCTATCAAACCCTTCAATTTAGACCATGACTCTTGGGACACCCTGTATATATACAGGGTGAGCTTTTAGTGGGGTAACGGCCGATAACTCCGTTATTATAAAAGCTACGTAAACCAAATTTGGAGCCACATTAGGCATGCCTAAAGTACATATTTTAAAAATATTTTGAAGCATACAGGCTGTTTCTTAATTCCAGGGCATATTAAACTTATATTTTTTTAAATGGAACGCCTCATATATTATTACATTTTTGGAAAGGCCATAAAAAGAGCTTTAATTTGATGTCAAATTGTATCTATCTATTCCTTTTACTTTTTGAGATATTCAACTGTTTTTAGAAAAAATGACCTTGATTAGGTACATTGCCACTGCACTAATACACAGCTTATGTTAATTTTCAAGATGCAGAAAATTTTACTATATACCATAGTATATTTGTAAATATGACACTTTTGAAATTTCTTCACAGTATACAAGGTGTGTTAGGTTTCGCAAAATGCAATTTTTAAAACTTTTTTTAAATGGTACCCTACCAATTTTATTGCTATAATGGATAGCTCATTAAGTTTCCTTTCATTTTTGTTAAGCATTCCCTATACCTAAATCCATTACTTTCTGAGATATTTTTGATGCTCTTTAAATTTTAAGAATATTTTTAATTTGCATAACTAAAAGTAACTTACATTTGGAGAATATTATAAAACAATTAATATATTTTGATTAACAATCAACTACACTTATCCAATAACAATTTTCTCTAAAGATATAACAACCTACAATAATACGCTATCAACAGAATTCTGCCAGATCAACAATATGCATTTTATAGAAAATGTTCAAGCAGGAAATCAGGCAGGCTTTGAAAAAAATAACAATTACAATTAAAATGTCATTTAGGTTTATTAATTGTAGAGTGTTGTCATTTAACAGGAAATCTCTCTTAGTACATTCTTGATGCAAGTAGGCAATTTCTTAAACTTTCTCCCAATACCCAAATCATATCTATTTCTTCTTCCACGGTAAAATTCATGTTGAAAACTCTTTCAAAGATTACATTTAAAACAGAACTGATAATGTGTTAAAGACAACACACTAAAATTAATAAACCTAAATGACATTTTAATTGTACTTGTTATTTTTTCAAATCCTGCCTGATTTCGTGTTTGAATATTTTCTATAAAATGCATATTGTTGATCTGGCAGAATTCTGTTGATAGCGTATTATTGTAGGTTGTTATATCTTTAGTGAAAATTGTTATTGGATAAGTGTAGTTAATTGTTAATCAAAATGTATCAATTGTTTTATAATATTCTCCAATAGTAAGTTATTTTTAGTTATGCAAATTAAAAACACTCATAAAATTTGAAGAGAATCAAAAATATCTCAGAAAATAATAGATTTAGGTATAGGGAATGCTTAACAAAAATGAAAGGACACTTAATGAACTATCCATTATAGCAATAAAATCGGTAGGGTACCATTTAAAAAAAGCTTTAAAAATTGCATTTTGCGAAACCTGACACACCCTGTATACTGTGAAGAAATTTCAAAAGTGTGATATTTACAAATATACTATGCATCTTGAAAATTAACATAAGTCGTGTATTAGTGCAGTGGCAATGTATCTAATCAGGGTCATTTTTTCTAAAAACATTTGAATATCTCAAAAACTAAAAGAAATAGATAGATACAGTTTGATATCAAATTAATGCTCTTTTTATGGGATTTCCAAAAATGTAATAATATATGGGGTGTTCCATTTAAAAAAATACAAGTTTAATATGACCTAGAATTACGAAACACCCTGTATGTTTCAAAATATTTTTAAAATATGCACTTTAGGTATGCCTAATACGCCTCCAAATTTGGTTTACGTAGCTTTTATAATAACGGAGCTATCGGCCGTTGCCCCACTAAAACTCACCTTATATATATATATATATATATATATATAAATATATATATATATATATATATATAGTCCTAATCACTTGCAGTATGTCAGTCATAATAAGAGATATGGGTTGATCCAAGGGCGTGCCATAAGTTTATTTATAAATTTATCTACAAGCCACAAAATATGTGAATTACAAGTATTTTTCTATCAAGTTCATCAGTTTTTTGCACTCAGGTTCTTGTGGCAGACGTTATTTTACGGTGTCCATATTATTTACCTTGTGAATATATATATATATATATATATATATATATATATATATATATATATATATATAAATATATCCGCACTTTGTAGCACCGCTAAAAAAATGCTGTGACGCCCTCTCTTGGAGTGAGATCTAAAGGAGTGCCATGGCAATGGTACGACAGTCGGAAATTTGAAATTATTATCTTATCTTCCTCTTCTTTTTTTGCCTGGCTAGCTCAACGGAAATTTTTACTATAGAATCTACAAACTAAAATAAAATAGCAATCTCAAGCGCTTACAAAATTTTGTTTTTATCGTATTTGATGATTTCAAATTCCTCCTGATTCCATTTTTAAATTGATATTAAAATTTCAGTGTACAAGATTATCCATATTAGTTTAACTATCCATTTGAATATTAATTTTTAAAATACATGTTCTATTTTTAATTAATTAACTTAGGAGTGATTCTTGTATCGAAAAACAATCAATTTTCATTGTATTTTTACAAAACAAATTACGCTTCATCCAATAATTATATTGGATAGCTTCTATATTCCAAACTTACTCAAACATATACGTTTCATTGCAACTCTGGATGGTCTATCTCGTAAATTCATTATTCAACCTTACATATTGCTTGGTTTAGGACCGAATTGAAACTCGAATTAATAAATGACTCTTGAATGAGTTATTCTAATAAAGTTCCGGTTTTTATATTAAAATTATCTCTATTCGTCACATTTTCTAGATTCTTCATGATCCATGTGGACATAATACACCCAGCTCATGTATTATTTCCGTGAACTTTAAGATTTTAATGGTCAAATTAGCGTCACGCTATGATTTGCGTATGTGGTAAAACATGCCCTTTATTAGTTTAATGCTCGCGTGTCATTCTATCATATAGTAATCTCGGAAAGCCATAAATTATTTCTTATTGATCTCGGTTTTATTTTATAGGTTTTTAATAGCCGCCGGTTTCTTTGTATCGGCATTTATTTATTTACTGACTTTTAAAACATTTCTAGTAAAAATTACGTACTTTTCTTTTTGAACTCACAAAGTTTTGCTTATATGATAATATAATAAAGTTCGTTCTTAAAATAACGATTAATTGTTTCCACAATGAAATTCAATCCCTTTGTGTTTATAACTTAATGATTGAAACTCGTATTTTACTATGTATTACACGAAAAAATTATTAAAGCTTGCGATTGTTTGGCATCTTAGTAAAATATGGACTTATTGTTTTCAATAACTAACGTACCTATTTAAAAAAAAAATCGTTTTTCTAAGTAATCATCAACGATTGAAATAAATTAATTTAAAATTTTTTTAAGTTTATATACGTTTTATGATTTCTTTCTCATTCTGCACGGAATTTTTTAATTACATGATTAATAAGAGTTTTTTTGTTTTATTATGACGAAAACGAAATGAATGGCTTTGCATTTTAATGGCAATGGAATGCGTTTATTTTATACCTGGTAACCATTAAATATTTTGAAACTTCAATTTTTTTCCGTTTTTTTTTTATTTGGGGGTGCTCTATTTATAGAATTTAGGTTTCAATGACTCTTCGTAACCTCCTTATCACATCAATATGTATATATTGACGTGATAAGGGGTCACAAGAGATCATTGAAACCTTAATTCTAAAAATAAATCCTACTAAAGTATTATGGAATCCGGAAAAAATGGAATTTTCCGTAAGTTCATACTTACGCCCTGTATAATACAAGCGTACCTTTATTCATTGATGTACAATGCAAAAACGTAAATTGCACGTATATAAATAATCACCCTGTAGGATATAGGCAAATTGTAAATAAATAGCAAGTTACGTAAATTGGATATGTAAATTGTAAGATACCTAAAACTCATTTCGATGTGAATGCAAATCTAAAAATTATTAATAAAATTTGCTGTAAATAGCATTTAGCATAAATATAAGTAATTTTGTATATTTACTATAAAACGCAAATCTTTTTGCATTATAAGCAATCAAAGTAAATTAATTTACCCGTGAATTCTAAATAAAGAACTTTCTAGATTATGAGTCATATGTATTTAAAACTACGTATACACTCATTAACTAAACATTTTTATTCCAAGAAGCAGCTTGAACATCGAAAAAACTTGCAAAATCCGTGGAATAGTCGATTATCGTTTGCATTAGTATGCGACGCCGCAATAATAGCATATGTGAGACAAGGACAAAGAACGCGTTACGGATACCTAGAACAGATAAGAAGGTAATAAAATGTGGAAATTTGATTGGCTAATTGAGTATTCCGGAAACCCTTACATCAAAATGTTCGAAATTATACTGGTGAAATTCTAGATAATAATCAATTTGTATAAAAAAGAGCACTTATCGTTTCGAAGGAATTTATTCATTAAATTTGATCCGATGCAATCGACGCTTAAACAAGATCCTGAAATGCTATTTTAAAGCGCTAGCCGTTGCGTTATAGAAATATGCAGTAAAACATAGTTGCGAGGTTGCAATGAATATTGAAGTAATGTTTTTAAACCAAAATTACATACAAAAATGAAATTATTAATTACCAAGGAAAGGAAAAATTCTTAAATAAAAACTATCTTTAAAGATATATTAAATAATTGAAAAAAAGATTTAACCCAAAAATGTACTTTGATAATTACTGTTGGAAATCAGGAACATTAATTTGTAAAAACTTGTAAGCCGACTAGGAGATCAATTAAAATAAGAAGATTTTTAATTACGAGAAACGTTTTGTGGATTCTGCAACTATCACTGTTTGATTTATTTTTAACTGATATTAGAGTATTTAGATTTAGTGTAAGATAATTCTAATAATTTTTTTCTTGTGTGAGGGATTTTTTTACCAGGAGTTTGTGTTCAGAGCTCAAAAGACTCTGACCTTTAAGAGATCATATGTCAAGAATTCTTCTGTCCTAAACAAATCTTACCAACGTGGAAATAATTTATAACCAGGTAAAGGATCCTCGAAAGAATAAGATTAATTCTGTAAATGTAAAATAAGGTAAGCAACAATACTTTTGTAACAAAGACTTTTTAGAAATTATTATATGTTTGAAAGAAACTATGTTGTAAATGCTTTTGTACGAAAGAAGATATTTCTATTGTATAAATGCTTTGTGATATTATTATCTATATTTTTTCTATCAATCTATTCCACAATAAAATTGTGGCAGAATAATATTACTTATCGAGAATTTTTATGTAACTGTGTCAAGCCCAGGGTAAGGTTTGGATGGAAATTGGCTTATAGTAAAAGAACACTCTTAAGACATTTAGCTAACTGGGTTTTTGGCCCACGGTCGCATGGGATTGGGTCAGTGGGTATATTTAAGTTGAAAGAAACAAAATAAAGGACGCCACCTAAATTTTTTATAAAGCAACTGACTAAATGAATTTGCTTAAAGGAAAATTTGGAAACCTATATTATCACAAACCACTTTACATACAAAGTTTGATTGTCACACATATCATACTTACATCTGATTGTCATCTTCAAGGATCTAACGATGAGTGGGGTGACTCTGAAACATAATTTCTACCAACATCGACACCCTATATATATTGCGGATCAGTATGAATATGTAATCTATAAATTAAGTTCAATTGGTTTCTACTATCGTGATGCTCTTTCGGATAAGTTTACCTTGTAAACACCGAACAAAATTTGGAAAATTTAATATTACTGAAAAATGAACTGAAGTCCAAAAAACATAATTCTGTATTCTCTTTTAAGAAAAGTAAATAACATCATAATAAATAAGAGTACTTAATAAAATACAATTCTTATGAAAGTAATTTTTAAATCAAATATTTAATTATGGACATTATTTTTTTATTAGGTAGTCACTGTAGCGCTACTCGACCTCACAATGTTTAAATATTTCTTATTTAACTTTTGACAAAAATCAAAAATTGACAGATTACTTTAAATTCCAATTTTCATCATATAGCACTCAGGTTTTATAAATTAACATATTAGTATTTTAATTTGTCATAAACAAGATAACTGTGACGAAGTATGTCTACACCTGTACAATCGGTGAGATATGATATCTCAAGTTGAACACACTATTAATTAGAAAAAGGTTATAGTACTCATTGTACTTTATACTTTACAAAAGGATCTTTTGAAAATTAATTAACAAAATTATTTATACTAGTCATAATAAATTGCATTCAGCAATCTGAAGTAAAACAAGTTTAAAAAGGAAATCATTACATGCTAAATTTACGTAATGGACTTTGTAACGTTAGCACTATTTTAGAAACTAATACTTTCTTACCGATAGCGGCAATAACCTGTAACCTTCAAACGACATATGCATCAATAGAACACGCCGGCTGCATAGCGACATCGGCCACGTGTGGATCAAAGTTGCTTACACATTTGCCTTCTAAACGAGTACCATAAATTTAATTAAATCAAACCAAATAAAATATTTTCGTTGATCCAAGACTGCATCGAAATTACGTGAAATTACATCAAAATTATTACAAGACCATCCTCATTTCCAGAGTTATCGAAGTTTTAAAATTTCAAAGTTTCAGAATTTCAGAGTTTCAGGGTTGCACTAAAATAAAATAATTAATTTCATATGCTTACTCATTTATACAAACCGTTCGCCAAAAAGGAAATGTAATGTATTATAGAAACCGGCTATATAACCCCAACGCGAATAAAAGCTACACGCTAATGAAAACTAGACAACCCGCAAGATAAATAAATCCACAACAAATATTCAACTCGTTCAATGCACAAACCAACCAAATGAGAACTAATAATCCACATTTTAATAACTCAAACTTTAACAATCAATACAAGCAATTCCAAAAACCAACATTTTGCCCAAACTTTTCAAAACCCGCATTTCAACCGAGATTCAATCAAAATGTAAATCAGCAAAGACCAGCATTCAACGCAAATCCTATTATAAACTCGCCGATGATAAACAATAATAATCCCAATAACTATTATAAACCTACACCAATGGATACCTCATCTGGTAACACCAGACCTAACACCAAAATAACACACATTAGACCAACCCCCAATCAAAAACGCACTTTCACTTCAGAATAGCTATTTCATCAAGAAGTAGAAGATTATGAAGATGACCAGAATAATAGCAATCGTCCGGGTACGAATAACGAACAAAACCAATCAAACCATTATAAACGCTAAGAACCATACGAAACTTACGAAGAGGACGACGAAGAAAACGCGTGCTCAAAATTTCAAATGGACCACTTTATAAACGACCAAACGTAATAAACCTAAATAATATGAATCGTCTTGTACTACCCTATATCGAAATACCCCACGCTGAATTTAAATTACTAATTGATACCGGATCTTCAAAAACATTAATAAGCCCGCGAACAGTAAAGATTATCTAAACTATGTAGAAAGAGAACCCTTCAAAATTAAAACCGCCCATCAAACAACCCTGCACCAATTCGTAGAAAACATACCTTTACCAAAAACATGCAACGTAAAGATGAAACATAAATTCTGCATATTTGAATTTAATGACAAATATGACGGACTATTAGGAATGGAACTTCTAAGAAAATTAGGAGCCAACATAGATATTAAAAACTGATTATTAAGAACCAAATATGGACGAATCCCCATCAAATTTTAAAACACCCAAATAGACGAAAAATATACATTAGAACCCCGAACAGAAAAAAAGATAAGAATCCCCGTAAATTCAAATAATAACTTAGGAATAATAAACCACATAACTATTCAACAAGGAGTAGAAACCCCAACCGCATCAGTAAAAATCAAAGATAATTACTCCACAACAACAATATTAAATTCAAATGACTACCCCGTAGAACTATCTTTAACAAACCCGATTAACGTAGAAGAACTAAATTTTAACAAAATGGAAATAGATGAAAACCCAAACGAAAACTACAACCCCGTAGAAAATGACGAAATGTTAAGACAAACTTTAAATAATATCCGATTTAACCGCGACATAAATCCAGAGGAACAAAGAGCAATACAAAAATTATGTTTCGAATACCGCGACATATTAAGTTAAGCACAACATCCCCCATTTGATATATACAAAATAAACTAATGCTTAAGAAGTTATTAGAAATATTAGGAAATGTGCAACAATGTCATGAAAGACAATTTATTACAATTTATTTCAGTTTATTAATGTTCATGGGAACGGAAGCGCTACAAAGTAGCACAAGGATAAGTGACACTGCAGATGTCAGGTCACATACGGTCGTAGACAGTCACGTACCGAGATTACGCAGAAGTAAGCTCGCAACAAAGTAGTTATGAATAGATTTAAGATAGCAACTATGTATCATGAATAGAGTCAAGTGTAAGCGGACATTAGGTCGGCAAGTTCCCACAGAACTGTGAGGGGGTAGGGAGATTATAAAAAGCCTGGGAGCTCCACTCGCAGTCAGTTCATAAAACGTTCAGCTTTCACATTGCAGTTCGTAGATAGCTCACTTGTACAATTATTAAATAATTTTCGACTTGGACTAATTATTCAAAATTGTAAAAAGTCCATTGTTCAAATCTGTTTAAATCAAATAAATGTGTTAAAGTTTAACAAGTCTTTTTAAAAAGGACCGCTCGAAGCCACGAACCCTAACTCGCGTACGTAATAATATTTTGATAGTAAAAGTGTTTAATAACAAATAGTGCTACGAATATGAAAATTTCTAATGCCGATGAACGTAAGTAGAATTTGGGGAATTTTTTTAAACTAAAATATAATAATAATAGGGCTCTAAGTTTGACGCCAATAATTCGTGGATGGTATAAAATAATTCTAAGTTTGATGACAACGTTCTAAGTTTGGTGAGAATAAACTCTAAGTATGACAATAATGATCCAGAGGGTGATGACAATAATTTAAATGTAATAATTCAAGCGTGTGGATAGATAATATTTCAAATGGGTATATAATAATTCCGAATTGGTGGAGAATAATTTTGGATGTAATAATGCATGGAAAATTCTAATTGATGTTAGTTGATAATGGATGCGTCGATAATTTTGGTTGCGAGAATGGAATAAAGAAGCACACAGACCAGGTTAGATCTTTTTAGTTTTAAAACATATTTTTTTATGTGAATTTGAATATTGAATTGCTTATTAATATAAAATAGTGTAACGGAGTTAACAACGAACTTTGCATACGTTGAAAGTACGTAAGATAATAAAAAGGTTTTGAACGTTCCAGGCTTCTTTTATAAAAACCATATCTTTTTGGTGACTTTAGATTGATGGCAAAACATAAATTTTTTGAGATAAATAAGACTTATAATATTGATTGATTGAAAAGTGTATTTTTTAATTTTCAAAACCTGTACATAATATTTGTTTCATTATATGGAATTAAATTAACTTCATTTTATAATTCAAAATAAAAGATAGTCGAGGCAGAATAATAACCTTAGTGGGAGTGTAACTTGATTGAGATAAACACAGAGAGGTGGAGTCAAGCAAGAATATGCCATTGACACCGAGCACGGCGTTATCATATCAAGTTTTGTTATTGGTCGACACATGGTCAGTCCAAGATAGTTCCAGTTAATTCATAGCATAAAGTATATGGCCGCCCAAACGATGGCGCACGAATTTTTGTGAAAGTACATAGCATAATTAAAATGTCGCAACAACGTGAGGGCACGAATTAAATTAAAAATAAATTTAAAAATACAACCGTGAGATTTAAAATAAATTAATTAAATTAAACCGGGGATTTAAAGAGTTTTAATTTGTGAAAAATCAAGAAATTTGTACAGTAATTAAATTTAGGTAGATTTATATAGTATTTAAAAGTTTAGCGTAAACATAATAATTTCAAACATAGATAAAAGGATACGGAAAACAAGGGAAGCTCTAAGAAATCAAGGAGTGGAATAGGATCCTAGGAGAGCGTGATAATCCAGGAAACCAGTTCTATAGAGGAAAGACGGACTTCGCAAGAAACTAAGATGATGGAAATCCTAATGGCGTTACATGATAAAATGGACAAGAACGAGAAAGTCATGAAAACCACATCTACGAAAATGGATAAAAACAGCGAAAAGTTAGGCAATGAAATTAAAATTCTAAGTAATGGACTGAAGGAAACTAACCAGACGATCGCTGAGATGAGGGAGCAACTGCAAGAGAGAATTGGGAGGGTTTCTGAGGAGATAGACGGTGTGTGGGATCATATTAGTGAAATTAAATCGAAACAGGAAAAATGTGAAAGCAAGTCAAACAATAAAATTACAAATTTAAATATTAAATTAGGGAACATTGAGGAAAATTATGAAACCGAGTTTAGAACAATAAATCGAGAAATAAATAATTTAAAAAGTAATTCTGGAAATTTCAATAGTAGGGAGCCAATTAGGCTAATTCAACCGAATCTTTTAATTGAACAGTTTACTAAATTATACGGGGACGGAAAATTAAATCCCAGGTTATTTTTGAAAAATTTTAATATGTTAATAAAAGATTCTACAGATGAGTTATATAAATTAAATTTAGTCAAATCTATGCTGAAAGGAAATGCTGAAATATAGTACAATTTAGTTGAGAGTGAGATCGAAACATTTAAACAGTTTGAGCAGAAATTTTTACGTCAATTCTGGGGGGACAATCAGCAAGATAGAATTAGGAATAACCTGAGTATGGGAAAATACAATTCAGAGAAAGGAAAAACGCGAGAGTTATATGCAATTGAGAAGTTTACTGTAGCGAAACAATTGGATCCTCCTTTACAAGATAAACATGTTATAAAATATTTAGTAGATCATTTTAACGCTGGACTAAAGACGACGCAGAATATAGTAGATAAGGATACGTTTATTAAATATTTGCAGAGATATGATGATTTGAAATCTGATTATAAAATGGAAAATAATGTTAGGGATCGACGTACTAATTTTGTAAGGACGCAGAGAAATAATAATGAGACTCGGAGAAATTATCAACGGAACAATTATAATTATGATCGTGGAAGACATTTTTAAAGAGGGAACTATAGGAACTTTAATAATGATTTTAGGCAAAACAGGAACACGGGACAAATACCAAGGCGACAAATAGAAAAAACGAATCATGAAGGAAATAATAGAGGAATGAATAGGCAGGAAAATGATGATCGACGGACGCAAGCAAGGGATATTAATAGCACGCAAATAAGTAATACGAATCGCACAGACACAGAGATAACGAGTCAGGCAGGACATTCAACGCGAAATCAGGATTTTTGAGTACGGACGAACCAAGGAAAATTCTACGGATTAACGGATATGAACACTAGCGCGAGTTTATTAAACATGAAATGGATAATGAAATAGGAAGATTTGAAAGGAACTTATTACCAATAATTAATTTAAAGGTGGAAAATAAAATAGTTAAAGTGTTAATTGATACTGGGGCAGAAGCAACACCTGTTGCGGAAGAATTTGTTAAACGAGAAAAATTGGGGGATATAGCGATACCTATAACAAGGTGTAATTTAGTGGCACCAAATAATAAGAGATTTAGTGTAATAAATGAAATGGTAATTATGAGATATGAAATGGGAGATATGAAATGAGAAAATGATTTTATGGTAGCACCTGGACAAAAGATAGATGTTATATTTCGGATGAATATTATAGATAAGTTGGGGTTGAAGGTAAATGCGGAATGCAAAGAGATTGAGTGTAATGGTAAATATATTAAATGATATGAAGAAGGGAATATTGAAATAGAAGATGACTGCGTGAATATTAATCAGTTTAGTGATGAAATAGATAATGAGGGTAATGAAAATGAAGAGATTAAGTGTCCAGATGATTTAAGAAATAGGGTGAATATATTATTAAGTAAGCATTCAGAATTAATAGGGTCGAAGTCGAGAATTGCCACGGGTTATGTGCACAGGTTGGAAGCAATCAATACAGAACCGTTTAACACTAAAACATATCCTATTCCAGTAGCATATAGGAATAGAGTGAAGGAAATTGAAGAAATGTTACGTGAAGGTATTATAGAAAGCTCCAGTACACATTTTGTGAATTCATTAGTCGTCGTGAAGAAAAGTGATGATAGCATTAGGTTATGTGTAGATTCAAGAGAAATTAATAAGCGAACAAAGCCGCAATACAATTATCCACCAACAATAAATAGTATATTAGGGAGAATAGGTAATAGGAAGATTTATAGCAAATTATATTTAAAGAGTTCATTTTAGTCGAAAAAAAACACATTCCTACCACAAACATCAACGTTAACTCTATTTACATCAATATTCACAATACATTAAAATTTCAAATTTAAAATTCAGCATAAATTTCAGTATCAGAAAATTTCAAGATTAAATTTTATTATCATTTTAATGTGCATCCAGAATTATAGTCCTTGTAGGATGCCTACTAATTAATATAACATATATGCAGACCTGAGTCTGAGTACAAAGGAGCATCTACCACCCTTTACGTTAATTAACCAGGTTCGTCTAATTGAGCTCAAAGACATACCCAAATTTTCATCATAATCCAGAACATAAATACTAAATACCCCTTTCTACTTAAACAAGAAAATCTCACCTTAAAATTAAAATTTTGCTGTTAGTACAATTTCACTACCGTCCATTTTAAGTAAATCAATTGTAAAGTTATTCAACACATCAAAAATCGAACAACAAAGCATAAGTTACCTAAAGGTTACTGCACTAGTGGCTTCAATGTACATCGTCCTTGCTAATTTCACCATTCCAACTGGGTTATGTTTACGTCCTCGGAATACTGGTCGCTTTTAAACATTTTTCTACACCACCATTCATCTAAAGTTGTTTCAGTGCTTTTCCGGAACTCATTTGTGTATATCTGAAGCTTGTTTTGTGGATCCAGACACGTTTACGAATCATTTAATTATTACCACCCCCGAAAAATAGCAAAGAAATTCATACTTCTTTCACAAATATACGCCAAAACTGCCTACTTTTGTGTATTCATTTGTCGTTGCAAATTTTACTAATTGGTACAGTGATACTAAATTTTATTACCTTGTATCTTCTTTTCTAAGTGCACTAAATTACATTCATTGTAGCACGTAAAGAACAAACTGTTTTAAATCACCAAAATATACGAGCAAACTGTTTAAATTATTCTATCAAAATCGGAAAACTAAAAAGCACTGTTTAACGCATTGAATCAATTCGAAAATCTAAGAGAGAGAAACTCATATTAACCCGGGTATATATAGTGGTTAGCCTGTCTGTCGGTTTTGTCCTCAAAACGGCCAGTTTCTAGAATTTCGTATACTATGTTCCCATCTTGACCGCCTGTGCGTCGGTTCTTATTAAATTTGCACTCGCACCAGTTAAATCTCAGAAATTTCGACACGGCTCGAAACGTCTGGAAATAACTAATTAATTTTTATACAGAAATGTTATTTTTACCTCTCAAGTTTTCCTCTTATTTTCAACCAATCGCAACCCAGTGACGTTGCTCAACTCACGCCTTTTACTATATGTGTCTCGGTCTTGCGCATATTATCTGTCTCTATCTACCCTGTTCTTATTGGTGCAAATTGGTATTCTTTATTATCGATTATTTCAGTCCATGTGGACTGTGAAATAACCCACCTTATTAGCATTTCCTGTAACTATTAAGCTACGGTTTCTCCAGCATTCTCTGTAACCATTTGTTATCTGCAAATTTTACGCGGAACATAAAACATTTAAAAATACGCAGGTGTTCAAACATAATACTTCTACGATCTGAATATTATTGGGTTTTTACTAGCTTTTATACATATTATATGTTACTAATGGTTCAATTAACTCCAATTAAAATAATACCCTTTAATTTTTAATTATTTTCTGTACATTTTGTTTAATACCGGTTACTTAAAATTGAGTTAATTAATATAAATTTTGCACGTAATTTCCATTTGTTTCTTTACTCGGAATAATTAAATTACACGTAGAGCATTTTAATACTGCTTCCTTTTTTATAGCAAGCGTCTTGTAAATGATTTAAATCTCTTATATTTAATGAAACGAATGAATTTTTATTCTCCACGGTTTTTTAATAACGCGTACCTTTTCCCAAAGCTTCTACACGGTGATTAAAATTATTTGATGTGATTATTTAATTTTCTACTCTGGTCTAAATATGAGTAATATATATATATATATATATATATATATATATATATATGTATATATATATATATACAGGGTGTCCTAAAAGTCATGGTCCAAATTGAAAGGTTTGATAGCTGAGATTAATACGTATTCAAATAACTATATATGTTGTTATCCAATTGTTGATGGTTTCAAAGTTATAACAACTTTGCGTTTTGAGTCAAAATCGTGCAGGACTTCGAATATTAATTTGCAATAAAATAAATACTGACCTTTTAAAGGTAGTTTGTTTTCTGTTGTATGAGTGAATATTGCGTGTTTAATAAATGAGGACTTCCTCAAATATTTACTTATTATCGCAAAAGAAAATCATAATTTTTCCATAATTTTGGTTCTATGAAAAATTGTGCGTGCTTTTCAAACTGAAATTACTCAAAAAAAGTATTACCATCGAAAAGTGCACACCTATCCAAAAAACTTCATTAATCTGTGCACTTTGTTTAAAGGTATAACTGGTAGGTCAAAGGTTAAATGCATAGAAAATTTTTGGGTAATTTGTAGGTACAATCCCAAGAACCACTTTTATTAAAGAATTCGTAAGAAATAGACAACCTATATTTTCGCAAAATATGAACTCAAAATAATCAAATGTATTTAAAATTTGTTTATAACAAATATTCGAATGTCCTGCCGCTAGTTCTTATACATAAACGACACCGTCTTAACAAATTTCGTTTTAATAACCTGAAGGCGGACCGTCTTCTCTCAGTCTTCCAACGGCTTCGCGTATTTTTGTACAAAGGCCCTGCTCGTTTGTAGTATGTGTTTCATGCACATTTTCTTTCATATAACCCCACACAAGATGTAATCCAGGGGGTTGGGGTCGGGCAAACGCGGTGGCCAATAGATAGTACCTATTCGTCCTACCCAACGATTGGGATATGCATGATTTATGTGTTCTCTAACATTACGAGCATTATGTGCTGGAGCACCATCGTGTTGAAACCTTACATTTGATTTTCCAATGCTCCACTCGAAGGTACTACATTGGCCAGAAAGCGGGTTTTTTTTACCTGGAAAAGTTTTGAATTTTGCCGAGAACTTGCTGTTCCAAACAAGGTAGGGATCTTTAGCGTGCATGACAACACTCACACATGGGACCTCCATTTTACCTCTCATCCGAACGAAGGTGTATTTTTGTGAAAAATGCTCTCCTAACATTTTTCAAGCGGACCGTGTCGGGATTTGAACTCTGGACCTTGGGCATAGTAGTCACACACATACCATCTACGCCACGGAGCCGCCGCATCGTGTTGAAACCACACTATACGCCTAGTTTCTAGAGGGATATCTTCTAGAAGATTGCTTAATTCGTGTCGAAGAAAGTGAAGATACCGTTGTGCATTGAGCCTGGGTGGGTTTCAACACGATGGCGCTCCAGCACACAATACTTGTAATGTTAGGGAACACTTAAATCTTGCATATACCAATCGTTGGGTAGGACAAGGAGTCGCTAACTATTGACCACCGCGTTCGCACGACCTCAACCCCCTGAATTACATCTTGTGGAGTTATATGAAAGAAAATGTGTATAACACACATACCACAAAAAGCAGGAATTCGTAGAAAAATACGCGAAGCCGTTGGAAGGCTGAGAGAAGACGGTTACGCCTTCAGGTTTTTAAAACGAAATTTTTTAAGACGGTGTCGTTTATGTATAAGAACTGGTGGCAAGACATTCGAACATTTGTTGTAAACGAATTTTAAATACATTTGATTATTTTGGGTTCATATTTTACAAAAATTATAAGTTGGCTATTACTTACGAATTCCTTAATAAAAGTGCTGTTCTCGGGATTGTACCTACAAATTACCCAAAAAAATTTTATGCATTGAATCTTAGACCTACCAGTTATACCTTTAAACAAAGTGCATAGATTAATGAAGTTTTTTGGATAGATGTGCACTTTTCGATGGTAATACTTTTTTGAGTAATTTCAGTTTAAAAAACACGCACAATTTTTCCTAGAACCAAAATTATGGAAAAATTATGATTTTCTCTTGCGATAATAAGTAAATGTTTGAGGAAGTCATCATTTATTAAACACGCAACATTCAGGCATACAACAGAAAACGAACTACCCTCAAAAGGTCAGTATTTCTTTTATTGCGAATTAATATTCGAAGTTCCGCACGATTTTGACACAAAACGCAGAAGTTGTTATAACTTTGAAACCATCAACAATTGGATAACAACATATATAGTTATTTGAATAGGTATTAATCTCAGCTATCAAACCCTTCAATTTAGACCATGACTCTTGGGACACCCTGTATATATACAGGGTGAGCTTTTAGTGGGGTAACGGCCGATAACTCCGTTATTATAAAAGCTACGTAAACCAAATTTGGAGCCACATTAGGCATGCCTAAAGTACATATTTTAAAAATATTTTGAAGCATACAGGCTGTTTCTTAATTCCAGGGCATATTAAACTTATATTTTTTTAAATGGAACGCCTCATATATTATTACATTTTTGGAAAGGCCATAAAAAGAGCTTTAATTTGATGTCAAATTGTATCTATCTATTCCTTTTACTTTTTGAGATATTCAACTGTTTTTAGAAAAAATGACCTTGATTAGGTACATTGCCACTGCACTAATACACAGCTTATGTTAATTTTCAAGATGCAGAAAATTTTACTATATACCATAGTATATTTGTAAATATGACACTTTTGAAATTTCTTCACAGTATACAAGGTGTGTTAGGTTTCGCAAAATGCAATTTTTAAAACTTTTTTTAAATGGTACCCTACCAATTTTATTGCTATAATGGATAGCTCATTAAGTTTCCTTTCATTTTTGTTAAGCATTCCCTATACCTAAATCCATTACTTTCTGAGATATTTTTGATGCTCTTTAAATTTTAAGAATATTTTTAATTTGCATAACTAAAAGTAACTTACATTTGGAGAATATTATAAAACAATTAATATATTTTGATTAACAATCAACTACACTTATCCAATAACAATTTTCTCTAAAGATATAACAACCTACAATAATACGCTATCAACAGAATTCTGCCAGATCAACAATATGCATTTTATAGAAAATGTTCAAGCAGGAAATCAGGCAGGCTTTGAAAAAAATAACAATTACAATTAAAATGTCATTTAGGTTTATTAATTGTAGAGTGTTGTCATTTAACAGGAAATCTCTCTTAGTACATTCTTGATGCAAGTAGGCAATTTCTTAAACTTTCTCCCAATACCCAAATCATATCTATTTCTTCTTCCACGGTAAAATTCATGTTGAAAACTCTTTCAAAGATTACATTTAAAACAGAACTGATAATGTGTTAAAGACAACACACTAAAATTAATAAACCTAAATGACATTTTAATTGTACTTGTTATTTTTTCAAATCCTGCCTGATTTCGTGTTTGAATATTTTCTATAAAATGCATATTGTTGATCTGGCAGAATTCTGTTGATAGCGTATTATTGTAGGTTGTTATATCTTTAGTGAAAATTGTTATTGGATAAGTGTAGTTAATTGTTAATCAAAATGTATCAATTGTTTTATAATATTCTCCAATAGTAAGTTATTTTTAGTTATGCAAATTAAAAACACTCATAAAATTTGAAGAGAATCAAAAATATCTCAGAAAATAATAGATTTAGGTATAGGGAATGCTTAACAAAAATGAAAGGACACTTAATGAACTATCCATTATAGCAATAAAATCGGTAGGGTACCATTTAAAAAAAGCTTTAAAAATTGCATTTTGCGAAACCTGACACACCCTGTATACTGTGAAGAAATTTCAAAAGTGTGATATTTACAAATATACTATGCATCTTGAAAATTAACATAAGTCGTGTATTAGTGCAGTGGCAATGTATCTAATCAGGGTCATTTTTTCTAAAAACATTTGAATATCTCAAAAACTAAAAGAAATAGATAGATACAGTTTGATATCAAATTAATGCTCTTTTTATGGGATTTCCAAAAATGTAATAATATATGGGGTGTTCCATTTAAAAAAATACAAGTTTAATATGACCTAGAATTACGAAACACCCTGTATGTTTCAAAATATTTTTAAAATATGCACTTTAGGTATGCCTAATACGCCTCCAAATTTGGTTTACGTAGCTTTTATAATAACGGAGCTATCGGCCGTTGCCCCACTAAAAACTCACCTTGTATATATATATATATATATATATATATATATATATATATATATATATAGTCCTAATCACTTGCAGTATGTCAGTCATAATAAGAGATATGGGTTGATCCAAGGGCGTGCCATAAGTTTATTTATAAATTTATCTACAAGCCACAAAATATGTGAATTACAAGTATTTTTCTATCAAGTTCATCAGTTTTTTGCACTCAGGTTCTTGTGGCAGACGTTATTTTACGGTGTCCATATTATTTACCTTGTGAATATATATATATATATATATATATATATATATATATATATATATATATATATAAATATATCCGCACTTTGTAGCACCGCTAAAAAAATGCTGTGACGCCCTCTCTTGGAGTGAGATCTAAAGGAGTGCCATGGCAATGGTACGACAGTCGGAAATTTGAAATTATTATCTTATCTTCCTCTTCTTTTTTTGCCTGGCTAGCTCAACGGAAATTTTTACTATAGAATCTACAAACTAAAATAAAATAGCAATCTCAAGCGCTTACAAAATTTTGTTTTTATCGTATTTGATGATTTCAAATTCCTCCTGATTCCATTTTTAAATTGATATTAAAATTTCAGTGTACAAGATTATCCATATTAGTTTAACTATCCATTTGAATATTAATTTTTAAAATACATGTTCTATTTTTAATTAATTAACTTAGGAGTGATTCTTGTATCGAAAAACAATCAATTTTCATTGTATTTTTACAAAACAAATTACGCTTCATCCAATAATTATATTGGATAGCTTCTATATTCCAAACTTACTCAAACATATACGTTTCATTGCAACTCTGGATGGTCTATCTCGTAAATTCATTATTCAACCTTACATATTGCTTGGTTTAGGACCGAATTGAAACTCGAATTAATAAATGACTCTTGAATGAGTTATTCTAATAAAGTTCCGGTTTTTATATTAAAATTATCTCTATTCGTCACATTTTCTAGATTCTTCATGATCCATGTGGACATAATACACCCAGCTCATGTATTATTTCCGTAAACTTTAAGATTTTAATGGTCAAATTAGCGTCACGCTATGATTTGCGTATGTGGTAAAACATGCCCTTTATTAGTTTAATGCTCGCGTGTCATTCTATCATATAGTAATCTCGGAAAGCCATAAATTATTTCTTATTGATCTCGGTTTTATTTTATAGGTTTTTAATAGCCGCCGGTTTCTTTGTATCGGCATTTATTTATTTACTGACTTTTAAAACATTTCTAGTAAAAATTACGTACTTTTCTTTTTGAACTCACAAAGTTTTGCTTATATGATAATATAATAAAGTTCGTTCTTAAAATAACGATTAATTGTTTCCACAATGAAATTCAATCCCTTTGTGTTTATAACTTAATGATTGAAACTCGTATTTTACTATGTATTACACGAAAAAATTATTAAAGCTTGCGATTGTTTGGCATCTTAGTAAAATATGGACTTATTGTTTTCAATAACTAACGTACCTATTTAAAAAAAAAATCGTTTTTCTAAGTAATCATCAACGATTGAAATAAATTAATTTAAAATTTTTTTAAGTTTATATACGTTTTATGATTTCTTTCTCATTCTGCACGGAATTTTTTAATTACATGATTAATAAGAGTTTTTTTGTTTTATTATGACGAAAACGAAATGAATGGCTTTGCATTTTAATGGCAATGGAATGCGTTTATTTTATACCTGGTAACCATTAAATATTTTGAAACTTCAATTTTTTTCCGTTTTTTTTATTTGGGGGTGCTCTATTTATAGAATTTAGGTTTCAATGACTCTTCGTAACCTCCTTATCACATCAATATGTATATATTGACGTGATAAGGGGTCACAAGAGATCATTGAAACCTTAATTCTAAAAATAAATCCTACTAAAGTATTATGGAATCCGGAAAAAATGGAATTTTCCGTAAGTTCATACTTACGCCCTGTATAATACAAGCGTACCTTTATTCATTGATGTACAATGCAAAAACGTAAATTGCACGTATATAAATAATCACCCTGTAGGATATAGGCAAATTGTAAATAAATAGCAAGTTACGTAAATTGGATATGTAAATTGTAAGATACCTAAAACTCATTTCGATGTGAATGCAAATCTAAAAATTATTAATAAAATTTGCTGTAAATAGCATTTAGCATAAATATAAGTAATTTTGTATATTTACTATAAAACGCAAATCTTTTTGCATTATAAGCAATCAAAGTAAATTAATTTACCCGTGAATTCTAAATAAAGAACTTTCTAGATTATGAGTCATATGTATTTAAAACTACGTATACACTCATTAACTAAACATTTTTATTCCAAGAAGCAGCTTGAACATCGAAAAAACTTGCAAAATCCGTGGAATAGTCGATTATCGTTTGCATTAGTATGCGACGCCGCAATAATAGCATATGTGAGACAAGGACAAAGAACGCGTTACGGATACCTAGAACAGATAAGAAGGTAATAAAATGTGGAAATTTGATTGGCTAATTGAGTATTCCGGAAACCCTTACATCAAAATGTTCGAAATTATACTGGTGAAATTCTAGATAATAATCAATTTGTATAAAAAAAGAGCACTTATCGTTTCGAAGGAATTTATTCATTAAATTTGATCCGATGCAATCGACGCTTAAACAAGATCCTGAAATGCTATTTTAAAGCGCTAGCCGTTGCGTTATAGAAATATGCAGTAAAACATAGTTGCGAGGTTGCAATGAATATTGAAGTAATGTTTTTAAACCAAAATTACATACAAAAATGAAATTATTAATTACCAAGGAAAGGAAAAATTCTTAAATAAAAACTATCTTTAAAGATATATTAAATAATTGAAAAAAAGATTTAACCCAAAAATGTACTTTGATAATTACTGTTGGAAATCAGGAACATTAATTTGTAAAAACTTGTAAGCCGACTAGGAGATCAATTAAAATAAGAAGATTTTTAATTACGAGAAACGTTTTGTGGATTCTGCAACTATCACTGTTTGATTTATTTATTTTTAACTGATATTAGAGTATTTAGATTTAGTGTAAGATAATTCTAATAATTTTTTTCTTGTGTGAGGGATTTTTTTACCAGGAGTTTGTGTTCAGAGCTCAAAAGACTCTGACCTTTAAGAGATCATATGTCAAGAATTCTTCTGTCCTAAACAAATCTTACCAACGTGGAAATAATTTATAACCAGGTAAAGGATCCTCGAAAGAATAAGATTAATTCTGTAAATGTAAAATAAGGTAAGCAACAATACTTTTGTAACAAAGACTTTTTAGAAATTATTATATGTTTGAAAGAAACTATGTTGTAAATGCTTTTGTACGAAAGAAGATATTTCTATTGTATAAATGCTTTGTGATATTATTATCTATATTTTTTCTATCAATCTATTCCACAATAAAATTGTGGCAGAATAATATTACTTATCGAGAATTTTTATGTAACTGTGTCAAGCCCAGGGTAAGGTTTGGATGGAAATTGGCTTATAGTAAAAGAACACTCTTAAGACATTTAGCTAACTGGGTTTTTGGCCCACGGTCGCATGGGATTGGGTCAGTGGGTATATTTAAGTTGAAAGAAACAAAATAAAGGACGCCACCTAAATTTTTTATAAAGCAACTGACTAAATGAATTTGCTTAAAGGAAAATTTGGAAACCTATATTATCACAAACCACTTTACATACAAAGTTTGATTGTCACACATATCATACTTACATCTGATTGTCATCTTCAAGGATCTAACGATGAGTGGGGTGACTCTGAAACATAATTTCTACCAACATCGACACCCTATATATATTGCGGATCAGTATGAATATGTAATCTATAAATTAAGTTCAATTGGTTTCTACTATCGTGATGCTCTTTCGGATAAGTTTACCTTGTAAACACCGAACAAAATTTGGAAAATTTAATATTACTGAAAAATGAACTGAAGTCCAAAAAACATAATTCTGTATTCTCTTTTAAGAAAAGTAAATAACATCATAATAAATAAGAGTACTTAATAAAATACAATTCTTATGAAAGTAATTTTTAAATCAAATATTTAATTATGGACATTATTTTTTTATTAGGTAGTCACTGTAGCGCTACTCGACCTCACAATGTTTAAATATTTCTTATTTAACTTTTGACAAAAATCAAAAATTGACAGATTACTTTAAATTCCAATTTTCATCATATAGCACTCAGGTTTTATAAATTAACATATTAGTATTTTAATTTGTCATAAACAAGATAACTGTGACGAAGTATGTCTACACCTGTACAATCGGTGAGATATGATATCTCAAGTTGAACACACTATTAATTAGAAAAAGGTTATAGTACTCATTGTACTTTATACTTTACAAAAGGATCTTTTGAAAATTAATTAACAAAATTATTTATACTAGTCATAATAAATTGCATTCAGCAATCTGAAGTAAAACAAGTTTAAAAAGGAAATCATTACATGCTAAATTTACGTAATGGACTTTGTAACGTTAGCACTATTTTAGAAACTAATACTTTCTTACCGATAGCGGCAATAACCTGTAACCTTCAAACGACATATGCATCAATAGAACACGCCGGCTGCATAGCGACATCGGCCACGTGTGGATCAAAGTTGCTTACACATTTGCCTTCTAAACGAGTACCATAAATTTAATTAAATCAAACCAAATAAAATATTTTCGTTGATCCAAGACTGCATCGAAATTACGTGAAATTACATCAAAATTATTACAAGACCATCCTCATTTCCAGAGTTATCGAAGTTTTAAAATTTCAAAGTTTCAGAATTTCAGAGTTTCAGGGTTGCACTAAAATAAAATAATTAATTTCATATGCTTACTCATTTATACAAACCGTTCGCCAAAAAGGAAATGTAATGTATTATAGAAACCGGCTATATAACCCCAACGCGAATAAAAGCTACACGCTAATGAAAACTAGACAACCCGCAAGATAAATAAATCCACAACAAATATTCAACTCGTTCAATGCACAAACCAACCAAATGAGAACTAATAATCCACATTTTAATAACTCAAACTTTAACAATCAATACAAGCAATTCCAAAAACCAACATTTTGCCCAAACTTTTCAAAACCCGCATTTCAACCGAGATTCAATCAAAATGTAAATCAGCAAAGACCAGCATTCAACGCAAATCCTATTATAAACTCGCCGATGATAAACAATAATAATCCCAATAACTATTATAAACCTACACCAATGGATACCTCATCTGGTAACACCAGACCTAACACCAAAATAACACACATTAGACCAACCCCCAATCAAAAACGCACTTTCACTTCAGAATAGCTATTTCATCAAGAAGTAGAAGATTATGAAGATGACCAGAATAATAGCAATCGTCCGGGTACGAATAACGAACAAAACCAATCAAACCATTATAAACGCTAAGAACCATACGAAACTTACGAAGAGGACGACGAAGAAAACGCGTGCTCAAAATTTCAAATGGACCACTTTATAAACGACCAAACGTAATAAACCTAAATAATATGAATCGTCTTGTACTACCCTATATCGAAATACCCCACGCTGAATTTAAATTACTAATTGATACCGGATCTTCAAAAACATTAATAAGCCCGCGAACAGTAAAGATTATCTAAACTATGTAGAAAGAGAACCCTTCAAAATTAAAACCGCCCATCAAACAACCCTGCACCAATTCGTAGAAAACATACCTTTACCAAAAACATGCAACGTAAAGATGAAACATAAATTCTGCATATTTGAATTTAATGACAAATATGACGGACTATTAGGAATGGAACTTCTAAGAAAATTAGGAGCCAACATAGATATTAAAAACTGATTATTAAGAACCAAATATGGACGAATCCCCATCAAATTTTAAAACACCCAAATAGACGAAAAATATACATTAGAACCCCGAACAGAAAAAAAGATAAGAATCCCCGTAAATTCAAATAATAACTTAGGAATAATAAACCACATAACTATTCAACAAGGAGTAGAAACCCCAACCGCATCAGTAAAAATCAAAGATAATTACTCCACAACAACAATATTAAATTCAAATGACTACCCCGTAGAACTATCTTTAACAAACCCGATTAACGTAGAAGAACTAAATTTTAACAAAATGGAAATAGATGAAAACCCAAACGAAAACTACAACCCCGTAGAAAATGACGAAATGTTAAGACAAACTTTAAATAATATCCGATTTAACCGCGACATAAATCCAGAGGAACAAAGAGCAATACAAAAATTATGTTTCGAATACCGCGACATATTAAGTTAAGCACAACATCCCCCATTTGATATATACAAAATAAACTAATGCTTAAGAAGTTATTAGAAATATTAGGAAATGTGCAACAATGTCATGAAAGACAATTTATTACAATTTATTTCAGTTTATTAATGTTCATGGGAACGGAAGCGCTACAAAGTAGCACAAGGATAAGTGACACTGCAGATGTCAGGTCACATACGGTCGTAGACAGTCACGTACCGAGATTACGCAGAAGTAAGCTCGCAACAAAGTAGTTATGAATAGATTTAAGATAGCAACTATGTATCATGAATAGAGTCAAGTGTAAGCGGACATTAGGTCGGCAAGTTCCCACAGAACTGTGAGGGGGTAGGGAGATTATAAAAAGCCTGGGAGCTCCACTCGCAGTCAGTTCATAAAACGTTCAGCTTTCACATTGCAGTTCGTAGATAGCTCACTTGTACAATTATTAAATAATTTTCGACTTGGACTAATTATTCAAAATTGTAAAAAGTCCATTGTTCAAATCTGTTTAAATCAAATAAATGTGTTAAAGTTTAACAAGTCTTTTTAAAAAGGACCGCTCGAAGCCACGAACCCTAACTCGCGTACGTAATAATATTTTGATAGTAAAAGTGTTTAATAACAAATAGTGCTACGAATATGAAAATTTCTAATGCCGATGAACGTAAGTAGAATTTGGGGAATTTTTTTAAACTAAAATATAATAATAATAGGGCTCTAAGTTTGACGCCAATAATTCGTGGATGGTATAAAATAATTCTAAGTTTGATGACAACGTTCTAAGTTTGGTGAGAATAAACTCTAAGTATGACAATAATGATCCAGAGGGTGATGACAATAATTTAAATGTAATAATTCAAGCGTGTGGATAGATAATATTTCAAATGGGTATATAATAATTCCGAATTGGTGGAGAATAATTTTGGATGTAATAATGCATGGAAAATTCTAATTGATGTTAGTTGATAATGGATGCGTCGATAATTTTGGTTGCGAGAATGGAATAAAGAAGCACACAGACCAGGTTAGATCTTTTTAGTTTTAAAACATATTTTTTTATGTGAATTTGAATATTGAATTGCTTATTAATATAAAATAGTGTAACGGAGTTAACAACGAACTTTGCATACGTTGAAAGTACGTAAGATAATAAAAAGGTTTTGAACGTTCCAGGCTTCTTTTATAAAAACCATATCTTTTTGGTGACTTTAGATTGATGGCAAAACATAAATTTTTTGAGATAAATAAGACTTATAATATTGATTGATTGAAAAGTGTATTTTTTAATTTTCAAAACCTGTACATAATATTTGTTTCATTATATGGAATTAAATTAACTTCATTTTATAATTCAAAATAAAAGATAGTCGAGGCAGAATAATAACCTTAGTGGGAGTGTAACTTGATTGAGATAAACACAGAGAGGTGGAGTCAAGCAAGAATATGCCATTGACACCGAGCACGGCGTTATCATATCAAGTTTTGTTATTGGTCGACACATGGTCAGTCCAAGATAGTTCCAGTTAATTCATAGCATAAAGTATATGGCCGCCCAAACGATGGCGCACGAATTTTTGTGAAAGTACATAGCATAATTAAAATGTCGCAACAACGTGAGGGCACGAATTAAATTAAAAATAAATTTAAAAATACAACCGTGAGATTTAAAATAAATTAATTAAATTAAACCGGGGATTTAAAGAGTTTTAATTTGTGAAAAATCAAGAAATTTGTACAGTAATTAAATTTAGGTAGATTTATATAGTATTTAAAAGTTTAGCGTAAACATAATAATTTCAAACATAGATAAAAGGATACGGAAAACAAGGGAAGCTCTAAGAAATCAAGGAGTGGAATAGGATCCTAGGAGAGCGTGATAATCCAGGAAACCAGTTCTATAGAGGAAAGACGGACTTCGCAAGAAACTAAGATGATGGAAATCCTAATGGCGTTACATGATAAAATGGACAAGAACGAGAAAGTCATGAAAACCACATCTACGAAAATGGATAAAAACAGCGAAAAGTTAGGCAATGAAATTAAAATTCTAAGTAATGGACTGAAGGAAACTAACCAGACGATCGCTGAGATGAGGGAGCAACTGCAAGAGAGAATTGGGAGGGTTTCTGAGGAGATAGACGGTGTGTGGGATCATATTAGTGAAATTAAATCGAAACAGGAAAAATGTGAAAGCAAGTCAAACAATAAAATTACAAATTTAAATATTAAATTAGGGAACATTGAGGAAAATTATGAAACCGAGTTTAGAACAATAAATCGAGAAATAAATAATTTAAAAAGTAATTCTGGAAATTTCAATAGTAGGGAGCCAATTAGGCTAATTCAACCGAATCTTTTAATTGAACAGTTTACTAAATTATACGGGGACGGAAAATTAAATCCCAGGTTATTTTTGAAAAATTTTAATATGTTAATAAAAGATTCTACAGATGAGTTATATAAATTAAATTTAGTCAAATCTATGCTGAAAGGAAATGCTGAAATATAGTACAATTTAGTTGAGAGTGAGATCGAAACATTTAAACAGTTTGAGCAGAAATTTTTACGTCAATTCTGGGGGGACAATCAGCAAGATAGAATTAGGAATAACCTGAGTATGGGAAAATACAATTCAGAGAAAGGAAAAACGCGAGAGTTATATGCAATTGAGAAGTTTACTGTAGCGAAACAATTGGATCCTCCTTTACAAGATAAACATGTTATAAAATATTTAGTAGATCATTTTAACGCTGGACTAAAGACGACGCAGAATATAGTAGATAAGGATACGTTTATTAAATATTTGCAGAGATATGATGATTTGAAATCTGATTATAAAATGGAAAATAATGTTAGGGATCGACGTACTAATTTTGTAAGGACGCAGAGAAATAATAATGAGACTCGGAGAAATTATCAACGGAACAATTATAATTATGATCGTGGAAGACATTTTTAAAGAGGGAACTATAGGAACTTTAATAATGATTTTAGGCAAAACAGGAACACGGGACAAATACCAAGGCGACAAATAGAAAAAACGAATCATGAAGGAAATAATAGAGGAATGAATAGGCAGGAAAATGATGATCGACGGACGCAAGCAAGGGATATTAATAGCACGCAAATAAGTAATACGAATCGCACAGACACAGAGATAACGAGTCAGGCAGGACATTCAACGCGAAATCAGGATTTTTGAGTACGGACGAACCAAGGAAAATTCTACGGATTAACGGATATGAACACTAGCGCGAGTTTATTAAACATGAAATGGATAATGAAATAGGAAGATTTGAAAGGAACTTATTACCAATAATTAATTTAAAGGTGGAAAATAAAATAGTTAAAGTGTTAATTGATACTGGGGCAGAAGCAACACCTGTTGCGGAAGAATTTGTTAAACGAGAAAAATTGGGGGATATAGCGATACCTATAACAAGGTGTAATTTAGTGGCACCAAATAATAAGAGATTTAGTGTAATAAATGAAATGGTAATTATGAGATATGAAATGGGAGATATGAAATGAGAAAATGATTTTATGGTAGCACCTGGACAAAAGATAGATGTTATATTTCGGATGAATATTATAGATAAGTTGGGGTTGAAGATAAATGCGGAATGCAAAGAGATTGAGTGTAATGGTAAATATATTAAATGATATGAAGAAGGGAATATTGAAATAGAAGATGACTGCGTGAATATTAATCAGTTTAGTGATGAAATAGATAATGAGGGTAATGAAAATGAAGAGATTAAGTGTCCAGATGATTTAAGAAATAGGGTGAATATATTATTGAGTAAGCATTCAGAATTAATAGGGTCGAAGTCGAGAATTGCCACGGGTTATGTGCACAAGTTGGAAGCAATCAATACAGAACCGTTTAACACTAAAACATATCCTATTCCAGTAGCATATAGGAATAGAGTGAAGGAAAAAATTGAAGAAATGTTACGTGAAGGTATTATAGAAAGCTCCAGTACACATTTTGTGAATTCATTAGTCGTCGTGAAGAAAAGTGATGATAGCATTAGGTTATGTGTAGATTCAAGAGAAATTAATAAGCGAACAAAGCCGCAATACAATTATCCACCAACAATAAATAGTATATTAGGGAGAATAGGTAATAGGAAGATTTATAGCAAATTATATTTAAAGAGTTCATTTTAGTCGATTCCATTAGCACGAGAATCAAGGAAGTATACGGGTTTTTCAGTAGAAGGAAAAAGATATCAATTTAGGGTGGTCCCGGTTGGTTTGTCCTCGAGTACGGATGCATTAGTGAATGCGATGCAGAATATTTTGGGACCGTATGAAGAATTTAGTATCCACTTTGTGGATGAGGTATTAATATTTAGTGATCGTGTAGAGAAACACTTAGTACATTTAGATAGGATTTTGTTAGAGCTGAATATAGCTGGTTTGATTTTGAATTTAAAGAGATGCGAATTTTTTCAAAGTAGGGTTAAATTTTTAGGATATAGGATAGATAGTAAGAGTACAATTAAGAAATATGAATTAATAGGTAATAATCTATAGGAACACTGTGGCACGATTTAAATAAATTAAAAAAATTTAACACAAAATATTTAAATTACTAGATACGAGTCGACCACTATGTGGTCATTATCAGAAAAATTAGCTGTATAATTTACTATATTGTTGCTTTAAACACTATCGAGGATATTCTCCTCACCCGCAGGCTGGTGTTCTCAACAACAAACAAGTGAATTCACCTGCAGGTGAGGAGAATATCCTCGATAGTGTTTAAAGCAACAATATAGTAAATTATACAGCTAATTTTTTTTTTTTTTCCTACTGATGATGACCACATAGTGGTCGAAATACGTATCTAGTAATTTAAATATTTTTTGTGGTTAAGGGTTTTTATTTAATTTTATTTGAATTAATAGGACCCAGATTAAAAAGTGCAATTAGGAAATACGAATTAAAAGAACCCAGATTTAAAAATAAGGAGGAATTTAGAAATAAATTTGATTTACCCATACAAAGGGACACAAATTGATAGATAAAATGTAAAATAAATTTATGAATAGGTATACATAGGATAATAGAATAGGATTTGGATATAAGGATAGGTATAGGTATGAATAGGGTGGTATAATAAGACATAGGTATGAGATTAGATAAATGTAAATATGGGATTCATAAAGGAAGAGTTAGTTTTCAAAAATGAAATAAAAATATAACAATTCTAGACCAATGTTAGTTTAAGTTCACGTTGGGCGCCAAGAAAGGCATTGTTCTAAAATTTTTATATTTTAATTTGGGGGAATAATGCTGTGATAACGGGTTGTTTAAGTGTGTATTTTATAGTAATGGTTATGTAGTAATCAGAAATTATAATAGGAAGCAGAAAACTGTATTTATTTAGGAGAAAATTGAGTAATTGGGATAGTTAGTAAATAGTAAGCAGTCAACACCCTGTATATAGAGTATAAGTAGTTTTAAGCGACGCAAATAGTAACAATAGGACGCATAGTTAGCATAGAAATAAGTAATTCATGCATTAGGTAAATAACAGATATTTAACACCCGGTATATAGAGTTTTAGTAATTTTAAGTAAGGCAAATAACTATATTTTTCAGTGTAAGCACGCGTATTTAGAAGTGAGCATAATAAAGGTAATTAAACACGCATTCAAAAGAATTCCAATCCGTTATGATAATACGGAGATAAGAAATAAAACTTAAAAAAGAGTAGTGTAAGTGCGTACAAACAATTAACAAATTTTAATAGTAAATGTGATTAAAAATGCGTAAATAAATAAGCATATATGAAAATTGAAAGTCGAATTGCATTAGGTATTTGTGTATAATATGGAAAAGCGATTATATTTTTTAAAACTCCGCATGTCTGATAACAATGCAGCTGTAAACAAACAACAATTACTTGAAAGGCCGAGAATGTTACATGAGAAAACAACTTTAAGTGTAGAAAATAAAGCGACTTTATTGGTTAAAATTAGCGACGGGCTTGTAAGCCAAACCCACAAAAGAAGTGGGATATCAATCATATATTAACAACGAGGATGATAACAGAGCTCAGTTTTCAACTCAACAAGGCCAAGCTGTGTCACTATGAATCAAAGAGTAACGCGTACGTAATGATATTTTTATAGTAAAAGTGTTTAATGACAAATAGTGCTACGAATATGAAAATTTCTAATGCCGATGAACGTAAGTAGAATTTGGAGAATCTATTTAAACTGAAATATAATAATAATAGAGCTCTAAGTTTGACGACAATAATTCGTGGATGGTATAAAATAATTCTAAGTTTGATGACAATGTTCTAAGTTTGGTGATAATAAACTCTAAATCTGACAATAATAATCCAGATGGTGACGACAATAATTTAAATGTAATAATTCAAGCGTGTGGATAGATAATATTTCAAATGGGTATATAATAATTCCGAATTGGTGGAGAACAATTGGATGTAATAGTGCATGGAAAATTCTAATTAATGTTAGTTAATATTGGATGCGTCGATAATTTTGGTGCGAGAAGGAAATAAAGAAGCACACAGACCAGGTTAGATCTTTTTAGTTTTAAAACGTATTTTTTTATTTGAATTTGAATATTGAATAGCTTACTTAATATAAAATAGTGTAACGGAGTCAACATCGAACTTTGCATACGATGAAAGTACGTAAGATAACAAAGGGGTTTTAAAAGTTCCAGGCTTCTTTTATAAAAACAATAGTTTTTTGGTGACTTTAGATTGATGGTAAAACATATAAATTTTTGAGATAAATAAGACTTATAATATTGATTGATTGAAAAGGGTATTTTTAATTTTCAAAACCTGTACATAATATTTGTTTCATTATATGGAATTGAATTAACTTCATTTTATAATTCAAAATAAAAGATAGTCGAGGCAGAATAATAACCTTAGTGGGAGTGTAACTTGATTGAGATAAACACAGAGAAGTGGAGTCAAGCAAGAATACGCCATTGACACCGAGCACGGTGTTATCATATCGAGTTTTGTAATTGGTCGACACATGGTCGGTCTAAGATAGTTCCAGTTAATTCATAGCAAAAAGTATATGGCCGCCCAAACGATGGCGCACAAATTTTTCTAAAAGTACATAGCATAATTAAATATATATATATATATATATATATATATATATATTACTCATATTTAGACCAGGGTAGAAAATTCAATAATCACATCAAATAATTTTAATCACCGTGTAGAAGCTTTGGGAAAAGGTACGCGTTATTAAAACCGTGAAGCATAAAAATTCATTCGTTTCATTAAAAATAAGGGAGTTAATTTGTTTACAAGACGCTTGCTATAAAAAAGGAAGCAGTATTAAAATGCTCTACGTGTAATATAATTATTCCGAGTAACGAAACAAATGGAAATTACGTGCAAAATTTATATTAATTGATTCAAGTTTGGGTAACGAGTATTAAACAAAATGTACAGATAATAATTGAATATTTTATTAGGATTCACTAAAAATTAAAGGGTATTATTTTAATTGGAGTTAATTGAACCATTAGTAACATATAATATGTATAAAAAGCTTGTAAAAAACCCAATAATATTCAAATCGTAAAAGTGTTATTTAGAAGTATGATGTTTAAACACCTGCGTATTTTTAAAAGACTCATTCTGCGTAAATTTGGCAGATAGCAAATGGTTACAGAGAATGCTGGAGAAACCGTTGCTTAATAGTTACGGGAAATGCTAATAAGGTGGGTTATTTCACAGTCCACATGGACTGAAATAATCGATAATAAAGAATATCAATTTGCACCAATAAGAACAGGGTAGATAGAGACAGATAATATGCGCAAGACCGAGACACATATAGTAAAAGGCGTGAGTGGAGCAACGTCACTGGGTTGCGATTGGTTGAAAATAAGAGGCAAACTTGAGAGGTAAAAATAACATTTCTGTATAAAAATTAATTAGTTATTTCCAGACGTTGCGAGCCGTGTCGAAATTTCTGAGATTTAACTGGTGCGAGTGCAAATTTAATAAGAACCGACGCACAGGCGGTCGAGATGGGAACATAGTATACGAAATTCTAGAAACTGGCCGTTTTGGGAACAAGACCGACAGACGGGCTAACCACTATATATACCCGGGTTAATATGAGTTTCTCTCTCTTAGATTTTCGAATTGATTCAATGCGTTAAACAGTGCTTTTTAGTTTTCCGATTTTGATAGAATAATTTAAACAGTTTGCTCGTATATTTTGGTGATTTAAAACAGTTTGTTCTTTACGTGCTACAATGAATGTAATTTAGTGCACTTAGAGAGGGAAGATACAAGGTAATAAAGTTTAGTATCACTGTACCAATTAGTCAAATTTGCAACGACAATTGAATACACAAAAGTAGGCAGTTTTGGCGTATATTTGTGAAAGAAGTATGAATTTCTTTGCTATTTTTCGGGGGTGGTAATAATTAAATGATTCGTAAACGTGTCTGGATCCACAAAACAAGCTTCTGATATACACAGATGAGTTCCGGAAAAGCACTGAAACAACTTTAGATGAATGGTGGTGTAGAGAAAATGTTTAAAAGCGACCAGTAATCCGAGGACGTAAACATAACCCAGTTGGAATGGTGAAATTAGCAAGGACGATGTACATTGAAGCCACTAGTGCAGTAACCTTCAGGTAACTTATGCTTTGTTGTTCGATTTTTGATGTGTTGGTGTGTGTTGAATAACTTTATAATTGATTTACTTAAAATGGACAGTAGTGAAATTGTACTAACAGCAAATTTTTTATTTTAAGGTGAGATTTTCTTGTTTAAGTAGAAAGGGGTATTTAGTATTTATGTTCTGGATTATGATGAAAATTTGGGTATGTCTTTGAGCTCAATTAGACGAACCTGGTTAATTAACGTAAAGGGGTGGTAGATTCTCCCTTTGTACTCAGACTCAGGTCTGCATATATTGTTATATTAATTAGTAGGCATCCTACAAGGACTTTAATTCTGGATGCACATTAAAATGATAACAAATTTAATCTTGAAATTTTCTGATACTGAAATTTATGCTGAATTTTAATTTTGAAATTTTAATGTATGGTGAATATTGATGTAAATAGAGTTAACGTTGATGTTTGTGGTAGGAATGTGTTTGTTTTTTTTATGAATGAGTACGAAGGTTTAACTAGGTGAGCAGCCGAGGCGGAAAAGAGTAAAGAGGCGATTAACAGAAGAAAGTCAACGGACCAGTTAAGGTAATAGCTTTTTGTAGGTTTCACAGCATTCTTGACGCCCAATTCGTGAGGCTCGATTCTAATTAAAAAGGTTTCACAGCATTCTTGACGCCCAATCTGTGGGGCTCGATTCGAAAACCGTAGTTCCCGGATTTTGGTGGTTTCACAGCATTCTTGGCGACCCAAATTGAGGCTCAAGTTCCAAATAAAATTTTTGTGATTTTATTCCAGGAAACTGGCGATCTGAGAGAGAGAGTTTCTGTGTGTGTATAAATTTAAAAGTATTTTAGAGTGTGTGTGAGTGATTTGAACGTATGCAGAGAAAGGAGTGGTTAAGGAGTCAAGGAGTGGAAATTGGAAGTGACGATAGTGCATTGTGTGAAAAAAATTCGAAAATGGAAGAAGCTGGAGGCAGTAGAGATCAGTCGAGGAAGGAATCAGGGGATCAAGGAAACGAGATGATAATGAGAATGCTAGAGAGGAAGAACGAAGAGTCTAACCGAAAATTAGCGCAGATAAGCGGGAAAATTGAGCAATCGACTAAAGAATTTACAGAATTTAAAAATAGTCTTACCGTAAAAATGGGGGAAGTTGAAAATAGGGTTGATAAAAATGAGCGTGATATTACAGGTCTTCGACTGGAAATGGGAAATTTAAGGTCCGAAGTACGCATTTTCTGTGAAGAAGAGATTAATATAAAAATGACTGAAGTAACGGACTCATGTAGGGATCAGTTAGGCAGGGTAGAACGCGAAGTTAGTAGTATCAAATACAACATGTCAAGTTTAACGGGGGATGGTCCCAGATTTTATACAGGTGGAGGATCATTGGACCAACACATGAAGTTTTGTGGCGATAACAGGGTAAATCCACAAATTTTTATTAATAGTGTAAGAAATCTAGTGGGAAATTTATTTGACGAACAGACTAAACTGAATACGATAAAGGCTTTATTGAAAGACAACGCGGAAGCATGGTACAATTTAGTAGGACAGGACATAGACACCTACACGGACTTTGAAGACAGATTTTTAAAGCACTACTGGAGTGACCACAGACAAGACCAGGTACGAGACGACTTAATCACAGGGAAATAATTTTTAGGAAGTAGGGAGCAATATGCTATACGCAAGTATAGCATAGCAAAGCAACTGAACCCACCACTGACGGACCGACAAATTATCAAGTATTTATCACGACACTTCGAGGTAGAAGTAAGACAACACGTAGCACTACAGGACATAGTGGACAGAGAAATGTTTTTAGAATACCTGCAGAGGTACGACGACGTAAGTAGTGGACAACCTTGGGATAATAGGGAAAGACAGATCAACACAGCTAGGTTTGACAATAGACGGGACAACTATGCTAGAAGGGGGAATAGTTACGGATACCAGCGACAGAATTGGGAACAGCGACGACCATACTTTAGAAGTAATAGTTTAGGAAGGGGACCTGCACCGAGACCGGAACCTACCAGAAGGAATAGTTCACCGGACATGAGGGGAACTGCTAATACAGACACGGAACGAGTGGAAACGCCTAGGACATACGCTGAGGTGACGGCTAGACCAGGACCAAGTAGGGAAAACAGACCTGGACAGGATTTTTAGAACGCAACAGACCACTAGATTTCAGTGTAAATGTATAAGAACATCCACGTGAATTTTTCAAAATTGAGGAGGAAGTAGAGCCAGAAACTGAGGAAAAATCATGTTTGCCAATTATTAATATAGGAATTTTTAAGAATAATGTAGAAGTATTACTTGATACAGGGGCAGAGGCGAGTTTAATATCGGAGGAATTCGTTAGCAAAATTAGGGATAAGGTTTGTGATAGAATTATGCCTATAAAGCGTAGCCATTTAGTAGCTCCAAATAAAAGGAAGTTTGCTGTAGTGAATAGTGTTGAGGTGCTTAGGATAAATATAGGAGGCTTAAGCTGTGAACAGGAGTTTGTAATTGTACCTGGACTGAAGTTTCAGAGCATTTTAGGTGTTGACTGTATGATGCAGTTAGGGGTTTTGATAGATATGGAACGGAAGGTAATAAGGATTAAGGATAGGGTAGTGCCATGGAAGGGCAGTTATGAAGTCACAGAGGATGACACGGGGTTGAGTATTAATGTAGTAGAGGTAGAAGATGATGGAGTTAAACAGATCAACACAATAAGATGTCCAGAGGATAGGAGAGTAGAGGTTCAAGCTTTAGTACAAAAACATGCAGAATTAGTGGGTGTAGAAGCAACAGCAGCATATCGGGAGCAGGTGAAGGTAGAATTTATTAAAGATGCACGAAAAATTAATCAACGGACCAAACCGCAATTCCATTGTCCAACATCCATGGACATACTTTTGACGAGATTAAGTGGCAAGTTTATTTTTAGTAAAGTAGATTTAAGGAATTCATTCTGGCTGATTCCATTACACAAGAATTCTAGAAGGTACACAGGATTTTCCGTAGAGCGAAAAATCGAGAATTTTAAAGTAGTATCGTTTGGTTTGTCGGCAGAAAAGAAAATAAGAATAAATAAGAAACAGACAAGTGTAGGGACTGAAGAAGAAGTAATATGTAAGAGTCAGAATAATAGGGATGATAAGTTTATGGTATGTGAGATAATAGGGATGATAAGTATAGATATAGAAGGGGGAGAAATAGGGATGAAGAGTATTAGAATGGTGAGAAGAAAGACCTGGAGGGTCAAGAAGAGAGTTAGATTTAAATAACTTGATGAACAAAGGATGGAGATAGGTGAATTTTAGTATAGATATAGAATACACAGTAGATATAGGTGTATATAGAAGAGTAGAAGTAGGTGTTTATAGAAAATAAAGCTAGGTATAGGATAAATATACGAAATAGTTAGAAATAGGTGTTTAGGATGAGACTAAAGATTAAATGTAGGAAGAAAATAAGATAGGTTAAGTATAGATATTTCATATAAGATTAGTGGAGAGTTAGGAATAGAGTAAGAGTAGGATAGGAATATAGGATTAGGTGGGGGTAAGTAAAGTATAGTGAAGATTAGTTAAAAGTTAGGAATAGGATAGGTATATAGGATGTATATAGGAGTAGATGATTAAGTAGGATGAAGTTATGGAAAATTTCAGTTTATAAAATTAGGTGAGAGTTAGGAATAAGATAGGGATATAGGATAGGTGTAAATATTTTTTTGATTGGATAAGGTAGGTAAGTTAGATAGATAAGGGTAGAGAGAGATAGGCACTTTTTTTTGTAAATTTTGTTTGCGGTTTAAATATTTTATATTTGAATTCAAATAAGTGGGATTATTTGTATTCAAATAGGGGGAAAATACTCATATTTAGACCAGGGTAGAAAATTAAATAATCACATCAGATAATTTTAATCACCGTGTAGAAGCTATGGGAAAAGGTACGCGTTATTAAAACCGTGAAGCATAAAAATTCATTCGTTTCATTAAAAATAAGGGAGTTAAATTATTTACAAGACGCTTGCTATAAAAAAGGAAGCAGTATTAAAATGCTCTACGTGTAATATAATTATTCCGAGTAAAGAAACAAATGGAAATTACGTGCAAAATTTATATTAATTGATTCAAGTTTGGGTAACGAGTATTAAACAAAATGTACAGATAATAATTGAATATTTGATTAGGATTCACTAAAAATTAAAGGGTATTATTTTAATTGGAGTTAATTGAACCATTAGTAACATATAATATGTATAAAAAAGCTTGTAAAAAACCCAATAATATTCAAATCGTAGAAGTGTTATTTAGAAGTATGATGTTTGAACACCTGCGTATTTTTAAAAGGCTCATTCTGCGTAAATTTGGCAGATAGCAAATGGTTACAGAGAATGCTGGAGAAACCGTTGCTTAATAGTTACGGGAAATGCTAATAAGGTGGGTTATTTCACAGTCCACATGGACTGAAATAATCGATAATAAAGAATATCAATTTGCACCAATAAGAACAGGGTAGATAGAGACAGATAATATGCGCAAGACCGAGACACATATAGTAAAAGGCGTGAGTGGAGCAACGTCACTGGGTTGCGATTGGTTGAAAATAAGAGGCAAACTTGAGAGGTAAAAATAACATTTCTGTATAAAAATTAATTAGTTATTTCCAGACGCTGCGAGCCGTGTCGAAATTTCTAAGATTTAACTGGTGCGAGTGCAAATTTAATAAGAACCGACGCACAGGCGGTCGAAATGGGAACATAGTATACGAAATTCTAGAAACTGGCCGTTTTGGGGACAAGACCGACAGACGGGCTAACCACTATATATACCCGGGTTAATATGAGTTTCTCTCTCTTAGATTTTCGAATTGATTCAATGCGTTAAACAGTGTTTTTTAGTTTTCCGATTTTGATAGAATAATTTAAACAGTTTGCTCGTATATTTTGGTGATTTAAAACAGTTTGTTCTTTACGTGCTACAATGAATGTAATTTAGTGCACTTAGAAAAGGAAGATACAAGATAATAAAGTTTAGTATCACTGTACCAATTAGTCAAATTTGCAACGACAAATGAATACACAAAAGTAGGCAGTTTTGGCGTATATTTGTGAAAGAAGTATGAATTTCTTTGCTATTTTTCGGGGGTGGTAATAATTAAATGATTCGTAAACGTGTCTGGATCCACAAAACAAGCTTCTGATATACACAGATGAGTTCCGGAAAAGCACTGAAACAACTTTAGATGAATGGTGGTGTAGAGAAAATGTTTAAAAGCGACCAGTAATCCGAGGACGTAAACATAACCCAGTTGGAATGGTGAAATTAGCAAGGACGATGTACATTGAAGCCACTAGTGCAGTAACCTTCAGGTAACTTATGCTTTGTTGTTCGATTTTTGATGTGTTGGTGTGTGTTGAATAACTTTATAATTGATTTACTTAAAATGAACAGTAGTGAAATTGTACTAACAGCAAATTTTTAATTTTAAGGTGAGATTTTCTTGTTTAAGTAGAAAGGGGTATTTAGTATTTATGTTCTGGATTATGATGAAAATTTGGGTATGTCTTTGAGCTCAATTAGACGAACCTGGTTAATTAACGTAAAGGGTGGTAGATGCTCCCTTTGTACTCAGACTCAGGTCTACATATATTGTTATATTAATTAGTAGGCATCCTACGAGGACTTTAATTCTGGATGCACATTAAAATGATAACAAATTTAATCTTGAAATTTTCTGATACTGAAATTGATGCTGAATTTTAGTTTTGAAATTTTAATGAATTGTGAATATTGATGTAAATAGAGTTAACGTTGATGTTTGTGGTAGGAATGTGTTTGTTTTTTTTTATGAATGAGGATGAAGGTTTAACTAGGTGAGCAGCCGAGGCGGAAAAGAGTAAAGAGGCGATTAACAGAAGAAAGTCAACGGACCAGTTAAGACAACACTATCCCTTATTTTATTCGAAATTTCCTCTTAAACACACTTCGTGCAAAATAAAAATATAAGTTTAACTTACAGAATTTTTATTTTTGGCGCTATTATCTGGTTGTAACTACCAGAGCAAGTCTCAAGTGCCGTACACTTGCTGGAAACTTAGAGAGAGAGCGTCGCTACCATTTGTTAGGGCTTATATACTTTTCGTTTGCCCCTCTAAAATTTGAAAACGCTGTCAATACAAACCTTCAATTCTGGAAATAACTCCAACGGCTAACGAATCTTAGAAATATCCTTTAACGTACTTTCAAATTCCTCGCATTTCTCTAACCGTAATTGATTTTCCCTGAAAACTTAAGTGTACCCTCATAACCACGCACGTACTATCAATATTTCTCCAAAAATTGCATCCCTACTGGCATAAGTTATCGTTCAAAATACGCCTCTAATAAAACTCATTATCTTTATCCTTCTTCAATACATTCACGCTAAAACAGCTATCTGCCTTATCTGGCGGCTCCGTTGCGTAGTTGGTATGTGAGTGACTACTACGCCCAAGGTCCTGGGTTCGAATCCCGGCACGGTCCACTTGAAAAATGTTAGACGAGCATTTTTCACAAAAATACACCCTCGTTTAGATGAGAAGTAAAATGGAGGTCCCGTGTCTTGAGTGTTGTCACGTACGTTAAAGATCCATACCTTGCTTAGAACATCAAGAGTTCTGCAAAATTCCAAATTTTTCAGGTAAAAACTCGCTTCCTGGCCAATGTAGTACCTTCGGGTGGAGCATTGGAAAATCACATGCAGTATCTGCCTTGTCAAATATCTCCGTTGTTCCTGACCGTTAAAGTCCTATCTCTGTCTATCCCACTCATATCCATTTTATAACACAATCGCTCTTTCTTTACTGGTTGGCAATTTCTATCGTAACAATCAAATTAACCTCTCTTCGTCAGTTAAAGCTATGTCTACGTTAACACGGGATATTACTCTCTCACTTCTTACGTATTTAAACGTTGGTTGTAAACAAACTATTCTAAATACTCCCTGTATGTTTGTTGTGGTTTATTTAGCATTCTTCTTAATCTTTTAGGAAATTAAACCACTCATAGTTTTTAAAATCATTTTTATTTACGTTTCAAACCATGACCTAGAATCGTTGTCAAAATAATAAAAACTTCAAGTTTGACATTTATGATATAAATTGAAAGTGACTTTGATTTATTGATGGTCGAAATATTTGATTTGAGTACACTAAGAAAAATTTTTAAAGTTTAAAAGAATGATTGCCTTCAATTTGTGTTGGAGCGTGGAACCGACTTTTTTTAGGTAGCCAATACGCTTAACGTGAAATCAGCTGATTAATTTTTATTGGTGAATTTTATATAAATTTAATAACTTGGGGATCGGAAGACATTTTTTAACATGTTTCTATTTATACACTTTAAGAGGACGGTTATTAAAGAATTGTGCGATTGCCTTACCGTAAGGCTTGAGCAGTTGTTTTTTTATATTCAAATTAACTTTAAATTAAAATGTTATGGATGCCGCGCACTAAAATACATTTACTAACCGTTACAGTACTCCCCCGCTAGTGTTAACGATACCTGAGCGGAAGTGAAATAGTGCGATTATAACGTGTTGTTTTTAGGGATGTTGTAACATTATTTTGTAATGTTAACAAATAAACAAATTAATTAATTAATTAAAATTCATTAACTTGCATAACTTATAGACAAGAATTAAATAATAAATCAGTTCTATAGTTTAGTTAGCATCTCTCATAAAAGACAGGTTTACAAATAGCTTAAGGCTAAACTATTAGAAATTCCAGCGGCAAGTCATCATAATTTAAAGCTCTACCCTTGCAAATTCAAATACAATAACCCTTTTAAAAGCTTAGGTCGGTTACAGATTGACGGATCTGATAAAATTAAAATGGAATAGTACCTTTTAACGTAAATAAAGAAAAGCAATTTTCTGTTGAAAAACTTAATCTTCTTAATATTTTCGTTAATTGACAGCGAGTTATAGAAAACGAAACATTATAAATAGCGAAAACTATTTCCAATTTGATTTGTTCAAAGATTGCGAGTAATTTTAAGTAGTCTGAAGACATCCATTGTATTTAAAATCCATTTCGGCTCAAGTGGGTTAACCGGTCTTTTGTTAATGGCAGACCACTGTCGCCAACGGGTGGTATGGTCCACATTTCAATAAATAAAATTTCTAGAAGATACAATATCTTTAAACCCTTAGAAAAATAATTGTTTCCGTGACCCTCATCTCAAAAGAGGTTGGATTTGTTTTTCTAAAATCTTCTTTTGTGGGAGGTTCTGTTAAGTCATTGTATAACCGAAATATGACGTAAATAATGGTTAGAGTAGGAATTAATCTATATATAACTTAAAGCTTTAGCAAAAAGGGTGATTCCAATGGAGCCGTCCGTGGTCAAAAAGTAGAAAGTAACGTAGTTCGCGGGTAGCGTTCTCCGGCATCACAGATATGGAATTGCACTTAGTACCATGATAGTGAAATTGGAAAGGAGTAATTAACTCTTCCAGTTCGCGAGGGTTACGCCCGTATGTTCGCGGATTTATAGTGATACAAGGTAAATAATAAAGAGCTTGTAGGCGTGTGACGCACAAGTTAAGTGATATTGTCAATAAGATCCTGCCGGGTTCGTGTGCCATTCAATTATTTAAAAATTACAAACAAGAGCAACAAGCGAGATTCTCTCCCCCAATTTAAGAGCTGTTCTGCGTTGGAAAGCAAGCCATCAAACAATGGACGATTTTTAGTAAGTAAGTTTTTATAGTTAAGTAGCATGACCAATTTTTAGTTAATTTATTTGTTAGGACGTTTTGACCATAAACCGTAGGATTGATTTAGTGTAAGATTTATAATATAACTTTTCTTTCATATTCAAGTGTTTGGGAATTATTCATGTACGCAAAATTTTCATAATTCCATATTTACCTATTCAATTAAATTTCTAAATTAAAATCAATGAATGTATGAGGTTCACGTTTATTGCTCTGTTAATTAAATAGTTTTGTTTGCCGTTGATTAAGTTAATAGTTTTTTTTATTATTTTTTATATCATGAAAGTTGCATAAGTATTCAAAAAGATAAGAGTTGATTAAAAGAAACAATTGTCCTCCTTGGGATGACAAGTCTCTCAAGGTTTTGCACGAACATTAGGACATTCTCGACTTGTCTGGCGCCCTTGGGTAATTGTCATTAAGCCACGATATTTCTGAAAGGTAAGTGCCAAATTTTTTTGTAGTATATTATAAATTAATTTAACCCTTTCTGCAAAATTTTAACCCTCTCTATGATCCACGACCATACAGCAAGCTAGCTATTGCCGGTGACCTCCCTTTAGTTTTTGTTTTACAGGCCGCCCCCATTTTATAATTTTACTGGAAAATACATACTTAGTAGCTTTTCCGCTTGTAACAAAGTTTCTTGGGTTTTCTTACCTTTAGGCATAGTTGGTTGCTCAGTGGTAAGAAGTGGTAAAACAAGTTGTTTAGTTTGAGAGTTTGATTGAAGTCAATCAGGTTCTGATGAAAAAAAACAAGGTTTAAGCCGGTCTATTGAGATTTTGTCCGATTTGCCGTTTTCTTCTACTACGAACCATTTAGTATTTCTATTTAAAACTTTATATGGTCCATTGTATGGTTAATGCAATGGTTTAAGTACCATATCATTGCGTATGAAAACATGACTTGCAGTTTGCAAATCTGGGCGAATAAATATATTTCGCGAAGTACATTTGTCTTTAGGAACTGGACGTGTTTTGTCAAATATGCGTTTAAGATTTTCGACAAAAGCTGGTGGTGTAATGTTAGATTTAGTTTGTTGAAAAAATTCTCCGAGTAACTTTAAAGTAGTACCGAATAATACTTCTGCAGGTGAAAGTTTGATAACATCGTTGATAGAGCATCTAAGCCCTAATAAAATTAAAGGTAGTACATCAACCGAATTGTTGGTGGTATGGCTTTTGATTGAAGCCTTGAGTGTACGATGCCATCTTTCAACCTTATCATTTGCCTGAGGATAGTAGGCAGTAGTGAAATATTGTTTGGTACCGAGGAGTTTGTTTAGAAAGCAAAACAGGTTACTTTCAAACTGTCGTCCTCTGTCAATAGTAATTATATCCGGTACTCCGAAATGCGAAATCCAATTGTCTACAAAGACTTGTACTGCCGATTCTGCAGTAATGTCTGCTATGGGTAAGACTTCAGACCAAAAAAAGAATCTATCGATTATAGTTAAACAGTAACGATAGATTTGTTTGGAGGTAGTGGACCTATTATGTCCATGTTAATTTGTAAAAATCAGTAATTCGCTAATTCGAAGTCCTGAAAAGGTGATTTGATGTGACGAATTATTTTACACTTTTGACACGGAATGCATGTTTTAGACCATTGTTTGCAATCTTTGTTTATTTTAGGCCATACGAAACGTTTTTTAATGAGTTTAAGCGTTCTTCGAGAACGTGTGTGTGAAAAACCGTGAATTTTATCAAAAATTCTTTTACAAAAATTCAAAGGTACAAAAGGTCTATTACTGTTGTCGCAATAAATTTTTATGTCGTTTTGACCAGGAATTGGTATTAATTGAATATCAAGTGAATTAGAGTTTTTATTGTTAAGCCTAATTGTAACTTTTCATCTACGGATTGTTCTTTTTGGAATTCTTTATAATCTATAAAATCATGTTGTGTAACAGTTTCTATGCGTGAAAGAAAATCTGCTACAATGATATTTTTCCCTGATACATGTCTGATATCAGAGTGAACTGAGAAATAAACTGTAAGTGACGTAATTGTCTTTGCAAGATTTTATCATTACGTAGTGTGAACGCAAACGTGAGCGGTTTGTGATCAGTATAAATTATAAAGGAATATCTTTCCAAAAGGTGTAGGAAATGTTTGACAGCTAAATATATCGCCAATAGTTCTCTATCGTATGTACTATATTTTCGCTGTGCTTCATTAAGTAAGATTTTGAGAAAAAAAAGCTAAGGGTTTGACAAGATTATCTGTAATTTGCTCGATAACAGCAAAATCAGATGCGTCACCGGTTAAAATTTGTTGTGTTTCTTCGTTTTTAGGTGGATGTGCCAGCAATGTAGCATTACCTAAGTTATATTTGCAGTTATCAAACGCTTTTTTGGATTCAGTTGACCACTAAATTTCGGTTTTATCGTTTTTTTTGTTAAAACCTTTTAATAATTCAGTTAACAAAAATTGTGATTGAGCAGCGTTAGGCAAAAAACATCTTTGAAAATTTAACATACCGAGAAATCGTCTCAGTTATTTTTTGTTTAACGGGAGTGGTATATGTTTGATGACTTGAATGCGATCAGGTAAAGGTTTATTACCTTCCGCAGAAATTTCATAATCAAGAAATAAAATTTTATTTAGTCCAAATTCACATATCGAGGGATTTAAGGTAATACCATATTCTTGAAGTTTTGAAAAAACGTTATGTAAATGATTTTTATGTCCTTCTGGAGACGCTGATGCGTTCAGCACGTCATCCAAATATGAATAAACATAAGGTAAATTACGAAAAATTTTATCGATAAATCTCTGAAGGGTTTGTGCTGCATTACGCAAGTCAAACACCATTACCGGGAATTCATAAAGTCCGAATGGTGTGATAATAGCTGTTTTATCAACATCTTTTGGCTCGATCGGTATTTGATTAAAGGCACGAATTAAATTCAGTTTGGAAAAAATTTTAGCACCTTGTAACATGTGACTAACATCAGGAATGTGTTTGATTGGATAGCGATCGGGTTTAGTGACTGAATTTAGCGATCGATAATCACCGCATGGTCACCAACCGCCATCTTTTTTTAACAAAATGTAAAGGACTGGCCCAACTAGACTTTGATGGTCTGCAAATGCCGAGATCGATCATACTTTGGAACTCACATTTAGCACTTGCGAGCTTTTAAGAATCCAAACAATGCGCTTTTGTAAATTTTGGAGGACTTGTTGTCTCTATTGCGTAGTTCGATGTTGAATGGGTTTGATAGCCGATGATGGTCTTGTAATTTCAGAATGTGTTAAAATTTGAGCATATTCGTTACAATTTTGTAAGACTAGTTATTTTATTGGATTTTTCCTTGCTAGGAAGTACTTGACGTGTCAATAAGGTTGTGTCGTCGATTAATTTGCGTTTGTTGAGATCATTTAGCAAATTATGACGTTTTAAAAAATCAGCACCGATAATTGGTTTGGAAATAGTAGTTAATATAAAAGGCCATAGACAAAATTCGTCTTAATCTCAAATCTAGTGAAAGCATTTTTTCACCATGTTTTAATTAACATACCATTGGCAGCGTACAACTGAAATTTATTCGCGCCACGTCAAATTTCTTTTGACGTTGCAGGAAATATAGAAACATATGCGCCAGTGTCTATGAGAAATTGTGTATTGCTATTTTTGTCGGCAATGAATAAGTGGCATGAAATTATGTCAACCTCGGTTGTCGCAAGTTGAGGTTGAATTTCTAGTTTAAAGGGGTGATTTTACAAGGCTGAGAACATTTTTTGGCGTTATCACCAAATTTAAAATGATACCAGCATAAATTACTGGATTTGTTGTATCATGAATTGAATCTACTACGGCTACGTTGTCTAGCACGTGTAAAAGAACGATTGCGATTAAATAATACCTCGGCTTTGAGCGTTAAGTCCGCGACGGATTTTTGTAATCGTTGTATTACATCATTTGCAGATTGATTAATAAGTGAAATGTTCGGTGATATAACATATGCTAACATATGCTAATTTATCGGCCATAATTGGCTAAACTATCAGAACTAGCAGTCAAAATTGTTTGAATTTGAGTAGACAAACGTTGTAGCCACAATGATTTTAAAAATCATCGGATATTGTGCCGGAACTTAAATTTCTAAGCCGTTGTAGTAATTGTAAGGGTCTAAGGTCTCCAATTTCTACTTCCGTTAATAATTTACAAATGCGACGCTCTTCGCTATCTGCAAAATTGTCTATTAGACGCTGTTTTAAAATATCGCATTCACCTGTAGATGGTGGGTTTAGCACAATGGAAGAAACTTGCACTAGAATTTCTGTTTCGACTGCTCCTACTACGATGTTGTATTTAGTTAAATCCGTTGTGACATTGGAATTGGAAAATTGAGCTTCTAACTGCAGATACCATATTTTAGAATCAGTTTCCCAGAATGGTGGTGATTTAATAGACACTTTACTCGCTTCATCACATGTAGCCATTGTAAACAATGCACTGCACACTAGAGCAATTGTTTATCGCTTGAAATTAAATTGCACTTAATAAATTTACTTTAATTTTACTAGTTTACTATATTTGTAAAGCGTAAACTTTAATGTTTTTAGAAATAATCACGTCGGTGCAAGTAATTTTATGCACGGTTTATAAAAAGGTTAACACTTTCCTATAAGATAATCACGTCGGCGTCACCACTGTTCGACTCGTTAATGTAAGGATGAAAGTGTATAATATTTTTGTAGAGAAGAGACTGCTAAAACGAGGTCTATTAAGCTGTCTGAGCCAAATTATAAGAACACATCAAAATATATATAGGAATTATTTGCTAATTATTTGCTTTTTTTGCTGATAAACCAATTTTTTTACTATATCTGTAAAAAAGTTACAAGTGGCTAGATAGATCAATATTAAGCTATCTAGCCAACTAAAAAAAATATCTACACAAAATAAAATAAAAAAATTAACAATATATAAATTATTTGCAATTTTTTTGCTACCATTTGCAAAAAAAATAACCAAATTTTCAAATAATAAAATAAGTATCAATATTTACAAGAGTAAAGTACATTAAAAAAATTAATTGCAGGCATGACTAAAGGATACCTACGTTTTATGAATTATTTATTTTTAAAATATGCAACTTCCAAATAATTAGAACACATCAAAATATATACAGTAATTATTTGTTTTTCTTGCTGATAAAACCATTTTTTTTGCTATATCTGTAAACAAGTTACAAGTGGCTAGATAGCTTAATATTAAGCTATCTAGTCAACTAAAAAAAATACCTACACAAGATACAATAAAAGAATTAACAATATATAAATTATTTGCTATTTCTTTGCTACCATTTGCAAAAGAAAAATAATCAAATTTTCTAATAATAAAATAAGTATCAATATTTACAAAAGTAAAGTACATTAAAGAAATTAATTGCAGGCATGACGAAAGGATACCTACGTTTTATGAATTACTTACTCTTAAAATATGTAACTTCCAAATTATCAGAACACATCAAAATATATATAAGAATTATTTGCTAATTACTTGCTTTTTTTGCTGATAAAACTAATTTTTTGTTATACCTATAAAAAAGTTATAAGTGGCTAGATAGCTTAATATTAAGCTATCTAGCCAACTAAAAGAAAATACCTACACAAAATTAAATAAAAAAAATTAACAATATATCAATTATTTGCTATTTTTTGCTACCATTTGCAAAAGAAAAAATTAAATTATCAAATAATAAAATAAATATCAATATCTACAAGAGTAAAGTACATTAAAGAAATGATTTGCTGGTATGACTAAAGAATACCTACGTTTTATGAATTATTTACTCTTAAAATTTGCAGCTCCCGAATTTTTTGCTCGCGAAATTAATATAAAAAACGACAAAGTATCATATACCCACTTCGAATTTACAAGAATAAAATACATTAAAGAAATTAATTGTTGGCATAACTATATCATTCATATGTTTTATGAATTACTTGCGCTTTAGATATGCAACTCCCGAATTTTTTGCTCGCGAAATTAAATGTTCAAACGATAATAATGGCCTTTTGTCGTTTTCTATATTAATTTTGTGAGCAAAAAATTCAAAATTTACATAATTTAAAAGCAAATAAATCAAGCTACATGATTATCCAATTATGATAAAAGCAATTAATTTTTTAATGGCACTTTACTCTTGTCAGTCCCAGGCTAACTTATGTTATTATTATCATTTGAACATCTAATTTGGCGAGCAAAAAATTTGGGAGCTGCATGTCTAAAGAGCAAATAATTTATAAACAATGTAAACGCTATAGTTGTGCCAACAATTAATTTCTTTAATGTATTTTATTCTTGTAGATTCTAACTGGCTGGATGGTCTTTTGTCGTTTTATATATTAATTTCGAGAGCAAAAAATTCAGGATTTACTTAATTTAAGACCAAATAAATCAAGCTACATGATGATCTAATTATGATAGAAACAATTAATTTTTTAAACTCTACTCTTGTAGTCTCAGGCCAACTTATATTATTATTATCATTTGAACATCTAATTTGGCGAGAAAAAAATTCGGGAGCTGCATATCTAAAAAGCAAATAATTCATAAACATTGTAAATGCTATAGTTGTGTCAGCAATTCATTTTTTTAATGTACTTTACTCTTGTAGATGTCGATATTTATTTCATTATTCGAGAGAATTGATTTTTTCGTCAGCAAATAGTAGTAAAAAAATAGCAAATTATGTATGAATTGTTAATTTTTATTTTACTTTGTGTAGGTATTTTTTTAATTGGCTAAATAGTTTAATATTAAGCTATCCAGCCAATCACAAACACTACCTACACAAAATAAAAAATTAACAATTCATACATTATTTGCTATTTTTTGCTACCATTTGCAAACGATAAAAATCAATTTTCTCGAATTATGGAATAAATATCAAGATGTTCTACACCATCTAAGAGTAAAATATATTAAAGGAATTAATTGCTAGCATGACTAGAATTTCTACCTTCTATATATTCTTTGCCCTTAAAATATGCAACTCCTGAATATTTTGCTCGCAAAATTAATATAAAAAACGACAAAAGGCCATCCAGCCACTTCAAATCTACAAGAATAAAATACATTAAAAAAATTAATTGTTGGCACAACTATAACATTTACATTGCTTATGAATTACTTGCTCTTTAGATATGCAGCTCTCGAATTTGTTGCTCGCCAAATTAGATGTTCAAACGATAATAATAATATAAGTTGGCCTGAGACTACAAGAGTGAAGTGCTTTTAAAAAATTAATTGCTTCTATCATAATTTCATAATCATGTAGCTTGATTTATTTGCTTTTAAATTATGTAAATCATAAATTTCTTGCTCAGGAAATTAATATAAAAAACGACAAAAGGCCATTATTATCGTCTGAACATTTAATTTCGCGAGCACAAAATTCGGGAGTTGCATATTTTAAGAGAAAATAATTCATAAAACGTAGGTATTCTTTAGTCACGCCTGCAATTAATTTTTTTAATGTACTTTACTTTTGTAAATATTGATATTTATTTTATTAGTTGAAAATTTATTTTTTTTTCTTTTGCAAATGGTAGCAAAAAATAGCAAATAATTTATATATTGTTAATTTTTTTATTTTATTCTGTGTTGGTATTTTCTTTTAGTTAGCTAGATAACTTAATATTACGCTATCTAGCCATTTGTAACTTTTTTACAAATATAGCAAAAAAATGGTTTTATCAGCAAAAGAAGCAAATAATTAGCAAATAATTCCTATATATATTTTGATGTGTTCTGATAATTTGGCTCAAACAGCTTAATAGACTTGCTAAAACGTTGGTTTCAAACAAACTATTCTACTCGTGACCTACGTATCAAGGTTAGCAGCGGCGTGCTTTGATATCGACTCCATTGTTATGTTTACACAATAAACCAACACGTTGATAACTAAATGGGTATATTGTTGAATTTAAGAATAGCTAATATATGTAACATAAACAGTATTGAATTATATACGTTAATGCAAAATGTGAACATGAAAATACATAATATTTAAAGGATTACATTTAGTTTAATGCTCTCGCGTTTAATCGTAACCGACCGCGTCTTGATCTATCTAAACACTATAGTTTCTCCCGTCCGCGCATACGCCAATTCCACAGAAATTGAACGACACTAGATAAGGCGATCTGGCGCGAGCTTTAAATTAAAATGTTATGGATTCCGCGCACTAAGAAACGTTTACTGACCGTTACACACCTAATCCCTCTCCGTTTTGTAGTTGACAAGCAACATTTGTAATCGCCTAGATACCTCAAAACTTTAATTCATTCCTAATTTACATCCACCTGACCACCCCTTGCTTAGAATTGCCTTGTTATTTGTATCGTTTTATCTTTTAACATTTTTTAAACTATACATGGAAAACTTCGGCAAATAGCTTTAAACTGAACGGTTTCAACAGCTACAGCTTTTCTATAATTTAATTTTTAAAGGTTATCTTGCTTAAAATATTATATCTACAATACTTTATACATCTTAAGTACACCAGTAGAAGTATGTTTATGCTGTAATACACGCTATTCGTAATTAATATTCATAATTAAAGGATGATGCTGCTTGACTTTTAGCTTACTGAAATTCTTTATTACGATTATTGATTTTTATACCACAGAAAAGCACATCATTTTGTTATTCAAATTTTATATACAGAATCATAAAATAATTACCAAACTGAGTACAAATGCTGTTTTAAACCTCAAATACCACAGAAATATATATATATATATATATATATATATATATATATATATTGCCGTGGAATGTGCCTTTTGGTCACAGGAACTGGTACTTTCTAAAAAACATTCGAGTCCCACAGATTGGGCGTCATAAATTGCCGTGAAATGTGACTTTTAGCTCCGGACCTCACTAGTTTTCAAAAATTAATAATTTTCAATAATATAAAGTTTTTACAAAAATTTTCTTACCCGGATTCTGCTTCATTAAATTAGTTTCTTCAGCAGCTTCCCTGGCCAGCTTAGCTGTGCCTCCTCTCGGATACCTAAATTTACTATCATTCTCATTACCGTTCACACACCATTCAATAAAATCACAAAATAATACAACAATCATACAATATTTATTTACCACTATTTACAAATAATAATTCATGGTTATGTACAGTTCGGTGCTCAAGTTACACCTCAATAAATGCTATCTTTGTAAAGTCCTTGTTCTTAAAATTGAAATTTCGAACACATTTAATGCAACATGAGTAAATGGGCCCCAAATAATACCTTATCTTTATTTATTGCCGCACACTGGAGTATGGTGAGCTCATGATAACCCAATTTATTATTGTATGCTTTCCACTTTGCATACTATGACTACAAACTTAAAAAAAAAACCATGTATTCTTAACAATTAAATTTAAATTCATCAAGAAATTTAATAAGCTTTACGTACACCTTTTGTTTTATATTCCAAAATACCCTAATAATAATCAGTTATACGTATCTTCTTCAATACGTTAAATTACCAAAAATAACCTTCAAAGTTCACTCACACATCACAAATAATTTCAACAGTTTATATATCAAAAAACAGCAAATTCAAATGCGTTACCTGGAAAAAGCGTCAAAAGTCCATCTCCGTAGAAGAAGCTCTATATGCTACCAATTAACACCAATTCCAACATCCAAATTCATGTATATTACACTTGTTTATTATTACATTAATAATTTACGAGCTTGTTAAAGTATTCGTGGACCTCAGTTAAATATAAATTACACTCTATTATACTCGCGTTACTAACTATAAGGCCACAAATAATCTCATACTATTTCACTGAATGTTACAAATTTTTAATACTCACATGCTTTGTCAGTTGATTATATTATGCTGTTATGCGATGCAAAATTAAAGAGAGCCCTTTTAATTCTCCCAGAGTATTTATAGCATAACAGTAGGCCCCCTTGGCCACACTTTACGCGAAATACTTAATCGAAATTAATATTTCTCCAAATTTTGTAGAACCGTTTAAAACTTCCAAAATATTCCCCCGTCAACACGCTATATCAGACAAACTATCACATCACCTGTCGCGTGTTTGTCTGTTCTAAACTTATCTATTTCGACCAATCATACATTTCAGTGACGTCTTATAACTCCGCCCTGTAATATCTCTATTCCTGTCTTATGCATATTTGATGTCGCATTCTAAACTTGCTTGCGCTGTAGAAAATCGATATAGCTGCCCGCGTCTTTATGGACTCTACGTGGATCGAATACGTGCCTACTCAAGTGAATGCTTTTTTGCCCGTCTCATTCTGAAGCATATTATTGATTGTTCATCCCTTCTGCTTTTTAAGAAGCTTTTGTTAGCGTTTATGCGAAACCACCGACGGTTGAACAATATTTCCTTGAAGCTCGCCTCGTTATCTTCACAAATAAGCGGAAGATGACCTTTCCAACGTGCAGCTGTGCTCAATTAACAATCGTTTAAAATAACACTTCTCGGAGCTTACGTTTCAAGGTATTTTATACAACCGACGTCTGTTTGTTCGTTAGGAAAGTTTTTCGCCTTGGGGTTATTGATTTTTCATGCTCTAATGCGTTTTCTGACGTTATAACCCGTTGAATTAAACTAAATTAAATTAATTAATAATTTTTATTGGCTTATAAAACTGATTTTCTTTATGAACCTTTTAACTTTTAATCCCTAATTATAAAACTATCTCAATACTTGTTAATTTAAATTAAATAAATAAAATAGATTTTGCGCGTAAATTATGTTCCTCTCTCTACACAGGGTGTTTGAAATTGCATTGTTTATACCCAAATTTAACCCTTTAAATCCACTACAATGTATATATATATATATATATATATATATATATATATGTATTGCTATGCTATTTATGTTTTTCCGATGTTCTCCTTCCACGTTTATGCGTCATTCAATTTTATTGCTATGTTCGTACTCGGCTTTTTACTCTGCGTCTCTAAACCTACACCTTTTTTTATATCTCTGCCTCGGCTAGCTCAATCTAATTAACACAGAGTGCCCAACGACACGACAATAAAGACTGTTTAACTCTCTATTCTCCAGTTCCTATCTGTTAAAATAATGTAAATGAAGCAAACCAATAATTCGTATAATAATCGTCAATATTTACACTTTGTATTTTAACAACTTATTAATTTGATTTTGTATTAACAAATTAGCCTCTGAATAAAATATTAATATTTATCTGATTCTACCAAAATTAGACTCCTTGAAAGTCAGCAAAAATACCACTATAATTTACTTTGAAGCCCTTTTGATCGTTGAAATGATCTTCTATCTATTTTTATAAATTCTCAAAAGATTTTTGATAACCCTTACAAATATTTTGATATAAATAATCGAAAATGTTAAAAATTTGAAAATACTGTTTTATTGCTAATAAAGGATTATCAATCTCTGACCTGTATTTTCCCTGTTTGTTTCCTGAAACTGCCTCTATATGTGGATGGTCAGCAACGACAAAAGTTTGATAAGAGGCTTGGTCTCAATTTGAACCACGTCGAAGCTGCATCACTGCACTCAAAAATTTACGCGTCGAAATAAATTTTAAACTAAATTATTAAAATTTGTGAAAAGTGGTGTTATATGATATTTGAGAACAAATTATAGTGAAGATATATGAAAAAGCTTTCGCCGTTTGCTGACAACGTGAGTAGAAATTTGTTAATTAATTTAGGTTAATATTTATATGAATGTAGGGCTCTAAGTTGCACCCGAGAAATCTAAGTTGAGAAATCTGAGTGGCACCCGAGAAATCTAAGTTGCACTCGGGAAATCAGAGTAGCACCAGGAAAACCTAAGTTGCATCCAGAAAAATCTAGTAGCACCCGGAAAATCTACGTAAAGCACGAGGCAAATTTTGGAAACAAAGATTAACCATACTGAATAAAATTATTGGTTCAAACTCACGTGAAGGAGTACAAAGCAGAGCATTATTTTAACGAAGCAACTCGATTGAAGATACTAAAGGGGTGTTGATCCGCAACACGTAGCAGCAGGCCAAAGGGGAAAAGGACCGGGCTAACTAGTATAAGTAATCATTTCAAATTTCAATTTAAACACTGACAATATTTTTCTATTTTATAAGGAGTCAACAAAAATATTTTTATACGTAAAAATTTACGTAAAAAGAGGGAAAGGTCTTAAACGTTTAAGATTTTTCAGTGGAAACGTAGTTTTTGGTGACTTTAAATTAAAGAAAGGGAGATACAATTTTTGGGATAAATAATCTAAATATTATTAATTGATTTAAGGGTTTATTTGTCAGATTACAAAACTGTGAAGTGTAGATATTATTTCTTTTCATTATACAAATATTGATCGACTTCGTTTTATCATTCTAAACAGGTAAGATTTAAGGGAAAAGGGGTAAATTATTTGACCATCGTAACGTTGTGCACTCCGTGTGAATTAACCTGAGCTAGCCGTGGCATAATTAAAATTAGAATAATTGAAAAACACAGAGCGGTGGCAGACAGCAGGAAACTGGACGTATATTATATCGGCGTGGGGCGTTATCACATCAATATATATATATATATATATATATATATATATATATATATATATTACTGTGATATTCTCCTGTGAATGCGGGGACTGGGTCCTTTCAACAAAAAAATTCTAGTCCCACAGATTGGGCGTCATAAACTGCTGTGATCCTCTTTTCGCCTCGGCTGCTCACCTAATTTTATAAACCTCCTCATTCATAAAAAAAAAACACATTCCTACCACAAACATCAACATTAACTCTATTTACATCAATATTCACAATACATTAAAATTTCAAATTAAAAATTCAGCATAAATTTCAGTTTTAAAAAGAATTTCAAGATTAATTTTATTATCATTTAATGTGCATCCAGAATTAAAGTCCTTGTTGGATGCCTACTAATTACTATAACAATATATGCAGAGTAAAAAGGGAGCATCTACCACCCCTTTACGTTAATTAAACAGGTTCGTCTAATTGAGCTCAAAGACATACCCAAATTTTCATCATAATCCAGAACATCAATACTAAATACCCCTTTCTACTTAAACAAGCGAATTTCACGTTAAAATTAAAATTTTATGGTTAGTACAATTTCACTAATGTCCATTTAAAGTAAATCAATTATAAAGTTATTCAACACACCCAAAAATATCAAAGTTCAAACAAAATAGTATAAATTACCTGAAGGTTACTGCACTCGTAGCTTCAATGTACATCGTCCCTTTTGTTAATCACTCCATTCCAACTGGGTTATATTTACAGCTTCTGATTCTCAACGCTTTAAAAATTTTCTCCATCACCATTTATTTAAAGTTGTTTCTGGGCTTTTCCGGAACTCATCTGTGTATATCTGAATCTTGTTTAGTGGATCCAGTCATGTTTACGAACCATTTAATTATTAACACCCCCGAAAAATAATCAAGAAATTCATACTTCTTTCACCAATATACGCCAAAACTGCCTACTTTTGTGTATATATTTGTCGTTGTAAATTTTACCAATTGGTACAGTGATACTAAACTTTCTTTACCTTGTATCTTCTTTTCTAAGTGCACTAACGTACATTCATTGTAGCACGTAAAGAACAAGCTGTTTCAAATCACATAATATTCGAGCAAACTGTTTAAATTATTTAATATTAAAACCGGAAAACTAAAAAACACTGTTTAACGCGTTCAATCAAGTCGAAGATCTAAGAGAGCTTGTTTATATTCACCTCGGTATATATAGCGGTTAGCCTGTCTGTCGGTCTGTTCCCCAAAATGGACAATTCTAAAGAATTTCGCTTGCTATGTTCGCATTCCGTAGCTCGCGCGTCGGTTTTTACGAATTTTGTACTCGCCCCAATTAAATTACAGAAATTTCAACACGGCACGCAATGTCTGGAAATAACTAATTAAATTTTATACAGAAATCGTTGTTTCTACCTCTGATATTTGCATCCTATTTTTAACCAATTGTGACCCTCGTGACGTTGCTTAAATCACGCCTTTTACTATATGTGTCTCGGTCTTGTGCATATTATCTGTCTCTATCTACCCTGTTCTTATTAGTGCAAATTGATATTCCTTATTATCGATTATTTCAGTCCATGTGGACTATCTGGGTTAAATAACCCCGTATCGCACCTTCTCGTGAATATTAAGCCACGGTTTCTCCAAGATTCTCTGAAACCATTTGTTATCTACACAATTTTCGCCGTACGTGATATTTAAACTACGCAGGTGTTCAAAATAATATTAATTCTCAGAGCTTTATTTTCTGGTATTATAATCTTGGATTTTCACAGACTTTTATGCTTATTATTAATAATGGTTTAATTAACTCCAATTAAAATTGACTTCTATCCTTTCATTTTTAGCGAATACAAGTTAAATATTAATTATTATGTGTACACTTTGTTTTACTACCGGTTACTTAAAATAGGGTTAATTAATATAAATTTTGCACGTAATTTCCATTTGTTTCTTTCCTCGGAATAATTAAATTACACGCAGAGCTTTTTAATACTGTTTCTTTTGATATAAAGCGTCTTGTATATGATTTGAAGCTCTTATTTTTACTGAAACTAATAAATTTTTATGCTTCACGGTTTTAATAACGCGTATTATCTAATAATATTCATTATACACGGTGATTAAAATTATTTGATGTGATTATTTAATTTTCTACCCTGGTCTAAATATGAGTATTTTCCCCCTATTTGAATACAAATAATCCCACTTATTTGAATGCAAATATAAAGCATTTAGACAAAAAATTTACAAAAAAATTGCCTATCTCTCTCTACCCTTATCTATCTAACTTACCTACTTTGTCTCAAATCTAAAAAAATATTTATACCTATCCTATATCCCTATCCTATTCCTAACTCTCATCTAATTCTATAAACTGAAATTATCCCTAACTTCATCCTACTTATCCATCTAATCCTATATACATCCTATATACCTATCCTATTCCTAACTTTTAACTAATCTTCACTAGACTTTACTTCCCCCTACCTAATCCTATATACCTATCCTATTCTTATTCTATTCCTAACTCCCCACTAATCTTATCTGAAATATCTATACTTAACCTATCTTATTTTCTTCCTACATTTACTCTTTATTCACATCCTAAACCTATTTCTACTTATCTCCCATATTTATCCTATACCTAGCTTTATTTTCTATACACACCTACTTCTACTCTTCTATATACACCTATTCTATCCCTATCCTATTTAAATCTAACTCTCTTCTTGACCCTCCAAGTCTTTCTTCTCACCATCCTAATACTTTCATCCCTATTTCTCCCCCTTTTATATCTATACTTATCATCCCTATTATCTCACATACAATAAACTTATCATCCCTATTATCCTGACTCTTAAATATTGCTTCTTCTTTAGTCCCTACACTTGTCTGTTTCTTATTCATTATTATTTCCTTTTCTGCCGACAAACCAAACGATACTACTTTAAAATTATAGATTTTTCCCTCTACGGAAAATCCTACGTACCTTCTAGAATTCTTATGTAATGGAATCCGCCAGAATGAATTCCTTAAATCTACTTTATTAAAAACAAACTTGCCATTTAACCTCGTCAAAAATGAGTCCATGAATGTTGGACAATGGACTTGCGGTTTGGTTCCTTGACTAATTTTTCGTGCATCTTTAATTAATTCTGCCTTCACCTGCTCCCGATCTGCTGCTGTTGCTTCTACCCCCATTAATTCTGCATGTTTTTGTACTAAAGCTTGAACCTCTACTATCCTATTTTCTGGACATCTTATCGTGTTGATCTGTTTACCTTCATCATCCTCTACCCCTACTACATTAATACTAAACCCCATGTCATCCTCTGTGACTTCATAACTGCCCTTCCATGGCACTACCCTATCCTTAATCCTTATTACCTTACTTTCCATATCTATCAAAACCCCTAACTTCATCATACAGTCAACACCTAAAATGCTCTGAAACTTCAGTCCAGGTACAATTACAAACTCCTGTTCACAGCTTAAACCTCCTATATCTATCCTAAGCACTACAACACTATTTACTACAGCAAACTTCTTTTTATTTGGAGCTACTAAATGGCTACGCTTTATAGGCATAATTCTATCACAAACCTTATCCCTAATTTTGCTGACGAATTCCTCCGATATTAAACTCGCCTCTGCCCCTGTATCAAGTAATACTTCCACACTATTCTCAAAAATTTCTAAATTAATAATTGGCAAACATAATTTTTCCTTAGTTTCTGGCACTACTTCCTCCTCAATTTTGAAAAATTCACGTGGATGTTCATATACATTTACACTGAAATCTAGTGGTCTGTCGCGTTCTAAAAATCCTGTCCAGGTCTGTTTTCCCTACTTGGTCCTGGTCTAGCCGTCACCTCAGCGTATGTCCTAGGCGTTTCCACTCGTTCCGTGTCTGTATTAGCAGTCCCCCTCATGTCCGGTGAACTATTCCTTCTGGTATGTTCCGGTCTCGGTGCAGGTCCCCTTCCTAAACTATTACTCCTAACGTATGGTCGTCTCTGTTCCCAATTATGTCGCTGGTATCCGTAACTATTCCCTCTTCTAGCATAGTTGTCCCGTCTATTGTCAAACCTAACTGTGTTGATCTGTCTTTCCCTATTATCCCGAGGTCGTCCACTACTTACGTCGTCGTATCTCTGCAGGTATTCTAAAAACATTTCTCTGTCCACTATGTTCTGTAGTGCTACGTGTTGTCTTATGTCTACCTCGAAGTGTCGTGATAAATACTTAATAATTTGTCGGTCCGTCAGTGGTGGGTTCAGTTGCTTTGCTATGCTATACTTGCGTATAGCATATTGCTCCTACTTCCTGAAAATTCTCCTTAAATTTCCTGTGATTAAGTCGTCTCGTACCTGGTTTTGTCTGTGGTCACTCCAGTAGTGCTTTAAAAATTTGTTTTCAAAGTCCTGATACGTGTCTATGTCCTGTCCTACTAAATTGTACCATGCTTCCGCATTGTCCTTTAATAAAGCCTTTATCGTATTCAGTTTAGTCTGTTCGTCAAATAAATTTCCCACTAGATTTCTTACGCTATTAATAAAAATTTGTGGATTTACCCTGTTATCGCCATAAAACTTCATGTGTTGGTCCAATGATACTCCACCTGTAGAAAACCTGGGACCTTCCCCCGTTAAATTTGACATGTTGTATTTGATACTACTAACTTCGCGTTCTACCCTGCCTAACTGATCCCTACATGAGTCCGTCACTTCAGTCATTTTTACATTTATTTCTTCTTCACAAAAAATGCGTACTTCGGAGCTTAAATGTCACATTTCCTGTCGAAGACCTGTAATATCACGCTCATTTTTATCAACCCTATTTTCAACTTCCCCCAGTTTCACGGTAAGGCTATTTTTAAATTCTGTAAATTCTTTGGTTGTTGTATCTATTTTTTCGCTTAATGTCTCCCTAACTCCACTTAAGGTCTCATTCATTTGTTCAAATTTCCTGTTCGAGTCCTCTCTAACCCCGCTTAACGTCTCATTCATCCTTTCAAGCATCCTCATTATCATCTCGTTTCCTTGATCCCCTGATTCCGTCCTCGACTGATCTCTACTGCCTCCAGCTTCTTCCATTTTCGAATTTTTTTCGCACAATGCACTATCGTCACTTCCAATTTCCACTCCTTGACTCCTTAACCACTCCTTTCTCTGCATACGTTCTAATCACTTTCACACTCTAAAATACTCTTAACTTTATACACAAACAGAAACTCTCTCTCTCAGATCGCCAGTTTCCTGGAATAAAATAACAAAAATTTTATTTGGAACTCGAGCCCTCACGTTGTGGTCGCCATGAACTGCTGTGATATTCTCCTGTGAATGCGGGGACTGGGTCCTTTCAACAAAAAAAATTCTAGTCCCACAGATTGGGCGTCATAAACTGCTGTGATCCTCTTTTCGCCTCGGCTGCTCACCTAATTTTATAAACCTCCTCATTCATAAAAAAAACAAACACATTCCTACCACAAACATCAACATTAACTCTATTTACATCAATATTCACAATACATTAAAATTTCAAATTAAAAATTCAGCATAAATTTCAGTTTTAAAGAGTTTCAAGATTAATTTTATTATCATTTAATGTGCATCCAGAATTAAAGTCCTTGTAGGATGCCTACTAATTAATATAACAATATATGCAGACCGGAGTTTGAGTACAAAGGGAGCATCTACCACCCCTTTACGTTAATTAACCAGGTTCGTCTAATTGAGCTCAAAGACATACCCAAATTTTCATCATAATCCAGAACATCAATACTAAATACCCCTTTCTACTTAAACAAGCGAATTTCACGTTAAAATTAAAATTTTATGGTTAGTACAATTTCACTAATGTCCATTTAAAGTAAATCAATTATAAAGTTATTCAACACACCCAAAAATATCAAAGTTCAAACAAAATAGTATAAATTACCTGAAGGTTACTGCACTCGTAGCTTCAATGTACATCGTCCCTTTTGTTAATCACTCCATTCCAACTGGGTTATATTTACAGCTTCTGATTCTCAACGCTTTAAAAATTTTCTCCATCACCATTTATTTAAAGTTGTTTCTTGGCTTTTCCGGAACTCATCTGTGTATATCTGAACCTTGTTTAGTGGATCCAGTCATGTTTACGAACCATTTAATTATTAACACCCCCGAAAAATAACAAAGAAATTCATACTTCTTTCACCAATATACGCCAAAACTGCCTACTTTTGTGTATATATTTGTCGTTGTAAATTTTACCAATTGGTACAGTGATACTAAACTTTCTTTACCTTGTATCTTCTTTTCTAAGTGCACTAACGTACATTCATTGTAGCACGTAAAGAACAAGCTGTTTCAAATCACATAATATTCAAGCAAACTGTTTAAATTATTTAATATTAAAACCGGAAAACTACAAAACACTGTTTAACGCGTTCAATCAAGTCGAAGATCTAAGAGAGCTTGTTTATATTCACCTCGGTATATATAGCGGTTAGCCTGTCTGTCGGTCTGTTCCCCAAAATGGACAATTCTAAAGAATTTCGCTTGCTATGTTTGCATTCCGTAGCTCGCGCGTCGGTTTTTACGAATTTTGTACTCGCCCCAATTAAATCTCAGAAATTTCAACACGGCACGCAATGTCTGGAAATAACTAATTAAATTTTATACAGAAATTGTTGTTTCTACCTCTGATATTTGCATCCTATTTTCAACCAATTGTGACCCTCGTGACGTTGCTTAAATCACGCCTTTTACTATATGTGTCTCGGTCTTGTGCATATTATCTGTCTCTATCTACCCTGTTCTTATTAGTGCAAATTGATATTCCTTATTATCGATTATTTCAGTCCATGTGGACTATCTGGGTTAAATAACTCCGTATCGCACCTTCTCGTGAATATTAAGCCGCGGTTTCTCCAAGATTCTCTGAAACCATTTGTTATCTACACAATTTTCGCCGTACGTGATATTTAAACTACGCAGGTGTTCAAAATAATATTAATTCTCAGAGCTTTATTTTCTGGTATTATAATCTTGGATTTTCACAGACTTTTATGCTTATTATTAATAATGGTTTAATTAACTCCAATTAAAATTGACTTCTATCCTTTCATTTTTAGCGAATACAAGTTAAATATTAATTATTATGTGTACACTTTGTTTTACTACCGGTTACTTAAAATAGGGTTAATTAATATAAATTTTGCACGTAATTTCCATTTGTTTCTTTCCTCGGAATAATTAAATTACACGCAGAGCTTTTTAATACTGTTTCTTTTGATATAAAGCGTCTTGTATATGATTTGAAGCTCTTATGTTTAATGAAACTAATAAATTTTTATGCTTCACGGTTTTAATAACGCGTATTATCTAATAATATTCATTATACACGGTGATTAAAATTATTTGATGTGATTATTTAATTTTCTACCCTGGTCTAAATATGAGTAATATATATTAGTAAATGCAAAAGATAAACTATATATGTATATATTAGTAAAATGTAGTTTGATTTCAGCTTATATGTATACACACTTTAAGTTTCAATCGGCATTTATACGATAGGAAATGAATAAAGATGTCGGTTCACATTCAACCAAGCACAACCTATGCTCAAATGTAGTAAAAATTTACGTGATGAAATTAATTGGCGAAACGTTAAAATTCAGAATAAGTAAAATTTGAAAGTGCAAAAATTGTGCAGCGAAAAATAAGCCGATCTACAAATAGACGCAAGTTAAACAATTAATTAAATTTATTTTAATATTTAACAAAACAGGGCTTTTGTTGAGATGGCTTTCGTTGATGCCACTTTAGTTGATGCCACTTTTGTGAATGTCATTTTCGTTGATGTCAGTTTCGTTGATGTCATATGTACTAAGTTGATATTTAAGTTTATATGCAAGTCGATGTTCATGTCGAAATCTAAGCCTTAACACAAATCTAAAAATACGTCTGAAAGTGTGATCAAAAAGGTACTCAAAGTTAATTCAAGGAAAAATACCAGGAATCAAAAATGGATAGTTCTGGCCAATAAGTAGAGCGGACATAGCAAGGGATGCAGACCACAGACATTATGAGGCAATTCCAGTGACCGTTCCAGGTTAGCGATTCTTAAACATTTATTATTTAAAGACTGTTTTAAATTTAATATTTGCTACACATTATATATTTGTAAGTCATCAAAAAAGTCATTTGAAAATATGAAACAGGGAAAGCATCTTAGAACGTTCGAAGATACTTGAGAGTAGTTAAAAGATATTTTTGCTGGCTTTCAGGCAAACATAAATTTTGGTACCTGTAAACATTCTATCTAGAGGAAAATTTTGAGGTTACACAGCATTGTACATATTATCAATTATTATATCGTGTGATCTTTGAGCTGCTTTATTTGAATCCATTTAAAGGGTAAAATAAGATTTATTATTATTAAGTCGAGCATTAAGTGAGCTAGTCGTGGTAAACAGGAAAGTATAGAAACTTAATAGGGCATATCACAGCAATAAATATGACACGCCCAATTGTGGGGCATTGCAAGTTAAGATTTGGGCCTTGGAAGCTGCTTTTTTAAAAGGTAGTTTCAAAACTTCTTAACAATTTATTGATTTATCTTAAACAGAAGGTACAATGAAATTTTGACAAACTGAATAAAATAACTTTAAATCGAAATTAGATAATTAATTGAACTAATATTAGGGCGAGCAGCCTAGGTAAACAACAATGCAAAATCTGTAATACTCAGACTGACTACTGTCAACTGGGGCTCCCGGGCTTTTTATAATATCCCTACCCTCTCACATGGCTGTGGGAGCTTGCAGACCTCATGTCTGCTTATTCTGAATGCTATACTTTGTTATATTGTTTCAATCTTAATTTCTAGGTAATTGCGATATTTTAACCGTCTGTGACCTGCTACCTGCAGTATCACTATCGTGTGAAATACATTGTATTGCATTCGTTCTCATAAACTGTTAATAACATTTTTATATCTATCCTTGAGTTACATCGTTGTACTCGACTTATGATTTATTTAACAATTTCTTCCCTATTAGATTCTATTATTTAATATATTTACATATATATATATATATATAAATTGGGGGATACATAACTCCTCCCGACGTACATGGAAAAATTATTTAATTTAAAATTCATAAGATTCATTTAATTTTATTATCTAAAATTCATTGTTTCTAAGAATACACTTATGGTTCCTTTATTTCTTTTGGTTTCCTTAAATCTAAAACTGTTCTTTTTATTCTTACACCTAAGATGCATTTAGTAAAATACATATATAATTAAAAAAATAATTAAAATTATTACCATAATTGTCCAAACGCCTATGTTATCATAATGTAATTTGGGAACTTAAGTGTTCTTGGTAGTTTTCCATTAATTTCACGGCGTGGTTGAGGTCATCTAATTCTAGATGTTCTAATTGCATGGGTTTTTGGACAGTTCCTTCGTCTTCTGGTTGTTCTATCTTGAATTGTAATTCTGGCAAATTTGCGAGTTTCTTTGTTGCTACAGGGTCTTGATAAACTTTAATTACTTCGTCTTTCAATTTTAAATAACAATCTTCTTTGAGGGTGATTAATTTACTTCCGGTTAGTGCTAGGTTGTTTTCGTTCTTATTGCAGTGGACCGTTGCTATTACTTCTGTTGGGAAAATGGCGATCCATTTGTTTTCTGTAACTTTTTGAATTTTCATGTTGGTTATTCGCACGGGTTTGGCTTCACAGTTTTCGTAATGGTTTGAAAATTTTAATAATTGTACTTCGCAAGAGCTGTTTCCTTAAATGGTTGTTGTCGTCAACGAATGACATAACTATTGGTTTGGTGTTACTTCAGTACATTTTTCGTTTGTATAACCATATCTCAGTTCATTTAAGGATAGGAATTTGGTTTTGGGTATGATGACTTGGTATGTGCTAGTAATCTTCACTGGAAAAGCAAATTAATGATAATAATTATAATTGTTACTCTCTACTATTGAGATTTCTATTAAAAATATTATTTTGTTATTTTTTATATAACCTTTAACTATAGCTATTTTTTCGAATATAAGAATATTTGATTCTTTTACATCAAAAGGTAATTTACTGTTGGTTATGTAACAAAAACTTTTGTTATATTAAAATCTTTAAAGAAAAACATTTCCAGCCATTGTTACTCTACAGCATACGAAATTGACATGTAGCGTGAAATCGTTAAATAGTTTAATTTACTATAAGGAAGAACACCTCTTTCCTTTTTTACATTATCTGCACCTATATAAAACATTTAATAGTGACTCCTACGCTTTTGATATCTGCAAATATCCTGAACGTAACTTGTGTTGCATAAGCTACAGGTATTCTTAAGCCCACTTGTGCAATTGCTGGAAAGACACAACGCCTGCGCCTAAGGTGACGCTATAGGTAGGGTGTTGGCTGGTTGACAAGAGAGCGCGGCCATCTTGCAAGCAACAACGAGCAGGTACGGTTCGTTTTTAAGATGCGGAGTTTTCCATGCTCCAAGTGGGGCATTAAGATTGCCCTACTACCGAAGAGGGTGTAAATGTTGTCTTGGGGGGGCCTTGCAAAAGAGCTCTTGTAAAGCCGCCCTGGACAATGAAGAAGAGAATGTAACAACATGTGCTGGTGTGAAGTCCGTTAATGGTGAGATTGTGTAATAAAACTACCGTATATAAAACTAATAGATGCTTTAAATTCCTTAGCACATTTAAGTAGGCACATCTAAGTATGCTCATCTAAAGAATAAAAATTTTAAGAAAGCACGTTTGAGAATGGTAGAATTGAGAATTCAAGTGGTTTGTATGTCGAGCAGAATTCTATGTAATGTTATTGGAACGTAATTATGTATTGTGGAATCACTCGTTTTGAAGCTGTCTGTGGGGCTGTTCATGTAAGAATGCTGTATCTAGCAAATGCCAATTTCGTACCTTTTTAAAACTTCAATAAGATGGAGTATAATGTTGTTTTGGTTGGTCTAGAGCGTTTTGCAGCATCACCATCAAGCACTTAAAACAAAACCATCCAGGTACTTATAAAACTGTTTATTGAGTGACTTAATTTTACGTATTAATTACGGTCAAAGCTTTGATTTAACGTTTTCCAAATTATAAGAAACTTTTGTTAAACGAATGTTAGTGTTAAATTTTTTTGCAAGATATGTTTATGCTTAAATCCCAAATAAAAATCAGTTAGAGAATTATATCCTAGTAACCTAATAGGTCAAATACCTTTTGTTCAGAACTAAATTTTTTGACATAAGAGGAATTTTGAACTTTTAGAATAATTAATTTAAGGTTGTTATTCAAAGCACGTAAGTAATGCACATGTTAATTGAGAAAATAAGTATAAAGTTCACTTTTGATTGAAAGATGTTTAACTACAATATGCCATATGATGAGTAGAATATCAATGCTGCTTCTAACATATGACGAACTAACTTTCTATAATTTCATATAATGTTTGAGCCATATGAACTTTTTGTATAATAAGTTCGTTAGAGAAATTTTGTAAGCCAGAACAGATCTGTTTTATGGATGTTTAAGAACCCGACTGTACTAAAGAATTTAAAAATGTTAAGATCTCTCTATGTAGAGAAACAAATTCAGAGATTTTTGAAACTTATTGTATATTGATTATCAGATTTTTTATATATAATTTTTGCAACAAAGAGAATTACATTTAGATTATACTTTGGTTTAAAACTTTCGTCTTTTTATTTCACTAATTGAAATTAATAATATCCAAATTAGATAAACAAAATTTTGAACGTGGAAACTAGAAAAAAGTTGATACAGCATTAGGTAATTAAAACAGAGTAAGTAATTTTCAGTAGAGTACATTTTCATAGGTAAGGTGTTGTTAAAATTTTGAATTCAGGACAGTCGATCTATAAAGACCGAAATATTTTGTTGTCGTAAGACACAAACAGTGTCTTATATTTTATTTTTTTTGTGTGACATTTTCTTGCAGGTCTGACATCGCAGAAGCTGAAGCAGAGGTCCAAGAGGTTTCCAGAGGTGTTGCTTATTTTAATTTGTATGCTTTTTGATAGTCATTATATCCTATAGGCTTCTGCGTCTTCCTGTAGGATACTTTAGTTTTATTTATTGTCCATATAGATGCAGTGGCGCTCATTTCCTTTTTTTGTTCCCGTTTGTAGTCGAGCCCACCTTATATCCACGCCCAATCTCATTGCTCACCCCTGGGGTAATTCCCAGACTAAGCCGCGAATATAGTAAAGTCCGTGGGTCCACCGAGGTTTTGTTCACTAATTGACTCACTCCCCATTTAAAGAAATTTAATATGTCTCACTGATGCCCAACGTCAGGACATAATTAAATTAAATAAAGAACAAATTTAGTTTTACTGGCGCACAACGTGTGAGGCCTGACTTTGTTGGTGCTCGATTTGTAAAAATAAGTTATTTCAATATCACTTAATGTGTTGGTTTAGTTGGTAAACTCAAAATTAATTTGGTTATAAATTTTCATAGGATTTATATCGTGTCTGGAACCTCAAGTCTTTTAAGCGTTAGTTATTTGAATGTCCCAACAGGTTTGATTCGCATTAAAGAAATATTTTGTCATATCAACATTGAGTTGGTCAAGAAATAAAATACTTTTAGGTTGTCATAATAAATTTTTTAAAATGGCTGAAACATTTCAAATTGTTCATTTACTCAAAGAAGAGCTGGAATATGAATTAAAAATCCGTGGAATAGAAAGTGCTAGGCCGGTTATGGTAAAGAGAAAAATTCTAGGTAGATTGTTAGCGAAAGAAGTAGGGAAACCTGATTGTTTAGTAGATCTGTCGGTATACAAGGTAGAATTTGAGGAAGAATGTAAAAAGATAAATGCTACCATCAATTCAATAAAACATTTGGTGTTAGAATTTGAAGGTGATTCGGGAGATTCTATCTTTAAAAGAGTACTTTCTAGGCTTGTCCATGTATCAGGTCGAGTTAAACGTATGAGACTTCCGTCTGACAATTTGAAGGAAGCTGAACTATCCAAAAAAGAATTATTAGCAACTATTCTTACTGTTGAAGCTGAATTGTATGAGAAGGTGAAGCCGAACCCAGGGTCAAGCAGTGCAAGTGATGCAAGTCACACAACTTCGTTAGCAGTAGCTGAGCCTATGCATACTTTTCCATATTTTACACCACCGATCCCTGTTGGCTCTTGGTCAGTTAAATTTTCAGGAGACCCCAAGTAGCTGTATTTCTTTTTAGATAGGATAAAGGAGTTGGCCCAATCACGTAAAGTATCATATAAAGACTTGTTTAAGTCATCCGTCGAATTGTTCGTTGGAAATGCTTTGGTGTGGTTTAGAAGTGTTAGAGATTCCTTAACAGATTGGGAAGCCCTTGAGAGTCGGTTGAAAGAAGATTTCTTACCCGCTCATTCAGAGGAAGAGATCTGGGAGACAATAAAAAATCGTCGTCAAAAGAGGGATGAACCAATTGTTCTATTCGTTGCTCATGTAGAAAGTTTATTTAGTAGACTACCTAATACCCCAGCAGAGATTACAAAAGTGAGGATACTTAGGAAAAATTTATTACCAAAATTCATATCGCAACTTACTCTTTCTGATATTGAGGATATAGCTACGTTAATAATATTATGCAAAAAATTGGAAGAAGCCATGATGTTGAAACAAAAATCAGTTTTCAGTCAGTCGACTAGTCCAGCTAAATTTCATAATAATGCTAAATCGCCAGTAAAGAATAAATACCCTGTTTATTTGAAGGATTCTTCTACATCAGAAGCTCGTGTTGATAATCAAAAAACGTGTGCTCTACAAGTTCAGACTATAAGTAATAATAAGGCTTTTCCAGTACCTACTCATGCTAGTTCTTCAGGTCCAACAAAGATTATTTCAGGGTGTTGGAATTGTTAGCGACATGGTCAATCATTTCGGTATTGTAGATTCCCAAAAAGAATTTTTTGCTACGGTTGCGGTCATAAAAGATTTACACGTGATAAGTGTCCAGCATGTTCAAAAAACGAGTGAGGAGATGGATGTTGCGCGGCCGGCATTCCATTCCTTCTCAAAAGGCGGCAATTATGATTTGTGAACAGAAGAATTATTTTTGTAGAAAAGAGTGGTCTGAATGGTTAATTGTAGTAAAAAATTTTTGTCGTACTAACCCACAGCCCAAAACTGATTCGTTATTTGTTGAAAAATCTGGTGATAATCGGCCATATGTGATGGTTAAATTATTTGACATAGATGTCACGGGTCTTTTAAAAATTTTCAGGTCACAGAAACAAGGTATTTTTACAGCAGATGGAGCTTTGAAATCAGTTGAAGGAATCGTAGATTTGCCCATTTCAATAGGAAAACAATGTCGTGTTCTTAGTGCTCTTGTAGTGCCATCTTTACCACACGCATTTATATTCGGTAGTGATTTTGCTAAGCTATTTAGATTGATAGCAGATTTTAAAAATAATACGTGGCATGTGCAAGACGATACGGAAAGTATTGTTTCGTATGTGGGTCCATCATCAGTTCCCTTAAAATATAGTGAATGTTTACTCAATTTGGATGATTTGTCGATTAATCAGAGGTCACAGGCGCAAGCTGCCATAGATTCATTTCAGGAAATTTCTAGTGCTGATAAATTAGGGCGTACTAATATGATTGAGACGGATATCGATACAGGTGATACAAAACCCTTCAGGAAAAGACCCTATGTTATGTCTCCCTATATTAGTAAAAAGTTGGATAAGGAGTTAGATGAAATGATTCGATTAAAAGTAGTAGAACCGTGTCAGAGTCCATGGAATTCGCCCGTGTTGTTAGTCAAGAAAAAAGATAGTAAAGAATATAGATTTTGCTTCGACGATAGAGCATTAAACGATGTTACGGTCCATTACAGCTACTCTCTTCCTAATATAGACAGAATCCTAGGGCTGTTGCGTAATGCAAATTATATTTCCAGTCTTGATTTGCGAAAGTCATTGTGGCAGGTCCCTCTTAGTGAATCGTCGAAGGATAAAACAGCGTTTAGCGTTATTTCGCGGGGACAGTATAGATTTGTGACGATGCCGTTTGGTCTAAAAAATGCTGCACAGACTCAACAGCGTTTAGTTGATGCAATTTTCGGTCCGAAATTCAAACCATACGTTTTCTGCTATTTGGATGATATAATTCTATGCTCATCGACGTTTGAAGAACACCTAAAGTTATTGTACGAAATCAAGGAACGCATTCGAGAAGCAAATTTAGCGTTGAATCTAGAAAAGTGCGAGTTCTTTAAGAAGTCACTCAAATTTCTCGGTTATATAGTAGGGTCAAATTCTTTAAGGACGGATTCGGATAAGGTGTCAGCTATGGTCAATTTTCCACGCCCAAAGACCACCACTGAAGTCAAGAGATTTCTTGGTATGTGTAGTTGGTACCGTCGTTTCATTAAGGACTTTTCATCTTTAGTTTCACCAATCAATGATCTTGTCAAGAAAAGAAAAAAAGGTCAAGTCGTTACGTGGACTTCGAAAGCAGAGTCTTCCTTTGTGTCGATTAAAGAGGCTTTAGTGTCTGCACCACTTCTGGCGCAGCCGGATTATTCCGTTCCCTTTATTATTAAGTGTGATGCAAGTAATACGGGTCTAGGTGCCGTATTAATTCAGAATGTCAGTGGAGAAGAACGTGTTATATCGTATGCCAGCAAAACCCTTAATCGTGCTGAACGAAATTATTCAACGACAGAGAAGGAGTGCCTTGCGGTAATTTTTGCCATTGAAAAGTTCCGTCCATGGGTCGAAGGAGTTCGTTTCACGGTCGTAACCGATCATTTTTCGTTGCTTTGGCTGAGTAATTTGCAGAACCCTACAGGAAAACTAGCTAGATGGGCTGTAAGGTTAAGACAACATTCGTTTGATTTGGTACACAGGAAGGGAAAGTTTAACGTAGTTCCTGACTGTCTTAGTCGTGCAACTCCGGAAGAAAAACATGTTGTAAATTTAATAGAAGTCAAGCTTGATAATTTAAAAAATTGGTATGTGTCGTTACGTAAGAAAATTTTGGTGTCGCCTGAGAATTACCCTCAATGGAAAGTTGAGAACGAGTTTGTTTTTAAGTTTATTCCGTCAAACCTGCCTATGTCGTCAAATGTAGTAGAGTGGAAATATTTAGTGCCGAAAGTTCAAAGAGAAGAAGTCATCAGATCGTGTCATGACCCCTCAGTTGGAGGACATTTTGGGTTCTCGAAGACAATTGCTAGAGTCCAAGAACATTATTATTGGCCCAAAATGAGTTTAGATTTGTTGAAATTTTGTCGTGCATGTTTAGTGTGTGGTGCGCAAAAATCTTCTAATGCAGGTCCTTAAGGTTTAATGGGAAAGGAAAAAGAGGCCAAGTTTCCATTTCAAATTATCGCGTTAGATCTTATGGGTCCATTCCCACGGTCAAAATTAGGATTTAAATGGTTGTTGGTAGTAGGAGACTGGTTCTCAAAATATACAATTCTACATCCTTTACGCAGTGCAAAGTCACATGTTATTGAACTGTTTATGGAACAGAAAGTTTTTGTAATGTTTGGTGTGCCCCAATTTATTATTTGCGATAATGGTTCAAATTTAGCTGGTCGAATTTTTAGGTCATTATGTAATAGGTTTGAAATTCAAAAGATATGGTATAATGCTGTTTATGCGCCACAATGTAATTTTGTTGAGAGGATTAATAGGACGGTAGGGACAGCTATTCGATCCTATCTCAAAGAACATGATACCTGGGATACTGAGTTAGCGCAGATTCAATTTGCTATTAATTCTGCTAAGCATGAGTCGACGGGTTATACTCCGAATTTTTTGGTTTTTGGCCGACACGTCCCCATATCTGGTAAATTCTACAGTAGTGGATTTATTCCTGAAGCTAATGTTGAAATCATTCCTGGTAGTCGCCCATTATATGCTTCAGACCATCAAGGTATTTTTAAGGTATTTGAAGACGTTCGTGCGAAGTTGCATGTAGCTTATCAGAGGTCGAGCAATCGATATAATCTAAGGAAGAGGAACATTTCTTTTGAGGTTGGTAATCGAGTGTGGAGGGCCAATAAGGTGTTGTCGAGCGCCGCTAATAAATTTACTGCTAAACTTGCTCCAAAATTTGTTTTGAGTGTAGTCAAGAAGAAGTGCTCGAGAGTGGTGTACGATCTAATTAATTTGGATGGATCAAAGGCAAGCAGGTGGCATGTCAAGGATCTAAAACCCTATTCCGTCGTAGATCCAGAATATGTACCAGAGGACTGATTGGTCGTCTTTAGTATTTGTTTCCCGAAGGATATATTATAAATTTAGTTATGGGATAGAGTGGTGATGACTAATTGAAGGCTTTTACCAGTATTTCGTTGCTGGTAAGGATTGTAAAATTTCTCAAATAGTGTTGTTTTTAAATGTGCATTAGCGGAATATTTAGTAGTAGTAGATGAGAGAGACAAAAATGCTATTTTGTCCGTGTTGTTGCTGTAGCCCGTGGTGGAGCGAAATAAATATTTGTTGCTTCATGTTTGTGGACGTATTTTGTCCACGTCATGTGTTGTTATGTTTAGAGTAAGTGAGGAAGATAGGCGCAGTATGTTTTTCTTGAAGTAAGTCGGAGTAGGCTAGTTGGTGAGGCCATTGTTGTATTGAGTAGCTTTTGGTTTGCGATGTTTGGTGTGGCCACAGTAGAGTTGAGGATTTTTTTTTGAGACTGGAGTGTCCCAAAGAAAAGAGTAGCGATAGGGTTATGAATAGCTATGAGCTGAAGAAGCCAAGTATTCATTAGTAAGCTACAATGTGTATGGAATATTGGCTTGATGAGCGGTTTATTTTTAGTAGAAGCAATAATCAAGTTTTGCTGAATATATTGAGCTGGAATTTTTGAGACCAGCGAATACATAAACATTGTTGGAAGATTATTGATATTTATGTATATAGATGTGAGTTTTCGATTTACTATTAATATTAGTAAGGTTATCATGTCAAGGGTAATAGTAAGAAAGTAAATCTTTTTGTTGTTATTTTGCGATAGTTCGTGTCAAGCACTTTGTTTGAATTTTAGTTTATATTTTGAAAAGTAGGTTAGTTTTTTTAGTTCCCCCGTTTGGTTGCAACTCAAGAGTGTTAGACTACAATATTTTGACTTTTACAGATTATGACCTTTTACCGATTACGACTTACCTATACTGATTCTTAACGGATGTGTGGTACGCAGAGATACCTACACACTCATTTGGTTGCACCCCATTTTCCTCTTCTTAATTCAAGAGGCCACTCATAAATTTTTTGGTTCAAAAATCAAAGTTCGCACTTACTTTGTTCTTACTTAGATTAGTTATAATGCCCCTTTTTTGTATTTATCTTTTGGTTAAGGCGATAGTTTTGGTCTATAAAAGAAATCTTCTCGGTTATGTATATATTAAGATATAATTAACCTCAAAGTTTTTTTCTTTTTGGTCGGAGGGAGTGTAACAAAAACTTTTGTTATATTAAAATCTTTAAAGAAAAACATTTCTAGCCATTGTTATTCTACAGCATACAAAATTGTCATTTAGCGTGAAATCGTTAAATAGTTTAATTTACTATAAAAAAGAACACCTCTTTCCTTTTTTTACATTATCTTCACCTATATAAAGCATTTAATAGTGACTCCTACGCTTTTGATATCTGCAAATATCCTGAACGTAACTTGTGTTGCATAAGCTACAGGTATTCTTAAGCCCACTTGTACAATTGCTGGACAGACACAACGCCTGCGCCTAAGGTGACGCTATAAGTAGGGTGTTGGCTGGTTGACAAGAGAGCGCGGCCATCTTGCAAGCAACAACGAGCAGGTACGGTTCGTTTTTAAGAAGCGGAGTTTTCCATGCTCCAAGTGGGACATTAAGATTGCCCTACTACCGAAGAGGGTGTAAAGGTTGTCGTGGGGGGGCTTTGCAAAAGAGCTCTTGTAAAGCCGCCCCGGACAATGAAGAAGAGAATGTAACAACACGTGCTGGTGTGAAGTCCGTTAATGGTGAAATTGTGTAATAAAACTACCGTATATAAAACTAATAGATGCTTTAATTTCCTTAGCACATTTAAGTAGGCACATCTAAGTATGCTCATCTAAAGAATAAAAATTTTAAGAAAGCACGTTTGAGAATGGTAGAATTGAGAATTCAAGTGGTTTGTATGTTGAACAGAATTCTATTTAATGTTATTGGAACGTAATTATGTATTGTGGAATCACTCGTTTTGGAGCTGTTGTGGGGCTGTTCATGTAAGAATGCTGTATCTAGCAAATGCCAACTTCGTACCTTTTTAAAACTTCAATAAGATGGAGTATAATGTTGTTTTGGTTGGTCTAGAGCGTTTTGCAGCATCACCATCAAGCAGTTAAAACAAAACGATCCAGGTACTTATAAAACTATTTATTGAGTAAATTAATTTTACTTATTAATTACGGTCAAAGCTTTGATTTAACGTTTTCCAAATTATAAGAAACTTTTGTTAAACGAATGTTAGTGTTAAATTTTTTTGCAAGATATGTCTATGCTTAAATCCCAAATAAAAATCAGTTAGAGAATTATATCCTAGTAACCTAATAGGTCAAATACCTTTTTGTTCAGAACTAAATTTTTTTGACATAAGAGGAATTTTTGAACTTTTAGAATAATTAATTTAAGGTTGTTATTCAAAGCACGTAAGTAATGCACATGTTAATTGAGAAAAATAAGTATAAAGTTCACTTTTGATTGAAAGATGTTTAACTACAATATGCCATATGATGAGTAGAATATCAATGCTGCTTCTAACATATGACGAACTAACTTTCTATAATTTCTTATAATGTTTGAGCCATATGAACTTTTTGTATAATAAGTTCGTTAGAGAAATTTTGTAAGCCAGAACAGATCTGTTTTATGGATGTTTAAGAACCCGACTGTACTAAAGAATTTAAAAATATTAAGATCTCTCTATGTAGAGAAACAAATTCAGAGATTTTTGAAACTTATTTTATATTGGTTATCAGATTTTTTATATATAATTTTTGCAACAAAGAGAATTACATTTAGATTATACTTTGGTTTAAAACTTTCGTCTTTTTATTTCACTAATTGAAATTAATAATATCCAAATTAGATAAACAAAATTTTGAATGTGGAAACTAGAAAAAAGTTGATACAGCATTAGGTAATAGAAACAGAGTAAGTAATTTTTAGTAGAGTACATTTTCACAGGTAAGGTGTTGTTGAGATTTTGAATTCAGGACAATCGATGTATAAAGACCGAAATATTTTGTTGTCGTAAGACACAAACAGTGTCTTATATTTTATTTTTTTTGTGTGACATTTTCTTGCAGGTCTGACATCGCAGAAGCTGAAGCAGAGGTCCAAGAGGTTTCCAGAGGTATTGCTTATTTTAATTTGTATATTTTTTGATAGTCATTATATCCTATAGGTTTCTGCGTCTTCCTGTAGGATACTTTAGTTTTATTTATTGTCCATATAGATGCAGTGGCGCTCATTTCGTTTTTTTGTTCCCGTTTGTAGTCGAGCCCACCTTATATCCACGCCCAATCTCATTGCTCACCCCTGGGGTAATTCCCAGACTAAGCCGCGAATATAGTAAAGCCCGTGGGTCCACCGAGGTTTTGTTCACTAATTGACTCACTCCCCATTTAAAGAAATTTAATATGTCTCACTGATGCCCAACGTCAGGACATAATTAAATTAAATAAAGAAAAAAATTTAGTTTCAGTTATAAATGATCTAATTCTTAATAATTCCTTTAATAAATCGGTTAGTTCTTTGATACTGAAATGTAGGGTATTTAATTTTGCAAATGGGACTGTGTTTTCTAACGTTGCTAAAATTTGTTGTATTAAAGTAAGAGTCCATACTTGCAAGCCCAAAAGACCACCAAACTCGCCACAAAAATCCACTTACGCAAATTCTTGCAACTTTCCAAAAACCTTCCACACACTGAAAAAACATCTTATCAGAAAACTCTGTCCTCAGACACCGTCATAAACCGATCAGAACATATCCTATCCGAAAAAGAACTACATATCCTTTTCAAAGAACTAAACTTCTCAATTGCACCCAGAAAAATTCCCGCAGAGGAAATTATTAGCTCTGTAGAATCAGCGATCCGATCTCTACCGCAAGACGATGCCAACCTAATTCGCTTTACACCAACTAAATATCTCCAACATGCCAAAACTCCCACCAAACCGTGACAAAGCAAGAAATGACGGCCTTGAAATACTTACGAACGAACAAGTAGGTTGTTATACTTCCTGCAGACAAAGATAATGCGACTCTAATTCTAAACCGTACAGAATACAAAGAAAAGATTAACCAAGTATTACAAGATGGTTCTTTCACTACTATAACCAAAGACCCCACTTCAAAACTTTAACGGGAAATTTCAACACATCAAATCCTCTAATATACCCAATGCTGTCCATAAACACATAATACCTCGCGAATATAAACCACCTCGCTTGTACGGCTTTCGTAAAATCCATAAACCTGATGTCCTCCTCCTTCGGATGGTGAGCACAATTGATTCACCAACCTACCATCTGGCAAAATACCTAACAAATTTCTTAAAACCGTATTCCGGCAACAGCCCTACTAATGTTTTAAACTCCACTCATTTTATAGAACTAATTGCAAATATTGAACTAGGCCCTGATGATATATTAGTCAGTTTTAACGTAACATCCCTATTCACTAACGTACCTGTCGTAGACAGTGTCTCCATTATTAAACAACTCCTACCTCAAGAAAACGAGTACCTGGCCACACTCACTGAAAAATGCTTAATTTCTACCTATTTTGTCTTCGACGGACAATTTTACAAACAAACTTCTGGCACATGCAGGAGCTCACCTCTATCCCCAATTGTGGCCAATATATTCATGGAATCTTTGGTATCGATGGCTCTAGAATTCGCAGACCTTAAACCAAAATCTTGGCTCCGTTATGTAAATGAGACTTTTGTAATCTGGCCACATGGACACCAAACGCTCAATAATTTTCTAGATCACATAAGCAATCAACATAAAGATATTAAGTTTACTATAGAAATTGAAAAGAACGGAACTCTGCCATTCCTTGACGTTCTAGTGGACCGTCAACCTAACGAACGACTAGGTCATTCCGTATACAGAAAACCAACCACACAGACAGATACCTACATGCGTCGTTACATCATCATCCGTCACAAAAATCATCGGTAATCAACTCTCTAGTACACCGTGCAATTAATATTTCACAGCCAGAACATTTACCTAATGAACTAACCCATCTGAAAACCAGTCTTATAAAAAACGGCTATCACAACTCAGATATCGGCAGATTAATAAGCCGGCATCTGCATCCAACACGAACTCCCAAACCACGCCGTAATTCAGACACGGGATCTTTAGCAATCCTTCCATACACAGAGTAACAGACCGAATTGGCAAAACTCTACGTAAACACTACATCAAAAGAGTCTATAAGCCAGCAAATAAAATTTCCCAAATATTACCAACTCCAAAAAATGCAGATAACAGTCTTAAAGCCCCAGGCGTATATATCATACCTTGCAACTCTGGTTTAGTGTATATAGGAGAAACAGGACGGTCAGTGCTGACTAGACTAAACGAGCATAAGCGATGCTTAAGAACAAATCAGTTCAATCGCTCAGCAGTGACCGAACACCAACATGAAACAGGCCGTACCATTAACTTTGATGGGATAAAACTTATTGCCAGAATTCCATTTTTCTACAACTGAAAAGTCAGAGAATCCATAGAAATCATTAAAAATTCTAACAATTTAAACAAAGCTGATGGCTACTATCTTTTTTCCCATTTGGAAAACGAGCCTATGTTCACAAAAGCAGAACCGTTCTCTGGTCCGTTACACACTCCTCTCTATTCATTATCACTCAAGCATCAAGTTCTCGCCCTATATAAACCTCCACTTTTTCTACTTTCACCAATTACTTTGCCACAAGACACCTTTTGGCTTAAATGGGCTGGCGAGTTTACTAGTTCAGAAGTGACTCTTCATACTTTTTACACTTGTCTAATTAATATTTTATCATTTTTATTTTTATTATTATTTTATATTTATATTCCATTTTCTACTTTGTCCCGATGAATCCCTTTACAAAAGTGGGCGAAACGTTGACCATAGGTTATAAAATGACACGGTCCCAATCCGGAACCATAAATATTTATAGCTACTATGTTGGTTTCAAATATTCCTTTGCTTTTCAAGTTACTCTGAACAGCTGTTGTCATGTCAAGTTCTTAGATTAACACTTACCTTGGCAACTTGTTGTACATTGCAGCTCTGTAACAACTATATCTTGTTTAAACCAGATGTGTTAGCATGAGACTAATGGACAAACAAGTGACGTCAGCAAACTTCCCACATCTGCATATTATGAAGGCTTAAATTTGAACTTCCTTTTTTAAACTAACGACAAATTGAAATTTTAACAGCGTATTATACTGAACCATTACAGGGAACCATTTTCACGAACTTGCTGTGCAATCCATCTAGGTAGATCGAAACGTCAAATAAATCCATGAAATAAATTATTTGAATAAAAGCGGTCGAACAAGCCACTCAATGTGCATCATTTTCGACTTTCCTTTAACTTATGTTAAAGCGAGATTATTTAACGGTAAATTGAGTAATTAAAACAAGACATCAGAGCTTATAGGTTTACAAGCTAATCAACTGTGAATTTTGATGAATTAGTATTTGAGATAATGAAATTAAAGCTTAATAATTTGTTGAGATTAAAAATCACAAAACCAGTGAGATTAAAAATTGGTAAATCAGTTAAATTATAATTGGCATACCAGTGAGTCCATTATCAGAAACAGAACAAAAGTCGAGTGCTTTCAGCACCTGATTTCATTGCCACGTCTATGGCGATTTGTAAGTCGCTAGCTCGAACCATATTCTGAGCCATGGTGCGTGTCACCGAAATAAATGCTCGAGCTCGACTGACTCTTTGTTCGGCGGGATGCGCACAATAACAAAAATCGCTTGACATTTGAAGTGCTATTCAAATGTCTAACGTTTACGAAGAGAACCTATACTATTATTATTAATTAATATACGCTTCGTGATTGGGCTATACGGTACTAATTTGAACATTTATAAACATTGCAAAATTAATTGTTTATTTGAATAAACAATGCAGTGTATTTTATAATTAAACTTACAGACTCTTATAAGCGTCAAAAAAAATTGTTACAAGTAAACCGATATTTGTAAAGAATATCCAGTTACTCCAGTAAGAGGATCGTAGTTGGCAGTTAGCCGACGCACCCTTGTATTGTTATGGGGCTCAAGCCACTTAAGGGCAAATCAAAATTTATTAATTGCTTGCACATTTTATTCGTAGTATTTTCTTTAATCTTAAATCGTTATTGGAGTGAATCTTATTGTGTACACCGGTAGGTTTTAAAGATATATCTTTTAGCTGTTTTTTTAATACATCCAAACTCCTTGACATAGCACGAAAAATTATAAATTTCTTAAATAATACTAAAAATTTTAGTTTTATAAATTACTTTTGCTACACCACTACTAAATATTAAATTTAGCACAAAATTAAGCAGGAAATGTAAAACACTTTGAATTTATATTTAAAATGCGGTTTTGAAGTTCATTGGTTTTTTCCTATCTGACAACACTTCAATAAATTTCTGAAAATGTTAATCATTATTAAAAAGCAAATTATATAATTTATCAATTATTGGGAGAAATGTTTTACATAAATATTTATTCATTTCTGAAGTGCACGATGCTCATGTTGTTTTCCTCATACGTATATTTTTTATTTTTGTCTGTTAATCGATGTCTTAGTACTAAATGAGTTTTGAAATAAGCTTCAGAAATTTCGTAAGTGTGTAACCCTTTTGAAGGATTTTGTCGGTATTAATGTAATCAACCGATAACCTATTGAATAAGTCTCAAACATTTTATAACAGAAACAAAATACTTTATCCATTTCAGAGTAAATCAATCATCTTCCGTAGATTAATTCGGAATTTTACAATTTTTTCTAATGTAATTCATTGCTAAATTTTCTTTATTATTATCTTCAGTAATTTTTTTCGCGATTGTCATCAGATATGTTACTAAATTATTAGTAGACTTACTTTCTTAATTATGAATTTGTATCAATTTCATGGTAAAAATCGGTAGCTGAAGCTGTTTCTTTTACTACTGCTACTGCTGCTTGTCTGTCGTATTTAATTTCATTTCGTAAATCCTATTCGTAAGACAGAGACAAGAATAAATACTAACCGCAAACTCCCAAGACAAGAAAATTTCTTTTGCTGGTGGCGTTCTGATCCTTTGACGCCTTTATTTTTTTTTTCACGTCCAAAAAGATTATTTTTTGTAATCTTTAATCCTTTAAAGTTAATCTAATGTCAATACAAAAATAAATACTTTACCTCCGATTTTAAAAAAGATAGACAAAGGTGTTTTGAATTGCGACAAAATTAATACAAAGAATCTTAAATAAATAAATTACTTAGTAAATTGTCATTAATGTACATTACAATAATATAATGCGACTTTTTTTTATTATATAAGTTAAAACAACAGAATATGTTATTGCTATCTACATCCCGATTTTGCAAAATGCTGAACGTTTACAATTTCTTGCTGAAAAATAATGAACCATCATATGCAATGTATTTCTATTCATAAATAATATAAAACACAAAAAATTCAACTTGCTGGATTTATAGATTATACTAGAAAAACGTATAAAAATTATAAAGACATTGCTACCACGACCGCAAAAAGTAAACAATATTTTAAACAACACTTCTCAAGTGGACATTGTACTGTTCAACTGTTCCTAATTGTCTGTGATTAGAATAAAAGTCTATAACCAGACAATAAATAAACCTATTAGAAAACAGCTATGAAAAGTATGAGTTAATTAGTTGTTGCTTATATATTTTGGAAAACAACTAAACTTTTATGATGCTACAAGGACTCTTTTCCTAAATTTCAATTAGTATATGGGTAAAACTGTGTTATTATGTTATGCTGGTTTTCACAACTTTCTTCGATAGTACAACATTATACAAGGGTTGTTTATATTGGTACACGATTATTTCTGTGTTATAAAAATTAACGTCAAATAGCCTCCACATAGCAAAAATAAACATATTTTTATTGACGCTAGGTAAAGTAACTGGTAAAAAATACTACATTTGTAAATTTTGAAAACTTCACTATGTGCATGTAATTTTTTGCCCCCAAATACTTACTTGGCATATCAATTGCAGTCACCCATAGTAAACTAAAACAAATAATATGAACTTCACTGAGAACTATGTATGGATCGGAAAATATGTTGCATCATGCGAAAAGTTTGGCAAGCACATTTGAAGCGGCGGCCGAATATATACTAACCTTAAGGGAAAAGTGGAGAGTTCTACGTTATTGGATTACTAAGTGATATTCAACTGTAGAACCTTTAAATTGCTCCCTGCTTCTAAGAAATTGTGGCAAATGTACAAATATTAGGAAGGGTAAAATCATTTTTTCAGACACTTCTTCATAGCCATTTTTTGAACAGAAGATTTTTTACTTGCTTTGATTTTTTTTAATACGGTTTCTGAATTTTTATTAAGAACTTTGATACAATCAACTGTTCCAGTTACTACAGTGTACTGCACTTGGATATGTCATAATGCTTGGAATGTAGAAGAATTTGAACTAGAACTTTAATTAAATTGACCAAGGTACCCAACGCGTTTATCAAAACATTGTCGACAACTTTTAAGAACTGCTGGTGTTGCCCATATGGTATTTGCGTTTATGTACACAATTAGTTCGAAAATATTAAATATTTAGACGCCTGAAAATCGTAAAATCCATTGGGGTAAAAGTACAGGCGAATAAGTCGGCCAATATGCAGGTCCGTTATTGTACATAACCCTTTTGTTAGATATTTTAGATAATAAAGTATTCATTTACTACCCTGGTGTTGAAAAGACTCCACTTGTTGTGTTGAAACCAGAGCCTACTAATCTTTTTATTCCCCGATACAAATTTTTTTAGAGCGGACAAAATTCTATTTCACAGCATATCTATAAATGTTTGTCCATTTAAATTATCATGAAAAATGGATGGTTTGGTTATATGGTTGTCTAAAGCAATAACTTAACCATAAATCTGGATAAACAATTTTCCTAGCATTTCACATTACACATTAAATCCAACTTTGGGATTCAGCCTTCCAAATTCCACTAACTGAGGATTTTTAGTTCTCCAATATTGGTAATTATATTTGTTAAAAGTGCCGCAAAATAGAAATTGTGTTTCATCTGTTCAGACGATTTTTTCTTCGAACAGCTCGTTATTTTCGTCATTCTGAGCAAACCATTCTGAAAATTATTTTCTTCTTAAAAATTATTATTTTGTAGACCCTGGATATGCGTTTGTAAAAATAAAATTCGTTTCTTTTTTAATTTTTGTGAACCGCCGTCTTGAGAAGGAATATATTTCTCCCCGAAGTTGTTAAATCATCATGTACTGCGGTCAGTACTGTATTTAGTCTTATTTTATTCCTTGTTATACATTGTAATGGTTTATCAAAATTACAGTGTTATAATAAGATTCTAGTAATGTAGAATAGTTTTTGAATGGCTGAACCCGTTCTGGGTTAACCCTATAATTAGATGTACGTGTATTCATGTCTGATTTTATTTATGAGCTTAACATAATATATAACTTTTCTTCATTGCAGTATCTTTGATTCATAATAGTTAATCTCGAGAGTAAGTTACCAACCAATCTGCTGTAAAAAAGGGGGTTGGATTGAGGTAGAACAAAACAGGACTAAACGTTGAGATGCAAATATTCATTAGAAATGGAGATAAAGCTCAGAACTATGTCTATTTTAGTTTCTGATTACTAGTGAATGCGAATATGTTGCAGTGCTCTCGACAGCTTCAGTCTAGTTACAAACCGCGCAGAGATTTTAATTATCTGTTCTGTAACACTTCAATGGGTGGAAAACTTGAAATACAGATTTGTAATATAAAGAAAGTTAAGGATTAATATATTGATTTAGAAAACAACAGAATGCCTGTAAGATATTTTACATTAGTTTCTACATCAACATCCCATTGTTATTTTACTACTTCTAATAATTCACAAAGCAATTGGGACATATATGTGAAAAACCATATAATGATTAGGACGATTCTCTGATACAAAACAATGGGTACAGTACTAGCGGAATGTTTATGAATTTAGTTTGAGGAAATGTCGACTACTATTCTAATATTAAACTTTCCCATAAAGAACAAATTTTAATATCTAATTTTATAACGGCGATATAGTAAACAAAGTGGTCATTTGGCCATGTATGTTTTATATCAGTGCTCCTTTATAAATAATAATAGATGTAAATACAAATTAATAATATACTTATAACACTATTACAGATTTGAAATTTTACACTAAACAATAGATGTAACAAATAAAACAAAGTCAAATTGATACTAACTGGAAGCTTTTCAGTCCCAGATAAATCTCTTGCATGTGGAGAGCTGTTTCGCGGCCGGTTCATTTTTATAATATAACTTACAGTGCGCAAAGAAATGCACTTCAAATTTTCTTTCCAAATACACAACTAGCAAACCTCCTTCGGATTTTTTATCGTTTTAATGTAACTTGCAGTTCACAAAAAAGTACTTTTATTTTGCTTTAAAATATACACTTATCAATGTTCTTACGCGTTTTTTAATTTTTTCTAATGTAACTTGTAGTTTGCACAGAAGTGAACTTTTAATGTTCTTTAAAAATACACAATTAGCAGAGTTTCTTTCGGGTTCTTTCTTATTCTTTCAATGTAACTTTTTGTTTGCGAAAAATGTATTTTCATATTTCTTTAAAAATGCACAAATAGCAGAGTTTTTTCCGGTTTTTGATTTTTTCTAACGAACTTGTAGTTTGCAATGCAGTTAACTATTAATTTTCTTTAAAAATACACAATTAGCAAAGTTCATTCGGGTTTTTATTTTTGTAATGTAATTTTTAGTTTGCAAAGGTGTAGGTCTAATTTTCTTTAGAAATACGCAATTAGGAGAGTTTATTCGGGTACTTTATTTTTTCTAATTTAGCTTTTAGTTTGCAAAGAAGTACACTTCTAATATTCTTTAAAAATACACAATCAGCAAAGCTTTTCGTGTTTTTTAATTTTTTTCTAATATAACTTTTGGTTTGTAAAGCAATATACTTCTAATATTTTTTAAAAGTACACAATTACTAAAGTTCTTTCGTGTTTGTTAATTTTTTCTAATGTAATTTATAGTTTGCAAAGAAGTGCGTTTTTGATTTTTTAAAAATTCACAATTAACAAAGTCCTTTCAAGGATTTTTAACTTTTTTCTAATGTAACTTGTAGTTTGCAAGCAGGTGTATTATTAGTTTTCTTAAACAATACACAATTAGCAAAGTTCTTTCAGTTTTTTATTTTTTCTAATATAACTTTTAGTTTCCAAAAGGTGTAGGTCTAATTTTTTTTTAAAAATACACAATTAGCAAAGTTTCTTCGGGTTCTTTATTTTTTATAATGTAGCTTTTAGTTTGCAAAAAAAGTGTACCTCTAATATTCCTTAAAAATAAAAATCAGCAAAGCTTTTCGGGTTTTTCAATTTTTTTTCTAATGTAACTTTTGGCTTGCAAAGAAATACACTTTTAATATTTCTTAAAAGTACACAATTACCAACGTTTTTCGGTTTTTAATTTTTTTTCTAATGTAAATTATTGTCTGCAAATAAGTGCGCTTTTGCTTTCTTTAAAAAATACACAATTTGCAAAAATCCTTTTATGGATTTCTAATTTTCTCTAAAGACGGTGCACTTTTAATTATCTTAAAAAACACACAATTAGCAAGGTTTTTCGGGTTCTTTTATTTTTTAATGTAACTTTTATTTTGCAAGGAAGTGTACTTTTAATTTTCTCTAAAAATGCACAAGTAGCAGATTTCTTTAAAGTTTTTTATTTTTCTCTCATGTAACTTGTAGTTTTCATGACAGTTAACCATTAGTTTTCTTTGAAAGCACATAATGAGTAAAGTTTTTTAGGATTTTTTTATTTTTTCTAACGTAACTTTTAGTTTGCAGTAAGTGTAGGTCTAATTTTTTTAAAAATACACAATTACAAGAGTTTTTGCGGGTTTTTATTTTTCCTAAAGTAGCTTTTAGTTTGCAAAGAGGTGCACCTCTAATCTTCTTTAAAAATACACAATCAGCAAAACTTTTCGGGTTTTTTAATTTTTTTCTAATGTAACTTGTAGTGTGCAAAGAAATGCGCTTTTGATTTTCTTTAAACAATACACAACTAGCAAAGTTTTTTGGGAGGGTTATTAATTTTTTTCTAATGTTACTCGTTGTTCCCAAAGATGTGCACTTTTAATTATCTCTAAAATACACAATTAACAAAGTTCTTTCGGATTTTTAAGATTTTTTAATGTAAGGTGAGTTAAGGTTCGTGGCTTCGAGCGGTCCTTCTTAAAAAGACTTTTTGAACTTTAACACATTTATTTATTTTAAACAGATTTAAACATAGAATTTTGACAATCTTGAATTATTATTCTAAGTCGAAAATTAATTACTCAATTGTACAAGTGAGCTATCTATGAACTGCAATGTGAAAGCTGAACGTTTGATGAACTGACTGCGAGTGGAGCTCCCGGGCCTTTTATAATCTCCCTACCCCCTCACAGTTCTGTGGGAAATTGCAGACCTAATGTCTGCTTTCATTTGATTCTTATTCATAATACATTGTTGTAATCTTAAATTTATTCATAACTACTTTGTTGCGAGCTTACTTCTGCGTAATCTCAATACGTGACTGTCTGTGACCACCTGTGACCTGACATCTGCAGTGTCACTTATCCTTGTGCTACAAAGTAGCGCTTCCGTTCCCATGAACGTTAATAAACTAAATAAAATGTCCTTCAATTACATTGTTGCACATTTCTTAATATTTCTAATAATTTCTTAAGTATTAGTTTCTTTTATATATATCAAATGGGGGATTACATAACTCCTCTCGACGTACATTAAAATTTAGGGGTTTTTACCTTTCTTGATTTTTAATTAAATAAAATCGTTTAATTTCATTTAAAATTCATACTTTCTAGGGGTACATTTGTTTCTTTAGTTGCCTTAAATCTAAAACTGTTTCCTTTATTATTTTTATATCTAATACATATTTTGTAAGTTACATAAATGATCAATAAAATAGTCAATATAATCAATATAATTGTCCATACACTAATGTTATCGTAGTGCACTTTGAGCGTCTTGATTTCGTTTAGGTGTTCTTTGTAATCTTCCATGAGTTTCATGGCGTGGTTGAGGTTGTCTAATTCCAGGTGTTCCAATTGCATTGGTGTTTGAATTATTTCTTCGTCTTCGTCTTGAGTGATCTTGGTTTGTATGGGATCTTGGTAAACTCTAATTATTTCATTTTTTAAATTTTAAATAACAATTTTCCTTAAGGGTGATTAATTTACTTCCGATTAATGCTAAATTACTTTCGTCTTGATTGCAGTACATTGTTGCGATTACTTCGGTGGGGAAAATGGCTATCCATTTATTTTCCGTTACTTTCTGAATTTTCATATTGGTGATTTGTTCAGGTTTGGCTTCACAATTTTCGTAATGATTGGTGAATTTTAGTAGTTGTACTTCGCAAGGGCTGTCTTGAACCGAACCAAACTGAACCTTGTTGTAGGTTCGGATCGGTTGGAAAACTTTTTAGTACGGTTCGGTTCAATTTTTTGAACCGAATCGAATCTAGGTACGGTTCATGTCCGTGTATTTACATTTTCAATGCTCCACCCGAAGGTACTGTATTGGCCAGGAAGCGAGCCTTTAACCTGAAAATTTTGAATTTTGCCGAACCCTTATTGTTCCAAGCAAGGTAGGGATCTTTAACGTGCGTGACAACACCCACACACGGAACCTCCATTTAACCTCTCATCCGAACGACAGCGTACTTTGTGAAAATGCTCATCTACATTTTTCAAGCAGTCGTTCATGTCATGATTTGAACCCTGGATCTTGGATCCACGACGACGCCCGTACGGTTCGTGTCCATCACAAAACCGCATATAATTGGCCACATTTCTGAAACGGCTATGGTACTAGTTCTACAACTTTGGTGCTGGCTGGTGCTAGCTGGTGCTAGCTATAAGCAAATGGGTTCTAGGTTTTGGAGGAAATCGGACAACTGCGGGGCTGGCAAAATTTTTTTAAAAAATTGCCGTCATCTTGTTTTTAAGGTGCTAGCTTTCTTACTTGGGTGCTAGCTGGTGCTAGCTCTAAACTACATGGTGCTACGTTTTGGAGCAAATCGGAGCACTGGGGGAGGCTAGCGTCAAGTTCCCCCCCCCCCCGAATATAATTGAGCATATTTCTGAAACAGCTTTGGTGCCAGTTCTACAACTTTGGTGCAAGCTATAGGCAAATTGGTTTTAGGTAGTTAGGTTTTGGAGCAAATCGGACAACAGGGGGCTAAATTTTTTTTTAAAAATCGCCGCCATCTTGTTTTTAAGGTGGTAGCTTTCTTACTTGTGTGCTAGCTGGTGCTAGGTTTTGGAGCAAATCGGAACACTGGGAGGGGGGGTAGCGTCAAGTTGTCCCTCCCCGAATATAATTGGCCATATTTCTGAAACAGCTTTGGTGCTAGTTCTACAACTTTGGTGCTAGCTAGTGCAAGCTATAAGCAAATTGGTGCTAGATTTTGGAGCTAGCTAGTGCTAGCTATAAGCAAATTGGTGCTAGATTTTGGAGCAAATCGGACAACTGGGAGGGCTGGCAAAATTTTTTAAAAAAATCGACGCCATCTTGTTTTTAAGGTGCTAGCTTTCTTACTTGGGTGCTAGCTCTAAGCTACATGGTGCTAGGTTTTGGAGCAAATCGGACAACTGGGGGGGCTGGCAAAATTTTTTTAAAAATCGCCGCCATCTTGTTTTTAAGGTGCTAGCTTTCTTACTTGGGTGCTAGCTGGTGCTAGCCCTAAGCTACATGGTGCTTGGTTTTGGAGCAAATCGGAGCACTGGGGGAGGCTCGCGTCAAGTTGCCCCCCCCCCGAATATAATTGGCCATATTTCTGAAACTGCTTTGGTGCTAGCTCTACAACTTTGGTGCTAGCTGGTGCTAGCTATAAGCAAACGGGTGCTAGGTTTTGGAGCAAATCGGTCAACTGGGGGGGGGGCAACTTGACGGACCCCAATAATGACGTCATTGTCATTGAATCCATCAGCACTCGCGGTAAGCATACAATTTTCGGAATTTATAAAAAATACACAATTCTCTACACTCAATTTCAATTTACTTTCAAATTCTTTAATTGCTCTTAATTCAATCTATCTGCCATATCAAGTTTAAGAATTTCCATTAAATGTGCTATACGAATGGTTGCTTACTGCTTTTATACAAAAAGTACTTTTTTATGGAACATACAACTTTGAAGTTGGAAGCCGTTATTCGGTTTGAACGTTCTTTGAACCCTGTATAATTTTCGGTTTGCCCTTTTGTCTGCTGTTCTACCTTTGCAATTTTTTTCGGTGTTTTTTAATGTTTGTCCAAAAATACTGTCGTTTCTATCAAATATTTTTCTTCTGACAGATATGCTTTAAACAGAAAGGCTTCCGTACCGTAATGTTCGTCAAGTCATGCTACGGTTTTTGTTTTAAACTGTTTCTTTCAGCATAACTTTGATATAACATAAATAGGTTTCTGCAGTCTTTCAATATATTTTTGTTGGACCACGTGGACTTTTCGCAGATAATTGTTTGTGTATAACTCTATGAAAGTCACTACTGCTACTAAATGAAACAGCAGCAAGTTTACATCTCGTTTGGTATGAGCATTTTAAAGAGAAGTTTATTCTATTTCCTCCAACAAACTTACAAACAATAGAATTGTATTGCTCGGCCAGGTTGTTCGTCATATTTAAAATTAAGCTAGAAGTATTATCTATCTATCTCCTAAAACAATTTTGAATGTTCTCGTACAGACCACAAACACACATGGCAGGTACATAATTTTCATCATTTGCAATTCTCTGACAATGGAAATAATTGATCGCTTATATTGTTCATGCTCCTGAAACACATATGGCGGAACATTTTGCATATCTTCAATAAGCGCTATTAATTGTTCTGTTAACGAAATATTTTCTTTGCTTCCATATTCAACAGCTTTTTAGCTGCAGCTACAAGTCGATAAGGCTGGGCAAGTACATGTTTTCTTAATTGAGAAATAACAGGCAAAGCTTTTGAGTTGTTTCTTTTTCTTGTTCCAATTTCATGAAGAAGCTATTTTGAAAAATTTCGCATCAAATGATTATTGCACTCAACTTTTTGGACCATACATATGCACCATATGGACGAGCTTTAAATATTTTTTAAAAATACTGTTGTCCCCATCTACAATCAGTCGCATATATTTAACACTGTGCATTTCCATTCCTCTTCTAAAACCTGCTACAACCTTGTCGGATTCCATGGCAGTAGAGGAGTCAACGAATTTTGTGAATCATCGATGCAATGTTCTTGTTGTCAGCACGAGCACAAACACAGCAGTATTTGTTTCTTCTGTGTCCGTTTCCCAATTATACATGCCTGAAATTTATGAAGGGTGTTTAATTTGTGTATCTAAAATTTAATAATACTAACTACTCCCAATAGCGCATTATAATTAATATTATAAAAAGTAGACCATTATTAAGAATCCCACTGCCTCATTTCCTCCAGAATCCTTCATTTCCTCACTCATCTGGACCAAATAGTTTTCTTTGACTAACCATTTTTCATCTTTCGAGATAAATATATCTCACATTTTCATCTTAGCATCCTCATTTCCTCCCACATCTGGACCAAATAGTTTTCTTCGACTATCCATTTTTTCATCTTTCGAGATAAACCTATCTTGTTTGGTATCAATTAATATTAGATTCGAGATAAACCTATCTTGTTTGGTATCAATTAATATTAGAATTTTCTCAGCTACCCGAATCTCTGAGAATTTTTTAGATAGCGCCATCCCCCAGGGAGCTACGCTCATTTTAAAATTTCTTACCTGTTGCGATTTTTGAGCAGTCTTATAAATCTTTTTAGTAATGCAATACATTAAATTAGTCTAAAACTTTACGCAGAATTCGAATCTGTAAACAGATTTAACATCGGCCAACCCCCTTTAAAGTCCGGAACCTCTGAATTTCGCTCTTTGCTCTACAAGCAAACCTAACAAATAGTTTTCTTCGTCTAACCAATGCATCTTTCGAGATAAATCTATCTTGTTTGGTATTAATTAATATTAGATTTTTCTCAGCTATCCGAATTTCTAGAAATTTTTTAGATAGCATCATCCCCCAGGTAGCTACCCACATTTTAAGATTTCTTACCTGTTGCGATTTCTGAGCGTTCTTATAAATTTTTTTAGTCATGCAATACATCAAATTAGTCTATAATTTTACGCAGAATCCGAATCTGCAAATGGATTTAAAATCAGACTACTTCTTATAAAGTTACACTTTAAAGCTCCCAAATCTCACTAAAATTTTTGTTCATTTATGACATATGCTTTAACCAAACATCTCCAAAAATCAAAAACCGTGGAGATTTTAGAAATGAGTCCTTTATGGCCCATAAGTGTTTAATATTTAAAACCATAACTTTTTAAATTTTGAACAGTTATCAATGTCTGGTTTAACATTTTTTTAATAACTATGCACGTCATAATTATGTAGTCAATGCTAAATAAGTACTTGGAAAATACAAGTCGTTCTGAATTAAATCCTTAACGATTATGGGCTACCTAAATTACATATGAAAGCTGTATATAATTTCTTTTCTTGGACTTTCTATTAATTATGTTTGTGCATTAAAATTGATGTATAATTGCCGGGGATTCACACAAGGTACTTTCTAGCAACCAGCATCGACTACGTATTTAGGGAAATACAAATTTTAAATAAACACTTTAAACCTTTACTAAGAAAATACCAACCTGTTGTTTACAGGATACTTACTAATAAAGCAATTTAATTTTAAATAACTTATATGTTATATTTTCGGAAATGGTAGGCTTGAATATTTTCTTTGAAACAATCGAAGATTACCGAAGACACTCGAAGAGTGCACAAACGCGGTCACCAAACCAATTAGCATTAATATTAAGTATTCCGTACTTTCGTAGGTTGCTCATTTCCTAGAACCAAATCTTCCGCAATGTACAATATCTTTAAAACTATCTATATTAATATTCTTAACTACACTTTGTGAGACCCTTTAATCTTTTTAATCGTATCTTTCTTGCTTACAATACAGTCGGACTTAGCCTTACTACCAACAACTTTTAATACTAGACCCACATTAAGTTTGTCTTTGAATTTCCATACAACTTTTTTTGTTTACATGCGGTGTATTGTATTTATTATCTGCGGGGTACACCACTTTAAACCTAAAAATAAAAACAAGATAGTTTAATACGTCTATTAATAATTGTTGCTAATGTTGGCGATACAAATATGTAAAAATAAACTTTATCAAGAAATATGTTTTTAATAAAATACATACATGTATTGATAACATCTGTAAACCGCTGTGGTAACCAGAGTCTGGCGAATCTGGTATAGCCAAATCTCTAAACATTTGCGGAAGCAATTGCCTTGCATCTTTTAAGTACTGATGGGGTAACATTTAATAATTTCCAACACTGTCAAGTAATTTAAATTGCTGCAATCATTAGACAGAGAAATACTGGCACGGCTCTCTCCCTCTAATAACGTTTGAACCCTTTCTTCCTCCGTCGTATTTCCACATACTTTTTTTTTATCACCTACAAATTTTTCTTAAAATTCTGGAAAGTTTCTACACTTTAACTCAGCCATTTTAAAACAGATTAATTCTCGCAAATTTAATAGCTTGATGCACTCGTACGCAGGTAGCACAATAACATTCCGATCTTTCGTAATCTCCAAATTATATAAATTCTCTTTTTCAAAATTGTTCAACAGCCATATACTTCTATTAAAGGCTGTGCTCAGCTGCAATTTAAAATCTTGATCCAATTGTAAGTCAACAACGTCGTTTCCAGTAGTCAAACCATTTAATCTGACTTGTTTTGAGTCTTGAGCAAATTGGTGAATTTGAAATTCCACTTGAAAAGTACACAATTTCTTCCAATCGAAGTAAGAGAATGTTATGGTAGAATCAGCACACATACCACTACAGCAAATAACTTGGATGACAGGTTAAAGACCACCATATAAATCAAAACCAACTTTTATTATATGGTGGTGAGAATTTGGAGGAAATTCGCCTAGCCTATAGGTTGTCTTACCAAGTAGGTGGTTTATATTTAATTGTGGTACTCGCACATCACTTGTAACGTAAACACAAGAAAAAATTATCTTTAACTTATAATTTTAGTCAAACTCGACGATACTTTGACGACTAATGCACTGGAACATGCCTCCATCGCCTTTTATGCCGATGGTCGAGCGTGCGCAGCTCCTTATTAGGTTAGTTAGCGTTATAAGCAAGTTTTGACTAGAAAAGTGACGCGTATAATTGTTTTATAGTGGGTTTTACCTGTATGTATTTAACCACCAACACCATTTTTAGAATTATTATACAAAATTACTCTTAGCAGTATTTTTAATATAACTCCGTCGTGTAACTTATCAAATTAGTATAGAATTTTCCTGGGGAATCGAAATTAATTATCACGTCTTTTAAAATTAGCTCCAGCAAGGACCCGCATAGTGTTGTAATATTCAAAAACCTAACAGCAAAACACCTCCACATTTTTATTTAGATTTAACTCGATAATACAGCAATTTAAAATAAAAAATTATAGTTTTTACTATTTGTATGCACCAGTCTGCGCGTACGAGTCCATTTAATTAGAGAGAAGCCCACATTTACTTTAAATAAAAAATATTCTACACTATACGTTTCACCAACATGGAATTTCAAGAATGTAAGTGACGCGCGTAATTAAATGCGATCTTGAACCAAGTAATTAGATTACTAAAAATGCACCCCATTTTCTGTTTGAGGAAATTCAAAACAAATTAGGTAATAATCAAATAATAGATGTCTGTCGAATTCCTAGACTATGTTTAAATTTTAAACCATAGATTTTAGAGAAATTTCTGTCACTATAATCCTGCATATTACAGCTTATTCTCTTATACGTTTCTAAATTGTTGTACTTCAACTACGGATATAGATCGAATTATGTTAAACTCGATCGGTTTTATATTCACTGGCTACAATATTATTACTTTAGTTTATCTCGGATATTGGACCGTAAAGCATTGTAACTTGAAAATGATTTCTAGAAAAACGTATACCAAGGAATGTTGAGAAGCTCTTAATGATGTTAAACGAGTGTTGCAACAATGTACTCTGCTAGTAAGTTTAGGATTCCAAAGTCGACATGGTGCGACCATCTCATACGATCGCAGAGTAAAAGAGATAAAAGTGTAAAGTTTGTAAAAGAAGTTTTAAGATGCAAAAACAAAAGTTTAATATTGAGGAAATGAACTCTGCAAAAAATAATGGAAATGCTCGTCATAAACCATTAGAGCAAATAATAAATGAATCAAGTTCTATGGATTACACCCCAAAGTCTGAAGATGAGGATTCAATACAGGATAGCAGTAGTCGGGGTAGGAAAATACCGATGTATATAAAAAGGGGTGTTGTATTAAAAAATACACATCGTACTGAGTACAGTTCAGATGATGCATATATTCACCTTAATGTACATGGGTTGATCGAAAGACTGCAGTTGCTAGTTACTGTTGATTATCACAACCATCGAGATATGCATAACCTAAATTAAATTATCTCTATAATATCTGAACTTCGGCAAAAAGGAATTATAGAATAGACGACAACAAAGTTAGATGGGGGTAAATATTTATACATATTTCTCAAAATTGTAAAATTGGAATAGTCTGCATCTGCACTTTGATAAGTAAACATCGTAATAAAAATGACCGGAAAAAGAATTATATCTTTAGATGCTATAAAAATTTTAGAACAAGTTGTCAAGGAGATGAAAAAAAGTTTATCAAACAATTCAACTAGTCAACATTTGAATGGTATGTCTAATGAATCTCTGGCAAATACTAAAATAGTGCAAGATAAACCTGCACATGATAATGTTGATGCGAAAGATCAGAACATAGACTTCAAGTCAGATGTTTCTGACAGAAAAAAAAAGAGACAACATAAATCGTATACTAAAGAGGATTTAAATAAAGCCCTTGACGAAATAAACAAAGGATGGATTACTGGTTCAAAAGCATCCGAAATCTACAATGTTCCAAAAGCTACACTCTATACGAAACTCAGATCAAACGAAAATCGTGTACAAAATTTGGATATGTATACTACACATTTGCCAATTAAAAGGAGGAAAAAGTGACTTTTGTGTGTGTGTGTGTGTGTGTGTATTAGTTTTAATGAATAAAAATATATTTCTATGTGTACTGTACTTGTTAAGTATTTGAATTGAGATATAAATATGGTTTCAAACGTTTTGGTTTTATTTATGTATAATGGTATTGTTAGGATGTAATAAACATACAATACTCCCGTTACTCGGAAGCAGTAGCGGAATCTTGGTTTATGTAATATCATCGAAGTTGAACAAAAAAATTTTAAACTAAAAGGTATGTTTCAAACACGTAATTGTACTCATTTCTATTAAAATTAAATATAGCGCTCTTTGTTATAATTCTTTTCATAAGAACTTAGATACCCATTTCAGATGTTAGGGCATTTGAAAAATTAAACAATACTAATGTATACTTTATATTTTATAACATAAACAAGTTAATATATACAAAAATAATTTCTAAATTCACATTATTCATTTCTTATGATAATAGTTGAGGTGGTTAAATTTTTACTTTAAAACTTACAATTTAGTATATATTCCGTTTGAATATCTGCCAACAGTTTTATAAACCCCATCTCCTCGATTATTTCCATAAAATCATCCAAATCCTCTGGCAATACTAACACAGCAGTACAGTGCTGTATTGCTTCCTCGTATGACAGACACATAAGACATTTTTCTCCTTCTATCGAAAAGCGTTGCCCACATTCTGCTTTTTTATTCTTAGAGCATTGCGAAATCTTCGAATAATCTCTCCAAAGTCTTTAAACATATTTGTTATATCGTCTCTTTAAACTGTACAATCAACAAGTAATAACTTCTACGCGAACAGTCCTTTTATATGAGCTACTCCTATTCGGATATGTACCGATTGCACCCGATTTGTGTACACGTACAAAGCAACAGGTAGGGAATGTATTCTATGAATTAATCTATTACATTCCTTAAGAAAATGCTAAGGACTTTAAAAATAATTATAGCTCTTGTTAGACCTCTAGCCTCCGGATAAACGTTATTATTTTAGGTTGTGTCACTGTTTTCTGAATCAATTAACAAATATGTATAAAGACTTTGGAGAGATTATTCGAAGATTTCGCAATGCTCTACGAGTAAAAAAAGCAGAATGTGAGCAACGCTTTTCGATAGAAGGAGAAAAATGTCTTATGTGTCAGTCATACGAGGAAGCAATACAGCACTGTACTGCTGTGTTAGTATTGCCAGAGGATTTGGATGATTTTATGGAAATAATCGAGGAGATGGGGTTTATAAAACTGTTGGCAGATATTCAAATGGAATATATACTAAATTGTAAGTTTTAAAGTAAAAATTTAACCACCTCAACTATTATCATAAGAAATGAATAATGTGAATTTAGAAATTATTTTTGTATAAATTAACTTGTTTATGTTATAAAATATAAAGTATACATTAGTATTGTTTAATTTTTCAAATGTCCTCACATCTGAAATGGGTATCGAAGTTCTTATGAAAAGAATTATAACAAAGAGCGCTATATTTAATTTTAATAGAAATGAGTACAATTACGTGTTTGAAACATACCTTTTAGTTTAAAATTTTTCTGTTCAACTTCGATGATATTACATAAACCAAGATTCCGCTACTGCTTCCGAGTAACGGGAGTATTGTATGTTTATTACATCCTAACAATACCATTATATATAAATAAAACCAAAATGTTTGAAACCAAATTTATATCTCAATTCAAATACTTAACAAGTACAGTACACATAGAAATATATTTTTATTCATTAAAACTAATACACACACACACACACACACACAAAAGTCACTTTTTCCTCCTTTTAATTGGCAAATGTGTAGTATACATATCCAAATTTTGTAGACGATTTTCGTTTGATCTGAGTTTCGTATAGAGTGTAGCTTTTGGAAGATTGTAGATTTCGGATGCTTCTGAACTAGTAATCTATCCTTTGTTTATTTCGTCAAGGGCTTTATTTAAATCCTCTTTAGTGTACGATTTAAGTTCTCTTTTTTTTTTGTCAGAAACTTCTGACTTGAAGTCTATGTTCTGATCTTTCGTATCAACATTATCATGTGCAGGTTTATCTTGCACTATTTTAGTATTTGCCACAGATTCATTAGACATACCATTCAAATGTTGGCTAGTTGAATTGTTTGATAAACTTTTTTTCATCTCCTCGACAACTTGTTCTAAAATTTTTATAGCATCTAAACATATAATTCTTTTTCCGGTCATTTTTATTACAATGTTTACTTATCAAAATGCAGATGCAGACTATTCCAATTTTACAATTTTAAGAAATATGTATAAATATTTACCCCCATCTAACTTTGTTGTCGTCTATTCTATAATTCCTTTTTGCCGAAGTTCAGATATTATAGAGATAATTTAATTTAGGTTATGCATATCTCGATGGTTGTGATAATCAACAGTAACTAGCAACTGCAGTCTGTCAATCAACCCATGTACATTAAAGTAAATATATGCATTATCTGAACTGTGCTCAGTACGATGTGTATTTTTTAATACAACACCCCTTTTTATATACATCGGTATTTTCGTACCCCGACTACTGCTATCCTGTGTTGAATCCTCATCTTCAGAATTTGGGGTGTAATCCATAGAACTTGATTCATTTATTATTTGCTCTAATGGTTTATGACGAGCATTTCCATTATTTTTTGCAGAGTTCATTTCCTCAATATTAAACTTTTGTTTTTGCATCTTAAAACTTCTTTTACAAACTTTACACTTTTATCTCTTTTACTCTGCGATCGTATAAGATGGTCGCACCATGTCGACTTTAGAATCCTAAACTTCTTACTAGCAGAGTACATTGTTGCAAAACCTCGTTTAACATCATTAAGAGCTTCTTGCAAACATTCCTTGGTATACGTTTTTCTAGAAATCATTTTCAAGTTACAATGCTTTACGGTCTAATATCCGAGATAAACTAAAGTAATAGTATTGTAGCCAGTGAATATAAAACCGATCGAGTTTAACATAATTCGATCTATATCCGTAGTTAAAGTACAACAATTTATAAACGTATAAGAGAATAAACTGTAATATGCAGGATTATAGTGACAGAAATTTCTCTAAAATCTATGGTTTAAAATTTAAACATAGTCCCGGAATTCAACAGACATCTATTATTTGATTATTACCCAATTTGTATTGAATTTCCTCAAACAGAAAATAGGGTGCATTTTTAGTAATCTAATTACTTGGTTCAAGATCGCATTTAATTACGCGCGTCACTTGCGTGCTTGAAATTCCATGTTGGTGAAACGTATGGTGTAGAATATTTTTTATTTAAAGTAAATGCAGGCTTCTCTCTAATTAAATTAACTCGTCCGCGCAGACGGGTGCATAGAAATAGTAATAACTATAAATTTTTATTTTAAATTGCTGTATTATCGAGTTAAATCTAAATAAAAATGTGGAGGTGTTTTGCTGTTAGGTTTTTTAATATTACAACACTATGCGGGTCCTTGTTGGAGCTAATTTTAAAAGACGTGATAATTAATTTCGATTCCCCAGGAAAATTCTATACTAATTTGATAAGTTACACGACGGAGTTATATTAAAAATACTGCTAAGAGTAATTTTGTATAATAATTCTAAAAATGGTGTTGGTGGTTAAATACATACAGGTAAAACCCACTATAAAACAATTATACGCGTCACTTTTCTAGTCAAGACTTGCATATAACGCCAATTAACATAATAAAGAGCTGCGCACGCTCGACTATCGGCATAAAAGGCGATGGAGGCATGTTCCAGTGCATTAGTCGTCAAAGTATCGTCGAGTTTGATTAAAATTATAAGTTAAAGATAAATTTTTCTTGTGTTAACGTTACAAGTAATGTGCGAGTACCACAATTAAATATAAACCACCTACTTGGTAAGACAACCTATAGGCTAGGCGAATTTCCTCCAAATTCTCACCACCATATAATAAAAGTTGGTTTTGATTTATATGGTGGTCTTCAACCTGTCATCCAAGTTATTTGCTGTAGTGGTATGTGTGCTGATTCTACGATAACATTCTCTTACTTCGATTGGAAGAAATTGTGTACTTTTCAAGTGGAATTTCAAATTCATCAATTTGCTCAAGACTCAAAACAAGTCAGATTAAATGGTTTGACTACTGGAAACGACGTTGTTGACATACAATTGGATCAAGATTTCAAATTGCAGCTGAGCACAGCCTTTAATAGAAGTATATGGCTGTTGAACAATTTTGAAAAAGAGAATTTATATAATATGGAGATTACGAAAGATCGGAATGTCATTGTGCTACCTGTGTACGAGTGCATCAAGGTATTAAATTTGCGAGAATTAATCTGTTTTAAAATGGCTGAGTTAAAGTGTAGAAACTTTCCAGAATTTTACGAAAAATTTGTAGGTGATATAAAAAAAGTATGTGGAAATACGACGGAGGAAGAAAGGGTTCAAACGTTATTAGAGGGACAGAGCCGTGCCAGTATTTCTCTGTCTAATGATTGCAGCAATTTAAATTACTTGACAGTGTTGGAAATTATTAAATGTTACCCCATCAGTGCTTAAAAGATACAACTGCAAGGCAATCGCTTGCGCAAATGTTTAGAGATTTGGCTATCCCAGATTCGCCATACTCTGGTTACCACAGCGGTTTATAGATGTTATCAATACATGTATGTATTTTATTAAAAACATATTTCTTGATAAAGTTTGTTTTTACATATTTGTATCGCCAACATTAGCAAAAATTATTAATAGACGTATTAAACTATCTTGTTTTTATTTTTAGGTTTAAAGTAGCGTACCCCGCAGATAATAAATACAATACACCGCATGTAAACAAAAAAAGTTGTATGGAAATTCAAAGGCAATTTTAATGTGGGTCTAGTATTAAAAGTTGTTGGTAGTAATTCTAAGTCCGACTGTATTGTAAGCGAGAAAGATACGATTAAAAAGATTAAAGGGGTCTCACGAAGTGTAGTTAAGAATATTAATATAGATAGTTTTAAGGATATTGTACATTGCGGAAGATTTGGTTCTAGGAAATGAGCAACCTACGAAAGTACGGAATACTTGATATTAATGCTAATTGGTTTAGTGACCGCGTTTGTGCACTCTTCGAGTGTCTTCGGCAACCTTCGATTGTTTCCAAAGAAAATATTCAAGCCTACCATTTCCGAAAATATGACAGGAGTTTTTTAAAATTAAATTGCTTTATTAGTAAGTATCCTGTAGACAACAAGTTGGTATTCCCTTAGTAAAGGTTTAAAGTGTTTATTTAAAATTTGTGTTTCCCTAAATACGTAGTCGATGCTGGTTGCTAGAAACTACCTTGTGTGAATCCCCGGCAATTATACATCAATTTTAATGCACAAACATAATTAATAGAAAGTCCAAGAAAAGATATTATATACAGCTCCCATATGTAATTTAGGTAGCCCATAATCGTTAAGGATTTAATTCAGAACGGCTTGTATTTTCCAAGTACTTATTTAGCATTGACTACATAATTATGACGTGCATAGTTATTAAAAAAATGTTAAACCAGACATTGATAACTGTTTAAAATTTAAAAAGTTATGGTTTTGAATATTAAACACTTATGGGCCATAAAGGAATCATTTCTAAAATCTCCACGGTTTTTGATTTTTGGAGATGTTTGGTTAAAGCATATGTCATAAATGAACAAAAATTTTAATGAAATTTGGGAGCTTTAAAGTGTAACTTTGTAAGGAGTAGTTCGATTTTAAATCCGTTTGCAGATTCGGATTCTGCTTAAAGTTTTAGACTAATTTGATGTATTGCATGACTACAAAACTTTATAAGAACGCTCAGAAATTGCAACAGGTAAGAAATCTTAAAATGAGGGTAGCTCCCTTTGGGATGATGCTATCTAAAAAATTCCTAGAAATTCGGATAGCTGAGAAAAATCTAATATTAATTAATACGAAACAAGATAGGTTTATCTCGAATTTAATATTAATTGGTAGCTCCCTGGAGGATGATACAATCTAAAAAATTTGTAGAGATTCGGGTAGCTGAGAAAATTCTAATATTAATTGATACTAAACAAGATAGGTTTATCTCGAAAGATAAAAAAATCGATAGTCGAAGAAAACTATTTGGTCCAGATGTGGGAGGAAATGAGAATGCTAAGATGAAAATGCGAGATATATTTATCTTGAAAGATGAAAAATGGTTAGTCGAAGAAAACTATTTGGTCCAGATGAGTGAGGAAATGAGGGATTCTGGAGGAAATGAGGCAGTGGGATTCTTAATAATGGTCTACTATAAAAACGCTTGGATTATGCTCCATCTGCAATTAAGGTTATAGTAAGAGTACCATCTGGACTAACATCCCCATTCAGTCTAGCTAATCTCGCTCTCTACCTACCACTCTTTTCAATCTGTTTCTAAACGGATGCATGAATTGCATCTCCCACGTTATTCTGCCAGGAATTAAAAGTTTCATAAGCATAAGCGGGGCATTTATTGTAGATATTTACTGATTGGCTGTTGAATATCCAATCCCCAAAGAAATAATACCCAACGTATGTGCAGTATTCACATTCAACTCTGTACCTTCTTTGTAACCTGTAGATACATCCACCAAAATATTGTAGACTTTACATTTTAAAGTTATGAAACTTTTCAAGTCTAAAACATTCTCTTTAATAACTACCATGTTTGTGATATTGTAACTGCAGTTTTCGTGATTTTTGGAGCTCAATATCTGCTGTAAAAAATAATCTAGTGCAACCAAAAGCCTGCCTTCCGGATGGAGAACTGGAGGAAACTCTGACGACGCATAATAATCATCACTAAATTTTCTAAAATATATTATTATTTAGTACTCTTTCACATTAGAAAGAAATGCTTACACATTACTAATGCCATTCATTTCAAATCGGCTTTCACTCAAAGGTGGATTGATTTTTGCTTTATCACAAGTAACAACTATATTGTTTGATAACAATTTTGCTTCATACTGCACTGCCAATTTGCACTTTAAACCAAAAACATATTGGAAACTTGTATTTAATCCATTTGGACGACCATCTGTTTAAAAGGATTTTCTAACTATACTGCCATAATAATAATTAGTATAAACGATAATCATAAAACATAAACGGGACAATACGATATATTTTAGCTTGACATTCAATAGTCAATTATTATACTAAATTAGAATAGTTTTTTGTTATTATCAGCAATGGTAGGTATGATATAAAAATTGATCAATTTAAGTAGTACCAACATTGAAAATATAACCAGATAATCCAATTAATCATTTTACGACGCTTTGTTGGACAAAGAATCATCATCAATAACACAATAGTAACGAATAAGTAAATGGTATTTAAATTTAGAGAAACAACCGAACGATACACAAATATTTACCATTTATTAGATGTAAACGTAATTATAAAAAAAAAGTTTGAGTTAAAGTCCGTTGTTTCTGGCGCATAGCTTATATCTAAGTAAACAACATTTAGTAAATATTTATGTATCATTTCCTGTATAACTTCAAACTGTAAGAAGTATCATACTTTTAATGCCAATCCATTGTACTCCCAAAAAAAAACTCTTTTTCCTATTTAACCCACCACAAATTGTTTACGGTTATCGATATCCGAATGTAAGTACCACTTAAATTGGTTAGTCTATATTTTAAGAAATTCAAGTTTATCGGGGCAGTGTACGAAAACCCAAAAATACACCACGATTTGTGTATAATTCAAGGAGTTGGTTGGTTGTTTTGCTAAAAGACATGCGCCAGTGTGACGAGCTGCAATAACAGCAAAACTGGTTACGAATTTTTTTTTTTGCAAAATCACCAACAATTTTAAGTTAATTTTTGTTCACTATACTCGAATTGCTTTTCCAATGGCAATCAAAATTGTTCATTACTATTTACCTAGAAACGTATTAGTTTCCGTTAACCAACTTCCTCATTTAGTGGGTGTAGTGCTTTCTTAGAAGGTCCTCAAGTATGAAGTAGGTAATGGGTCATTTCTTTATTTTCAATTTCATCTTGTCTATTGAATAGTTATTAAAATTTTGTCTAGCAATGCAATCTGTATTATCATGTCGGTGACTTGAACAAGTCACCGATAGTTAGTTGTTTACATTTGAGTATAGAGGGCGCATGAGAAACGTTATGTACTGATTAATACACCACGATTTGTGTATAATTTAAGAACTTAGTTGGTTGTTTTGCAAAAAGAAATGCGCTATATGACGATCTGCAATAACAGCGAAACCGGTCATTGGCTGTTCTATTTGCAAAATAACGTACAATTTAAGTTAATTTTCATTCACTATGCTTGAATCACTTTACCAATGCCAGACAAAATTACTCATTATTATTTAGCTGGAAACGTATTAGTTTCTGTTGACTGACTTTCTCATTTAGCATTTGGTGTAGTATTTTTAGAAGGTTCGCCAGTGTTAAGCAGGTAATCGGCCATTTGTTTATCTTCATTTCCATCTTGTCTTTTGACTAGTTATTAAAATTTTGTCCGGCAATGCCATCTAGAATATTAGGTTGGAGACTTGAAAAAGTCACAAACAGATGTTTACATTCGAGTACCGAGGGCGCATGAAAAGCACTTTGTACTAATTAATACATCACGATTTGTGTATAATTTAAAGACTTGGTTGGTTGTTTTGCATAAAGAAATGCGCCGGTCTGACTAGTTGCAATAACAACGAAACTGGTCATTGGCTATTCTCTTTTCATAATAACCAACAATTCTAAATTAATTTTCGTTCACTACGTTCGAATTACTTTTCCAATGATAGACCAAATTATTCATAACTGTGGTCCAGTTTAAGCTGAATTATTCACAAATACATCAAAGGCATTATTATACTAAGATACCGTTACAGATATTGCTGGTGACAATTACTACAATGTATACTAACACTAAATTCCTTCTTAGCTCCAATATTACACATTTATTAATGGATTTGGAAACGTAATTTATCCATACGCGCACTTAATTTATATACACACCAAGGGCATTTATTTTAAAAATTTATTCAATATTTTATTTTATAGTACTACGACTGAAATTAAAAACTCTACCGAGAGGTCCGGTTTACGTGAACTTCTACATATTACCAGAAATTGGGAGACACATTTAGACTCTCCGCTTTTGTATCCTTTATATTGATTCATTATATGCACCCTTGTAAGTATCAGTCAAACCTTTGCTGGTTTAATGGCTTTGTATCTTTCGACTTTAAATTATTGGCGCCTCGGTTATGATACAAAACCCTCCATGTCCGTACTAGAGTAACAAAGTTGATGACGAGTCAATTTCGCAACGCCCCTTTGTGTTTTGGTTTTCTCATATCTCTCTAAACAACCATAAAAAATTGAATAAAAGATATTGGCTTTTATGCTATTTTTCGCAATTTCTAAGAAACCGTCAGAAAACTTTTGAGGCTAAATGTGAATTAGTCATTTAATTTAGCATAACTTTTTCAATTTTACCTATCTTAATTCTTTTATAGATGCAGAGATCCAAATACACCAGGCTAAGAAAGAGACTGTATAATTTGACTTAGTTTTAAGCTATGAACCTTGATAAACAATTTGAGTACACGTTGAATTTACTTACTATAAATATAATAGGGTTTGAAGAGTAGTACACCGTTCTTAACTTTACGATCAATCCTTATGTGCAGCCAAAGTATTAGATCAATAGAGTGTAATGGTCTTTGCGTTTTACTTAAGAAGACAAAAACCTAAACACCTTAATATATAAGGTTTGAAACTACTTGAGAGTAACGTAAGTAGCTTTTTTGAATCTAAAAACGCATAATTAAATGAACGCTTTTAAAATAATACTAAAGTTATTTAAGGTTGTTTCAAAAGATTATCAGCGCTAAAAGAGCATTAACCGTATTAGATACCAAAACGGTTTAATAACTCCACTCAAAGTTTGTTTGTGCATACATTTGATTACGCTCAATGCGTTAGAGGCAAACTGAAACTTAGTTCAGAAACAGTATTCTTGGGCTTGGGAGGAGTTTCCTTGGGAAGACTTGTTAAATAACTTTTAAACGGATCGACCTATTGAATTCGATGCAGCGTTGTTTAATCAGCCGGGACGTTTGGTTGTTACAATTAATCTTTGGCTTCGGACATGTCCGCTAAAGCAGAAAAAATATTGAAGTGATTTTAACGTAATCCGCTTAGTTGGTTGTGACAGCGATAGAGAACGAGTGATGTGGAACGAATGTTGGATGATTTTCTAAACATAGCAAATTAAGGAAGTTAATTTGAGGCTTATCTCGCGACAAGCACGTTTCCTTCGCTCTTCACTACTACATAGTGCTCAGAATTCAAGTTATTCAATTTCTACAATTTCGCATTCAGCAAACAGCGCGGTTGAGATAATTCGCAGCAAACAGAGCTCAGTTTTATATTTGTGTATTTAAGTTTGTTTTGAGCTTAAACGAATTTGGCAACAGAGTTTTAACCTGTTCAGTTTAAATCCCAAGTACAATTGCATTTCGCTCAAAAACACTGTATCTTTAAGCTCCGTAGTCCCAGCATCTAGCAGTTCACGTTTAATGACTCGGAGACAATGACAGCCTTCGTTTATTAAGAACCGTAACGCCGAACGCCGCTTGTTCGACGGGGTTAGTAAATAGCTACGAGTGTCTTAATCCGCCAGTAAATTGAGTCTCTCTCGGTTAAGTTCAGGCTAGCGATTCAAATAATAGGGGATCCCTAAGTTACACGACATACTGTTCAAAACTAGCAAAACACTTTGCACTTTCTTAATTTGTCACGCATTCATACTGTTCTGGACGGAGTTTACGGTGGTCTAACGTAGAAGTTGTTTCTATTTTATTCCGCTAATTTTCCCATAGGAGCATAGAGAATCAACAAGTATAAAGGGCTTAGCATTCAGTGATGCGGGACTGGATAGTGGGTACTAAAATTATCTTTAACGTCAAATGTGGATGATGATTTTCAAAGCTCCAAATTAATTTCTCCCATGTGTATGCAAAATTATACATCCTGGTTTAATTCATGCTGTTGTGTGAATTTCGATAACTGGTTATTAAAAGTAGCTCGCATGTCATTCCGTTTAGGTGACAGAGCCAAATTTGTGGTTGGTCTATGTAGTTTTTTATTTAAAACAGCCTTTAAGTATTTAAAGAGACGCCATTGCTGTGGTATTCCGTAAAGCTGCTTTTAATCCTAGATTAGCAACGTCAGTGTAGCTGCAATACTAATTTGTTGATTCCGCTACAGCGACATGGAATTCTTTGAACCATTAATTCGTTCCTTTTGGAGCCATTCCTCCTACCAAAGCGCAGTGACATTCTTTCGGGTTACAAATTTATAGTCTGAATCTTGTCTAATCGGTCGTTTTGCACTGTTAAAAGACATTAGGTATTTAAAACATTAAGAATTTAATAATTATAATACACACCACATCAATATCACACATGTTTACTTCTCGTATTCGACTAAAATTTTATTCCCTTCAACGATACATTTACAGAATATTACTACCTAAACTATTTAAAAAAGGGTTTGGATGTAGATCGTTAAAAGTTAGGATTTTTGTTGATCTTTATAAGTTTCAATCACGTGCGGATCTGTATCCAAATTCATTGCAGATTTTCAGCTTGTCGGCTCTAGAAAATGGAAAGCTGGAGTGCCGAGCCATTCGTTGGGAATGATGATAGAGTTAAAGAAATAATAGGGATTTGCCTTTCTTTCGGATTCTACAATCGATATAGCTACGAAAGTAGAAGCGTATGTTTTATGTTTTTTATGTTAAATAACGTAGCTGACCAGATTTACTAAAATAGCTAAAGTTAGATAAAACTGGTCTATGTCGTCATCAATAAGCACCAGTGTGTGTAAATAAAGCAATTTTATTACAGTAACTACTTAACTATCTATCAGAGTTAAGTGTTACTACAAAGCTAGTCGTTCTAGGGGTGAGTTACGCTAAACTTTACAGGTAGCGCTTTTTACTAATCACCCAGTTAAATTAATTTAAGATTTACTGTGCTGTTTGACGTTTATACCACAAATTACATTGAGAAATAAGCGAGATTTTATAGTCTAAAATATTAAGTTTCCATAAATATTATTTAAGTTATTCCGGACTTATTTAAGTAGAACTGTGTACGAAAGTCATAAATCAGCCATTTGAGCATTCGCTCACCTGCGAACTCGGACTGTAGGGTTAAATATTTAATAAACAGCGTTCCAATGTAAATCAGCCTCATTTACAGAATGTGACATCTCGAGTATTTGAATTCTTACTGCAAGGAATCTAGTACGCTGAACACGTTCGCGGCTCGCTTTCAACGGAATATAACCAAGAATATCTTTAGTTTCACTTCACTTATTCTGTTGGCAAGTCTAAGCAGTTATCTTTCGCTCTGTTGCAGGTCCAGTGACCGAACTCGAACCCGAATTTCTAGCACCGTTGGAAAATCATACAGTGACACAAGGACGGGACGTTTACTTTACCTGTGTAGTCAACCACCTCTCCGCATACAAGGTATTACCAACTGGTAGCAGCTGTAAAATGTCGTTTATTGCTGGCTGACTCCAGCATATCTCCACTAGTTTTTACGACAATGAACCCGAGAAACTGCCGCATACGACGCGGGTTAACATATTTCACGATATCGGTGCTGACACTTGCGTCCCCAGCCTGAAACCAAACTGCTTTCATAGATATGTAGTTTGCATAAAAATATTTGAATACCTACCAAATCTTTATTTAACTTCGTAAATTTTGTATTGTATGCTCACACAAAGCATTATTTATTTTAGTACAAGATCGATAGGTAAGTAAATTTCATTTTCATTTAAAGTTTTATGGCAGCTTTCTGAATAAGGCAAGAAATAGCATTTTAATAGTACTTGTAATTAAACCAGGAGAGAAATTAATAAGGTCGACGCCCCTTACTACCTATATTTGCTCGAACAGATTACGTTCAAATAGAAAAGATTTTTAATTGCGTGTTTAACAAGGAATATTGATAATAAAATTTTACTTTTCTCATGTGTATAATTACTACGATTACGAAACTATGCCGCTTTGTTACAAAAAGAGAATGACTTGAATTGGAATACTACTATTAAGATAAGGGATATCCGTATTCGTTTGATTTCGCACATCCATAAAATATTTTATTTCTCGTTTGGTACGTTTTTTCAATTTCAAGTGATTGTTATAATGTTTTGATATTAATATATTTCTCCCTTTTTAGTTTGATGAAGATGAAGTTGCACAAGCAAACATTAACGATGGAGAAACAGAAATTGTAGCATTTTTGACCAGCGATAATTAATATTTCACTTTACATTAGCAGAATGAAATACTTTTACAAATTGTATTTACACTTTCTAAATAATAAGGCAATATACACCAGATGCTATTAATTTCTGACAAATTACTATTGTATTTTCGAAATTTAAAAAACACAGATTACTATGTATATATATATATATATATATATATATATATATATATATATTGCTGTGGTCGTGGACTTTTCTCTGGAACTCACTAAAAATCATTCAAGCCCCAATGTTGGGCCGTCATAAGATTGTTGTGCATCGTGGACTTAAAGGTTTGACATCGTCAGTGTGTCAACACTGATTTTCAAAAAAAGATAAAAAATTTATAAAAATATTCTTACCCTGATTTCTACTTCAAAATATCTTCAGCAGCTTCCCTGGCTAGCTCAGCTGTGCCTCTTGTTGGATACCTAAATTTACAATCATTCTTCCTTCCCTCTCGCACACCATTCAAAAAAACCAAATAATACAACAATCATACAATCTATTATTTACGCTATTTACAGCCAAATTATTCGCAGGTATACACAGTTTGGTACACTAATTACAACTCAATAATCGATATGTTTCAATGTCCTTGTTTTAAATTATTATTTGCAAACACATTTAATGCAATATGAGTAGATGGGCCCCAAATAATACCCTATATTTATTGCACACTGGAGTATGGTGAGCTCATAATAAGCCAGTTTATTAATGTATGCCTTTTACCTTGCATAAAATTACTACAAAACTAATAAACCCATGTACCCCTAACAATCCACTTTATATTCATAACAAAATTCAATAAGTTTTCAATACACCCCTTTTCAATAATTTAAATAACCCCAATAATTCGCCAGTACACGTATCTTGTGTTAATAACTATAAAAAACTCCAATATTCACTCACACATCACCAAAATTATACCAAAAGTTTATCAGATAACAGAAAATTCAAATAAGCTACCTGGAGAATGCTTTAAACCTCTATCCCTTCAGACGATGATTTCCAGAACCCCTCGGCTTCGTAATTATGCGCTCTGCTCCTTCACATATTTATAGATGAAAACCCCAATATTCACCAAGCATTGCTTCAAAATACCATTCCATAACAGCATACAAACCCACGCATATTATGCGTCTATTTATTGCTTTACTAGCCTGGTATGGTAGTAATTGGACCTCTGTTAATTTGATTTACACCACACTACTTGCATCTTTACGTTAATAACTAGAAGATCATAACTACCAATCTATAAGTGCTAGCAGTACATTTACGGTATAATGAATATATTTAAAACTCACAAAAACTCTACTATAACGTCGGTCTATCGTTGTAAGTAGTTAAAAGCGATGAGAATATAAAAGGCTAAAAGAGAGATCTCCCAATTTTCTCAGAGTATTTATATCTTTAAAAATGCCACCTCTAGGCCACACTTCACGTGAAAAACCTATTTTAAAAATAACACTTCTGCAAATTTTGATATAACCGACTTAAAGCTTCCAGAAATTCACCTCGTGGACGCGCCGTATAATCCGAAACTTGCTTCCACCTGTTGCATGTTCGTCCGTTTGTAAAGCTATCCGTTTCACCCAATGATTTTGTTCGGTGTCGTCATGAAACTCCGCCTGTAATATTTTTATCTCTGTCTTATGCATATTTGATATCGCGTTCCAAACCCCACTTGAGTTGTAGAAAATCGATATTGCTGACAGCGTCACATCACTCCACGTGGATTAAGTACGTGCGTCTCTATCTGTAGCATATTACTGATCGTGCATCTCACCTACTCTTTAAGAAACTTCGTTAGCTTGTTATTCGAAGCCACTGACGGTTGAACAATATTTTCTATAAAGCCCGTTTTATTATGCTGATAATTTCAAAGAAGGTAACTTTTTAAACATGCAGGTGTTCTTAATTATAGACCGTTTAAAACAGCAATTCTTGGAGTCTATATTTCACGGTATCCGATAAAACGGACGTCCTTGTTTGTTACCAACACACCTTTTGCCTTGGGATTATCAATTTTCTTTACCCTGGTGTGTCTTCCAATGCTTTCATATGTTGAATTAAAATAGATTAAATTAATTATGCGTTTGTATTTGTTTTTAAAACCATGCCGTGATTGCTTCCAATATATCAGGTGTTGGTTTTCGCTTTCGTGTCACGTAGACTTAATACAATTTATGTATTAAATTATATGCGTTTGCTATCTTACGCATTTTTAAATCTACTTGTTTTAATTAGAATTCTTAGCGTAATAATAATGGGTTATTAATGCGTTTCGTGTTTCAGCTTTCGTTTATGTTGTTTTACGACTTACAAATTTGTTTATTTAAATAAATCTTTTAAAAATATTTTTCGTTAACTAAATTAATTATGATTATGGTTTATATACAGGACGTTGTTATTTACTTTCTAGCCTATTCATCGTATTTCTTGTTTTCTTCATAAAACTGTCTCGTTTTCTGAGCCCACATGTAATTTATTTGAAGTGCGCTATACTATTGCTTCTAACTACTGCTAGATGACCTTATTAACACAGCAATATATATATATATATATATATATATATATATATTATATTACAATGTATAATAAAATATTATATTATACATATTATACATAGTCGCCATGCATTGTGATTGTGTTTTGTAACGGGGTGTTGGTAATTTACTGGATGATCATGAGTAATAACAGAAAATAAAAAGTCTATTCTTCACAGCAGCATCAAAAAGATTACGAAAACAGAAAACTGTACCTTGAGCAATCGGCTTCGCGCTGGTCTCATCTTAGGGCTGGGAAAATACAACTGCTTTTTTCTAGGGGCTGGCTGCTAGAACCACTATTTCAACTCATACTATCACAGAAAGCATTTCTAGTAGCGCGATTTTACAACATGTATCTTCGGTAAGAAGATGTTGTATTCAATCTTTTCTTTCAAAGCAGGGTCTCTATTTTATAAGGCTAGAATCATGTATGGGGGTAGGCATTTGACTTTCAAAGATATCGCCGAAGAATCAAGTGTGCAAAGTTCCCAGATAACAGCTGCCGAAATACAAACTATAACAGCTTGCCAACAAGCAGATAACGCAATTATCAAAGGATTTTTAGACAAAGGAAACCAATCTTGTTACTTTGTAACATCTTAACAGCTGCAGAATAACAGTATACTTATAGAAAACAAACCCATTGTAAGCAGATGAAAGCAGTTGGTAAGTGGCCTTATCGTTTAGAAAAAAGCTGTGCATTTAGTGCAGCTTTTAATTAAAAAGTAGTCACTGCAGGTGATAGGAAATATTGCAACTACTTAGTACCGTAAAGTTTCGTAAGCAGCGGTTTGATTTTATAAAACAAACTTTTATATAGAGTAATTAGTTGAGAAATTTTATTAAATAACACTAATTTCAAAGGGTAAAAATCGAGCTTTTAGTGTGTTTTAAATATGAATGCAGAAAAAATTACTTGCAGGGTTTTGAAAGTAACAAATTCCCACCAGCAAAATTAAAAGGTCGGAGTAGGGAGAAGCAGAAGCAATGGAGCAGACAGTATACTATTAAAACGAAGCAAAAGAAAATTCGTCTAAAAAGGTACAGGAATAAATTAAAAACCAACAAAAAATTTTTTATCCGGTTTGAAGAACCAGTACACACAAAACTACAAGAAAAACTAGTACACACTAACAAGATAAAATGAAAAAAAGAATTTTACAAAACTACAAAAAAAACTCAAGAACACAAAAGTTTTTATCCGGCTTAAAGAAGAAGTACATCGCACCAAGTCAAGGAGTGTAGAAGATATAGGAAAAAAAAAGGTATATGGTAGCAGTCATCGAGAACAAAGATGAAATGGCTTAACACTGAAAAAAGTCGTCGCAGGACGGATATTTCTAGTAAAGAAACAGTAAAGTCTTCCACCTCAAGAAAAGAAATTGGTTTCTCGCGAAAGACCCAAAGTAAGAAAAGGTGCAAGGAGAAAACCCTACAGTACAAACCAATATGAGACAATAAATGTCAGGCTTCAAAGTATGCAAGGGAACAATGAGAATGCTGGATAGAAAAGTTGAGATACTTCAAGCTGTGGTAACAAAGAATCGTATTAAACGAACAACCTAAGAAAAGAATAGCTAACTAGACCTAAAAGTCAACTAAATCGTGGTTTCCAAAGAAAGAAAAAAGATCTAGAAAGCATCTATCACAGGAAGCAGATCAAAAAAATTTAACTAAGTTCGTAAGAGAACTAGCAGTAAAAAAAACTAGCGGAAAGAACGGGAAAGAAAAATGGGCCCAAAGATATGGAGAAGCTAAACTAAAAATAAAAAGAAAACTCTAACCTAAAAATAAAACTATAAATAAGTAGTACCAAAACTAAAGAAAAGAAAAAACATAAATATGTATGTATGGAAGGAAGAGCGGGTGTGTATGTGTGTATATACGTGTGTATGTGTGTGTGTGTGCGTGTGTGTGTGTGTGTGTGTGTGTGTATGTGTTAGATCGCTATAGTCGTCTCTTATAACAGGCAGGTCGTACCGTGGGAATATTCTAATCCCGGACCCACACGAAGTTGGGTGAATACGAAGAGCAAAATTGAACGAAAAGAAAGAAAACCAATGAGAACAATAAAGTTATTAAAAGCAAGAAATCGTATAGTCCAAAAATTAAGCCCTAACTAAGGGCGGACTCAGTATAGAAATTGAGGGCGCAAGGGACTAGTAATAGGGCTTAAAACGTTTGCGTCGTCAGAAGGAAAACGAAGCAAGATCAAGGACATTAGGATGATCAGGATGGGCAGGTTTGAAGTCCTTGACGTGCCACATGCTCTTGGAATCGGAAGGATCGGTAAGTTCATAGTTCCAAGGAGAAACAACTTTAGTGATGGGGAAGGGACCAAGAAATTTAGGAGCGAGCTTAGCATTAAAATGACGTGAAGCGTCGGACAAAGTGAAATTACGGCGGCAAACGGAATCGCCTAATTGAAAAGACACACGACGACGACGGAGGTTATACCAGTTATGGGTGTTACGGTAGACCGTGGATAGTTTCTTGAGGACATGGGAGCAAATATTTTTGAAGTGTTCGAGATCAGGGAAAGATGTTCGGTATCAGGAATGTACATGTTGTCTATCTCAGACTGTTGTCGGAAATAATTGCCGGAGAGGATATGTTCACGACCAAACAAGGCAAAGAAAGGAGTACAACCAAGGATCTCATGTTTGGACGTTCGGAAGGCGCAAGAAACTTGTGGAAGGGAGACATCCCAATGACACTGGTTGCCACGGACATATGAAGCAAGCATGATCTTGAGGAAGCGGTTAACACGTTCAGCAAAATTCGCTTGAGGACGGTAACGGGCGGTGAAAAGGATTTTGGCATGATAACGGGCACACAGGGATGAGAACTGACTACTACGGAATTGCACACCGTCATCTATGATAATGTATTGGGGAACATCAAAAAGTAGGAACACCTTGTCTTCACGAATTTTAGATACGGATACTGCAGTGGAACTACGCATAGGAAAGAACTGAGGAAACTTAGAAAAGTAATCAGCCACTACAAGAATATAAGAATGACCACGAGTGGAACGAGGAAAAAGACTTACTATGTCGCAGGACATGACTTGCCAGGGATAGGATGGTTTGGCCCTAGGAGTGAAAGAACTAGGGGGAGGTAACTGTTCAACTTTGTGAGCAGCACAAACCGGACAACATCGGATGTAACGAGGGACGTCAGCTCTGAGACAGGGCCAGTAATATTTTTGAAGAAGTCGAGCAGAAGTTTTGGTCACGCCACATTGAGCGGAAGTAGGGGGATCGTGATGAAGGGATATCCCATTTTTACGCTGTTTAGAAGCTACAACGATTTTCCAATCGTCCGGAAAATCGGCAGCGATAGAAGTTTTGTGGCGACGGAAAAAGATATTGTCTACCACGGACCAGGAAGGTTAACGTTTAGAGGTTTTCCGTCTTGAAACTGGTTAGACGTGTACCTCCACTTGTTTATGTCTGAGTTAGCATACACAGTTCTTTGAAATTACCACAACAGTGTGTATACAACTCGATTCCCCTTTAATTGTTTTCTAACTATATGCCCTATTTCACCGAGATTCAGTGGTATTTGAAGGAGGTTAATCAGCCTGTGGCTGCCAAGGATCCCCCAACACTTAGACATTTGCCGTATTAATAGTTTGTCAGTAAATCTTTTTGAACAATTAACATTAGTTGAGAATATTGCAAAACCAATACCTGTAGTTACTTATAATAATCATCATGTTAAAGTAGAGTTATTTCTTTCCTCATTAATTTTTTCATCTTGCGACTGGTTGGATGCATATTTTCAATGATATCTATTCTGAGCTAGCCTACACATTTCTGTGAAGTTCATAATCTTTTATTATCTGTGTGTAATAGTCTAACCTAGGTCTACCTCTACATCTCTTTTTCCCTATCTATGCTTCTAATATATTCCGCACTATTCGCTCAGGTCTTAGTATGTAGCCTATCAACCTATCTCTCCTATTTCTTACTATTTTCCTCATATTTCTTTTTTCCCCTACCATTTCTAGTCCCTCTTTCTTTTTAACTGTATCTCTCCATAATATATTTATCATACGTCTGTTGCACCCCTTTTCAAAGGCTTCTACCTTTTTCTTGTCCGCTTCTTTTACTGTCCAGGATTCACAGTCATACAGTGCTGTGCTCCACACACATGTTTTAAGCAATCTTTTTCTTGTTTCTATGTTTGTTGTTTTTGAGCACGGTAGTAGCTTTTTCTTGTTAAATGTAGCACGACCTTGTGCTAATCTTTGTTGTGATATCTTTTGTGCTTCTACCATCTTGCATTATTTGGTTTCCTGTGAAGCAGAAATCTTTAACCTCTTGTAAGTCCTCTTTACCTATTTGTATTCTTGTTTGCGGTTTATTTTCCCCTCCTTTGCATGCTAGAACTTTAGTTTTATTTTTGTTAATTTTTATACCGTATCTCTCTGTTAGTGCGGTTTCTATTTCATTAAGAGCAGCTTCTAACTTTTCGTTGCTAGATGCTAATACCACTATATCATCTGCAAATCTAAGCATATCCATGTTTTGTCCCTGCATAGTAATTTCAAATGTCTTCCTGCATTGGACAGTATTCATTGTCTCTTCAATGTACAAGTTAAAAATTAATGGGGATAAAGCACATCCCTGTCTCACCCCTTTTCTGATATTTACTTCTCTACTTTCCTGTTCTAATTCTATTACTGCTGTTTGCTCTTTGTATAAGCTATGTACTATCCGTTTATCCCTAAAACTCATTTAATCTTTTTGAGTATTTGGAACATTTTTCTCCATTTTACTTTGTCGAATGCTTTTCAAGATCTACAAAGCCTATATGCGTTTTCCCCCTTTTCTATAGTTTTCTCCATTATCATCCTCAGAGTTAAATAGCCTCCCGTGTTCCCCTGTTTCGCCTAAACCCAAATTGGTCTTCTCCTAGTATTTCTCGAAACGTGTTTTGTCAAACTTATTGTTCGAAGATTTTCACATCTATCCGCGCCTCTTCTTTTTTGGTACAGTTACTGTATTGTTACGTTTCTAATCTTTGGACATTTCGCCTGTCTTATACATATAGCTTACAAGCTGGAAGAGACGTTCTGTTACTGCTTGTCCAGCGGCTTTTGGAGTTTCTGGTTGCACCTTATCAGTACACGACGCCTTACCATTTTTCATACTCTTTAATGCTAATTCAAACTCCTGTCGAAGTATAGGATATCCCAAGTCATCATTTTCAATGTCAGATTCCTGTTAGTTATAAATTACCTATATACTCTTGCCATCTAACCACTTTCTCTACATTTTCTATAATGTCGTTTCCTTCGGCGTCCCTTATATTTTTGTTATATGGTTTATATCTCTAAAATTTATTCTAATCAGTTTGTATGCTTCGTCTCTCTTTTCTATTTCCATCTTAGTTTGTACCCCTTTGCACTTTTCATCAGTTGATTGTTCTTTAGCTTTCCTACATTTGCGAACAATTTCCTATTTTATAGCTTTATATCTCTGTTTGCTGTTTCTGTATTTTCGTCTTTCTTCTATTAAATTCAGGATATTCCATGTTATCCATGATTTCCTGTTTTCTTGTTGTGTACATCCCAGTATATCTCTGGCCGCCAAGTCTAATTTTAATGTTATTTTATTCTGTTTCTACTTCCTTCGTGTCATAAATTTTCCCAAAAACTTTCAGCAATTCATTGTACATTTTTTCTAATCTTTCGTGAATATCTTCATCTTTTAGCTTCTCTAAGTCAAAGTGCCTTTTTTCGTTCCTCTTTTTCAAATTCTAAAATTTTAAAGCGGCCTTCAGAATTACGATGTTGTGGCCAATGTCTATATCTGCTTCAGGGTAGCTTCTAGTCTTTTACTTGATTCCTAAACTGTTGTCTAACAATAACGTAATCTATTTTATATCTTCCTATATCTCCTGGCATCTTCCACGTATATCGTCTTCTAGCATGATATTGAAATAATGTGTTTGTGATGGTTAAATTGTTCTTGTTGCACAATTCTACTAACCTGTTTCCCCTGTCATATCTCGTGCCTAAACCTAATAAACCTACTGTCGCTCCTTCCCTACCTTCACCTACCACTGCATTAAAATCCCTCGTAATTGTTAAATTTTCATGTCCTTAGTGTCTTCGATGTCTTTGTAGATCGCCTGTACCTTTTCCTCGCTGTAGCTAAAGGTGGGCTTGTATACCTGTATTATTACTGTACTTACCGGTTTAGATTCTAATCTAACCTGAGTACTCCTTCTATCTTTTGTAAGAAGTTTTCTACACGTCGTCCTATCTTTTTTCGCATAACTATCCCCACGCCCGAGCTTCCTTCCTCTGATTCTGTATGAATTACCCTGAAGTCACCACTTCAAGAATTCCTCGCCTCTGACCATCGAACTTCGCTGATCCCTACTATGTCTAGTGCTAACCTATTCATTTCAATTTTCAGGTTTTCTAGCTTACCTACTTGCTTCATACTTCTGACATTCTACACTCCGACTCGTAGAATGTTCACGGCTCTTTTTTGTGCTTTCGGATCACATCCCCCGAAGTCGTCCTTTCCCGGAGATCCGAATGGGGATCATTTTACCTTCGGAATATTTTTGCCCTAAAGGATGCCGTCATTTTTAATAACAATTTTTGTATGCTGTGTACTTGGGAAGTAATGTGGTGGTTTTCCGTTGCCTTCCACATCGCATTAATGTGTCTTAGAATGCCATACCGACCCCTATGATCTCTGCTACTCTAGGTATCGAAAAAGCTGCTGCCCTTTTTCAGCGACCTGCCTTAGTCTGGTTCCTCACTAAAGACCCCACTAATTTGGTTAAACCTATAGTACTGCTTTTTAGCTCACTGAAACACGCAATTCATTCTACCCGTTCTAGTATATTAGAATTTTTTCCAAGTGCAGGTCCGTTCAGAATGGCATCTTAAACTAACGAAACTAAATTTTGGTTAATACATGAAACTTAAGTTACTATCGGAGTTATTTCTTTCGTTTCACAAGAAAAGAATGAAAGTGTGGTCACACGCTATTTGTTCTGAAATTTAAGACAATATCACCTTGATATTGGTAAAGGAAAAACTTAAAAGTGGAGTGTGATAATGTTGTTGAAATTTCACAGAAACTATTTTGTACGTATTGGTGTTTAAGTGGAGAACCACAAACGGTGGTCTTTATTTTTAATTAATAAAAAATTTATCCGTACGGGTTTGAAATAGAAAGAACTAACGGGTCAGTTATTTTTTATTATTGTAATTAAATTTTTTTAAACATATTGGTTTTTGCGTTCTCCCGGAACTTTGGGTATTGGAAATTTAAATGCCGTGGAGCCTTTAAGTTTTGTCTTTTTTTGTGCAAATACAAAATTGGCTCTCGATCCCCTCCCATGCAAGAATGCTGGATTAAGTTCCACAGTTAGCCTCATTACCTCAAAGAGCGGTTTCTTTTTACTATTACCCGTTTGTTAACCAACTTTACGCTGGGCTATTTTAACATCCAGAAAACTCCGGTGTACTTCTGGAACGTTACGTGTTAGACCGTCGCCTCTGGCAAGGACTTCTTAAGTTTAGTTTTATCTTCCCCTGATACATTTTTGGTTACCTTGACGCACAGTTGTAACAAATATACAGTACATATTCATTAAAGAAAATTATTAAAACGTAGGAACCAGTTACCTTCATCATACCATAACTGAAAAATTGCATTTATATCGAAAAGTCATCCAAATGTAAATACTAAGAGGAACTATCAGTTTTCAATATAACAGTACGATGAGCAAATGATCACGTGGGTTACAGCCAATTCTTCGTGCAAAACCAACATTTTGCAATGATAACGGCGGTAAGAAAGTAAATTGCTATTTACCTAGAGACACATTCGGTGTGATTATATTTTTAGGTAAGTTGGGTTGATAAATTATATATATCGCAAATTACGTCTAACTAATAGTAATCAAAGTGCTCGACAAATGGGATTCTTTGTTCTGAACAGAAAGTTTTCTGGTTGGTCATGGCGTCCGGGAATTTTATCCTTTTTCTAGACTTTGTTAAATTGAATTCATGGAGCAAATAGTTCTATAATCTGAATTAAATGCTATATATAAGAGTAAACTTATTATGAATAAGATTGCAACATTAAAATTGTAGAATTCCTGAAAATATTACACCGCGTCTGTCACTGGAATTTGAATTGAACCCCGATAACTCTGGGGAACCTCGTCATTGTTAGATAATTTGTATATAAGCGGGAATTTATTAAAGGTATTCATTCATTTCAATTTACGTTATCGATATTGTATAATTCTAGGTTTCTTCATAAACCTAGTAAAATGCAACGTTGATTATAAAGACAAATTGTCATGCAAAGATTACGACATGAAATTTATACGTTTCAATAGTTTGAAATATGGTAGTTGTTAAATGCAGTTATTTGATTTAATAAAATACAATGAAAATTCAAACTTTTTCAAAACAGAAACTACTCCAAAGATAATTAGTTAAAAATATAGAATGTACTATGAAAATTAAGATTCTAAATAGGGATTTAAAATTATATGAACAAAACTGGTAATCTGAGCATTTAATGTAAAATGGAAGGAGAAGGTATTTACTATCGGTAATTTCAACAAGCGCTATTGGATTTCGCAAGTATCAATTTTAGACTCCCTTGTGTGTGACTGATATTTGAGCATCTTGTCATTTGAATTTATTGTAGAATAAGTTCTCATTTTAATTTCGATTTGCGTAAGAATATTTACCAGAAAGTTTAAACGTTAGAGATTGAAACATTTTGACTTTAAATAAACTATGTGTCAAGGATTTTTGGCCAAACACCCTTATAAGTGTGGAAGTAAAAGAAAGGTAAGTTGTCTACAAGAAAAAGATTTTAGTTCTGTAAATTTTAACAAAGATTCGGTATAGAATATATTAATAATTAAGTAAATAAGTACTTGTTAGGAATAATTATACGTTTGAAAATTATGCTCTAAACTGTTCTTATTCTTTTGTATTAAAGAACGTTGCATTTGAATGTATAGATGCTTTTTAAGAATGCTGTGTTTGAATTCATTTTGTAAATTTTACTACTTCTGTTGGGCTAGCCAGGCAAGGAATAGTTAGAATGGCAGGTAAGTCAGTTATTTCAAATTTACAATTTGCTGTAATGTGTCGTAGCACATTTTTAGCGCCTACTCCAAAGGAAGAGTGAACACAGCAATATGTATAATATATATATATATATATATATATATATATATATTAACGTGGACTCTGGGACACTCGAGCCTTTTCTTAAAAACCATTCAAGCCCCACGAACTGGGCCAACATAAAATTTTCAAAAAATTAAAAAAATTTTCTTACCCTTTATTTTGGACGCCTTCGTATTTTTCTGCTCATCCTGGCTAGCTCAGCAATCGACCCCTTCTAGAATGCCTACCATTTTAAGTACATACCTCTCTCACACACACACACACACCATCAAATAGAATTACCAAAATATTACAACAACCATAAAACCTTTTATTTACGCATATTAACAAATAAAATATTTACACCTTGGTACAGACGGTTTGTTACAATTGTTACCAGGTCAATTATTAAATGCTTTACAGTTCTTGGTTTTTTGATATATTTTAACAAATTCTACATGATACGAGTAGATGGGCGCCACATGCAACCCTAGTTTAACTCTATTCTGGTCTATTGTGAGCTCATTATAACCCCGTTTTTGTAAATGCTTTTTAAATCTTGCATTTTATTGAAAACAAAATTTAAAGACCCATTTACTCCTTACAACAACAATTTATAGCATGAATAAACCTTTATATCATCAATAAACCCTTTTTTAATAATCAAAATTAATTGTCCTGCACATGTACCTTTTTAAACAAGTTCTATGGTAATAAATACGCCACCAATAAATCAAACACACAAACACAAAAATATCAACACAAATGTTTATACAAAAACAGAAATTTAAAGTTCGATACCTGGAGTCACCTTCATTCCTCGTCACCGCTGAAGATGGTTACCAGAAACCCTCGTCGTTGTGTCCATCTACTACAATGATGCCTGGATCCACACATCACCACCATCCAAATCTCTGTTACCACTACTGTTCTTCTTCCCAGATATTAGCTTTGTCCTAAACGTAACATTCCATACCAAATATTTCATGCATACAAATTACGCTTTCAGCTTCGCTTACCCCAAATATCATCCTTTCATTTAATAGATTTGTTGTAGTAACGGCATCTTTTATCTAAACAAGCACCAACTCGTGCAATATCACATTTATAACATGCGGTACGCTACTACAGCTTTCATAATTTCTAAACAGGATGTTATATGCAACTTTACTAAACACACAATAATTGATAACCGTAAGAGCATTTACTACTATTATGTTGTAGATCTAAACACGTATTCAGATCTAAATTGAAAGAGAGCTTTAATATCTTTGTTCGTGTATTTATATCATTTTTAAAAACCCCCTAGTGGAACCTGTTTCACTTGAAGAGCTAATTTTCAAAACTGCTTCCTAAAATTTTGAACGTAACGAACACTGACTTCTCAAAAATCCCACCTTCGTCGTGCTGTTACATAGAATTTTGTTTACTACCGTGACGGACACGCTCTTCCTAAAAACTGCTGGCCATCAACCAATGATATAATTTTCCCTAGTCACAACGCTCTACCTATCAGTTATCCATCTCCGTTCTACTCATATTTGTTGTCTCCTTTAGAACCCCTCTTAATTTACAGAAAATCGATATTGTATCGGGCCTTCACAATTACCCGTGTATCTCGTACGTGAGTTGTATCCAACGCTTTATTTATACGTTTCTCTGTTTGTTTTATATTATCGATTGTTTATTCCACTCACTCTTCAAGGCATTTGATATTTAAAGCAGTTGGTCAAATCGACCGTTGCAAACAATTTCATAGGAATTCTATCTTAACGTTTATTTAAGTTCCCTGAACGTGACATTTAATGAGCAGGTGTTTCTTGAAACAACCGACCGTTTAAAATAACAATTCTCGGTTTCTTCTCTTCTTAGTATTCGTATAAACAAACGTTGGTTTTTAAAATGGAAACATTTTCGTTTAAAATTATTGATTTTCTATTCATGCGCGCTCCCCTTTTTGCTTCCATGCGTTTGATTAAATTATTATAATTTTTTATGTGTATCCTTGAGCTTTTATGTACTCTCAAGCTTTTTTCCCTTAAGTAATTTTAATATTCCAATTTAAATATCGAAAAATACCTTAATACCCGTCCGTTTTCACTATATAAATTAATTCATTTGGCGCGTAAATAATTTGCTCCTATTTCTATATACACGGTTGCTAAAATTTTATTGTCTACACCTATTTAACCCCTAAATCCACAACAATATACATATATATTGATGCAATAAGGGGTCGTGAGAGGTCATTGAAACCCAAATTCTACAAATAAATATCACCAAGATATAAAAGGATCCGGAAAAATAAGAAGTTTCCGTAAATTCATGGTTAGGCCCTGTATAGTACAAGCGTACTTTTATTCATTGATGTACATGCAAAAAATTCAATTGCACGTGTAAAATAACCACCCTGTATAATATAAGCGTAATGTAAATAAATAACAAATAACGTAAGCTGTATATGTAAAAGTAAATAATTTTAAGATACCTTAAAAACGCATTTAATGCAAACGCAATTCGATCATTTTAAAATAAATTTAAAGCAATTTATTTTCACTTATTAATTAGCCTTTGTGTAGCATAAACCCATTGTAAATAAAAACATGTTCCTAAAAAGTAGAGAGGAATTGGATAAAAATACGCCAATTTCGTAAATACCTCAATAATAAATAAATGTTTTTTCCGAAAAGTGGACCGATCATTGCAAAAACCCGTAAAATCCATAGAATAACTGATAAAGATTATTTATTACCTTTTGCAATTACTGGATTAGTATGCTACGCCACAATAACCTTGGGTGTTAAACAAAGACGAGCAACAAACGTCAATAATAACTGGAAAGAGATAACGAGGTAATAAAACGCGACAATTTAGAACGTTAATTAGGATTTCCCAAAATATTACGTCTGATAAGCCTATTGGAAACGAAATCGCGCAAATTCTACTACATTCTAGAAATAGATAATTTTGTATATATAAGCAAGCGTTTATTAAATAAATCCAGTCATAAATTCAATCCCGAAATGTTATTTTGATTTAAGTCGCGAGCTATTGCTTTACGAAGATGATATTTGAAGTATGCAGTAAGCATACGTTAATTTAATAATTATGATGATACAATGGATAAAGAAGTTAAGTTTTAAACGTAAAAATGGAAATTATTAAATACAATGAAGAAGGAAAATTCTTCAATATAACGCTATTTTAAACATTCTATTAAATAATTGAAAGGAAAATTTAAGCAAAACTGGCTGTTTGAAACGAGGAAGGGACCAATTTAAAATAAGAAGATATTTAATTACCCACTGGAGGTGCGCTTTTGTGGATTCTGCAAGTATTACCTTTAGATTTATTTTAACTGATATTGGAGTATTTGCCATTTAATTTAAAGTGGAATAATAAGTGTTAATCATATGATTTTTTGTGGGGATTTTTACCAGGAAAGTTTGTGTTCAGAGTTCGAAACACGCTGACCTTTTAACAGATTATCTATCAAGGATATTTTTGGCCAAAACAAACCTTACAAGCTGAAAAATTATAACTAGGTAAGTTAACCACAACGGAAGAAATTTAGTTCTGTAAATTTAAAATAAGGTAGGAAATATTTTTATAATTAAGTAAATAAGCACTTCTTAGAAATAATTTTATGTTTGAAAGAAACGATGCTGTAAATGTTCTATATGCTTTCGTATAAGAAAAAGTTTTTCATCCCGTATAAATGCTTTGTGATATGGCTGTGTTTGATTTCATTTTAAAAATTTCAACAATTCCGTTGAGCTAGCCTGAAAGGAAAGTAAGTGAATAATTTCGAAATTTTACAATTTACTGTATCTGCATCGTAGCATTCTTTTAGCGGCGCATCAAAGCGAAGCGTTGTCGCAGTATGCTTTTCGCGACGCTCCCAAAGAGCGGCGTAGTCACAACACTCTTTCGGCGGCGCCTCAACGTGCAGCCATTTTTATGTCACCCTTTTAGTGACGCTCCAACACGGGGCGTACCACTTTAATATATATGAAATGATTGACATAAATGCTAAACGTAATTAAAAGTTAGGTTGATGGATTTTGGTGTACACGGTTCAGATTTGTAAATTTTTTAATTGTTGTCTTCGGCCTCACTGGCGTAATTGGAAAACGCATGGTCCGTGAAAGATTAAGATACAGGTTTGACTTCCGTCCAAGACCTTATTCAATTACTAGCTCGATTTGAAATGATCATTTGGGCTTTGCATATAAAGTTTAAGATTGATAATATAAGGTTCAGGACAGGATTCGAACATGTAACTTAGGTTTTCGCAACCCATGCGTTTTCCGATTACGCGACCGAGACGGGTAATGACAATTAGAAAATTACACAAATCTAAATCATGTACACAACCAAATATCAAAATTTTTGACTTATGTCAGATACGGATAGGAGGTGACGCTCTAAATTACGGCTGATGATAACTATTTAATATACATATTGAATAATTGCACCAGGCAGTTCAGTTCATTTACATTTCCAATGCTCCACCTGTAGGTACTACATTGGTCAGGAGGCGAGTTTTTTGTTGCCTGGAAATTTAGAATTTTGCCTAACCCTTGCCGTTCCAGGCAAGGTAGGGATCTTTAACGTGCGTGACAACACTCACACACGGGACCTCCATTTAACCTCTCATCCGAACGAGGGCGTAATATTTGTGAAAAATGCTCACATGCCATTTTTCAATCAGTCGGCCGTGTCGGGATTTGAAATTAAAATTGCACCAGGCAAGTGGATTAACTCTAAAGTATTAGCTAATAACATGAAATAATAACTTTAGACTTCTATGCAAAGCCCAAATGATTATTTCAGATTGAGCTACTATTAAAAGATGGAAAATATAAGGTTCCGAACGGGATTCATACATGTATCTTAAGCTTTCGCGGTTCATGCGTTTACCAATTACGCCACGGAGACGGGTACCACAACAATTAGAAAATTACACACATCTATATCCTGTACACAACTATATATCAACCTAATATTCAATTACGTTTCACATGTTTGTCATTCGTGTCTGAAAGTGTAAGTTTTGATATAGACGTGAAGTGACGCTCCAAAGTATGGCTGATGCAAACTATTGAATATATATATTGGATAATTGCAAATGGCAGGTTGATCTATACTCGAGTATTAGTTAATAAGGTGAAATAAAAATCTTGACTTTTAGGCAAAGGCCAAATGATCATTTTAAATAGAGCTAGTAATTGAATGATGAGAAATATAAGGTTTCGAACGGGATTTGTACCCGTATCTTAGACGTTCGCGTTTTATTTGACCAGTCAGACTATCCAAACAAGTCGGAGGTGTACGCAGAGTTCTATATTAAAAACTCTTCGGTAATATGCAGCTATACATAGCTGATCGACCATGTTCACGTGGAGACTTTGCAATACAATTGCTTACTCGCTACGCTTCAAAAATGCAAATTTTCTTTAAGCATCGGTAGGCAATTGTTCTTAAATTGAATAAACCAGTTGTCGTCATGTTTTGTATATAAAAACGAATACATGAAATTACTATTTAATTATAGAACCTGGTGGCGCCTTTCAACTCGTAGCGTCTTCGGGTGTCATCCAACTTGCCCTTATGTATGGTGCGCGCTTGCTAACATTGTTTACATTAACAATAAGTGGTCCGTGCAGGATGTTCATAACAATATAGTTGAATGTTGTATATATGACAAAAAATAACAAAAATGCCATGCCGATACACTTTAACAAGTTGAATAAGAAAACTATTCGTATTAGATTCTTCAGAGTCTACATTCTTGTATAGTGGTCAAATAAACTTTCTAATTTGTTGATTGTGCGAGTTTTAACTTCATATGCTATACATCACCACTTTGAACGCTATGGGAAGCCTAGCCCTTCAGATATCACAAATTATGATTACTTTTAATGTCTTTTAATTAACGCACTTAAATTTCAAAGGTTATCATGTAAGGCTACTGGTTTCTACTACGTTAATACTGCCTTGTCTGCTGTCTATGCACTTAATATTTCCTCAGTTCCTGAAAGCTTTTATACTTTGGCTCTTTATACCTAACCACAATATCGACATGGTGTCTGTCGTCTTGAGTGTCGGTCACTAAAATTGGGTCACAGGCTTTTCCACTTGTCTTAATCTTAACCTATATTACGGCGTTATTAGAACGGTCTAAACCACTAGCCTTTAATAGATGCAAGAACGTTTAAAAGCATGCAACCATGTTCGACGGTGTAGTGTTGTATGTCTGTAATTCTTTTTTGGTGTAATTCTTTCAGATTCATTATAAGTTCGTTGAAATAAGCTATCAGTAGATTATATAATATAAGTAATTAGCATTTTATAAATAGAACATTTACTAAATGGAGGGTAATTCCATTTGAAGAAAACTATTTGATATGGAGGATTTTCAGCAATTTACATGCTATTTATCAACTATAAATTAAAAAAATTCAAAGCTTAGTCTACTTAATTGTAGTAGTAGAGGTTTATTGAAATTTCAGCTTTTAATAATCATTTCAGCTATTTATCCAGTTGTGGTTTTATATTTAGAAACGTGGAAGGAACGTCAGTAGATAAGTTATAGGCGTATGAGAGTAAACAACTAGTTTCTTATATGTATTCTCGCATAAGAGGATATAGACAATTTTTTAGACATAAACGTCACTTGACTCCTACATTAAAAAATCACCTGACGGACGGTCGTCATATTGAATGTACTAGGTGGTCGACATGTTAGACGCACTAGGTGGCTAACAAGTCGCCAATGAGGTATAATTTTTTAATGTAGAATTAAAGTGCTGCAGATGACATTTGTATCTGTTTGTTTTTGGCCTTTTTGTTATAAGAAGGTATACCTATAGAAACCGCTTTTTTGCTCTCTTATACCATAGATTATCTACGTACCTTTCCAGTTGCTTGTGGAGAGTCTATAAAATAAAGACAAAAGCTTTTAAAATAGAAACGGATCGTCCAGTGCTAATATGCAAGGAAAATAAATCGTATGCGATTATTTACTTTTACTTATAAAATTCCATATTCTGGATAACCATTCTTTGTATAACTAAATAAAGTAGTACTAACTTTGAAGTAAATCGGAAAAGGTATACCTTTATTAGACCATTCGTTTTTGACTTATAATTTTCCATATCATGTACTATTTCTTATTAAAACAATTTCCTTCACTATCAATTCAAAAAAAACAACCTTGAAAATAATTTTACTGGTACGTATCTATCCTATTTATTAATTATTACTATATTTGTCCAAACACAAGGTATTTGTTGCAAAGTGTTAGATATGCTTTAGCAAACGTCTAACACTTTTTAAATTAATTTTCAGCCAATATATGTAAACAAAAACATTTTACATACTTTTAGCAAAACCCGCGTGTCAATATATTTGTGTCAATAGTTCAACATTAATGCATTTTATAGTTGTCCAAATATATTTGTTTATTACAATGTTGTATGTTGATTAGAATACAATAAAAATAATGTTTCTAAACAGAATAAAACACTGTGGCTTTAATCAAATGTTTAGGGACGCATTAGAAACAAGCTCAAAATAGGATTTAAGCGCAAATTCAAACAAAAGTACGTTACTTAAAGCACTGCAAATAATTTTCAAAAATACTCTATTCTATAACATTTAAGAAACAACTTCGATAAATTATTATTGATAGTGGGTTTTTGTTTTAAAAAGATGTGTATTCAGTGCGAGAGTAATCATTTCACATACAAACAAATGTTTAATATATACAATTATTTCTTGCCATTTTGTTGGTGTAGGCGTGTATCAAATAGTTATATACCTGTTCTGCGAGTAAATCATCAGGTTTAGCGTTCCAGTAAAATTGCTTCGACCTAGCAAAACCTTCGTATTCCAATAGTCAAATCTAACCAGACGCACTGTCGGGTTACTCATAACAGCATCCTCCAGCTCATTCAACATGTCGTTCCATTTACAAAGGCAGTGTAATTCTTGTGATCTGACGTACAGGCAATCCCCTGTTGCATCAAGCTTCAAAAGATATAGCCCTTAAAAGAACTTCTACTATATGTCGAACCGAGTTCTCAGACCCCCAGCGTTCTTACGCAAGCTTCATTACGTTCCAATGATTTACGAGGATTACATTAAGTTATATTTAAACGAACCCCAGAACACCATATGGACACACAATGTTACTGCATAATTTTCGAACAGTCAACTTATTACGTCGAAACTATGTGATTCCACCATTTCCTCGAACGATTCTAGTCATCAGCTAATCATTGAGTATATTGCTTCATAAACTGTATGTAGATGCATATACTCAACTTTACGTAACAAACTGCGATGCCTTCAACACAATGTTTAAATTAATTTTAGTTATCTAAATTTATATGTCTGTTCTATATATATATATATATATATATATATATATATATATATATATATATAGAATGCTGTGTAATTTCAAAAATCCGGGAACTACGCTTTTCGAATCGAGCCCCACGAATTGGGCGTCATGTATGCTGTGAAACTTCCTAAATTAACTGGTCCGTCGACTTTTTTCTGTTCATCGCCTCGGCTGCTCCCCTTCCTAAACCTTCATCCTCAATCATAAAAAAAACAAACACACTCCTACCACAAACATCAATGTTAACTCTATTTACATCAATATTCACAATACATTAAAATTTCAAAATTAAAAATTCAGCATAAATTTCAGTATCAGAAAATTTCAAGATTTAAATTTGTTATCATTTTAATGTGCATCCAAAATTAAAGTCCTTGTAGGATGCCTCCTTATTAATATAACAATATATGCAGGCCTGAGTCTGAGTACAAAGGGAGCATCTACCACCCCTTTACGTTAATTAACCAGGTTCGTCTAATTGAGCTCAAAGACATACCCAAATTTTCATCATAATCCATAAATACTAAATACTCCTTTCGACTTAAACAAGAAAATTTCACCTTAAAATTAAAAATTTGTTGTTAGTACAACTTCATTACTGTCCATTTTAAGTAAATAAATTATAAAGTTATTCAACACACACGAAAACATCAAAGTTCAAACAAAATAGTATAATTTACCTGAAGGTTACTGCACTCGTAGCTTCAATGTACATCGTCCCTTTTGTTAATCACACCATTCCAACTGGGTTATATTTACGGCTTCTGATTCTCAACGCTTTTAAAATTTTCTCCACCACCATTCATCTAAAGTTGTTTCAGGGCTTTTCCGGAACTCATCTGTGTATATCTGAACCTGTGTTTTGTGGATCCAGACACGTTTATAAACCATTTAATTATTAACACCCCCGAAAAATAGCAAAAAAATTCATACTTCTTTCACCAATATACGCCAAAACTGCCTACTTTTGTGTATTCATTTGTCGTTGCAGATTTGACTAATTGGTACAGTGATACTAACTTTATTACCTTGTATCTTCTTTTCTAAGTGCACTAAAGTACATTCATTGTAGCACGTAAAGAACAAACTGTTTTTAAATCACCAAAATATACGAGCAAACTGTTTAAATTATTTAATCAAAGTCGGAAAACTAAAAAGCACTGTTTAACGCATTGAATCAATTCGAAAATCTAAGAGAGCTTATTCATATTAACCTGGGTATATATAGAAGTTAGCCCGTCTGTCGGTCTTGTCCCCAAAACGGACAATTCTTCAGAATTTCGCATGCTAGGTTCCCATTCCGCAGCCCGGCATGCGATTTTTACGAAATTTGCACTCACATCGGTTAAATCTCAGAAATTTCGACACGGCTCGCAACGTCTGGAAATAACTAATTAATTTTTATACAGAAATGTTATTTCTACCTCTCAAGTTTGCCTCTTATTTTCAACCAATCGCAACCCAGTGACGTTGCTCCACTCACGCCTTTTACTATATGTGTCTCGGTCTTGCGCATATTATCTGTCTCTATCTACCCTTTTCTTATTGGTGCAAATTGATATTCTTTATTATCGATTATTTCAGTCCATGTGGACTGTGAAATAACCCACCTTTAGCATTTCCAGTAACTATTAAGCTACGGTTTCTCCAAGATTCTCTGTAACCATTTGTTATCTGCCAAATTTACGCAGAATGAGCCTTTTAAAAATACGCAGGTGTTCAAACATAATACTTCTAAATAACACTTCTACGATTTGCATTTTATTGGGTTTTTACAAGTTTTTATAGATATTATATGTTACTAATGGTTCAATTAACTCCAATTAAAATAATACCCTTTAATTTTTAGTGACTCCTAATCAAATATTAATTATTATCTGTACATTTTGTTTAATACCGGTTACTTAAATTGAGTTAATTAATATAAATTTTGCAAGTAATTTCCATTTGTTTCTTTACTCGGAATAATTATATTACACGTGGAGCATTTTAATACTGCTTCTTTTTATATAAAGCGTCTTGTAAATGATTTAAATCTCTTATTTTTAATGAAACGAATGTATTTTTATGCTTCATGGTTTTTTTTATAACGCGTACCTTTTCCCAAAGCTTCTACACGGTGATTAAAATTATTTGATGTGATTATTTAATGTTCTATCCTGGTCTAAATATGAGTATTTTCCCCCTATTTGAATACAAATAATCCCACTTATTCGAATTCAAATATAAAACATTGAAATCGCAAACAAAATTTACAAAAAAAATTGCCTATCTCTCTCTACCCTTATCTATCTATCTTACCTAACTTATATCCAATCCAAAAAAAAAAAATTTTTACACCTATCCTATATCCCTATCCTATTCCTAACTCTCACCTAATTTTATAAACTGAAATTATCCCTAACTTCATCCTACTTATCCATCTAATCCTATATACATCCTATATACCTATCCTATTCCTAACTTTTAACTAATCTTCACTATACTTCACTTCCCCCTAACTAATCCTATATACCCATCCTACTCTTACTCTATTCCTAACTCTCCACTAATCTTATATGAAATATCTATACTTAACCTATCTTATTTTCTTCCTACATTTCCTCTTTTTCTTCTCATCCTATACCTATTTCTACTTATCTCCCATATTTATCCTATACCTAGCTTTATTTTCTATACACACCTACTTCTACTCTTTTATATACACCTATATCTACTCTCTATTCTATTTCTATACTAAAATTCACCTATCTCTATCCTTTGTTCATTAAGTTATTTAAATCTAACTCTCTTCTTGACCCTCCAAGTCTTTCTTCTCACCAACCTAATACTCTTCATCCCTATTTTTCCTCCTTTTATATCTATACTTATCCTCCCTATTATCTCACATACAATAAACTTATCATCCCTATTATCCTGACTCTTAAATACTGCTTCTTCTTCAGTCCCTACACTTGTCTGTTTCTCATTTATTATTGTTTCTCTTTCTGCCGACAAACCAAACGATACTACTTTACAATTCTCGATTTTTCTCTTTACGGAAAATCCTATGTACCTTCTAGAATTCTTGTATAATGGAATCAGCCAGAATGAATTCCTTAAATCTACTTTATTAAAAACAAACTTGCCACTTAACCTCGTCAAAAGTGTGTCCATGGATGGTGGACAATGGAATTGCGGTTTGGTCCGTTGATTAATTTTTCGTGCATCTTTAATTAATTCTGCCTTCACCTGCTCCCGATATGCTGCTGTTGCTTCTACCCCCACTAATTCTGCATGTTTTTGTACTAAAGCTTGAACCTCTACTCTCCTATCCTCTGGACATCTTATTGTGTTGATCTGTTTACCTTCATCATCCTCTACCTCTACTACATTAATACTCAACCCCGTGTCATCCTCTGTGACTTCATAACTGCCCTTCCATGGCACTACCCTATCCTTAATCCTTATTGCCTTCCTTTCCATATCTATCAAAACCCCTAACTGCATCATACAGTCAACACCTAAAATGCTCTGAAACTTCAGTCCAGGTACAATTACAAACTCCTGTTCACAGCTTAAACCTCCTATATCTATCCTAAGCACCACAACACTATTTACTACAGCAAACTTCTTTTTATTTGGAGCTACTAAATGGCTACGCTTTATAGGCATAATTCTATCACAAACCTTATCCCTAATTTTGCTGACGAATTCCTCCGATATTAAACTCGCCTCTGCCCCTGTATCAAGTAATACTTCTACATTATTCTCAAAAATTTCTATATTAATAATTGGCAAACACAATTTTTCCTCTGTTTCTGGCTCTACTTCCTCCTCAATTTTGAAAAATTCACGTGGATGTTCATATACATTTACACTGAAATCTAGTGGTCTGTCGCGTTCTAAAAATCCTGTCCAGGTCTGTTTTCCCTACTTGGTCCTGGTCTAGCCGTCACCTCAGCGTATGTCCTAGGCGTTTCCACTCGTTCCGTGTCTGTATTGGCAATCCCCCTCATGTCCGGTGAACTATTCCTTCTGGTAGGTTCCGGTCTCGGTGCAGGTCCCCTTCCTAAACTATTACTTCTAACGTATGGTCGTCTCTGTTCCCAATTCTGTCGCTGGTATCCGTAACTATTCCCCTTCTAGCATAGTTGTCCCGTCTATTGTCAAACCTAACTGTGTTGATCTGTCTTTCCCTATTATCCCGAGGTCGTCTACTACTTACGTCGTCGTACCTCTGCAGGTATTCTAAAAACATTTCTCTGTCCACTATGTTCTGTAGTGCTACGTGTTGTCTTACTTCTACCTCAAAGTGTCGTGATAAATACTTGATAATTTGTCGGTCCGTCAGTGGTGGGTTCAGTTGCTTTGCTATGCTATACTTGCGTATAGCATATTGCTCCCTACTTCCTGAAAATTCTCCTTAAATTTCCTGTGATTAAGTCGTCTCGTACCTGGTCTTGTCTGTGTCACTCCAGTAGTGCTTTAAAAACCTGTGTTCAAAGTCCGTGTAGGTGTCTATGTCCTGTCCTACTAAATTGTACCATGCTTCCGCGTTGTCCTTTAATAAAGCCTTTATCGTATTCAGTTTAGTCTGTTCGTCAAATAAATTTCCCACTAGATTTCTTACACTATTAATAAAAATTTGTGGATTTACCCTATTATCGCCATAAAACTTCATGTGTTGGTCCAATGATCCTCCACCTGTATAAAATCTGGGACCATCCCCCGTTAAACTTGACATGTTATATTTGATACTACTAACTTCGCGTTCTACCCTGCCTAACTGATCCCTACATGAGTCCGTCACTTCAGTCATTTTTATATTAATCTCTTCTTCACAGAAAATGCGTACTTCGGATCTTAAATTTCCCATTTCCTGTCGAAGACCTGTAATATCACGCTCATTTTTATCAACCCTATTTTCTACTTCCCCCAGTTTCACGGTGAGACTATTTTTAAACTCTGTAAATTCTTGAGTCGATTGCTCAATTTTCCCGCTTATCTGCTCTAATTTTCGGTTGGACTCCTCCCTAGCTCTATTAGCTTCATCGTTCATTCTCTCTAGCATTCTCATTATCATCTCGTTTCCTTGATCCCCTGATTCCGTCCTCGACTGATCTCTATTGCCTCCAGCTTCTTCCATTTTTGAATTTTTCCCACACAATGCACTATCGTCACTTCCAATTTCCACTCCTTGACTCCTTAACCACTCTTTTCTCTGCATACGTTCTAATCACTCTCACACACTCTAAAATACTCCTAAATTTATACACACACAGAAACTCTCTCTCTCTCTCAGATCGCCAGTTTCCTGGAATAAAATCACAAAAATTTTATTTGGAACTCGAGCCTCACTTTTGGTTCGCCAAGAATGCTGTGAATCCACCAAAATCCAGGAACTACGCTTTTCGAATCAAACCCCACGAATTGGGCGTCATGTATGCTGTGAAACTTCCTAAATTAACTGGTCCGTCGACTTTCTTCTGTTCATCGCCTCGGCTGCTCCCCTTCCTAAACCTTCATCCTCAATCATAAAAAAAAAAAAACACATTCCTACCACAAACATTTACATCAATATTCACAATACATTAAAATTTCAAAATTAAAAATTCAGCATAAATTTCAGTATCAGAAAATTTCAAGATTTAAATTTGTTATCATTTTAATGTGCATCCAAAATTAAAGTCCTTGTAGGATGCCTACTAATTAATATAACAATATATGCAGACCTGAGTCTGAGTACAAAGGGAGCATCTACCACCCTTTTACGTTAATTAACCAGGTTCGTCTAATTGAGCTCAAAGACATACCCAAATTTTCATCATAATCCATAAATACTAAATACTCCTTTCGACTTAAACAAGAAAATTTCACCTTAAAATTAAAAATTTGTTGTTAGTACAACTTCATTACTGTCCATTTTAAGTAAATAAATTATAAAGTTATTCAACACACACGAAAACATCAAAGTTCAAACAAAATAGTATAATTTACCTGAAGGTTACTGCACTCGTAGCTTCAATGTACATCGTCCCTTTGTTAATCACACCATTCCAACTGGGTTATATTTACGGCTTCTGATTCTCAACGCTTTTAAAATTTTCTCCACCACCATTCATCTAAAGTTGTTTCAGGGCTTTTCCGGAACTCATCTGTGTATATCTGAACCTTGTTTTGTGGATCCAGACACGTTTATGAACCATTTAATTATTAACACCCCCGAAAAATAGCAACGAAATTCATACTTCTTTCACCAATATACGCCAAAACTGCCTACTTTTGTGTATTCATTTGTCGTTGCAGATTTGACTAATTGGTACAGTGATACTAACTTTATTACCTTGTATCTTCTTTTCTAAGTGCACTAAAGTACATTCATTGTAGCACGTAAAGAACAAACTGTTTTTAAATCACCAAAATATACGAGCAAACTGTTTAAATTATTCTATCAAACTCGGAAAACTAAAAGCACTGTTTAACGCATTGAATCAAGTCGAAAATCTAAGAGAGCTTGTTCATATTAACCTGGGTATATATAGCGGTTAGCCTGTCTGTCGGTCTTGTCCCCAAAACGGACAATTCTTCAGAATTTCGCATGCTAGGTTCCCATTCCGCAGCCCGGCATGCGATTTTACGAAATTTGCACTCGCATCAGTTAAATCTCAGAAATTTCGACACGGCTCGCAACGTCTGGAAATAACTAATTCATTTTATACAGAAATGTTATTTCTACCTCTCAAGTTTGCCTCTTATTTTCAACCAATCGCAACCCAGTGACGTTGCTCCACTCACGCCTTTTACTATATGTGTCTCGGTCTTGCGCATATTATCTGTCTCTATCTACCCTGTTCTTATTGGTGCAAATTGATATTCTTTATTATCGATTATTTCAGTCCATGTGGACTGTGAAATAACCCACCTTTAGCATTTCCAGTAACTATTAAGCTACGGTTTCTCCAAGATTCTCTGTAACCATTTGTTATCTGCCAAATTTACGCAGAATGAGCCTTTTAAAAATACGCAGGTGTTCAAACATAATACTTCTAAATAACACTTCTACGATTTGCATTTTATTGGGTTTTTACAAGTTTTTATAGATATTATATGTTACTAATGGTTCAATTAACTCCAATTAAAATAATACCCTTTAATTTTTAGTGACTCCTAATCAAATATTAATTATTATCTGTACATTTTGTTTAATACCGGTTACTTAAATTGAGTTAATTAATATAAATTTTGCACGTAATTTCCATTTGTTTCTTTACTCGGAATAATTATATTACACGTGGAGCATTTTAATACTGCTTCTTTTTATATAAAGCGTCTTGTAAATGATTTAAATCTCTTATTTTTAATGAAACGAATGAATTTTTATGCTTCACGGTTTTTTTTATAACGCGTACCTTTTCCCAAAGCTTTTACACGGTGATTAAAATTATTTGATGTGATTATTTAATTTTCTACCCTGGTCTAAATATGAGTAATATATATACAGGGTGTCCCAAATTGAGTAGGATAGCATGGGTATCTTTCTTATTATTAATGATAGAGATCTGCTTAAATGGGAAAAGTTGTGTCATTTGGATAGCTGATTTAAATTCCGCATAGATACATTCTAAATTCCAAACGGTTTAGAAATTATTTAAAAAAAACTGAAAACTGCCAATTTCTTCGAAGTCGAATATTTTTGTTGTAATAAAAAATACGAAAAAATGTTTCTTATAAAAGTTACTTAGTTCAATTGTGTGCACTTAAAAGTGATATTAAAATTAAATTCAAGATGGCGGTTATCGCGATATTAGCATCAACTTTCATATTTTAAATGGATGCCATATTGGATTTTTAGATGGCTAGATAGCATATTTTTTTCTCTTTTCAACGATGTATTACAACATATGTTTAAATAAAAAAATTTACTGAAAATGATAATTTTAATTTTTTTATCAAGTAGGCATCATCAGATTTCTCTTAAACAAATGAAATTATAACAACCTGTCATGTTGATTTAGTGTATCTGTTGTACTAATAATTGGCATTTGTGTATTCTCTTTCCCAGTTATAAGTTGTGATATACTTATTCTATAAAATATTCAGATGGCAAATTTTTCAACAAGCGAACATCATATGTTTTGTACATACATAAAATGTAATAAGAACAGTCGCCTTGCTGCCGAAACATACTTAACAAACTTTCCCGAAAAAAGACAGCAAAACATTAAAATCTTTCAAAGATTGGACACAAATATGCAGCAGTATGGATGTTTAAAAAAACCTACTCGAAACATAAATGGAGACATTGCAGATGAGGTGTTGATACTGGCCTGTGTGGAAGCTAATCCAAACATTTCAACACGGGAAATAGAAACCCAAGTAAACGTATCCAAGTCCCAAGCATCAAGAATTTTAAAAAAGCCTAAATATCACCCTTACAGATTTCACATTGCTCAAAACTTACAACCAAACGACTATCTCCGCAGATCAACATTTTGCAGATGGTTTATCAATCAAGTTAGGGAGAATGATGATTTTATCAATCGCATTTTGTGGACCAATGAGTCTTATTTTTCTAACTGTGGAAAATTTAATCGTCATAATGAACACTATTGGGCACAGGAAAACCCACGCATAACAGTTCCACGCCGCAATCAAATTCGATTTGGATGTAATGTTTTTTGTGGTATATTGGGAAACCGTTTACTTGGTCCTATAATATTCGATGGAACCTTAACCTCTCAACGTTATTTGGAAATGCTTCAAACATCTTTAGAAGATTTATTAGACGACCTACCTTTGGCACAAAATAATCAAATTTGGTATCAACAAGATGGCGCACCTCCACACAACCCTAACAACCCTAGAGATATTATCACCTACTTAAGTAACCGTTTGATGGCAGGGTAATCATGACCCACACACCTGTAAAATGGCCGCCTAGATCAGCAGACTTAATACCCCTGGATTTGTATTTATGGGGCACTTTAAAAGATAATGTATATGGAAGTAATTTCCAGTACAATAATGTAGATGAACTACGGGAAGCGGTTATGCAGGCAATAAACGATCTTAATGGGAATACATTACGACGCGTAACAAAAAGTGTTCTAAAACGTTGCCGATTGTGTTTAAATAATAACGGTCAACATTTTGAACAATTGCTGTGATTTATTAGTTGGTGTTTAATGTTATTCTAATGTTTTTTTTCGTTTAATTTGTTTTAAAACTGATTTGTGATGATGCCTACTTGATAAAAAAATTAAAATTATTATTTTCAGTAAATTTTTTCATTTAAACATATGTTGTAATACATCGTTGAAAAGAGAAAAAAATATGCTATTTAACCATCTACAAATTCAATATGGCGTCCATTTAAAATATGAAAGTTGATGCTAATATCTCGATAACCGCCATCTGGAATTTAATTTTAATATCACTTTTAAGTGCACACAATTGAACTAAGTAACTTTTAGAAGAAACATTTTTTCGTATCTTTTATTATAACAAAAATATTCGACTTCGAAAAAATTGGCAGTTTTCAGTTTTTTTAAAATAATTTCTAAACCGTTTGGAATTTCAAATGTATCTATGCGGAATTTAAATCAGCTATCCAAATGACACAACTTTGCGCATTTAAGCAGATCTCTATCATTAATAATAAGAAAGATACCCGTGCTATCCTACTCAATTTGGGACACCCTGTATATATATATATATATACATATATTTATATATATATATATATATATATATATTAGATAATTGCACAGGGCAAGTAGATTAATACAGTAGTAGTTAATAAAATGAAATAATAAATTAGACTTTTATGCAAAGACCAAATGATCATTTCAATTCGAGCTAGTAATTGAAAAATGGATCATATAAGTTACGGATAGAATTCGAAACGTATCTTAGGCTTTCGTAAACCATGCGTCTTCCAATTACGCAAAAGCTAGGACACAAGTTCAAATCCTGTCCGGAACCTTATATTTTTCGTGCTTTAGTTACTAGTTCTATTTGATATGATCATTTGTCTTTGCATAAAAGTCTAAGTTATTATTTCATCTTATTAACTAATACTTTATTATTAATCAACTTGCAATATGAAGTTATCTAATATGCATATTTGATAGTTGGCATCAGACGTAATTTTGAGCGTCGCCCCATGTCTATTTCTAACATAAGTCAAAAACTTGACAACGGCAGATATTATTGACAAAAATATCAAACGCAATTAAAAGTTAGGCTGATATATGGTTGTATATATGATTTAGCTTTGTGTAATTTTCCAATTGTAGTTACCCGTCCCGGTGCCATAATTGGAAAACTCATAAGCCGCAAAAGCCTAAGGTACAGGTTCGGATCTTGTACGCGACCTTATAGTTCCATCTTTCAATTACTACTTGACACCATCAGACACGATTGACGAAAATGCTAAACGCAACTAAAGGCTAGGTTGATGTATAGTTGTATACATGATTTAGGTTTCTGTAATTTTCCAAATGTCGTAACCCGTCTCGGGGGCATAATTGGAAAACGCATGAAATGCGAACGTTTAAGATACTGGTACGAATCCCGCTCGGTACCATATATTTTCCATTATTCAATTAAAAGCTCCTTTTGAAATGATTATTTGGGTTTTTCATAAGGTCTAAGTTATTATTTCATATTATTAACTAATATTCTAGTATAGATCAACTTGCCATGTGCAATGATTCACTATGTATATTTAATAGTTGCACCAGCCGTACGTTTGAACGTCGTTTCCTCTCTATATCAAAACTTACACTTTCAGACACGAATGCAAATATGTCAAACGTAATTGAAAGTTAGGTTAATATATGGTTGTGTACATGATTTAAAGGTGTGTAATTTTCTAATTGTTGTCACCCGTCTCGGTGGCGTAATTGGTAAACGCATGAGACGCGAAAGCCTAAGATACTAGTATGAATCTTGTCCGGAACTTTATATTTTTCATCCTTCAATTACTAACTCGATTTGAAATGATCATTTGGGCTTTGCGTAAAAGTCTAAAGTTATTATTTCATGTTATTAGCTAATACTTTAGTGTTAATCAACCTGCCTGGTGCAATTATCCAATATGTATATCTAATAGTTGTCATCAGCCGTAATTTTGAGCGTCGCTTCCTGTCTGTATCTGACATAAGATATGATAGACACACTTGGGTTTTGCATAGAAGTCCAAGTTATTATTTCATTTCATTTTATTAACTAATACTTCAGCGTGTATATAAATATATAGATATATATATATATATATATATAACTATATATTTATATGTATATATAAATATATGTGTATGTATATATATAACCATATATTTATATATATATATATATATATATATATAATATATGTGTATGTATTAATTATATATTTATATACAGAGTTAGTTTTCAGTGTGGCAACGGTTGATAACTCCGTTATTATAAAAGCTACGTAAACCAAATTTGGAGGCATATTAGGCATGCCTAAAGTGCACATTATAAAAATATTTGGAAGCATGCAGGATGTTTCATAATTCCAGGGCATATTAAACTTGTATTTTTTTAAATAGGGTATCCTATATATTATTACATTTTTGGAAAGCCCATAAAAAGAGCTTTAATTTGATATCAAATTGTATCTGTCTATTCCTTTCAGTTTTTAAGATATTCAACTGTTTGTAGAAAAAATGACCCCGATTAGATACATTGCCACTGCACTAATACACAACTTATGTTAATTTTTAAGATGCAGAAAATTTTACCATATACCATAGTATATTTGTAAATATCACTCTTTTGAAATTTCTTCACAGTATACAGGGTGTGTCAGATTTCGCAAAATGCAATTTTTAAAACTTTTTTAAATGGTACCCTACCAATTTTATTGCTACAATGGATAGTTCATAGGGTGTCCTTTCATTTTTGTTAAGCATTCCCTATACCTAAATCCATTACTTTCTGAGATATTTTTGATTTTCTTCAAATTTTATGAATGTTTTTAATTTACATAACTAAAAATAACTTACTATTGGAGAATATTATAAAACAATTAATACATTTTAATTAACAATTAACTACAGTTATCCAATAACAATTTTCTCTAAAGATATAACAACCTACAATAATAAGCAGACTACAATTAATAAATCTAAATAACATTTTAATTGTAATTGTTATTTTTTTCAAAGCCTGCCTGATTTCCTGCTTGAACATTTTTTATAAAATGCGTATTGTTGATCTGGAAGAATTCTGTTGATAGCCTATTATTGTAGGTTGTTATATCTTTAGTAAAAATTGTTACTGGATAAGTGTAGTTAATTGGTAATCAAAATGTATTAATTGTTTTATAATATTCGCCGATAGTAAGTTATTTTTAGTTATGTAAATTAAAAACATTCTTAAAATTTGAAGAAAATTAAAAATATCTCAGAATGTAATGGAGTTAGGTATAGGGAATGCTTAACAAAAATGAAAGGACAGTTAATGAACTATCCATTGTAGCAATAAAATTGGTAGGGTACCATTTAAAAAATTTAAAAATTGCATGTTGCGAAACCTGACACACCCTGTATAGTGCGAAGAAATTTCAAAAGAGTGATATTTACAAATATACTATAGTATATAGTAAAATTTTCTGCATCTTGAAAATTAACATAAGTTATGTATTCGTGCAGTGGCAATGTATCTAATCAGGTCATATATATATATATATATATATATATATAATAAGATATCTGTAAACAAACTCTTATGAAATAATAAGAGCTATTGACAAATACAAATCGGGCTAGTAGTTATATAGCCATTAACAAAGCATAAGCATTATTACTTCACAGGGGAGGTCAGTGGATGTTTCCTCCCCTGTGAAGTAATAATGCTAATGTTTTGTTAATGGCTATATTACTGCTAACCCGATTTGTATTTATCAATAGCTCTTATTATTTTCATAAGAGTTTGTTTACAGATACATCTTATTTATATATATATATATATATATATATATATATATATATTGCTGTGTTCCCTCTTTTTTTGGAGTAGGCGCTAAAAAAGTGTCGTGACACGGTGCAGCAAATTGTAAATTTAAAATTTGCTGACTTACTTTCCTTTCTAACTTTTGTTTGCCTGGCTAGCTCAACGGAAGTAGTGGAGTTTACAAAATGAATTTAAAAAACAGCAATCTTAAAACGCATCTATACTTTCAAAAGCAATTTTTCTTTCATACAAAAGAATATAAAACAGTTTACAGCATAATTTTCATACATATAATTATTCCTAACAAGTACCTATTTACTTAATTAATAAAATATTCTTTACTAATTTTTTGTTAAAATTCACAAAACTCAAATCTCTTTTCTTGTGGATAATTTACCTGTCTTCTACTACCACGCTTGTAAGGGTGTTTGGCCAAAAATCTTTGACGTTTCGATCTCTAATCTTAAAATTTTCTGCTAAATATTCTTACACATATCGAAATTAAAATGAGACTTATTCTAGCCTAAATTCAAATGACGAAATACTGAAATATCAGTCACAAACAAAGGAGTATAAAGTTAATGCTTGCGGAATCTAATAGCGCCTTTTGAAATGAACGATAGTAAATACCTTCTGCTTCCATATTACTTTAAAAGCTCATATTACCAGTTTTGTTTATATAATTTTAAATCTCCATTTAGAATCTTAATTCTCATAGTGCATTCTCCATTTTTAATTGATTAGCTTTGGAGTAGGTTCTGTTTTGAAGAACCTTGAATTTTCATTGCATTTTAGCAAATCAAATAACTGCAATTAACAACTACCAAATTTCAAACTATTGAAACGTATAAATTTCACATCGTAAACTCTGCATGCCATTTTGTGTTTATAGTCTACTTTGCATTATACTAGGTTTAAGAAGGAATCTTGAATTCTACATTGTCGATCGCGTAAATTAAAATGAATGAATCTCTTTAATAAAGTTTCCGCTTATATATAAATTATGTAACTACGACGTGGTTTCCTATAATTTTTGAGATTCAATTCGAATGCTAGGCACCAACGCGGAGTAATATTTTAGGAAATCTACATTTTTAATGTAGCAATCGTATTGATAATAATTTATATATATTATTTAATTCAGATTATAGAACTATTTGTTCCAAGGAATTCATTTTAACAAAGCGTTGAAATCTAATAAAATTCACGGACGCCATAATCAATCAGAAAGCTTTCTGTTCAAAACAAAGAATACCATTTGTCAAGCGCTCGATTACTATTCATTATACTTCATTTGCGGTATATAAAATCTATCATCCCAATTTACCTAAAAATATAATCACACATCTAGGTAAATAGCAATTTATTTTCTTACCGCCGTCATCATTGCAAAATGCTGGTTTTACACGAAGAGTTAGCTGTGGCCCACGTGACCATTTGCTCATCGTGCTGTTATATTGAGAATTGATAGTTCCTCTTAGTATTTAGATTTGGATGACTTTTCAATACAAATGCAATTTTTCAGTTTTGATTTAATGAAGGTAACTCGGCCCTGCGTTCTAATATTTCTTTAATGAATATGTACTGTATATAGCGAGGAAGTTCGTGTTTCCCCGAATCTAACGTTATCAAGCGCGCTATCTGCGCGTGAGACAAATGAACAGTTCTTATGCTAGATAAATACTGTAATGGACAAAGTTACTAAACTTTAGAGTTTTCAAACCAATCTACAATTATCAAATAAGAATAAAAACATTAGTGTATTAATACGATTGGAACAATCATGTGTAACTATAACAGGAACTTAATGTGAATAATTGAACAGTACTACGGCGTATTAATTCTTTTAAAGCAAAACACAAGTTTAGATTGCATCATCCAAGCAAATTATAGGGATTTACATTGAGTGGTATTTGTCTGCTACAAATGAACGCGCAAAAATATCTATGCGCTGAATTAATAAACAACGTACTATCATATTAGAAATAGATGCACCCGCATAGAATTAACATTTAGGTGACCTTTTAAATGCAACTCTTCCGTTTGATTTATTGAAAATGAATGCGTTTTCTTTATTAACGATTTTCTTTGTTAAATGTGTAAAATGCCTATCTATTTAATTAATGTAATGCGTATTTTCATACTACAAATAAACGCATCTGCATATTATTAAGATTTGCATGACATTTTGAGATTAATGCAATTTACTCCGTTTGATTTAATGAAAATTTCTTAGCTAAATGCGTAAAATCTCTGTCCATTTAGTTTGTAATGAGCGTACTTTTATATACACAAGCGCTGTAAAAAAGAATTGTAGTTTATTACTACTGAGATTTTGTATTATGACCTTGATAACAAGATGGCGTCCCCACCCCCACCCCCATTGAAATATAAAATTATTAAAGAAAAATTTTCTTATTTTAATTTTCGTTCTCTTGATGCCAAACTTCCTGTTTATTAGGATAAACAAGATAAATAAGATTGATGTGGAACCTTCTTCGTATTCTATATGCCATCATGCTTTTGACCACATAGGTTGTACCCCCATAAATTTTATCAATTACATAAGGATCAACGTACGGTAAATGTAATTTGGCACAAAAGTGCAATCTCCGATTTCCCACTTGTTACGTAATTTGTGGCAGCCACGTTAGGCGCCAAATTTATGCTACGTTGGCTCGTAGCCGTGCGTAACACGAAGAAAATCAAAGAAATGACCGGGCTCAATCGGAGATTAGGGGGGGTTGTAGAAAGCAGACCAACATATAAGGTACGCGGCTGTAAGGAGTTAGTAACCATACCTGCAAAAAAGAAAATTAGATTAGCAAACCTGCAATCAAAAAAAACATTAGTCCTGCAAACCTGAAATAAAGAAAAAGCATAGCATGCTGATCAAGCATAGATTGTTCAGTACTTTGTAGAATGAAAAAAAACTATTTGGATAATCTATATAATATAATAACGGTAAAAGCAATATAAAAATTTTTAGTACAAAGTGAGGTAATATTGGGGAGTAGCAGAAACGTTTCCTCACACACCAATTAAACATAAATCAGACAAAATTTTAACAAGAAAAATAAATAGGTAAGCACAATTGATATTAGTCATCCAGTATTGTTGATTCTTCTTTTTTTTCAAATAGCATGCAAGTCTATGGTAAAAGGTATCAGAACGACAAAGATATGGCAAAACAACGGATAGATATTTAAAGTAAGAATAAGTAGGAAATAGTTCAACTTACAAAAGGTCCTTCAGTAACGCTTCCTTGCAATTGAAGTGTGGGATTCACGATGTCCGGCACTAACGCAGCACTTCACCCTTGACTGGGAGGTTGTTGATGGAACTTTTCACACGTTACCCTAATCACACCTACGTATTTCACTGGTGTTAGCAGCAGACATTATCACGCGACGGAACTAAGTAGTATTGATAAATTTCTTGTTAATTCTATTTCCTGAGACAATAATTTCGAAATATTTTGTAGCACTAGTTTAATTTCAACTGGGACCAAATGTATATTATTTTCATAAACATCCAAAAAGCAGTGAGAAACTTCAACCAATACCTTTGTAAACCGGTAGTCTGTTATATTTCGCAAATAACGTAATTCGCGCAAGCAATGATCTATTATAGATTCTTTGGTGTTAGAAAAATGCAGAAACTACAGTATCCACTGTATTTAAATAAGCCAAAGTATGCACTAATCTGATAAAACAAAGGGACACTAGACTAGATCGCACACACATTAATCCTAAAGAAAGAATCGGTCAGTTTAGCAAGTTCTACGACTATTATTTCACAAGACAAACAACTAAAACCACAAATTAGTAAAGTACGCGTATCACTAAAGTAGGTCCGTCAAGTGTTCCTTAAAGCATTTGCCTCACAAGAAAAACAACTAAAAACAATTAGTAAGCACGCGTAAGCAATAAAACCGTCCGTCAAATGTTCCGTAAAACACACGTGCCTCGAGTTTAACAAGATTTACCGCTTTTATTTCCAACAGAAAATCAACTAAAAACATGCCGTGCTGGTTCATGAACAATACGAAAATTAATCCCGCATTAATTCTCACTATTGTCAAAAGCAGAAAGAAGCAGTATTTTCAACGTACTTAATATATCGGAACAAAGAACAAACTCCAACTCCTCGTCTGTTTATATCAATTCCTCGCTATTACAACCGCTTATCGTCTCTTATCTAGACTTGTATATCCACAAAAGGAACAAAATTTATATTTACGGCAAGACAAGAACGATGCAATCTATTCATTATTACACGACGCATTCGTCAACGAGTTAATAAATATTAAATATAGAAATAGTAATTTGTAGAAATGTATTTATAAATTGGGAAACAGTGTAAAATGTTAAAACTACAAAAATGCCCGTTACACACTCTCAAATTTTTGACAATCAGCTATCTCTAACTTGAAGTTAAGTTCTCTATTTGACTTTCTTATTTATCCTCTCTACATATTTTCCAGACCTTTAAGCTAATCTACGCTAGCTTTCCCCAATATTTTTTCAAATTCTCCTTCTTTGGGTATTACCTCCCAGGGCCTGTTGGGGTAAGTGTTTTTTAATAAAAATAATTGGAGAAAACTCCGTCACAGTGTGAGGAATGCTATTGATATAATACCTTGGCTAAGTTAACTTCGCAGGTTCTACGTTCCCTAAACGAAGTCATTCTTAAAAATTCTATTTTTCCTTGTATAAACTTTTCACAAGATTGCACTATAGAATGAGGTATACTACAAAATACTACATTCACGTCTTGTTCTTCCCAATGAGCGGTGAACCTAGAATTATTAAAATAAGTAGTACTATCTGCCAAGATTCTTAGAGATTTTCCTACTTCGGGTGCAAAGATTTCTAATTTTTCAATAGTGCAGGCTGGTTACAGTGTTTGGTAGCATACAACTTTGTAAATTTAGGAAAACATCCACTGTTACCAATATATTTTGATTCTTGTATCCACTCTGAATTAAGTTGTTTAGGTAATCTATAGCCACCAAATTCAACAAATTTTCAATAGATATGCCTTTGGCAATATCTTTATTGGTGTGATTTCTTTCTCTCAAGATGCATGAATCACATACACTTACTATCTGTTGGCAAAGGTTTGAATTGTCTTTGTTGCGTTGTTACATGTTGTGGTGATGTGGTGATTGTAATTTAGTTATTCGCCCAGTCACTTCCAAGTATTTGCATGTTTGTGATCGTGTGATTGATTTGTTGTTTATTAAAGTGTGTGGGTTGCGTTTAAAGATTACCTTGATTACTGTGTAAGTGGATTTTGTCTGTGTGATTTTTAGTTTATTGCAAGCAATATAATTGTGTAGTTTGAGTAGTACGCTTGCCGCTTTGTCTTCGAGAGACCTTCTTGAGTTCCCTTCCACGACGAATAAGATGTCGTCTGAATAGGCTATGAGAAATAACACCTTTTCCGCAGCTTCCTGGATCTTTAGCAGTTCCTCGACCGCAATATCCCAAAAGAGTGGGCCGCACACTGAACCATGCGGGCAACCTTTCGTTATTCTCTGGGTGATGCTGCATATGTATGGTTCCGTTAACCGTAGTGTCGTGTACCTGTCCTGGTAGTAGCTTCTAAACACGTAATATAGCTGTTGTGAACACCTTAGGTGCTGTAATCAAACAAAAAGTGAAGGCCACCATAGTTTGTTGAAGGGACCCTCAATGTCCACCATGCCGAGTATCACGTATTTTTGAGTTGTTTCCGCTAGAGTATTTGTCGTGGCGTTTATAGCGTGTTCTGTTGACCCCCCCCCCAACCCGTACTGTCTTGATGCATGCCCTCCTGTTTCCAGTGCTCAAGCATCCTGTCGCATAATAGTCGTTCAAATATCTAAACCAAAATGTTCAGTAGCCATATTGGTCTGTATGATTTATTGTTTGTTGGAATTTTCCGTTTACCTTTTGGGATTATAGCAAAGTCTGTCTTTTTCCAGATTTTCGGAAATTTAGATTGGTTCAGACATTCATTGCTAAGGCTACGTAGCGCGGGTACCAGTTGAAATTCTAGTATCCTTATCACTTCCCCCTGTGTCCCGTCTGGTCCTGGAGTTTTATGCGGCTTTGAGCGCCGTATTGCGGCAATGACCTTATCGTCCGTGTAGGGTCGAATAGTTTTGCCTACCCCGTTCTATGGTCCATTGCCATGTCCGTTTTGTTCTGTCACTTGTGTACGTTTGGTAGTTTGTTCCGGTGTTTTGTCTTGCGGTTCGTCGTCGGGTAGCAGTGCTGTCATAAGCATGTTCCCCGTCTCCTCCAAGTTCCTTGTCTCCGTGGCGTCAGGTTTATTAAAGTTGATTATGCAGTTGGTCTTTTCAATTTGTCGATTACTACTTTGAAAAGTATTCCCCATGGATCAGCCAGTAAGTATCTTTCTACGAAGACTCCCCAGGTATGCCATTTTATTTTGTAGAATCCTTTATGTGTAGTTCTCTTTTGTTTCACGATATCTAGTCAAGTGGTGCTGTTGTTTTTCCATTGTCACAGACCTCTTGTAATTTGTTCTAGTCCTTCGGCATTATTTTTTAGGCTCGGTTAGTTCCGGTGTCCATAGTACCTTTTTTAGTGTTGTGTTGAGTTTTTGTCGGGGCATTGATGCATGCGTTGCAGTTTTTATTGCGTAGTTCAGTTGTTTGGCAAGAACGTTCGGCTACGCATAGCGTTAACTAGTCCAATACGTATAATTCGTCAGCCATTTGGATGACATTTGCGGATTGAGCATTCTGTCCATTTTTGTGTAGTTTTCAGTGATTCGTCCATGCGTTGTTTCTTATATGTTGTCCTTTTCTATTATCGGATTTATTTCGCTATAGTGGATATTTACTATTCCACTTGTCCGTACCTTCCTGTGGTCACAAATGCATCTCGGAAGTCTCGTTACAAGGGTTTGGGACAATTGCTACAAGTGATAATCCTAACCCTAGTACAATTTATCGTGATAATAATTTTAAAGTAAGTAAGTTGTAAACTTGAGCCAACTGATCTGAATTTTCCTTATCAGGAATATAAATTTCCAGTTTTGTTTAATGCTGACCTACCAATACTGAGTTTAAAGGTATATCAAGCTCCTCAAGATATTTTTTTAATTTAATTAGTAGTTTTATTTAATCATTAACGTTCATGTTGGTAAAGATATAGAATTTATTTACACGTGCATTAGTGCGAACGCAAGTGAAGGTAAACTCAATTCAGTCATATGATGTTGCTTTTCATTTTATAGTAACGTTGATTTGATTTATGTATTGCATTCTCTATTTTTTTAGTATTGTTGTGGGATGTAGATTGTTGTATCCTCGCGCAATTGAAGGTCTTTCTAGGTTGGTTTTGAAGGAGCCCAGCTCTGCAATTGTATACACTTGGGTGGCTTTATATTTAAGGGTTATTGTTATATTGGAGTTTCATATTATCATCTTGACACGGAGCAAATTGGAGGAATCCCATCCAACCCTCGTGACTGCGTTAGCTGTGGATTATGCAGCCTGGCTCTTGCTGCTTCTTCGACATGCTTGTCTTATCTTGCGTTGTTCCGTTTTAGGCAGCTTGTGTGTTGCCACATATTCTTGTAGTAATAACAGTAGCCAGAGTTTTATGTTGTCCATGTCGCCGCCTCCTAAATGTAAATCTAGTACAATTGACTTAACGTATTTAACATATACTTCCTCTTTATTCCAGTATTTAATTAAATAATTGTCAATCATTTCAAAATTTTTGTACTCCTCTTCTAGTTCAGCTCAGATTCCGTTAATGAGTTTACTTTATTTCTGTATCAGTCTGATTTTATTGCGGTCATACAAAGTGCTATCGTGTGTTAAGTGATTCATAGCTATTAGTAAATCAAAGGATTTTTTGACTTTATTGTCTTGGTTTCTGCTGAATGCTTCTGCTACAAAATAGTACTTCTTTTTGATGTACCTAATCTCAAGTCAAAATCTTGCAGAAGAAGGCCCTATCTATACACGTTATTGGAGTATCTAATATTAAACAAAGAACATAATACCATGTGATCTGTTCCTACAACAAATAAGTCTTCCCATTAAATAAAATTTCAACCTTAATATTGCAAACACCACAAGTGCTGTTTCTTTTTCACTAATGGCATAATTCAATTCATGAGGTTCTCAAGTCCTGGATATGAATGAAATCGGTACGTCAGTACCCTTCTGTTTCTGATATAATCCAGCTGTAAGTGCACTATCTACAGCGTCTGCACTGAAAATGAACTGTTTAGAAAAATTAGGATACCGCAGAATTACCTGATTATGCAATTGCTAAATCAAGTCTAAATAATCTTTTTTATGCTCTTATATCCACCAATATTTAACATTTTTCATCAAGTGTCCAAATAGTGGTACAGCCTATTATGAAATCGAAGGAATAGACTTCTTTTACAAATTCAACACAACCAAAAATGCTCGTAGGATACGAATGTTTTTAGGCCCAGAATATTTCAATATTTTTTACGAGTTTTTGTCAATGAACGCAGTCTCTAAGTTTACTTGAAAACTCAAAGTTTAACACCGTCTTGGAAAATTTACATTTCCCCAAATTTAAAGGAAGCCCTGCAATATTTAATTCTAACAAAATTCTTTGCAAATGTATGAATTGCTGTTCTAAATTCTCTGAAACTCAAAATATTGTCCACGTAGTGGATGCAAAAATTGTCATACAGTCCCAAAATACACTGCATTGCTTTGACCGGAGTTGCAGTGAATGAAGACAAGTCATAAGGGACGACTTTAATTCTTCGCCTTTTAAACATACTTGCATACTTGCTAGACTTTTTTTCTAAAACAATCAACCAAAATGAGTTTTATAATTCCAGTTTTGAAAATATTGTCTTCCCCTGATGGTCTAGCTAAAATGGGGCCCGTCGTGAGGGGCCTATAATATTTTGGTTTTGTTAGCTGAAAAATTTTTCCCGCATCTAAACAAAACGAATGCTGCTACCATTCCTTTTTAGCATCATTAGCTGATTTACAAAATGCGTCCATTATTTCTTTATAATACCCTGCTTTAACATATTGTTTATTTAAAGATTAACCTGTTTCCGATACGCCGTTGGTATCGGATACAGTTTGAATTGCAACGGTTCCGTATTTTATCACTCCCACTTTGTGCTCACAGCCTCTAGCAGTTCTCGCTTCAAAACCAAACAATTCAGGACTGTGACAACTTTCTCATTAACTTTGCCGGAACAGTTAATGAATATAACTTCATTTACTCTCCTCTCCACTATTCTCAGTATAATTAACATTGATGCAGTCAGTGTTTTTGTCAATGCCGAATTTATCATCCTACCCCATGCAATAATCCCCAAATATAAGTTTTGCTCTCGGCATTATACTTTATTTTTAATTTATTTACTAGATCCATTCTTTTTATGCATTCTAACTCGAGACTTGGTACTATTAAAAATCCATTTTGCTCTGCATCATTCCCTAATCTCAGGTTCAAAGTTACCGTGCTATTAAATGTAGCAAACTTTTTATTATTTGGAGCTATCATATTATTCTTTTTACAGGTATTCTATTTTCCTATAGCAAATTTTTATGTTGCATTACAAAATCCTCAGCGATCAAACCGACTACCGCCCCTGTGTCAACTAACGTTTTCACCACCTTATCTTCAATAACTATTTTTATAATTGGCAGTATATTTTTATAACAAATTACCTTTTTCATTTTCCGTATCGAATTTAATAAGCTCTTGCTGATATTCGTACTTGTTTCTGTTGAAAGTATTACAGAGATCAAGTCTTAGAAGTATCCTGTCTCGTTAAAAGTTCTCATCGACTAACTAGATCTGTGTAGGTGATCGAGTTCCTGTTCCGTTTCGTACCTTCTGTTGTGCAACAGTTGTTGTCTTGAATTTTTTCTAATTCCTTTCTGATAGGTATTTTCTCTAGCCCGTTCTTGAATCGTATTTTCTCTAGTATATTCATATTTGTGTATTCCCTTTACTCCATACTATCAAGATCATGGTTGTACCTATATCTATGTATTGGCGTCCGATTTATAAAGTTATTCCTGTTGTTTTGGTATCCTGTGTGCAAATTTAATCTAAAGTTACTTATGTGGTTACTTTCTGCTCCTGTATGCCGTTCGTGATTTTTGTCTTAAGCTGTTGTATCTCATGATATACCCTAGGAGAATATCTGACCAGTAATGTTACGTATTGTCTCACTTCTTGGCTCTAGGCTGGATTTCTAACTTAACGCTCCCACATTTTTTGTTGTAATGGTTCTCATGTCCATTATACTAGGTTCGGCATTTTCTTGGTCTTCATTTTATCAAAGAAAGAAATTTACAGAAAAATATAAGCTCACCCTGACAAAGAAATTTTTACCAACGAGCTAATTACAATGTTAATTTCGAGAATTTCGAGCGTTTCGAGATTCTATGTTGGTTCGCCAATAATATGCTGTGATATTGGGGGTCTCACGCTTCGGGTGCCAATTATTTGACGCGACATTGAAATTATTACAAAGATATCCCCCTACGTCGAGCGCCAATTTTCTTGTGCTTCTGAACTCGTAGTCTCTCCATCCAAAGGTCGCAGATTCTCCTACCGAAATAAGAGCAACCACTGCCACGGCTATTAAGTGAGTAGAACATCAATTCTTTCCAACTCAATTGGTATATTAAACCTCACAAAAATTCCAGTAATACACATACTCACAATTCATATCAAAAATAAAACAAAATTAATAAGCAGAACAAAGCAAATCACTTAAATATTCAGAATTCACCATAGTATCAATTTACACTACGCATATACGACTCGTAATAATTACCTCACATGGTTAGAGTACGCTTACAATTACTTAAAAAGTACCTTTGAACTAAAAGCTTTTGTAAATTTCTTTACGTTATAAATTACCTCCTAAATAGATATTGAATTAGTAAAATTTCACAACTACAAAACAATAACTTAAAATTATTAAATGCATAATGTACATTTTCAACTGTCCTTTATAGAAAACACAAATTCTATAAAATAATCTGACCTTGATTGTTGAAGTTTTGTGTTATATCTACTTAGCAAACTCCCAACACAGATGCCGTTTCCAAAAATGGATGTACAAACAATGTTACACAAACTGACATTCAGTATAAATTCAAACTTATATTGCCACAAATTTCATTTCGACAAGTCCAAGCCAATTAGATTAAAGCAATTACTTCCAGCGAATGCATTAACTCTCGAAAAAGTAAGTTTGTAATAGTATTTCAAACTTTATATTGAAGAGATTAAAACCATTTAGGTTGATACTTCAAATATTTAAGGAGGTGCTTAGTGTTGCTTTGGGTGGTACTCTAAATTCTTGTGGGGTTACTTGAAATTACTTCGGGAGATACCAAAAACCGATTTCAATCGGTTAAATCGAATTACATTTAACTTCAGTTTTCAGTATTTAATAATTTTTAATTGTTATTTAATCGTAGCACTTTGTGTATTGTCAGATTTTACTAACTCATTGAAAAATCAATAACCATCCTCTTTAAGTACGTGTACTGTTATTTACAACATTAGTAAAATAACGGCAAAATGTCCATGCCACACCTCGTGTTAGACTTGTTGAAATGCACGCACTCCATATCTAATAAGCGATTTGCATTTAAAATATATACCCCTGATTTTAGGGTGTTACCAGAAATTGTTTTAGGGTATGACACATAAGTTGGGTCTAGGTTTTTCTGGGAAACCTTATTGTTTAGAAATTTTTAAAATAGGAGCAACCCTTATAGGTGCTATAAACAAGCAATTATACATAGATGTCTCCCAAAATCCGATGCCTTAAATATTTCAAAGAGAAACTGAATAAACACTTTAAACGTTTATTAGGGCTATTTCCTAAATAAATCACAGAGCGAAGTACATGCATTGTTATTAAATTAAAGAATTTGTATATCATTTGTGAATTTAATTATAAGTTTATTAATATTGTATACTCACCTAGGAATAATTATTCATTCGAGGTGAGGTTAGTCGATTCCTTTGTAAGTAAAACCTCTTTTCTTAATACAAGTAATTTTTCATGAGGTACTATTAACTGGATATTTGGAGACGCTAAAAGAATGCAATTATCGGTTACAGTTTCCGTATATAGTCAAAGAAGGACACGTATTGTACCTATAATTTCTGCTCATCTATATTTAACTCCATCTTTGAAACCTCCTTCGGACGTTTACTTTAATCTAGAGAATAAAAAAACTTAGGAGTGCTACCACCTTATACCTAAGAATAAAAAACAAGATGATTAATACATTTATTAATAATATTTGCTGTTTCCGTTAGATGCAGCAATCGAAAGGTGTAATAAAAACGATATAGTTAAAAGCAAATACAGTAGTAGTAATATGGGGGTCATGTTATACGAATTTATAGGAACCTATTCAAGATTGTTTAAAAACAGTACTTGTAGACAAGTTTCCATTCCACGCATTTACGAGCTATGTGTTATCTGCCGCCACCAAAGGTGTAGTCGGTTCTACAGTATTTTATTCAAGTATCGATTTGTATAAATTTCGCTCTTTATATTCAAATACGACCTCGTATATGATACGTTACTATAAAGATTGTGTACTTCAACCAGTTATTCAAAACAGCTTCGCCGCAAACTTGAAAGTTTGTTGAAATTAATTGTAGTCCGTATCTTGTTTAATAGAAGGCCGTGTTGGTATACTTTGTATTGGTTTACTTACATTACGTGATTACATTCAGCTCTTCTAAATGTTGATTGACTTTATCAATCGATAAAGACTTGCTAAGACTTCTACACACACCTGTTTTGATAACGTGTTGAATTAGACTTTGCTTGTGATGAAAGAACATTCAAATTCTTTGTTAAAGCTATATAACCAACGATTTTCATGTTCTACAAAAGCAAATTCCTTATTTATCATGGTCTTACTATAGATGTTTTCTGTCGGATTTGCACATAGTGAAGTTGACGCGGTGAGTGTCTTTGAGGCGGTAATTCTCTTATGTGGTAAGCTGATTTGCAGTTTATAGATTGTAAATTTATTTGTGCATTTCTTATTTCGTTCATATTTGCTCTTCAGTTTCTTCAGTGAGCGTAGCTTCTTCCGTGGGCGTAATGCCTGAGATACCGTAAGGATGCTTCACCACCGTATAGATGCTTGATATACGTTCATCCGGTGAGTCCTACCCATATTGCTGCTTTCATTTGAACCTTGTAGTCTATTCGACAAACTTTTGCTTATTCATAGTCACAGCAACGGAAACTTATTTATCTTGCTACCTCGTAAACTAAAAAGTAAATATAATTATATGTACTGCAAGGGAATCGTCTTATCGCACCACGCCACGCAACGAGTAGTAGCTTATCTAGGATTGGTTCACCAATTTTAGTGTGTGGGTTTTGTATTTGAACAAATTTTATACGTTCATTCTAGTGATACTTGCCAAGTCTGCGGTTATTTTCTTGGTTCAACTTTCCATTAGTATTGGTACAATATTACATAAATATCTTATGTATTCTACAAACGCGTACTCTTATATGTACATAGTTAGTATTAGTTTTAACTTTGAATTACGGCCCTTTGGCGCATGGGAAAAAGTTTTTATTTCGTGACCAAAAATTGCCATATAATTTGATTACTTTAATTGTACTATTATCCTGTGATTTTTATATATATATACATATATATATCTTCTACAACCCACCTCTACTCTCCCACTGAGCCCGGTACTTGTTGCTTCTGTCGATTGTATTATGATTTACGTAACAGATGTTTAAATTTTAAACTACAGATTTTAAAGAAATTTCTGTAACTATAATCTTGCACATTACGTTAATTCTCTTATGAATGAAGACAAGTCATAAGGGACGACTTTAATTCTTCGCCTTTTAAACATACTTGCATACTTGCTAGACTTTTTTCTAAAACAATCAACCAAAATGAGTTTTATAATTCCAGTTTTGAAAATATTGTCTTCCCTGATGGTCTAGCTAAAATGGGGCCCGTCGTGAGGGCCTATAATATTTTGGTTTTGTTAGCTGAAAAATTTTTCCCGCATCTAAACAAAACGAATGCTGCTACCATTCCTTTTTAGCATCATTAGCTGATTTACAAAATGCGTCCATTATTTCTTTATAATACCCTGCTTTAACATATTGTTTATTTAAAGATTAACCTGTTTCCGATACGCCGTTGGTATCGGATACAGTTTGAATTGCAACGGTTCCGTATTTTATCACTCCCACTTTGTGCTCACAGCCTCTAGCAGTTCTCGCTTCAAAACCAAACAATTCAGGACTGTGACAACTTTCTCATTAACTTTGCCGGAACAGTTAATGAATATAACTTCATTTACTCTCCTCTCCACTATTCTCAGTATAATTAACATTGATGCAGTCAGTGTTTTTGTCAATGCCTAATTTATCATCCTACCCCATGCAATAATCCCCAAATATAAGTTTTGCTCTCGGCATTATACTTTATTTTTAATTTATTTACTAGATCCATTCTTTTATGCATTCTAACTCGAGACTTGGTACTATTAAAAATCCATTTTGCTCTGCATCATTCCCTAATCTCAGGTTCAAAGTTACCGTGCTATTAAATGTAGCAAACTTTTTATTATTTGGAGCTATCATATTATTCTTTTTACAGGTATTCTATTTTCCTATAGCAAATTTTTATGTTGCATTACAAAATCCTCAGCGATCAAACCGACTACCGCCCCTGTGTCAACTAACGTTTTCACCACCTTATCTTCAATAACTATTTTTATAATTGGCAGTATATTTTTATAACAAATTACCTTTTTCATTTTCCGTATCGAATTTAATAAGCTCTTGCTGATATTCGTACTTGTTTATGTTGAAAGTATTACATAGATCAAGTCTTATAAGTATCCTGTCTCGTTAAAAGTTCTCATCGACTAACTAGATCTGTGTAGGTGATCTAGTTCCTGTTCCGTTTCGTACCTTCTGTTGTGCAACAGTTGTTGTCTTGAATTTTTTCTAATTCCTTTCTGATAGGTATTTTCTCTAGCCCGTTCTTGAATCGTATTTTCTCTAGTATATTCATATTTGTGTATTCCCTTTACTCCATACTATCAAGATCATGGTTGTACCTATATCTATGTATTGGCGTCCGATTTATAAAGTTATTCCTGTTGTTTTGGTATCCTGTGTGCAAATTTAATCTAAAGTTACTTATGTGGTTACTTTCTGCTCCTGTATGCCGTTCGTGATTTTTGTCTTAAGCTGTTGTATCTCATGATATACCCTAGGAGAATATCTGACCAGTAATGTTACGTATTGTCTCACTTCTTGGCTCTAGGCTGGATTTCTAACTTAACGCTCCCACATTTTTTGTTGTAATGGTTCTCATGTCCATTATACTAGGTTCGGCATTTTCTTGGTCTTCATTTTATCAAAGAAAGAAATTTACAGAAAAATATAAGCTCACCCTGACAAAGAAATTTTTACCAACGAGCTAATTACAATGTTAATTTCGAGAATTTCGAGCGTTTCGAGATTCTATGTTGGTTCGCCAATAATATGCTGTGATATTGGGGGTCTCACGCTTCGGGTGCCAATTATTTGACGCGACATTGAAATTATTACAAAGATATCCCCCTACGTCGAGCGCCAATTTTCTTGTGCTTCAGAACTCGTAGTCTCTCCATCCAAAGGTCGCAGATTCTCCTACCGAAATAAGAGCAACCACTGCCACGGCTATTAAGTGAGTAGAACATCAATTCTTTCCAACTCAATTGGTATATTAAACCTCACAAAAATTCCAGTAATACACATACTCACAATTCATATCAAAAATAAAACAAAATTAATAAGCAGAACAAAGCAAATCACTTAAATATTCAGAATTCACCATAGTATCAATTTACACTACGCATATACGACTCGTAATAATTACCTCACATGGTTAGAGTACGCTTACAATTACTTAAAAAGTACCTTTGAACTAAAAGCTTTTGTAAATTTCTTTACGTTATAAATTACCTCCTAAATAGATATTGAATTAGTAAAATTTCACAACTACAAAACAATAACTTAAAATTATTAAATGCATAATGTACATTTTCAACTGTCCTTTATAGAAAACACAAATTCTATAAAATAATCTGACCTTGATTGTTGAAGTTTTGTGTTATATCTACTTAGCAAACTCCCAACACAGATGCCGTTTCCAAAAATGGATGTACAAACAATGTTACACAAACTGACATTCAGTATAAATTCAAACTTATATTGCCACAAATTTCATTTCGACAAGTCCAAGCCAATTAGATTAAAGCAATTACTTCCAGCGAATGCATTAACTCTCGAAAAAGTAAGTTTGTAATAGTATTTCAAACTTTATATTGAAGAGATTAAAACCATTTAGGTTGATACTTCAAATATTTAAGGAGGTGCTTAGTGTTGCTTTGGGTGGTACTCTAAATTCTTGTGGGGTTACTTGAAATTACTTGAGATACCAAAACCGATTTCAATCGGTTAAATCGAATTACATTTAACTTCAGTTTTCAGTATTTAATAATTTTTAATTGTTATTTAATCGTAGCACTTTGTGTATTGTCAGATTTTACTAACTCATTGAAAAATCAATAACCATCCTCTTTAAGTACGTGTACTGTTATTTACAACATTAGTAAAATAACGGCAAAATGTCCATGCCACACCTTGTGTTAGACTTGTTGAAATGCACGCACTCCATATCTAATAAGCGATTTGCATTTAAAATATATACCCCTGATTTTAGGGTGTTACCAGAAATTGTTTTAGGGTATGACACATAAGTTGGGTCTAGGTTTTTCTGGGAAACCTTAATGTTTAGAAATTTTTAAAATAGGAGCAACCCTTATAGGTGCTATAAACAAGCAATTATACATAGATGTCTCCCAAAATCCGATGCCTTAAATATTTCAAAGAGAAACTGAATAAACACTTTAAACGTTTATTAGGGGCTATTTCCTAAATAAATCACAGAGCGAAGTACATGCATTGTTATTAAATTAAAGAATTTGTATATCATTTGTGAATTTAATTATAAGCTTATTAATATTGTATACTCACCTAGGAATAATTATTCATTCGAGGTGAGGTTAGTCGATTCCTTTGTAAGTAAAACCTCTTTTTCTTAATACAAGTAATTTTTCATGAGGTACTATTAACTGGATATTTGGAGACGCTAAAAAGAATGCAATTATCGGTTACAGTTTCCGTATATAGTCAAAGAAGGACACGTATTGTACCTATAATTTCTGCTCATCTATATTTAACTCCATCTTTGAAACCTCCTTCGGACGTTTACTTTAATCTAGAGAATAAAAAAACTTAGGAGTGCTACCACCTTATACCTAAGAATAAAAAACAAGATGATTAATACATTTATTAATAATATTTGCTGTTTCCGTTAGATGCAGCAATCGAAAGGTGTAATAAAAACGATATAGTTAAAAGCAAATACAGTAGTAGTAATATGGGGGTCATGTTATACGAATTTATAGGAACCTATTCAAGATTGTTTAAAAACAGTACTTGTAGACAAGTTTCCATTCCACGCATTTACGAGCTATGTGTTATCTGCCGCCACCAAAGGTGTAGTCGGTTCTACAGTATTTTATTCAAGTATCTATTTGTATAAATTTCGCTCTTTATATTCAAATACGACCTCGTATATGATACGTTACTATAAAGATTGTGTACTTCAACCAGTTATTCAAAACAGCTTCGCCGCAAACTTGAAAGTTTGTTGAAATTAATTGTAGTCCGTATCTTGTTTAATAGAAGGCCGTGTTGGTATACTTTGTATTGGTTTACTTACATTACGTGATTACATTCAGCTCTTCTAAATGTTGATTGACTTTATCAATCGATAAAGACTTGCTAAGACTTCTACACACACCTGTTTTGATAACGTGTTGAATTAGACTTTGCTTGTGATGAAAGAACATTCAAATTCTTTGTTAAAGCTATATAACCAACGATTTTCATGTTCTACAAAAGCAAATTCCTTATTTATCATGGTCTTACTATAGATGTTTTCTGTCGGATTTGCACATAGTGAAGTTGACGCGGTGAGTGTCTTTGAGGCGGTAATTCTCTTATGTGGTAAGCTGATTTGCAGTTTATAGATTGTAAATTTATTTGTGCATTTCTTATTTCGTTCATATTTGCTCTTCAGTTTCTTCAGTGAGCGTAGCTTCTTCCGTGGGCGTAATGCCTGAGATACTGTAAGGATGCTTCACCACCGTATAGATGCTTGATATACGTTCATCCGGTGAGTCCTACCCATATTGCTGCTTTCATTTGAACCTTGTAGTCTATTCGACAAACTTTTGCTTATTCATAGTCACAGCAACGGAAACTTATTTATCTTGCTACCTCGTAAACTAAAAAGTAAATATAATTATATGTACTGCAAGGGAATCGTCTTATCGCACCACGCCACGCAACGAGTAGTAGCTTATCTAGGATTGGTTCACCAATTTTAGTGTGTGGGTTTTGTATTTGAACAAATTTTATACGTTCATTCTAGTGATACTTGCCAAGTCTGCGGTTATTTTCTTGGTTCAACTTTCCATTAGTATTGGTACAATATTACATAAATATCTTATGTATTCTACAAACGCGTACTCTTATATGTACATAGTTAGTATTAGTTTTAACTTTGAATTACGGCCCTTTGGCGCATGGGAAAAAAGTTTTTATTTCGTGACCAAAAATTGCCATATAATTTGATTACTTTAATTGTACTATTATCCTGTGATTTTTTATATATATATACATATATATATCTTCTACAACCCACCTCTACTCTCCCACTGAGCCCGGTACTTGTTGCTTCTGTCGATTGTATTATGATTTACGTAACAGATGTTTAAATTTTAAACTACAGATTTTAAAGAAATTTCTGTAACTATAATCTTGCACATTACGTTAATTCTCTTATACCTTTCTAAATTGTTGTACTTCAATTACAGATATTAATATCTGTAATTAAAATTATATAATAGTTTTATATAAAACGATTCTGATTATTAATTTTGTAAAACGTTAATAGCACCCTATTAATAAATACACATTTTTGTTATAATTTTTTTCATAAGAACTTAGATACCCATTTCAGTTATGTAGATATTTGAACAATGAAAGAAAAGAAATGTATACTTTATATTTTATAACATAAACAAGTTAAAATGTACAAAAATAATTTCTAAATTTACATCATATTTCTTATGATAGTAGTTGAGGTGGTTCTGGTCGTTTTCAATATACTTATTTTCTATAAACGGAGGTGTAAAATCACAGACTTTGCGTCATTGTATCTGCAGTGGAACTCATTATCATAACAATAGAGGCATGCACGCTGATTGTTTGCGTTTGAGAAATGTTGATGCAATACCTGAATCGAATAGTATTCTACGAACGGTGAACATTGGAATATGTAAAGAAAAACATGCTTCTATTGATTTAGTGTTCTTGAAGGTGCGGTCACTATCATAGCCGAATTTCACAGATAGGTATCGATACAGCATCTACAGTATATATATATTTTTACATTAAAGCTTACAACTTTGTATATATTCTTCTGAATATATATGCCAACAGTTTTATAAACCACATGTCCTCGATTATTTCCATAAATTTATTCAAATCCTCGGGCAATACCAACACAGCAGTACAGCACTGTATTGCTTCCTTATATGACTGACACATAAGACATTTTCCTCTTTCTATCGAAAACCGTTGCCCCCTATTCTGCCTTTTTTACTCGTAGAGCATTGCGAAAGCTTGGAATAACCTCCCAAAAGCCTTTATACGTAATTGTTTATTCGTCTCTTTAAACTGTACAATCGATAAATAATAACTTCTGCGCGCACAGTCCTTTTATATGAGCTACTCTTATTCGGATATGCCCCGATTGTGTCCAATTTGTATGTAGACACGAAACAACAGGTAGGGAATGTATCCTCTAAACTAATTTATTACATTTCTTAGAAAAATGCTAAAAACTTAAAAAAAATAATTATGTCTTGTTAGATCTCTAGTGCCAGGATAAACGCTATTATTAAAGTTATGTCATTGTTTTCTGTATCAATTTCCTACACATTCTTTCCTAAACTACGCGTATCGGATTGGGGTTATACTTTACTCCATAAACCGATTTGTCTATATTTTCGCCTTGATCTCGAGTCTCACATCTGCATAATAAAAATGTATAGGGTCCTCCTGAAGAGGTTATTTAACTTTTTTTAAAGGTACGTTCGTGTCTTCGACTTTAACCTTTTTTACAAACGGTATTATTTTCGTCATACGCCCGCCCGCCCGAACGTTTAACCAGCCCGCCCGACTTACCGCACTCCTACCAGCCCGTCCACTCTTCCGCCCGTCCGCCTGCCCTACCGCCCGCCCGCCATCCTACCCGCCCGCCAACACTTGCGCCCTTCCGCCCGCCCGCTCTTCCGCCGGCCGCCAACCCGCCTACCAACACGCCCGTTCACCCGCCCGCCCGATCGCCTGCACAACCGTCCACCTGCCAATCTGTCAAACTATGTAGTTAGAACGTCAAAACTTGTGATATAATTAAAACAACATAGATTGTAAACTTTTGACTATTTATGTCATCTCCAATATTTATACACTCGTGGAAAACATTCCTATACCGTCCTTTATCAATATCAAAATTTTTGACAATAGTCGTAAAATTATGTTTCGAGTCACCACCATTCCAACAGAGTAAGCACATTTCTTTAAATTATGGGTATGCCAACACCGCTTTTATGATTCAAAAAATATGGCAAAGGTTTGCGTCATCCTGCTTCCATTATGCGATTATGTTGGCGTTATCTCTAAGTTTGTGTTATAAGGTGCTAGCATAAGTTTGAAATAAATAAAAACAATCAATATCCTATGCCTACGATACAAGAAAAACTGTATGATCGTGCTTTGCTCGTTTGCAGGAATATTTTTAAAAACTATAACCGAATCTTTTTTAGCATTCTCTGGCCCAATCACATCGGATTGATTTCCAAACCCATAGTATCCAATATTTTTATTTAAGAGTTCAAATACACTTCTTTGGTTGATATAAACTTTTAGAAAACACATAGACGTTTTGGAATCTAAATCCATTCTCGTGTAAGATTAGATATATTAAAGCGTTCCGTTTTATTTCCCACAATTCGATGGCCCAGCGAATATAGCTCGTATGTTGGAGGGGAACAGAAGTCCATGTTTGCACACAATGTTGCTTGAAGATACCAAAAATTCGTCAAAGTTCTTTATTGGTATTACAAGATCTTGCTTATCAACGACCAAATCGCGTACATTCTTTTGTTTAGGAACAGTTTAGTTGTACTTGTCAGGAGAGGTTAGCTGGTGTTGTCTGGAGTTAGGTTAGGTTAGTTGGACTTGTGAGGACTTAGGTTAGATAGCCCGAGAATTTAATAGGATAAGCCAGCGTTGCTGTCTAACGTAAGTCCACTCAAGTGACGGGCGGGCGGTCGGGTGGGCGTGCGAGCGGGCGGCCTAGTGGGCTCGGCGGGCGCACGGGCGGGTGTACTAGGCAAAAAAGAATGCTTGTAAAAAGGATTAAAGTCGAAGACACGAACGTACCTTTAAAAAAATTAAACAACCTCTTCTGGAGGACCCTATACAATTTTTTATAAAAAATTCTAAAAATGGCGTTGGTGGTTAAATACAATCAGGTAAAACCCACTATTCAACAACTATAAACGTCACTTTTCCTGTCAAGACTTGCATGTAACACCAATTAACATAATAAGGAATTGCGCACGCTTGGCCGTCAGCATCAAAAATGGGGGAGCCGTGTTCCAGAGCACTAGTTGTCAAAATATCGTCGAGTTGATCAAACTTAGAAGTTAAAGATAGATTTTTGTTGTGTTGACATTACAAGTCATGTAAGAGCGCCATTAGTTATCGACAAACTAGTAGGTAAGACTGCCTATGCGTTAGGTGGATTTATATTAAATTTTTACCACTATAACGTGGAAGCTGGTTTTGTAGTAGAATGCGCAAAAAAATTATGCTATAAAAATAAACTACCCTAAATGGAGATAGTTTTGCAATTTTCAATTGCAATTTATAATCTTACATTTTACCCAAGAAGCAGCAAACTTAAGATTGAATGGTTTTTCTGGCGGAGATGTTTTAAAATTACAACTGGATCGTGAATTCAAATTGAAACTGATTGCCGAAACATTTAATAGAAGTGTATGGGTGTCAAATGAATTCCAAGAAAAAAGGTTATATAATATGGAAATACAAAAAATCAGAATGTTATTGTGCTGCCTGGGTACGAGTGCATCATGCTATTAAATTCGCGAAAATTAATCAGTTATAAAATGGTGGAGTTGAAGTGTAGAAGCTTTCTAAAATTTTACGAAAAATTTGTAGGTTATATACAAGAATGTATGTGGAAATACGACGGACGAAGAAAGAGTTCAAACGTTATTAGAGGAGGAGAGCCGTGCAAGTATTTCTTTGTTTAATGATTGCAGCAATTTACATTTCTTGACAGTGTTGAAAACTATTAAATGCCACCCCATCCAGTACTTAGAAGATGCGACTGCTGGGCGATCTCTTACACAAATGTATCGAGATTTGGCTATCTTAGATTCACCAGACTCTGGTTATCAGAGCGATTTATAGATCCTATCAACACAAGTATATATTTTATTAAAAATGTAATATTCCTTGATAAAGTTTGTTTATTTATTTGTATCGCCAACATCAGGAAAAATTATTAATAAATGTATTAGACTACCTTTTATTTCTATTTTTAGGTTTAATCTATACAATTTACACAAATAGATACTTGAATAAAATACTGTAGAACCGACTACAACTTTGGTAGCGGCGGGTAACACATAACTCGTAATTGCGTGGA